>PUFA01000137.1:1200000-2400000 GCA_003508835.1 Eonycteris spelaea
TACCTGGATACCAGCCAGGGGATGCACTTCACACACACACTAAAAATGTTTATACATATCATCTGGCTGAGCTCAAGAATGTAGCACTTAGGTGACTCAGAAACTGTCACATAGGTGGTCTAGTTGACAGTGTGCCCAAGTGGGCCGGCCTCTTTGAGGCTCGGCCTGTTTTAGCGCTGGGTCTGTTTAATGTCCCAGCCCCTTTGAAGTGGTGTGGGTGGCCCATTTTACAGATGGAAGAGTGGGCTCTAGAACTTTTCCCCTTCCCAGCCTGTCAGCAGAGCTCGAACCTATGACTGCCAGCATGAATGTGTGCTGGTCCCCTCTCTCAGCCGTTTCGGTCAGAAGCATGGCCAAGGGAAGGATGCAGCTCCTAGTGCAAGGGCATGGGCCTCCTACGAAGCACAGTCATGTGATGACACCCAGGACCCGCAGTGCTGGTGGCATTGCTCTAGAATTGCCATTGCTCCCCAGGGCAGTGAGATTCATCAGCAAGGAGCCGCTCTGCGACATTGTCAGTTTACAGTTCTGAATGTGCAGCCTTTCAAGAAAGCAGCTGTTATAGAAAATTCCAAACTTTTAATAAGTGTTAACAATTTATGTTATCTAGAAATTAACAACAAAAAAATGACCAGAAAGAAGGGAGGTCTGGGTGGAATAGTATGTCTTTGGCATGTTTTTAATTATTTAATAACAAATTATTTTTATACATAATGACACATCCACTCTTAAGTTTAAATCATGATTTCATTTCTCTCATATAGTATATGGATATATTTCACTCTGAGTTACCCTAGTATAAAAAGATTGAGAATATAAACAAGATAAATAGAGGTAGGAATAACCTTTTTATAGATTTTCCCTTTCCCCAAGGATTCTCTTCTGGATTTCTCTTAATGAAATATGCTAATGTATTCAAAATAAAATTTGATTTCCCAGAAAAATCTATTGCAGTACGTACTTCAGAAATATGAACATAAAGAGAAGCTCCCTTGAGTTTTTTCCCCAGGGAATGGAACGAGATGGAAGTGGGGATCAAAGGGCATACCATTTGCACAAATACTTTGAACTTGTCAGAGAGAAATTAAATTGCAACTTCTGTGTGCACTTGGACGTAGTTTTATAAATGTAGGGACTTCTGTGGTGTGCTGTGGCCAGTGGTTGCTGTGTGTTTGAGCTCATGGCCCCGCCTCAGCCAGATGCTCCGGGTCTGTGGCCCACCCACTGGGTGGGGTCTGCAAACAGGCCACCATTCATAAAACCACAGACCAGCAGAGGAGCAAGGCAGAAAACAGAGAAATCATCTAGTCCAGAGGCCTGGAGGGTATGGCTTTGTTTTATTTTCTGGCATCAGAGTACTTTAAAAGAATTAAATAGTTGGTATGAATATTATATTTTAGTTAAAAAAAAAAAACTCAAAAAGCAACTAAAACAAGTTCGATCGATGTTCAACAGGTAGGATTCACACCCTAGCAGTCCAGACCCTTGTGACGTGGACCCTCTCAGCTCCGTCTTGCTCCCTGGACTCCCACTCTCCATGCTCACTTGCCCACCTAGACAGTGGCAGAATAACACTGTCCCTCCTGGCCTTGCAGTGAGTGTAGCCTGTTGTATAGCCAACACTTGGGACTGATTGTTACAATAAACTAAAGCAGGGCTGTTGCGGAGGTTGCTAGGTAGACACATTCCACTGTCCCCGACCTTGTGTGGCCTTGGCCTTCTCCCACACCACCACCGAGAGGGAATTGGAACTTTTTAGGACCTTTGAGAGTCTTGTTCAGCAAAGTGAGCTTTGTGTTCTGTAGTGGCCTCGGTCTTATCCCCAGACAGAGAGCAGACCCCCACCAAAATGCATGTATGAGAGGTCATAGGAGAATTGTGTGGTTCAGCCTCCAAGCTCCTGGCCCTCTTGCAGTAGAATGTGCATGTGCCTCTTGGGGAGTACAAGGGAGGAAGACAAAGTGTCACAGCAAAGGGCCTGCCGGACCTGGGAGCACTTTCTGTTAGTTCTCTGTCCCGTCCCCTACAGGTAAATATGCCTGGTGCCTCCCTCGGGACAGGCAGACCACATGGTGGAGGGTGACAGCCGGCTCCTGGTCAGCACTCGCCCTCCCTGTGCTGTGCTTCTCCGTCCCATCCCTGTCACCTTCCATCAGTGAAGGCAGTGGGTGTTATCACACTGCGATGTTCAGTGGCTTGAGACAGTCCTCTCCCAGGAATGGTCACATTTTAAGAAAACTTTAGAGGGAGAGCCATTTAATCTTTGCTGGTAACGTTTCTGTCCTTGGGAGATGCTGGGGAGGGAGGAAGCCCTGTCCCTTCATTGTACCATCTGGATCACCCTTGCTAATCAGGCCAGGGCTGCCTGCCCAACCCTCCCTCTCTCGGCTGTGACAAATGGGGGAGAGAGGCCATCTGATGCCAGCTTACCCACCTTAGGCTGTGTATTACTACAGCATGTCACCACTTCCAAAACCCGGTCCTCAGAGTGATCCTGGGCATCTGCTGGAAATGTTTCTGAGACACTTTATACAGGGTTGCCATTATGCCAAGACCGAGTGTAATCAGGGAACAAGGTAAAAGTTCAAGAGCAAATACTAAATTTAGAATCATCAGTTGGTGATAGACAGGAAGATGACAGTTACCAGTTTCATGTATTTTACTTCATCTATTTAACTTCTGCAGTGGAGGCAGATGGATATTTGTCCCTATTCCAAGGATTAGACTCTTAAATCTTAGAAAACCGAAGTGACTGCCGCAGGAATGTGCAGCTAGTGACCTCGATGAGGGCCCTCCAGGTATCTAGCTTCCCACCCACTACGCTCCCCCAGTGCTGCCCATGCTTATTCTATGTGCTGCTTACCTGTGTGCGCTTATGTTTGCTCGTCCCTGTAGCACTTGAGCATCCAGCCTCTCCCAAGTTTCCACTGGTTTTGTGCTGATCTGACACACTTGACAGGAGTCGTGCTGGTCCTTGATAAGGACCTCTGGATGTTTGGAGTCGTAAGCGAGTGAGTCATGGTTCCCCACATGGGACAAAACCATGGACACAAAGTGAAACCCAGCCTTGCTTAAGATTGACTCGCTGTCCCTGCCTTGTACGTGCAGCTGCACCTTCCCAGGGTGGGACCAGGCGCACTCGCATAGTTGCCAGCAGGACTCTGGTGGGGTGTTGAATGTGGGTCAGCAGTTCATGCGTGCGTGCACCCACTGGTCCTTCAGAAGAGGGTCTCCCTTTACAGAGGCATTGTGGCCTGGCAGGCGCTTCCTGGGTTTTTATCCCGAGAGCAGGCTTTGGGTCTGAGATGGAGAGTGATTATAACCCCCTCCAGGATGTAGGCACCCTGCGGGCAACTGTCTAAGCAGTGGGCACCTGCTACTGTCCACCCTCCCTCCCAGGGCCACTGCAGGATCCCAGGGCCTGAATGTCAAGTGGCTGGTAACTATATGCTAAATTTTTGAGTCCTGAGGTTACCTAGATACAGCCAGTGCACGAGCAGAGAGCAGGTCTCAGCTGACGGAGGCTTGGTTTATATTGATTTGATTTGGGATGTGAGGCTTAATATGAGCTAGTCTTGTTGGTGTAAAGCAGGCTTGAGAGTTGGAGTCCTTGAAAAAGCATCGTAACTATCTCTGCAACTGCACCTGTCTAAAGGAGTTGTCCTGTGTTGCCTAAGGTGACGATCCAAATGAGAAAATCAAAACAAGCAGGCTGGTTTACGAGCTGGCCGGCCAAGTGTCTGTGGAACTGAGCTTTCAAAGAGGCCGTGTTCTGGAACATCGTTTCCATAGAAAGATGTCAGGAAGACGAAAGCCTTGGATTTGCTACAACCCTTGTGTATCCCATTGAGCTTCCTCTTGCCAGGCATGTGGGTTTGACTATCATAAACTTGCTGAAGCTTTTCCACACTCTTTCTTGAATAAAGCCATATGTACCCATCTCTGATTCTTTCCTCATCTTAACAATTAAGATGCAAGTGGATACTTTGAGTTATTTTCTATTGAGATGGACATCACTCTACTTTTTGAAATATTCTCTGGTAAATTAGTAGAGAAAAGGGTTGATTCAAATTCCTAGACCAAGTAAACAGTTCATATCTTAGTTCTAAGAATTTGAAAAATCATGAGAAAGCATTATAATGTAGTTCTGGGAGGAGCTGGCAAAAATACAGTGTTTGGTTTCCAAGTTAACTGTGTGCTGACTCTGTTTTCCAAACCATTTCCTGTCTCAGCATATGTAGAAACTGCACATCAGTGACAGACGAGGTTGCTATGGGTAGAGGTGGCTGGCCAAGTGGCTGCAGCCACTTTGAGACCTAACATGGGCCCTTGGGACACTGCACCGCATCACCTTTTAACTCACTGTAATGGAGGTGGGATTCTGTGCTGCATAAGCCCTGTTAGCTAGGAACAGTAGCAACCAAAGCACATCATGGCTGGGCCTGTGCTGAGGTTAAACAGGGATTGGCTTGGTTTTTTGTAATAACCGTGTCAGAGAAGTACCAGCTCCCACATTTTACTGTGACTGGGAGAATGTAAATGACAGGGTGGTACTGGGTGGCGCATGAGCCATATTCCTTACATCACCATTCTACCAGATGCCTTTCCTGTTCAGATGCCCAGAAAATGTATATCTTTAGTCTGATGGATCCAACAGATTAGAAAGTCCACTAATTCAGAGTTTGTGATAAAACATTTAACTTTAGTATCCATGGAAAAGCAGTCTGTGAAACTAATAAATAATATAGTGTAGAGAAGGCCTTTAAGGTTTAAAAAATATACTTTCCTGATTACGTATTTGAAAATAAGCTTTTCCTGATTATAAAAGTAGTATATATTTATTGTAATAAAAATAGAAACAAAAAAACAGAAGAAAATGAATGTTTATAATTTCACCGCATACAGCCATTTTAAACAATGTTGACTTATGTCTTTCCAGGCCATTTAGCTAATAGCCATTATTGGGTGCTATGTTGTCTTCAGTTTTTCAGTGGAACAGACTGGGGAGTAGGCACAGTATAGTTCCTTAAGAATGCTTATATGTCCCTCCTTTCCTGAGATAAAGTGTTTTTTTGCCGCTTCAAATCAGCTCTTAAATATTCATTGACAATTAAGTCTGTATTGAGTGATAAATTTGCAAAAATGTTGAGTGAAAAAAATTATTAAAAAGTGTGCATAACATGATCCTAATTGGAAAAATAGATATTTACTGGGGGAAAAAATTATATAAATACATAAGTGTCCTGCAGATCTTCTACCAGTGTGAATTCTGGCAACATTTTGACGTGACACCTGGGATACATTTGACTATCTTTGATGTTGTCCAGATTTGTTTACAATGAGCACAATGTACACAGTTAAAAGAAAATGCCCTTTTCTTTTAGAAATAAAAGCAGAACACGTTCGGACACTGCCGATGCACAGGGCGTTGGAAAGTCCAGGCATGCGTGCGGGCTGCACTGCGAGCACACCTGTCTCACTCTGTTCCTCTGCTCTCTGTTCCAGGAAGGCGTTGAGGTGCGAGTGGCACGGATCTTCAACACATTCGGGCCGCGCATGCACATGAACGATGGCCGGGTTGTCAGCAACTTCATCCTGCAGGCGCTGCAGGGGGAGCCACTCACGGTATGCGCCGGCTTCCCTGGGCACCTCCAGCGGGGATGAGTATATCTCTCTGGATTTAGGAAATCACATTACTTAAGTTGCCACTTTGTGTTTCTGTGTATCCCCATCGCCCCTAGTGACGAGAGGGGGATGCACGCACAGAATGCAGAGGAGGAATGACTGATGTCACTGGGCCTCCTTGCTTCCTGAGCCCACATATAGCCTGGTGCCATGGCAGCGGGCTTGGGCCACGCTGCCCAGGCCTCAAAGAGTCTGTGCCTAGGCTGGCCAGCCAGCTTGCAGAGACCTCTCTGCACGTTCTGGCCCACTGGCTGTAGTCAGGGGTGCACCTACACTCAGTGCCCCTCAGGTGGCCAGGAAGTAGAGATTCTTGGTTTGGCAGTTTTCTTGGCAGTGTTGTGAAGTGATCCTTCTGCTGATTGCTCTCCATCCAGGAGGATTCTGGAGCCCATTGGCCACTTGGTGGTCTGAGGTCAATGGTTTGAGTGTACGACAAGGCTGCACCCAGCTGCTCAGTGCCCTCAGATAGCCCCTGTGAGTCAGTGTGGCCTGCATCCCACCATTCCTGCCACCTCCGTGGGGAGCAAGGGCCCGGGACTCTTTGCCAGGGGTTTGCCGATTCATTTCGATTGGTTTTCTTTGGTTTTGCTGAATCCCCAGTGATCCCCTCCTTTCTCCTCTCCCTGCTTCTCTTCCCTCCTGCTTTTTCCATTCTTCTCCCTGCCTTCCTGCCTCCACTCTTTGCTCTTCAACCTGTGGCCTTCCGTGGTCCTTTAAAGCTCAGTGTTTGGTGGGTCTCCAGACTACGTAAGCATCCTGATACTCTAAAAATGCTCTAGGATGGTTTGCTTTTGAGCTGAGTATGTTCCAAGGGGGAAAGTTACAAATATATAAACATATGAACCTATCCACCTATCCATGTCTCCCTTTCTCTCCCTACCTATCTACCTACCAATAGAGTTGGTTACCGTTTCTGTTCTTTGATCTTTACAACTTTTAACTCGTGTAATACAACAAATCTGTGGGGTACAGGTGGTATTATTTCCCCATTTCCCAGATCGGGAGACTGAAGCTCAGAAATCAGATAAACTGCCCACGCTTATGTGCAGCTGTGTTTGAACGCGGAGCCCCCATTCTTATTCTCCATTCTTCATGGTCTTCAGCTCTTCTTGCATATGCTTGTTCCCTACTGCCAATCTAGAACAAAAAGCTTAGCCAATTTAGAACCAGAACACTGATGTGGCTCCCCCAGGGCAAGACACATTTTCTAGGCAAGTTTTGCTTAACACATTACAGGAGAGAGTGAATCCAGACCCCAGCTGGAAGTGTAGACACCCCAAGCCTTCTCTCCTGCCTCCACACTCACCAAGTGCCAGCTCTGCCTTGGTGCTAGAGGCACGCTGTGGTCACACTTGATCCCCCCACCCCCACGCTACACATCGAACCACCAGCACACCCTAGTGACCTTGCCCTAAGTACATCTAGACACCAGATCCCTCTCACCTCTTCTCCCATTGCCCCGGTCCGTGCTGCCACCAGCTCCTGTTTCATCACTGTGGCCTCCTACCCACCCTCATTCTCCTGTCGGGCACTCTCCACCCAGCAGCCAGAGGGAGCGTTGGGAGAGAAGTCAAGAACTCAAATGGCTTTTCATGTCCTGAGATTCCCTCCACACCCAGCCTCACCCCCACTTTGCACCACAGCCCAAGTCCTCTGCTCCTGCCAGTCAGGAGCACTTCCTCCCGGGTGGTCTCCCCATTCAGCTGTCCCCTTATTTGAGGAGCCTTCTGGACCACTGTGTATACAATGCACCCACCTGTCACTGTGTCCCTTCTAAACATGCTTTTTATTGTTTTTATTGCACTTATCACCAGCTGAAACATTAATTTTCCAGCCACCAACCTTTTCTGGAGTGTGAACTCTGATACCATGAACTTCGGTTCACTCGCAGCTGTGCCTCTGCTCCTGGAAGAGTGCCTGGCACCCAGGCAGCTTGTGATAAGTGTGGCCAAGTTAATGGTGGGGGTTACAGTGACTGCTTTTCTTTGCGATGAGCACAGGCGGCTCAGTGGATCATTCTGGAAACTAGTGGTTATAGTGTCCGTATGAGGTGGGACTCATTCTTACTCCCTGTTCCCCTTCTACTTGCTACTGGATTTCGAGGTGTTCCTGCAGTGGGCTCGTCGGTCCAGCTGTCATACTGAGAATTTCTCACCTTCAGAGTCACTCCTGGTACCTTTTTAGCCATTTCTCCTTACACCAGGAGATCAGAGCTGCTTTGTTTGCAGAGCAAACTGTTAAAAGCCTTCCGAGAACTTTCTGATTTATTGTCTCCTGGGCAGCAGCCAGGGCCCAATGTCAGGTGGGAGAACAAGTCCCCTGCCGCCCCAAGAATATACCCATTGTGGGCAGAGTAATAACTCATGTGTTGTCTTCACGCTGTGCAAGCGTCTGTGCCAGTGACAGAGGAGGATGGCTAGTGCCATCCAGGACTGCAGTTAGTCCAAAACATGCCGGGATTTCATCTTTTCTAGGCGCCTCTGGTGGCAGGAGGCAGGAGTCCCCAGGGAGGCCTTTCAGAATGTGTTTGTTTTCTCTGTCACACAGAATTCTGTTTCCCTTCAGTGATTTGATGAAGTCCTAACTTTTCCTCCTTTTCTGTCTAGTTGAGGTAGCATCTCTTGCTTTTGTCAGATGCTGCTATGGAGATGTCATGTTTCTCTCAGTCCAGCCCATCTTTGGAAACACTGTTTATGAAGCAAAGAGAATAAGGAGATGTGTCCATCTTTTTTCCTTTTCTGCTGTTTCCAACAGTCATTTCTAAATCAAAAGACCTCTTGTTGGAAACAACACCTCAATATCTTGTCTTCTCTTTTTTAAGCTGGGTTAATGGAATTGCTTATCTTCCAACTGCGATTTTTCTCAAGCCCTTTGTTATCTTACCCCTCAGCAAACTTTCTTTGGGCGTGTCTTAGCATCTTGAGTCACTGTTATATTGTATGCCTTTTAGGATAACTCAGGTAGTACAGGCACACCTCGGAGGCATTGCAGGTTTGAATCCAGACCACCACAATAGAGCCAGTATCACAATAAAGAGAGTCACATGAAGTGGTTGGTTTCCCAGTGCATGCAAAAGATATGTTTATGCTATACGTAGTTTATTAACTATACAATAGCATTATGTCTGAATAAAAACAATGCATGTACCTTAAGGAAAAATACTTTATTGCTTAAATATGCTAACCATCATCTGAGGCTTCAGTGAGTCCTAATATTTTTGGCTCATGGAGGGTCTTGCCCTGATGTCAATGTCTGCTGACTGATGAGGGTGGTAGTTGCTGAAGGCTGGGTGGCTGTGGCAGTTTTTTAAAATAAGACAATAATGAAGTTTGCCCATGAATCAACTCTTCCTTTCACGAATGATTTCTTGTTGATGTGATGCCGTTTGATAACATTTTACTCACAGTAAGAACTTCTTTCAGAATTGCAGTCAGTCCTCTTGAACCCTGCCTCTTCATTATCAACTAAGTTTATTAATATTCTAAGTCTTTTGTTGTCATTTCACTAGTCTTCACAGCATCTTCACCAGGAGTAGATTCCATCTCAAGAAACTACTCTTTGCTCATCCATGAGAAGTAACTCCTTATCTGTTAAAGTTTCATTATGAGGTGGCAGCAATCCAGTCACATCTCTAGGTTCCACTTCTAATTCTAGTTCTCTTGCTGTTTCCACCACATCTCCAGTTACTCCTGCTGACATCTTGACCCCTCAGAGTCATCCACGAGGGCTGGAATCCACTTCTCCCAAACTCCTGTGAATGTTGATATTTAGACTTCTTCCCATGACTCACAGATGTTCCTAATGGCATCTAGAATGGTGAACCCTTTTCAGAGGCTTCATTGTACTTTTCCCAGAGCCATCAGGAAAATCACTATCTGTGGCAGCTATAGCCTTATGAGGTGTATTTCTTAAATAATAAGACTTGAAAGACAAAATTAAATTACTCCTTGACCCATGGGCTACAGAATGGGTATTGTGTTAACGGGCATTAAAATGACAGTCTTGTACGTGTCCATCAGAGCTCTCAGGTGTCCAGGTGTGCTGTCAGTGAGCAGTGATATTTTGAAAGTAATCTTTTTTTCTGAGCAGTAAGTCTCAACAGGGGACTTAAAATATTCAGCAAACCGTGTTGTAAATCAATGTGCTGTCATCCAGGCTTTGTTGTTCCACTTATAGAGTACAAACAGTATAGATGTAGCATCATTGTCAAGGTTCCTAAGATTTTCTGAGTGGTAAATGGTAAATGACCATTGGCTTTAACTGAGTCACTAGCTGCATTTGCCCCTGACAAGAGAGTCAGTCTGTCCTTTGAAGTTTTGAAGCCAGGTGCTGACTTCTCTCTAAGGATAAGGATCCTAGATGGCTTCTTCTAATATAAAGCTGTTTCATCTACATTGCAAAGCTGTTGATGGTGTGGCCACCTTCATTAATTTTCTTAGCTAGGTCTTCTGGATAAGTTGCTGCAGCTTCTACATCAGCACCAGCTGCTTCACCTTGCACTTTTAGGTTATGGAGACGGCTACTTTCCCTAAACCTCATGAACCAACCAACCTCTGTTAGCCTCAAACTTTTTTCTGCAGCTCCCTCACCTCTCAGCTTTATAGGACTGAAGAGAGTTAGGGCCGTGCTCTGGATGAGGCTTTGGTTTAAGGGACTGTTGTGGCTGATTTGATCTTCTGTCCAGACCACTAAACCTTTCTGCATGTCACCGATAAAGCTGTTTCACTTTCATATCATTTGTGTGCTCTCTGGAGTAGCACTTTTAAGTTCCTTCAAGAACTTTCCCTTTGCATCCACAACTTGGCTAACTGTCTAGGGCAAGAGGCCGAGTTTTCGGCCTGTCTTGGCTGTCGACGTGCCTTCCTCATTTAGCTTAATCATTTCTAGCTTTTGATTTAGAGTGAGAGACATGTGACCCTTCCTTTCACTTGAACACTTAGAGGCCATTGTAGGGTTGTTAACTGGCCTGATTTCAATACTGTTGTGTCTCAGGGACTAGGAAGGCCTGAGGAGATGGAGAGACATGGCGGACCAGCCAGTCAGTGGAGCAGTCAGAACTCACACATTAAGTTTGCTATCTTACATGGGTGCCATTCATGGTGCCCCAGAACAATTACAATAGTAACATGGGTGGCCTGGACACATTTCTTCCAGCACATTTGGATGGTACTGAGAGCTGCCTGTGCATGTTTATGAGTGAGCTCTGCTTTGTGAGACCGTGCATGTGGGGGACATCACCACTCTGAAGGGTGATTGGACGGAAGACTGAGCCCAGGCAGCTTGTCAAAGGCCATGCTGCCTGCGCATGCAGGGACTTGCCGGGGATGTTGCCTGCATACAAGAGCAGACCCGCTGACCCAGTGTTAAGGTCAGACCAGTGAGTGAGCCCAGTGGGGTGGAGTCCGCAGAGCTGTGGGTAGCTCTCCTTTGCTGTCCGGAGGCTGGTGGCTGGTGGGAGGAGGGGCTGGCATCGTTATCTTGCTTGTGCATCTGGCTGCTCCAGGCGGCAGTCCCTCCTCCACCACAAGCCAGCAAGCAGACAAACTCCTGGCTCTTTCGTTCTTTTTAACTGAAGGGTTAGGGCATCCCTCCAAGAGCCTTCTGTTTCAGTCTCTTCACTCGTATTAAGTGGCATAGAGTGCAGAATTCACAAGGCCATCACCCCACACATGTTCGTCGAGCGCTTACACCTTGCCAGCCACAGTGGGGCAGACATCCTGACCCAGGGAGCTCCCAGAGGGCATCAGCAGTGGAGTCTGGAAGATTGGGGAGGGGGACTGCTGAGCGAAGGGCACAACTGTACATTCACTCCTGGGAATAAGCCAGAGGATGCCTCCTAGGGAGATGGCATCCAAGTTTGTCCTGAGAGATGAGCAGCCCTTGGCCAGGTGGAAAGTAGACAAGAGGCGGCGACCTGGTAGCACCCAGGCACATGAGCAGAGCGTGAGCCCCTTCTCAGCCAGAGCCCCCTGGGTGGTTCTCGACCTCAGCCACACCTTAGAATCACCCTGGGAACCACTGTAAAAATACTGGGACGCGGCCTCCTCCCTGGGCCTCTGTGGCCTGGTCTGGCATAGCACCCATCTGTGCTGATGGGCAGCCCGGCAGAGGATGCAGTGAGATGTACGGAGTGCCCTTCATGTGGTTCTGCCACCCAGCTGGACTCGGAGACCCCAGGACCTGCTGTGCATGACACATCTTAAGACTAACATCTCACCCCTTCCGATACTCTTTCAAAGAAAACCTGTATATGTGTATATACACACACACAAGTACTTCTGCCACCTTCTCACCATCAGGGCATAATTGTGAAGCACAGAATGTGAGGTCTAACTGTCGGTTTTTTCCAGGTGTATGGATCCGGGTCACAGACCAGGGCCTTCCAGTACGTCAGGTAAGACCCCTGGGCCCGCAGCCGGCAGCCCGGTCTTCACGTTGCTTCCAGCAGCACTGCTGCAGACCCAACAGGCAGTGTCTGTTTTACACAGTAATTGGCTTCGTAGCTCTAGCAATGTGGCTTGGTGAAGTTTGTTTTAATTTTAAGATGAGAAAACTCTTTTGCTTCTCTATTTAAAGTTAAAAGTTAACACGCGAGTCAGTACCTTCTGACTCATGTGCTTATCCTTTACTGCCACCTAGTGTTCTGTAGCGAAACCTGCCCAGTTTCATGGCAACGATGGTTTCAGTGCAGGCCAGCTCCAGACTTGTCCATAATCATCCAAATCTGACCCATTTTAAATACGACTTTCTAGAGTGGATAGAATAAGATAGAGTGTGCTAATGCTGTCAAATTTTGTGCTGAAACTAAATCCAGATAAAAATATTTTTAAGAACTTTGCTGAATAGTCTCACATGGTAATTTTCATTGTCATGGTAACCCTCATAAATTTAGTTTTTTGTTGGTCAGTTCAGTTGATGACTAATTTTAAAATGCAGTTTGGATTCTAAAAGGAGAGTTATATAAGCAGTTACATGTAAACAAATACTTTCCCACATGACAGTTACTGTGAATTCTGTATATTTGCAGTATCCTAAATCATTATAAAATTGAGTTCTAGATTTTCACATAAAATATTTTGAGTTTTCAGTGCAAATACCCTGGAACGCCTGTCAGAAAATGCTGTTCCTGGTGTCTCGAGGCCATCCCAGGGGTGCAATAAGGGTGACATATGGTGGGGGTGTGGGTCTGGGTAGACCCAGCCACACCTCAGCCAGAGCAATCACATAGACTTTTGTATGATTATGTGAGGTCCAGGGTAGAAATTGCTTTGAAAAAATGCACCTATTAGTGTGTGTGGTGGGGGGGAGACGCAAATAAAAAGACAAAAAACTTAAAAACAACTATTATAGGTCTTTCCTGAAAGTGTTTGTTGCTCGTGAATTTTTACTTTTAGTCCAAAAGGAAGCTATGAATAAATGTCTATAATAGTCAGTGTTTTTTTCTCCCCTCCCATTAATATGTTATTCTGTGGGACAAAAAACCCAGGAGTGAAATAAAATGAGGCACTTTACTGCCCAGATATTCTAAGAAGGGATTTAACCAGGAAGTGGTGCTGCCCTTCCTTCAGAATTGTTTTCATTTCAAATCACTTAATCCCAGCCCGGTGTGCTCAGAAAACTGTCGTGGCACGTCTGTGTCGTGACCATGTTAATTGGACTTCTGTGTACTGATTACCATCTTTTCATAATGATACATTTCACCCCACCCTCCTTCACCCACCCCACCTCCAGTCTGCACTTTCCTGATGGAATCTTGCAGTCTCCAGTTACACCGAATGTCTTGGAACCACCTCATCACTGTTCCGCACGCTTTTCCAGCTGTAGCACCTCATGAAATATTAGTGAGACCGGGTATAAGGGAAGTCAGTTAGAACCCATTCTTACTATTCTCATCTCAAAGCATCAGATATAAAATTCATTGAAAATAGCATTAGGTACCTTTTTCTCTTTCCTAGTGATTAAAATCTTTTAAGAATTCAGTGAGGCACGTGTTGCATACCATCTCATCTCGGACACACGTGGCCACACTGCCAGGCCTGCTCGGACAGGCACAGCCACACATGTGGTCATCGATTCAGACTCAAGTAACAACTCGGCAACAGGGCCGAAGTGGTGTCACTGGAAGTGTTGTGGACCATGCTGTCCTCGTAGTGCTGCACTGTTTGCTCCCATGCTCCGATGGTAATCTGCTTCCCTTATTGGGAGGTCTGCGAAAATGAGGCTCAGTGTCTTCATCAGGCAGAGGCCTCTCCCCGCTTCCACTTTTAGTTATTCAAGATTCAGCTGAGGGACTTAACTTATCAAACTTTTGCTACTTTAATAAGCTATTTTTTAGAAACTGAGGATCTTTTTACTCTATAGTTAAAAGCTGCGCAATGTCTGGATCTGTATTTACTGCACTAAATCTACTGTTTTCCAAAATTTGTGATGGCCGTACGGTAGCATTTCATGGTCCCCAAGGTCTGGGTCATATGCATTGACATCCTGGCACGACCGTGTTTGATTTTCATGGTCAGTTACGTCCTCATTCACATAACAGAGGCATGCTATATATTTTTTTTTAAGTCACTTTGTCAAAATGACACTTTTAAAGAGCTTCAGGTTAAATGAGTGTGATCGGTGCAATGCTGACCTTAAAAGTTGCCAGTTTATAACATAAAAGGTGTGTGCCCCCCACAAGAAGTCTGATTGCACAAGAGTCAGTCATCTTCCAGCTTATATGGACCCCCTCCCAGCTTCCGTATGAAAAACGATTGTGGGTGACACTGAATGGCAGCTTTTAATGTCTTTTATGCATATGCAGAAACATATGCCATGAGAGAGTGTGTTATAATGTAAGTTACTGCCATAGTGATGAAGTGACTTTTTGCCAGTTCTAGAAAGGCGAATCATCCCAAGTCAGCAGTTATTTGAACAGTGAGAACAGAATGGACATTAGATGTATTCATACAAAATACTCATTTATTATAAACAAAAAGCCAGAAAGTAGCTTGTTTAATCAATACCCTCCCACCCCCACCACCACCACCAAAAAAAAAAAGTTTTCCAGTGAAAAGGAAAGCAAAAACTGAGGATTTCTTCTGGAACTTTGCCCTGTAACCTGCTCCTTACTGGTAAAGACGGAAGAGGGAGAGGTTTCAAAATAGACTTCATTTGTAGCACCAGAACTGAATTATGAGTCTTCTAAAAAACAGCCGATGAATGTAGACTTAAAGAAAGTGCTTGTGTGTAACAGTGAGGTGTCATTTTTACGAAGTAACTTTTTTTTAACAGAGCCACACTTTAAAGCTTCTGAAAATAAGAACCAAACCTTGGTAAGCGAAAATTTGCTTACTTATCTTCACCTTCATGGCCCAGTTGATCACGATCCATTTGAAACATCCAGATACCCCTGACCGTTTCATACAAGGTGTTTGGGGCCGGGGGTGGGCAAATTGAAGGTCCAGGGAGTAGGGAGCAAAGTTCCAGTTTGTTTCAACACTCAATATTGTTTGGCTTTATCTGTGCTTTGCCCATGTGGGAATTAGATGCTGGAGTCCTTTCATTTCAGTGGATCTTTTTTTTTTTTAAGTCATCTGCTTTCGTATTGGCCAACTACCTGGGTTCACATGTCACTTGGACTTTCATCAGAAACTTGTATCAATTCCATCTTTTTGAGGTGTGGGCCTATTTTAATTTATTTTTTTTTAAAGGATTTGAGAAATTTACAAAAGCAGAGCACCAAACCCCATCACTCGGCTTCCACCCTGTTTAGCCATCTACACCCACCCACTGAAATCAAATCCCAAAACGTCATGTCATTTCATCCATGAGAACTTCAGCATTCTCAATACCCTCTTATTTGCAGGACTTTATTTTGACATCCAGTTTTCCATTTGGGTTTGGGTTTTCTCCTGGGAGGTGGCTTGTGTCTGCTACTCAGCAGATACCACCTGAGCTGGCCTTCCCTTCTTTCTAGTGACCTGGTGAATGGCCTGGTGGCTCTCATGAACAGCAATGTCAGCAGCCCGGTCAACCTGGTGAGTACGCCCTCTCCTTCCACTCTTTCCAGAACAGGTCACAGGCTCATTCCTTTATGAAATCATGAAAAGCCCCAGGCTTTGCTTTTTTTGCTATCTCACACTTAGGGCATGTATGTCTGTTGCTTACTGAATACTAGAGAAAAGAGAAAAACACAAAATAAAGTACTAGATTATAAAGTAGTAAAACATCTGCAAGGCATGGATGAACAATGTAATAGACTCTGAACCAACTCCGTTCACTGAAGGGCCCAGGTCTGCAACCTTGTACAGCCTTCAGGAGATGGACATTTAGGGTGCATTCCTTTCTCCATCATTTACTGTACAGATAATCTTTGTAAGACTTCATTAAATGGGACTTGAGAAGATAGAGGCAGTTAAAGGTTTCCAGTTTCTAATCACATCTGTAAACTCAGCTGCACAGACCACTTTTGTGTTGCGGTCTCAGGAAGTGCCCATTGGAAGAATTGTAGGGCAGTTTTGCCTGGCCTTAAACACAGTGTTGGTGAACTTGCTTCTCCTTAGAGTACTTTATTCTGTCCCTGGATGGTTGTAGGTGACAGAAAGTTTTCCCCTACAATTAGGACTAAAATCTCATTCCTTGTATGTTCATTTGCTGGTGTTCTCTGCATGTGAGGCCATTCAGAGCCGGTGTGATGGCTCTGCAGTGGGGCAGTTTTCCATGTTTGCAGGGCACAGTCATCCCACCGAGTCGTCTCCTCTCCGGCTCTTTTAGCCAGAGGTCATATCATACTGGAGTCCTCTTACCTTTTCAGTCTTATGAAGGGTCTCATTCCATCTCGTTTAAAAAGTGAGTTGTCCAGTGTAGACTGTCCAGCATTCAAGGTGTTCTGCTTCTGTCATTGACAACTGACATGAGAGCCCCTGAGCTCACCAGGAGCCACCTGAGCACTGCCTCACCTTGACAAGGTCACCTCGGCAAAGCCTGGGAGTCTCTTGCAGGTGCTTCTCCCAGACCACTTTTCCTGCATCCTGCAGTGTTTTCGAAACAGGTATGGCCATGCCGGCTTGTTTCTTGGAAACCACTCAGAAACTTTTCCTTGTATTTCGCTTTGTAGCCAGCAATTTTTAGCATGTCCATGGTGTTTATTTTTCACTGATCTGGGACCAAATTCTTACCACATAGAAAAGGGTGGGCTCTGGAGAGGTCACTCCCTTGGGGGGCTGCTGACTGATTTGCAGGTATGGAAGCACCCAGCCAGCTCTTTTATGCCCTATTGAAGAAACATGCAGTTAAAAGCAGACTGAGACATGTTCTCTGGGCCTCAGTTTACTTCAACTGTTTACCGACCTGTGAAAGACATACCTTCCTTACTCTTGTATTAAATGTAAGTGTTGTCACTGATCATTTTTACTTAGATACCATGTTCCTTCTGTCCTCTTTTGGGAGCCTTTGTACAGGGACATTTGGGAACACCCATTTCTTGTAGAAACCTATGTTCCTAAAGTCTGAAGCATAAGTCTGTCGATAGCCCTGAAAAAGATGGGGCTACTTCCTCTCAAATTCCCATCACCTCACTTTGCTGAGCAGCCCTTTCTCTGCTCATTACCAGGCCCAAACTCCCTGACTGTCTGTTACCTCCTAGGTTCAGGCTAAAGTAGGAAACTGGGAATAAAAAGTATTTGGGATATATAACTGCCAATCTTTATAGTGGTCTCTTATGATCGGGTGGCAGCAGATCAGAGTAGGAGTTTGGTGAGGGAAGAGGAGCTATGGCTGCTTTAATGTGTGATAAAAAGAACAAAAGGAAAAAGGAAGCTTTTTCCTTAAAGCTTCTAAACAAGTCAGCTCCCCTCACCCTCCAGCTTGCCCAGAGCCCTCATCTGTGAATGCATTTCGTTCCTGTAATTGGCTTTCATGTGCAAGTTTGCAAGTCCTTTATTACTTAAGTTGTTCACACAGTGCACCCGAACAGAAATAAATTGTCTTAGGAGAGCTAATTTTTCAGAACTCAACTTTTATGCAGAGTGACGCTGCACTTCCAGGGAGGTTAGATATGGAAATTGTCTGGCGTGGTAACTCAGCCAGGGAATGTGTAGGCACATTAGACACACTTGACCTTGCCGACGGGTGTTCTTGTCAACAGATGCTAGTCTAGAGGACGCAGGTGGCGGTAGGTGCAGTCCACGCCCTGCCAGGCTGAAAAGTCATCATCTTGAACAGTTCAGCACCCAGTGAAACATGAAGAGGCAGGAAGGAGCCCACTGACTTCCTGAGATGCCAAAGTCAGCCCACGACACCTTTGAAGACGTTCATGTTTGTGGCTGGTGGTGTCTGCTCTTGCAGTTACACTTATAACCAGAACCCTTTTCTTCCTTAGGGGAACCCAGAAGAACACACAATCCTGGAATTTGCTCAGTTAATTAAAAACCTTGTTGGTAAGTAAGACATACACCTTCCTGAGTGAGACTGCCTGCATTTACCCTATCAGTTAGAACACCTTAACTGGAAAATGTGTAATTAATACAAGCTAATTCAATTGGATGGAAAGCAGAACTTTATTAAGAGCACCTAATTGTTTTCTGATTCTTTTATTAAGAACTAGAAAGATAAAGGTGAAAGGGGCAGGGAGGGAGATGGGCATTGTTCACCTTGGTAATTGCAGGTCTGTGTGGAACTGGAAGAACAGCTTTGTTCCCAATGCTTGAGACGTGATGATAGATCATACTGCGTAGGTGACATCGGTTTGATTTCCAGACGCTGGCAGTGCTGAGCGTGGCATTTCAGAGAGCAGGAGAAAGCCACTCCAGCTTGTGTTTCTGATGGAATCTGTTTACAGCTCTGGCCAGCCTGCCGTGAAATGTTGGAGTCAGTGTAGATACTGGGAGTAGCCTCAGGGGTAGGCACTTCAGCCATAGAAGTGTGTGTATTTTCAATCGGCCTTTGGGCCTTTGGATTGCAGATGGTGCCCTGGTGTGCCCTTTGTCACACCATCGGGCTAACTGGAGCTCTGGGAAATCTGGCCTTTGAGAGTGGGGATGAGGGGAGTTCTGTTTTCCAGGGTTGATGGAGAAATTTGAGTCAACACAAAACAAGAATAGTGTAGTTTGCTAGACTGGGTAGCTGTTCTGAAGTGGCTGTCCAGACGCTACACTTAGCTGGATTGATTCTGCGGGGTTGTCCTGCCGGGCACTGAGCTGTCATCTACCAGCGTTGCTCTCATCAACTCTTGACAGCTAGATAGAGGAGGAGGTGGCCTTCCAGAGATGGGAGTCACAGCATCTCGTGGCTCCACCGGCCTCCATTCTTATCCATGTCCCCAGTTTTTTCTTCAGAATCTGTCCAGCCCTGTCCCAGTAGGAAGGGGGTGCACGGTTAACAGCTACTGTGGGGTCGACCACAGTGAGGCCATCTGTGACCTCACTATTCAGAGTGAGGCCCAGGCTGGCATCAGCAGCAGCACCCTGGCACGTGCTGGAAATGCAGAGTTGCACCCCCTACCCACATCTTCTGGGGTAGAGTCTACATTTTGACAGGATCTCAGGTGATGCATATACGTGTTGAAGTTTGAGAAGAGCTGGTCTAAACTCTGAATGGGCCGCAGTGTAACTGCTGATGGGGCTGGCCTCCACTGGCGGTTTCTCCTGCAGGGCTGGCTGATGGTCATGGGTATGGTTTGATTCCACTGGCCAGTGAGGTCTGCACCTAGCTAGGATGCCGAACAAGCCAGGCTCCCTGTCCAGCAGGGTAGCTAGACAGCTTACATGTCGGCTCAGGGCTCACTCTTGCAAGTGCCTAGGTGCCCAGGACTTCATCGAGTGTCAGCCCAGAACTGGCTGGTGGTCACTGCCCCTGCACTCAACTGGTTAAACAAGTTGAAGGCCGGTCTCATTCCAGGTGAGGGCCTCCTCCAGGGCACGACCGCCCGGGGTGCTCAATGGGGGCAGTAGTGTCACAGATGACCGCACACCGCATTTCAACACAGACCACATTTGCCATTTTTACTTACTCTGGAGTTATGCTCAGTGGGCACATCCGTTAGCTGATGGTGGGTGGTCTCCCTTGGAGCCGGCAGCACAGGGCAGACCCTCGTGTGGCCTAGTGACTCCGTGAGAGATGTGTCACGCAATCAACCTGCACCCTATCCACCGCACAGATGGCATTTTGACATCTCTAGTAAAACTTCACTTCCCCAGTGGTTTGTAATGCTCTTAACCTTTCTCTTTTTTAAAAAACAACTCAGGTAGTGGAAGTGAAATTCAGTTTCTCTCTGAAGCCCAGGATGATCCACAGAAAAGAAAACCAGACATCAGAAAAGCGAAGCTGATGCTGGGGTGGGAGCCTGTGGTAAGTGTGGGGGGTATGTTGCCTTGGATCAAAAGGTCACTCCCCTCCTGCATCCATGTCCTCGCAGGGCCGGCCATTATTGGGTAGCCCCCAGTGGAGCCAGCTGGGCTCAAGTATTGGGGCAGACCAGTAGGGTGGTTTTTAGGCCATTACCTTTATCTAGTGACTTCTCATATCATGTTTCTTTCATTTTCTGTTACTGGGGAAATGGCTTGGGCCTGCTGGGGGCTCTGCTTTTATACAGTCTCACACACACACAAACACACACACAGCCTCACCCATGAAAGCAACAGTGAGGGTGATGGTCACATACCTGCAGGCCCCTCACAGCCATGGGCGACCCGCCTGCCACCACAAGGCCCAGGATGGTTTTGCATGTGCAGCGTTGGGTGAAGATGCCGTGGACCATCATGAGCAAGTGCCACCCATTCCTGCACAGGCAGAACACCAGGTCGGAAGTGAGAGAGACTGAAGGCGAGCTGAAAACATGGGCTTTCCAGTAGTTCTTCAACTAAGTCACTCTGTGCCCTGCAAGAAGCTGCAGAGTTCTCCCTCAGCCTGGGATGCCTGTCTTTCGGGCTGTGTGTTCCCCAGGGCTGCATGTGGCTGCTGCATTCTTGTCCTTCAGGTCTCAGTTCAGAGGCCATCTCATTAGAAAGGCCTTCCTGGCCAGCCACATCTCCAGGAGTGAGCTCACCTGTTTACTGTCTGTCATGTCTCTGCCTCCCTTCCCCCTTTTAAAAAATTTTTTCCTTGGTAATGTTTTTGTTATTATTTTATTTCAAGTATACAGTATATTGGTCAGACATCTATATAGTTCATAAAACCATCCCCCCGATTGCACCCTCCCACCCATGGCCCTTCCATGCTAACATAAGAACTTTTTTCCATGAAATATTTTAAAATTTATTTTTAAAATTTTAATTAGTTTCAAGTATACAATACATTGGTTAGACATCTATATAGCTCGTAAAATGATCCCCCCATACGCTCTCTCACTCCCCTGACCCTCCACCTAGCCAACGTATTAATGCTAACTGCATTCCCTATGCTGTGCTCCCCATCCCCGTGACCATCCATCAGCTACTTACTTGTACTTCTTTAGCCCTTCACCCCATTCTTCTAGCCCCCCCAAATCCCCTCTCCTCTGTCCATCGCCAAATTGTCCACTTATTTGTGAGTCTTTTTTGATTACTTTGTTCTTTTTATTCCTTAAATTTCACGCATAAGTGAAATCATATAGTGTTTATCTTTCTCTGTCTGACTTAAATACTTTCTAGGTCCATCGAAGCAATATTTTTCCACCTCCTACCTTTTCATATGTAGGGGTCTTGTTTTCATTTCCTTTCAGCCACTCTATCTTTTGATTGGAGCACTTAATTCTTTTCCATTTAAGGTACCTATTGATAAGAAGGTAGTTGTTACCGTTGTTTATTCCCGTTTTTGATACATGCTTTTTCTTCTTAAAGAAGTCCCTCCAACATTTCCTGTAATACTGACTTGGTGGTGATAAAGTCCGTTAGCTTATTTTTGTCTGGGAAGCTCTTTATCTGTCCTTCAAGTCTAAATGATAGCTTTGCTGGATAAAGTATTCTTGGTTGTAGATCCTGGGTCTTCATCCTGTCAAATATTTTTGCCAAGCCCTTCTGTCCTGCATAGTTCTTTTGAGAAATCAGCTGCCAGTCTTTTGGGTGTTCCCTTATAAGTAATTATTTGTTTTTCTCTTGCAGCTTTTAATATTCTTTCTTTGTAGTTAACCTTTGGCATTTAATTATGATGTGTCCTGGTGTGGGCCTCTTTGGATCCCTGGGGTTTTATGTCCATTCCCTTTACAAGGTGAGGGAAGTCTTCCATCATTATTTCTTCACACAGCTGTTCAACATCTTGATTTTCTTCTGTTACGCTGATCAGATGAATATTTGGAGCCTTAATAGTGTCCCATATGCTCCTTAAATTACTTTTACAGTCTTGGCATCTTTTTTCTTGCCATTCTGTTTGAGTGTCCTGATTGGCTTTCCTGTCCTCTAGATAGGGCATTTGAGCCTCTTCTTTATTCACTTTGTTTATTCCTTTGTTTATTCATTTAATATACTTGTCATCTCAGATAATGTGTTCTCCATTTCACCGGTTCTCTTTTATAATTTCCTTTTCCATTTTATGTTTTTTACCTCTTTGTTGGAGTTCTCACTGAATTTAACCAAAAGTTATTGAGCACTTTATAACCAGTGTTTTGAACTCTGCATCTGTTAGATTACTGACTCCATTATATCTGGATCTCTGTTCTCTTCTCTCATATGGTTTCTGCTTCTTTGTCTTCCATTTTGGCTGCCTTTCTGTGTCTGTTTCTATGTACTAAGCAAAGCTCCTAAGTCTCCGGTCTTATTAGTGTGGATTTGTGAAGTAGGTGTCCAGTGGCACGTCCTGAGAGGGTTCAGCTGCAGGCCAAACTTAGCCCAAGCTTCTACCCCTCCAGGGCTACCTGTTAAGATCTGGCAAGCAGTCCACAGATGCTGTGCTTATCGTTGCCTCAAAAGGGCACACCAGAAACCAAGGCCAGCTGCCTTCACCAGTGTGAGTCTCAGCAAGGAGCATCTGGCTCACTGAGGATATATCTGGATGTGGCTTGGGTGGAGTTGTGCGTTTGGGTAGGTGGGGTTTCAGGGAATCCTCTGGGTGGACTGACCTCTGTTATCCAGTTGGATGACTTCATGGCTATGGTGGCCCTGTTTCTGTGCACTGGGAGGTGTTAGGGCTCAACAGGGAACAATGGATACTTCTAGCACTTCTGTATGGAGCGAGTCTCTCCTCCACCCTCACTCCAACAATGTCTCCTTGTAAGTCCCTGGTGCCCCCTGAGCGCAGCCAAATCGGCCCCTTTAAGAGGCATCTGTTACTGCTACTGCCGCTGCCAAGGCCTCTGTCTCACTCAGCCGCTGGAGACCGGGTAACCGCGTGTCCTAGCCAGAGGGATGAACAGAGCCTCTATCATCTATGCCATTTTTTTCTCTGCCTTTCCCTTTTTACTTCTTTGCTTACCCCATGGTCCTTGTTAAAATGTGCGCTCACTGAGGGCAGAGATATATGGGCTTGTGTACAGCAGTAGCTCCAGCAGCTGCCATAGAGCCTGGCACATTGTAGGTGCTTAGTAAATGTAGGACCATCCTAGGTGTGGCCCTGTGGATTGTGGCTACCCCCCTGTAAGGACACAGACATGGGAAGGGAACGGTCTAGAGCTGCTTACCTTTAAAAACTACTTAGTGAGGAGTATAGGAAGGAAATATAATTTTCCCTCTACATCACTGAATTCTCAGCTGAGACCCCTGTATTAAAAGACCGATTAACAAGAGAAAAACAAAAAGAAGTTTAACATATATACCTCATCTATATGTGTGAGATCCCCTGGGAAAAAATGAGTAACTCAAAGAAGTGGCTTAGAATTCAGGCTTAAATACCGTCTTAATAGGGAAAGAGGAAGGGGAATGTAGCCTCTTAGGGGAGAGTAAATGAGTTTTAGGGATGATAAATGGGCTCTTGGAATAGATGGAGGATATGACAGTTTGTGACAGTTTTGTGTCAACTTTAGTGTCCTCTCCTGTAACAAGTCAGCCCTCCCTGGTTGATGAAACCCCCTGGAAGGAATCTATAACCATCAAGGTTTTTGTTGGGGGTCTGTCTTTAGGAAGATAAGGGAAGTTCAGAGAAAGCCCCTCCTTGCGTTTTCTGTTTTTCAAATGCTTACAACTCAAAATCATCAATATACCAAAGTGGCAGATTTGGGGATGGCAAGTTCTGAACTCCTGCAGCCATATTTTGAGGTGGCATATTCCGCAACCCTTCAAAGAGCTAGAGGACTAAGTAAGTGGAAACGTAGAATGTTGAACCTTAAAGAGATGTGAGAATTTCAGTCCTATCCTTATTTTATCCTGTGATCTACAAGGCTCAGTGATCTGCTAAAGGCCAGATTTTTATTGAATGAAATAAAAATATGATTACATCCAGACTTAACAAAATCTACTATACAACATTACCATCTGTAGAAAACAAGTTATAGCGAGCTTGGATCTTCATACTTAGAAGGAATTTGCCATTCTTCCCTTTGTAAGTAGAACCTATCTATGTTTTAGATGAAATATTTTGAAAAGAGTCAAATGTGTGTTCACTACATAACTTTGCATTTATATTATATGAGGTTCGTATACAGTAAGTATTTTTATTTGTCCAGAGTTAAGTGTATAATACTCTAACATTCTTAGCATATAAGACATCTAGCTGAATTCTCTTCCGACTATTAGTTTTAATTCATAAGAAAATTTTGATAGATACTGTTCATAAAAGCTTTTAGTCATAACCATCTTAACTTTCACTTGTGTTTTTAACAGCTTCATTGAGATGTAATTGGCATTCAACAAACTACCTACTTTACAGTGTACAGTTTGGCAAGTTTTGACATGAACCATCTCTACCCTCAAGATGACAGACATATCCTGCTTGCCTTCACCCACCCCCCGCCCCACCCCCAGTTTCCGGTGCCCCTTGGCAGTGCTTCCCTCCCACTTCTCCCTTTTCCCTTCTAATGAACAGATGATTTGATTTGTTTCCTGTTTGCTTCAGGGCTGCTCCAAATTAAGATTGCTTTTCAGGTGGTCCCTCTCAGACTCAACCTCTTAGGTCAGAGGGGGTGACAGTGCATAGGATCAGTGTCATGTGGGAGAAGGAGGTATGTGGATTAGATACAGATGCTTGCCAGACCATTTTTCCTCCACAGTAGGAGCACATGTGCCTCATTTTAGAAGTGATCTTTGTGGCTGATTCCATCTGGAGTAGACACCAAATCCCCCAAGGGGTAGTTCAGGGTCTCTGGGGGTTTAGCACTCCTTTTCTGTCAGCTCAGAGCGTAACATGTCGGATCGCCCAGGGTGTTCTGAAGGCAGCTTTGGAAAGACTCTGCCTTCCCCTAGTCAGGCCTATTGCCATTGTGACCCACAAGTTGTGCTGTGAAGCCTGGGACAGTATGGTTTTTTCATTAGCGATCTTGTCTCATTCTCACTTTCTCTTTAAACAGGTCCCCTTGGAAGAAGGTTTAAACAAAGCAATTCACTACTTCCGGAAAGAACTTGAGTACCAGGCAAATAATCAGTACATCCCCAAACCAAAGCCCGCAAGAATAAAAAAAGGACGGACGCGCCATAACTAAAACCTCCTGCTTGGGACCGAGACTCCCTGTTTCACACTGATGGGATGTTTGTTTGTCTGTTTGTTTGTTTTTCGTAAAGAGAGACTTAAACAGGTGTCATGAAGAACAAACTGGAATTTTATCCTGAAGCTTGCTTTAAAGAAATGGATGTGCCTAAAAACTCCCCTCAAAAACCTGCAAATTTTGCCTTGCACTTTTTAAATCTGTCTTTTTATGTAAAATAGCCTAGATGCATCTCTGCATATTTTCAAGTTTTTTATCTTGCTGTGAGAGCATATGTCGTGACTGTCGTTGACAGTTTTATTTACTGGTTTCTTTGCGAAGCTGAAAAGGAACATTAAATGGGGTGAAAAATGCCGATTTTATTTATAAAAGTGTACCTATGAATGAGACATTATACTATGCATAAAAAAAAAAAAATAGCCTGTCAGTACTGTCAGGTGGGTGGCGCACCGGCATTTATTCGTGTGGATAAAGAATTCTGTTTGAGAGCTTTATGTTTCTTTTAATTCAGAATTTTTTCAAGGTCTAGTTTTCAGATACAAACTTGACTTTTGAGATATTTCTGTTGGGTCTCATGATCAAGGATATTTGAAATCACTACTGTGTGTTGCTGCGTATTTGGGTGGGATGGGGTGGGGCGGATTGGGTAGGGGACAAAGTTAGCGTATTCTTGGTTAACAGTGGTCAAATATGCTATTTTAATAAAATATTGAAACTCACTTTCAGTTTTAAAGGTTGACTTTCTGCTTTGCACTATTGGATTGTTCAGAAAAATATTGGAGAATTTAATTTTAAAAGTCCTGGAAACATCCCTGTTGGTATAATATGTAATTTGATGAGTGGATATGGAAAACATTTATATGCTACTTGGGCTGACTCTTTGCATATGACATGAACTGCTGTGTGAAGAAGTCTTCAGATCTTACCCAGGGTTAAAATCATTGTGTGTCCTTCTCAGGCAACACAGACCAGATGGTAAAAAAAAAAAAAAAAAAAAAAAAAAAAAAAAAAAAGTGCCATTTGTTTTAATCTGTGAGATTAAGACTCATTGAATGAAAAGTTTGAGAGCTTTTGCTTTCATTAAGAATTTTTCAAAATTTGGTGTTCAGATTTTTGTATTCCTTTAATAACAAATATAAAAATGAGTAGGAAGTTAAAGCAACACGTTTTCCCAGTTAGTTGGGGCTGCATGGTATTGACAGATCTCCTGCACCAAGGAAATAAAAGCATCAAATGTTTGACAAGAATATTTGTTTCCGTAACTAACCATGGTAAACTAGACTTGCCTGTTTTTCAAAGTCATCTTGGAATTTATTTTTAATTGGAGATGTTTTTCCAGTAGGAGGCCAGGCTCAGGAGGCTGTGGTTTCATTTGTCTTGCTAAATTCCCTAAAAGCCTCTGGAACCAAAGGTCAGTGTTAGATTGGATGGGCTGTGAGAGAAAAAGAGAAGACTCAAGGATGGTTTCTTATTTTTAATTGTCATTCTGGCCACAATTAAGTGATACAATTAGATTTACTGAGTAGTTATAACCCGGCAAATCTTCTTTAAAATGACTTTTTCTCTTCCCTGACTCCTTGATTCAAACTGGCCTTGGGCTCACTTGCGTTTTCTGCATACTGCAGAACCACTCCCTTAATCTTTACTCCCTTAGGTCAGCATCAGTCTTAGGAACAAAATCTCAGGTCTGTTCACCACAGAAACAGAGTTTCTGCCTAACTAAAGATAATATCTTGGCTGCTCCACACCTTGAAGGTGAAGACCCTTACCAGCATCCCTTTGAAACCAGACAGAAAGATGCCATAACTGACATCAGTACCTGATGCAATGATCAACTACCTCCAATCCTAGCCCAGGACCCCAACTCCCTTAGCTGATGTGACTAATGAGTTTTCCCCTGCATAACATGCCCTAGAGGCCATCACAGAGCCAGGTGTTTGAGCACTAGCTCATCTCAGTCTCTGGGTTTGGTGCCATTTCCTTAAATAAACCTCTACTTTCTTTGCTGCAAACTCCTGTCTGTCTGTGTCTTTTTTGGCTATTGACATGTACAAAAAACGAACCCCTTGAGTTTGGTAACAGGGATGAACAGAGCTGAGAAGCTTGTTTGGGAACTATTGATGGTGACCTGGACATTGAAGACAAAGTATAAACAAAGAGGGAGTTGCATGGAGCTAAGCTATGCGGTACAGTTTTGGGGTGACCCAGGGTCCAGAATTCTACCTTGTCACTTGCTAATTCTGGAACTCTTCTGTGTAATTCAACCTTTTGACTTTTTTCCCCCATGATTTTGACAAAATATTTTCAGGGAACAAGAAGAAAGGAGGAGAGAGGTTATGTGTAATTCACTCAGGAAAGAGAAATAATGAAAACTGAATTAAGCATAAGAATGTCCCAGGTAGAGAGGGAAGTGGTGCTGAGGACCCTGGACTTTCAACTACGCCCTGATGGGTACTGAGCCAGGACGTGGGCCCCACGAGACTTCAGCAGCCTCCTACAGCATTGCGGCTGCTCAGTGGGGCCTGGTGGAGTCTTGGTCAGGGTCTCAGAGCTAGATGAGCTGTCCTCAGGTCAAGGGTTCTTTGTCACGTGTGAGATTGACTTCTTTCTTAACCTAGAAATTGAGTTAAATGCTGGTCTGGCCAGGATGATGAGTTGCAATTTGGTCTCATAAGATGTTGGAAAATCTGGGAAGCCCTCATTGATTTCCTAGGGCAGAGAAGCTGTGAGTCCAAGGTCAGTTTGCATATTAAAGTGATAAATACACTTTCCCCAGATATCCTCAGTGCTTGATCCTTACCTTTGATAGGGAATTAAAAAATGACCTTGCCCTGAGAACTGCTACCATAGTTTCCAGGGGTAGGGAGACTTCACTTCAAAGACCCCAGTGGGGCTTTGTTCTAATTACCATGATTAACTCACCTATTTTCTCTTAAAAATTCTTGACTTTGTCCTGTTTAGCCATATTGGGGATACAAGAGTCATTTTTATCTACAGCTGTGCTGTGGAAAGGAAAAAGTAAAGACTTTGTTACCAAGAACCATAATTTTTCCCCCCAGCCCATAGGTCTGAGGGGCTGGCATTATTTCCCTTCCCTTAGGGCACTTAGGCCCTGATCTAACCCCCAGGTGAGAGTGGTCACCTGGCTTCTCCTGAGGGCAGGCCTTGTCTGGAGGAGCACATGCTCCGACAGTTCAGAATGGATCCTTTTCCCTTCCTGATGCTAGGAGCGTGAGATTTTTCTCTGCTCTTCACTAGAACCAGGTTGAACTGGAGATAAAACACAAAACTATTGGGTTGCCCTGGGACTAGCTCCTGCTGGACTTTTAAACAAAATTTGTCCACATTGAGCCTCCAGCAATTTGTCAGTTTGAGTTAGATTTTCCTATTTTAGCACTGGGTCACATGGAGGTTGCTACTCTGGTAAGTTGTGATTCTCTCTATTTCACCTGTTGGTTTCTCCAGTTTCAGGAAGAGTAGTTTGTCCTGTGACCTCTTTTCTCTGTTGGAGCTGAGAAGAGTTCCTGATTTTTAGTTTGCTCTGCTTTTTACCATTTAGGATAGAGCGATGACTTCCTGAGCTCCTTACATGTCAATTAAAGGGTTTGTTCAAGAACCTTAATTTTTTTAAGTCTTACTGTTTTGGTGCATTTTGAATTTTGCATTTGTGTGTTTTTTATAAATTTATTTGAAGTGAAACGTGCTTGAAATACCAAAAATAGACAATCTCAGCTAAGAGGAGATATAAAGAACTAAATGGAACTTTTAGAACTGAAAAAAAAAAATCCAAAATAAAAAAACTCTGGATGAATTTAACAACATTCATTCACAGTGGAGAGGATCCATGAACTTGAAGATAAAACAGTAGAAATTAACCACTTTGAACAATAGAAAGAATATAAACTGAAAAATGAGCAGAACATTGGAGATATGTGGAACTAAAAAACAACAAAAACTGCCAGGTAGTTGGAGTCCCAGGTGAGGAGACAGAAGATAGAACTGAAAAAATTTTTCCAAGAAAAGTTCTGACAATTTCCTAAATTTGGTAAACAACATAAACCAGCAGATTCAAAATGCTGAGTGAACTCCACGTTAGATAAACCCAAAGAAATCTAATCTAAGGTACATAATAAAACTGAAAACTAAAGCCAAAAGAAAAAAATCTCAAAAGCAATCAGAGGGAAATGACATATTGTCTTCTCTAAGAGCAAAACAATTAGCATGTCAGCAAGTTTCTCAACAGAAACCATGGAGACCAGAAATTAGCACATTTTTCAAGTGCTGAAAGAAAAGAACTGTCAATCCAGGATTTTATAGCCAGTGAAAATATCCTTCAGAAATGGAGGGGAAATCAAGACATTCTCATATGAAGGGAAACTATAAGAAGTTTCTACCAGCAGCCCTACCCTAAATGAATAACTAAAGTAAAACTAACAAAAAATAAATGATAATGGATGGGAACTTAGGATATCAGGAAGGAAGGAAAAACAGGAAAGCAAAAATATGGGTAAATATAATAGGCTTTCTCAAGTTTTCTAAATTATGTTTGATGGTTGAAGGAAAGATTATAATCCTTGTGGTTTTCAGTGCGTATAAAGGAAATAAATAAGAACTATATTATAAATGTTGGAGGGTAAAAGAAGGTAAGTTTTCCACACATCACTCAAGATGAGGGGTCCATAGTCTCACTTGTAAAAGTTGACACCAGCAGATTTGACAATTACATATAATGTAAAACCCAGAGCAACCACTAAGAAAAGATATACACAGAGATATACTCAAATGCACTGATGAAATTCTTTTAAAAATGCTTAACCCCTAAGAAGGCTTGGAGGGAAGGGATCACAGAGAAATGAAAAGATTAGTGGAAAACAAAAAGTAAAACGGCAGATTTAAGCAATAATATGATAATTACATTAAATGTAAACGGTCTAATGATAGCAGTTAAGAAACAAAGATTGACAGAGCAGATTTAAAAATAAATGGAGAAAAAAATGGTGTAGATGATAGAGACTCTGTTCATCCCTCTGGCAACTAAATCAAAGTTGTGATGGAAATAAGGAGCAGCGGTAAGGAAACGTTGCCTGGGACCAACAAGCCAAACAACTAGGAAGAAATCCAAGAAAGCACCCTGCAACGGCAGAAGGTAGGACAAGGCAAGGACACGGGGTTACCCGGTCTCCAGCGGCTGAGTGAGACAGAGGCCTTGGCGGGCAGTAGCAGCGACAGATGCCTCTTAAAGGGGCCGATTTGGCTGTGCTCAGGGGCACCAGGGACTTACAAGGAGACATTGTCGGAGTGAGGGTGGAGGAGAGACTCGCTCCATACAGAAGTGCTAGAAGTATCCATTGTTCCCTGTTGAGCCCTAACCCCTCCCAGTGCACAGAAACAGGGCCACCATAGCCGTGAAGTCATCCAACTGGATAACAGGTCAGTCCACTCAGAGGATTCCCTGAAACTCCGCCTACCCAAACACACACAACTCCACCCAAGCCACATCCAGATATATCCTCAGTGAGCCAGATGCTCCTTGCTGAGACTCACACTGGTGAAGGCAGCTGGCCTCGGTTTCTGGTGCGGCCTTTTGAGGCAACAATAAGCACAGCATCTGTGGACTGCTTGCCAGATCTTAACAGGTAGCCCTGGAGGGTAGAGGCTTGGGCTAAGTTTGGCCTGCAGCTGAACCCCTCTCAGGACTGCGCCACTGGACACCTACTTCACAAATCCACACTAATAAGACCGGAGACCTAGGAGCTTTACTTAGTACAGAGAAACAGACACAGAAAGGCAGCCAAAATGGAAAGACAAAGAAGCAGAAACCATATGAGAGAAGAGAACAGAGATCCAGATATAATGGAGTCCAGTAATCTAACAGATGCAGAGTTCAAAACACTGGTTATACAGACGCTCAATAAACTTTTGGTTAAATTCAGTGAGAACTCCAACAAAGAGGTAAAAAACAGAAAAATGGAAAAGGAAATTATAAAAGAGAACCGGTCGGAAATGGAGAACACGTTATCTGAGATGACAAGTATATTAAATTGAATAAACAAAGGAATAAACAAAGTGAATAAAGAAGAGGCTCAAATGCCCTATCTAGAGGACAGGAAAGCCAATCAGGACACTCAAACAGAATGGCAAGAAAAAAGATGCCAAGACTGTAAAAGTAATTTAAGGAGCATATGGGACACTATTAAGGCTCCAAATATTCATCTGATCAGTGTAACAGAAGAAGATCAAGATGTTGAACAGCTGTGTGAAGAAATAATGATGAAAGACTTCCCTCACCTTGTAAAGGGAATGGACATAAAACCCCAGGGATCCAAAGAGGCCCACACCAGGACACATCATAATTAGAATGCCAAAGGTTAACTACAAAGAAAGAATATTAAAAGCTGCAAGAGAAAAACAAATAATTACTTAAGGGAACACCCATAAGACTGGCAGCTGATTTCTCAAAAGAAATTATGCAACACAGAAGCCTTGACTAAAAATATTTGACAGGATGAAGACCCAGGATCTACAACCAAGAATACTTTATCCAGCAAAGCTATCATTTAGACTTGAAGGACAGATAAAGAGCTTCCCAGACAAAAATAAGCTAACGGACTTTATCACCACCAAGTCAGTATTACAGGAAATGTTGGAGGACTTCTTTAAGAAGAAAAAGCATGTATCAAAAACGGGAATAAACAACGGTAAACAACTACCTTTTATCAATAGGTACCTTAAATGGAAAAGAATTAAGTGCTCCAATCAAAAGATAGCGTGGCTGAAAGGAAATGAAAACAAGACCCCTACATATGAAAAGGTAGGAGGTGGAAAAATATTGCTTCAATGGACCTAGAAGGTATTTAAGTCAGACAGAGAAAGATAAACACTATATGATTTCACTTATGTGTGAAATTTAAGGAATAAAAAGAACAAAGTAATCAAAACAGACTCACAAATATAGTGGACAATTTGGTGATGGACAGAGGAGAGGGGATTCGGGGGGGGCTAGAAGAATGGGGTGAAGGGCTAAAGAAGTACAAGTAAGTAGCTGATGGATGGTCACGGGGATGGGGAGCACAGCATAGGGAATGCAGTTAGCATTAATACGTTGGCTAGGTGGAGGGTCAGGGGAGTGAGAGAGCATATGGGGGGATCATTTTACGAACTATATAGATGTCTAACCAATGTATTGTATACTTGAAACTAATTAAAATTTTAAAAATAAATTTTAAAATATTTCATGGAAAAAAGTTCTTATGTAGCATGTTTACTTTTGTAACAAAATAAAGTCCTGAAACTATTCAAAAAATAGAATATTGGCATCAAAAATTAAGTGGCCCAGTATATATACTGTCTCCAAGGCTTTGAAAATATCAGTAAAATTCACCAATCTCTAGCAAGATTGAAAAAGAAAACAGAAGACATAAATAACCAACATTAGGAGTGAAACAAAGAATAAGCTTACAGATATCAAAAGGATTACAAGCAAAAGTACAACTGTGTACATACATTTGACAATTTAAATAGACAAATTTTGTAAAAGTATAAACCACCATAACTTACCAAACATGAAATCCAAAATTTGAATAGCCTTACAAGATATAGGATTTACAATTTAAATTTTCCTGAAAAAAAAAATCTTTAGGCCTAGAAGGATTCACTGAAGAATTCTATCAAAAACTTAAAGAACTCACATCAATGCTATTTAATGTCTTCCAGAAACTAGAAGAGGAAGGAGCACTTCAATTTATTTTATGATGTCAGCATTACCCTGATATCATAACCAGACCAAGACAGTACAAAAAAGAATTATAGACCAATTTTCTTATGAATGTAGGTTTATAAATTTTAAAATAATGGTAGCAAATTGAATTTAATATATAAAAGAACTACAATTGACCTTTGAACAACTCAAGTTAAGGATGCCAACCCCCCATGTAGTCAAAAAACCCACATATAACTTGATTCTTCGAACAAAACTACTAACAGCCTATTAATTGGAAGCCTTACTGATAACAGTTGACACTATTTTGTGTGTTGTATACACTATATACTGTATTGTTAAAGTAAGCTAGAGAAAAGAAACTGTTAAGAAAATCATAAGGAAAGTACATTTGCAATAGTACACATATTTATTGGAAAAATCCACATATAATTGGACCCTGTGTTGTTCAAGGGTCAATTATATTTTATTCCAGGCATACAAAGCTGGTTCAGTATTTGAAAATCTTAATCAGTATAATCCACCATAAAGAAAAATCTCATGGTCATATCAAGTGATGCTGAAAAATCAAATCATGTTAAAATATTCCAGCTATACCATGGTCTGTGTTCTATGTCATCATGCTATCTATCATTCCTATGAAACTTGACTTTGAAAGATTATTTTTAAGTAGGAAAATTTAATAGGCATTGAAAAAGATTAAGTGAGAGTCAGTGATAATTACTAAAACTGGAAATGAATTATCAATGAAAAAAACTTGTTATTGAATATAGATAAACAAAGATATAAGTGAAGGTGATAATACCTTTTTTTCTCACTTTAAAAAGTAATTGAGGTTTCAGTGATGTAATGTACAGATGTGAGAAGATGGTGATAATGGTGTTCATTACTTCCAAGAACTGAACACTGTCTGAGTCATCTGGCCCACTGGAAAGGTCATGGGGTGGACGATTAATCAAATTCTCTTTTCTAGCCTCAGCGAACCAAACACATGAGGTAAGATTCATCTGTCATCAGCACAGTAAGGCCCTGCCCAGCAGTGTCCCTATCAGCTTTTGGACGTCTTTAATAATGCATGCTTACCATGTTCCCTTTCACATTTCCTGGTTTATTTTCACAAAAATTCTTAACAAAAAGAGAAAAGAAACTGGAAACCAGAAAAGAATAGAATGAGAGAGCTCAAGAAAGATAACAAAACCAGCCCAGAATTATACCAAATGCACACCACACATCATCTATAACAGAGTCTATTCCACACTCTTCCCATAATCACTACATCTCCCTCCTACACATCCACTTCTTGGTTTCATTTTATACTGGTGGCAACATAAGTGGCATCGAATGGTGTTTTTCTCTGTCCTCTCCCAGGATGTTTTACGTTAGGTATGTTAGGTATTTATTTACACAAAAAGAAATGTACTTCCAAGGGAACGACACGGCTCTTTAAAAATCCTAATTGCCTGGGTGTACTTTCCTGTTTTTTCTGATTGCTGCAGCATGATGGGAGAAGCAAAGTAGACAGTAAACTACTAAGAAAGTATTGGTGGCCTGTTTGTAAGCAAGACTTCCTTGAACTCTCATTTACTGGTTGGTAGCATGAATGTGGTGAATCACTTTTGTCCCTAAGATTTCTTCCACTATCTCAGTCTTACCTGCTTTCCCTATACACATGCACTATTAATTTTATCAGAGAAAGCCAAGTCAGAGTTTCAGAGGAATCACATGCTGGATCTCTTCACAAAGGCTCAGCAGGGATGGAGAAGTGAAAATCAGCATTGAATATCCCACGATCTCAAACCTGAAGAAACTTTAATCTTCAAATGCAGACATTTCTATAAACAATCCTGACAAATGTTCACTTATCCTGCTGGAATCACTTAACTTTGTGAAGCAGCCCGTTCCATTTTTAGAATTTTGAGCTAAAATCAGCTTCACTGAACAGCCAGCCACTCATGGATTCTGGTTGGACCCTAGGGACTCTCCAAGCACAAGACAAAGACTCCTTTCTCTTGACAGCCCTTCTGATTTTTAAAATGAACAATCAGGTCACTTCAGGCATGATATCTCCAGCATGGGTTCCCTTGAATGAGCCAGTCACCCTCCCGAGATGTTGCCTATTCGGAGTCTTATATTGAAATTAGACGACGGGAGGTAGGGAGCAATGTCTGGGCATGTGCCATCCTCTCACTTCCAACATCTTGCTCTCCCTCAGTATTTTAACAATAGGATTTTTCATACTTGTTTAAAGAATCATCTTTATATGAAAATGGTTGATTTGTAAAGCTTTGAAGAGTAACTCTGATCCATAGAAGACAGTGTTTTTTGATTTAAAAGGGGACACTTAGAAGATCAGGTGGTATGATTTGGAAAGCACTTGGCCAAGGGTCTCTGACCAAGCTCGACCAGCCTGTCCTGGCCTCAAGTCTCACCCATGATCATGCTGGGCTCCTGCTCAGAGCAGCTAGCTACCAGAGTGACAGTCGTGTGGAGAAAATGTTAGTTTACTATTTCCCTGCTGGGCACAAGCTCAGGAAATTATATAGACCATGAGGCATTACTTTGGCAGGAGGAGGTGGCCTGCCATGGTGTTGGGGTGTGAATAAGCTAACATAGGGTGGTGTTGTCCTGGGGAGGAAGTAGAAAATAATGTGATATGGGAAGGACACCCGATTCAGAGTTACAATCCTGTTCTGTTCCTAACTCATTTGTACCTCAGGAAATGTCTGTTATTCAACTCCTCTGGCCACTTTTTTCATACATAAAAATGAATGATATTTTTCCACCCTGAGTACAGATGCTCAAGGTACTTGCTCTGACAGGCTCTGTGCGAGGCTCTGGGGGTTTAATGCTCATCGAAGACTCATGATCCCTCTCCTGGAAGTTACAGTCTAGCAGGAAAAAAAAGATGTTTATCACATCACACATGGTCATTCTCTCCAGAAAAGGGCTATATCACAGTACTATATCAAAACCCTTGAAAGGAAGCTGGCTAAAACTGGGGAGAAGTGACAACACTGAGTGCTGAAAGAAGTCCGGGAATTAACTTGAGGGGAGAGAACCTTCTAAAAGTATAAGGTATAATGGCATGCTGAAGGATTAAAAGGCTGGAATAGCTAAAGCACAGAACAAAAGGCAGTGGTGACAAAAGGAGGTGAAGAGATAGGTCAGGGACAGACCTTATAGGACTCATAACGTATTTTTACTTTTAACCTCAGAATAATCAGAAACTTTTTTTGCTCTGGATATACGACAGAAACTGAACTAGAAATCCCTTTGAATGGGAATTTTTATTAATGTGAGAAACATTGCGTTATTTATTTTTATTTATTCCTAGCTGAAATTTAGCCTTTTCTTCAATTTTAAGTATAGGCATCAAATTGCAATAGTGTTAGCTCTTACCTAAGACTTTATCAGCAAATATACCTGACACCACATCTTAAAGTAGCACGCGTATTACTATATCACAAATCTGTCTTTTAAAATGTTAACTTTTCCAACATGATTGGTTATATGTATATAATCCTGTGTTTTTTATTCTATGTATTTAGATGCATTCTTAGAAGAGATTTCTAGATACAAAAAAAAAGGTGACAACTGTCTGATTTGAAGTAAATGAGCAAATAGGAGATCTGTTTCCAGTAATATAGCAGAAGAAATAGATAATGTGAGTAAATCTCCCAATGGGAGCACATGCTGAATATGACTTCAGAAAAATACATATCTTCTTAGATGCATCCCTAGATGATAAAAAGTAAAAAATCTGGAGAATCCCAAAATGAGGGAAAGCCAATCATTCCTCAAAGGGGCCTGAACAATCCTACAGAGCTTGTGCCCTTTGAAGGCTGCCCAGCACTAAGACAGGGAAAAAAAAACAAACAAACAAACAAAAAAAAACCCAAGGCAATAGCTCCACCTTGTAGGGGCCAATAACAATAACATCACTCTGAAGCAGTGAGGAAGTTTCCTTTCACACTTTCAGTTTGGCAGGAGTGGCTGGGAGGGTGTGGAGAGGGCACTCATGAAAATAGTAACCACCGGTGCCAGTGCTGGAGCCAGCCGGCTAAAGTCGAACAGCACCTAAAAGAGGTGGGTGAAGCCTAAAGGAAAAAAGAAGACAGGAAAGCGCTTCAGGAGGGCATGCAGTCAATGCTGCAGCCTCATCTTTATTTAGCTCAGCCTTTATAGATGTTTTAGGATACAATAGCAAAGCACAAACGTATATCATTTGAATGCTACCATTCACACAAGATCATATAACATCCCTGTTATTTGGGATGTAAACACATTTCATTATCTTAAAAGGATTTCTTTAGGAGGCAAACCTCCCCTCCAGGGTCAGTAATGGTTAAATCAACCATTTGCTTCCTTTAACCATTGATAACATAGTCTCAGCAGCTGCTTTAGGGCTCCAAGCAGTCTCAGCAACTGTTTATGGCTCCCAAACTGTGTGACACCTTTGGTGTCTTGTAATGGCTCCCGACAACCGGGTGTCACTGTGGTGGTCTATAAATCTACAAATGGAGAATTTAATCTACAGTGGTCCCAGTTTTGTAGACCCTCCCACCCCAAACCCCAGCTCCTGAACCCTTGGGAAATGCGAGGGCTACCTGGAATAACTCAGCTTTACTCAGGCTTCAAATATTCCTTAACAAAACAGAGCTCCAATGAAGCACATCATAGTTAAAAATTACATGACATCAAGGAGACGAGACACTATGAGTATGGGAGGTAGAAACAGACCAATCTGCCAAGATATCTTTAGATATTGGAACTAACAAAGTATATAAAAGAAGTTTAATACCTTCAAGAAATAAAGAGAAACTTAAAAATCTGAACAGATAACAGGAGGCAAAACTAAGCATATTTGAAAAAGAAGGGAAAATATAATTGAAAAGTATACACTTTATCCAATCATCTATCAAAGGGTGCATGGTTGTTTACATGTCTTGGCCACCATGAATAATGCTGCTGTGATATATGCCATCAGGGTGCATATATCTTTTGGATAAATGTTTTCAAATTTTGGGGGTAGATACCCAGAAAAGGTATTGTTGAATCACATGGTAATTCTATTCTTAGGTTTTTTTTGAGGAACCTCCATATTGTTTTCTGTACTAATTTACATACCCACCAGTAGTGTATGAGGGTTTTTTTTTTTTTTTCTCCTACAGCCTCTCCAACACTTGTTATTACTTGTCCTGTTTATAATAGAGAAAGAAGGTGTGGAACATATATACAATGGAATATTACTCAATCATAAGAAAAGATGAAATACTGCCATTAGCGACAACATGGCTTGAGATTACCATGCTAAGCAAAATAGGACAGAAAAAGTTGAGAACCACATGATTTTACTCGTATGTGAGATATAAAACTGAAAGCAACAAACAAGACAAACAGAGACTCAGCCAACAGTTTTAGTGGTTACCAAAGGGAAAGCGGGGAGATGGGAGCTGCATAAGGGTAAAGGGGGTCAAATATGTGGTAACAGAAGATTTAACTTTGAATGGTGAACTCACAATGCAATTACATATGACGTATTATGAATTGTACACTTGAAACCTATACAATTTTATTAACCAATGTCACCCTGATAAATTTAATTTAAAGAATGTACATTTGAATAAAAGTTCCAGAAAGAAATAATAGATGGGGAGGAAGTAATGTTCAGAGAAATAATAGTGAGAATCTTCCAAATCTGTTGCAAAACACCAACTTTCAGGTTAAGAAGCCCTACAAACCCCAAGGAGTATAAATATGTAGAAACATAGATGCAGGTAGGGAGCAAAGATCAATGAGTATGCTACATTTGACAGTTGGAGAGCACAGTATCATCCACAGAGGAATGACAGATGAATAGTGAAATTCATAACATCGACCATGGAAACCATAAGACTGTATAATAATATGTTCAAAGTTGTAGATTAAATAACTCAATCAAAAATTCTATACCAAGTGAAGCAAAGGAAAGTGCAAACTTTCAGAGTTTATCACTAATGACTATCACTAAATAGACTTGGAAGCACGTCATCAAACCAGAGGGAAGTGACTTCGGGTGCATGGTCTGAGGGGCAAGGAAAAATAGTGAGCCAAGATAAATATGTGACAATCTAAATAAACCAGTGACTACATAGGAAACAAAGATAGTTTGTGGCTAGGTTTAAAATGCCATTATAATAGCTTATAAATTAGGAGGGAGGTTGGAGAATAAGCTATTGCAAAGTCTTTGTATTGTCTAGGAGAAGATTATGACTATTGGTGACCTGTAACTTGTTGAATATATATTAAATGGGGCAAATGCTAATAGAATAGACCAAATAAAAAGAACCAAGCAAAGAATAGGCAAAGGAAAATCAAAGAGTTTAAATGAAGGCAAGAAAAGGGAAAAGGTAAAATGGAACAAGTTAAAGGTTCAAAATGTGATGTTAGAAGTAAAACTACATCACTAATCACACTTTGTGCAAGTGGACTAAATTTTCTCATTAAGGCCTTAACAGTTGTAATGTATTCTAAAAACAAACAGAAACATATTTCAACTAAATACTACAAAAGATATACCTAAAGAAAATAGAAAGATAAAAGACCAAGTTATGGAAAAGATAGACCAGGCAAATAGTAACCAAAGGAGGCAAGTACAGTCATATTAATATTATCAGGAGAATTCAGGTAAAAAAAGATTATTAGAAATAAGGAAATTTCTTGCATAATGATAAATGACTCCATTTACTGGGAAGATGTATCGAATCTAACCGCGTGTACCACATGGATTCGTATATAGACAGAATTAAAGGAAAAATTTTGTTAAATCCATCACAGTTGATTTTAACATGCTTACCAGTAATCAGTAGATCAAATGGATCCCCCAAAAGGAAGAAAATAGAAAGTGTGAACAGTATCAGTTTTGAGCTGGAGCTAATGCAGTTGACCACCTCAGACGTCTGGAAAAGACACATTCTTTTCAATTACATGGGGAATATTCGTTGGCGCTGACAGGCTTGGGCATACAGCTGGATGACCTCACTGTACTCAAAGGATCAGGACATGACAGATCACTTTGTTGTTGTTTTTTTAAACCACAATGCAATTAAGTTAGGAAACAAAGACAATAAGATAATTAGAAATATTATTCATTTGGAAATTTAATAACACTCATAATCAACTCATGGGTCAAAGGAGAAATTGTTATTGAAATTTTATCATGCAGCTTTTCATATCAAACTTATGGGATACAACACAATACTGGGAAGGAAACTTAGAATATTAAATGTGTGTCTAAAAAAAGTCAGAAGGTTCAGAATGGAACTTAGTGCTAATATAAATCAAGGACCCATGGATGCAGAAGGAATGAAATTAAAAGAACAGAAATTTATGAAATAGAAAAACATATGAAGAAAGAGATCAACAAAGCAAAAACTGCAGGTTTGAAAGATAAGATTCATTTTTTAAGAGGCACAAATAAAATGGAATGAAAAAAGAACACAACCACCAATGCAACAGAGAAAAGCAGATAAGAGGATACTAAGAACAATTCTCCACACACTTCAAAAATTAATATAATGAGTGACTACATAGGAAGATAGAAGTTGGCAAAACAGATCAAGGAGAAAGACAAAATTCGAATAATCCTTTAATTTTAAAGAAAATGTAGTCGATAGACATGTTAACATGAAGAAAACACCAAATTCAAATGGTTTTCTCTGAATGCTACCAAACATTTGGGAATCAGATAATTTCATTCTTACACAGAGAATGGAACAGAAAACATTCATGAACGTGGATACAAAAATTCTGAACAAATATTACCTGACCAGATCCAAAAATGAATGAAAAAATCATGATCAAGTTAGATATATTCCAGGCATTCAAATGATTAATATTCAAATTTTAATGAATAGAATTTACCACATTATATAACAGATTAAAAAGGAAAAAATATATTATCTTAATAGATGAAGAGCATGAAATTCAACATCCATGTATAACATTAAAATTTTTTCTTAGCATATTTTTTAAAAGAATAGAAATTTCCTTAACTTGATAATAAACACCTATAAACAATGTCCATTATGTTGAGACACAGAAATCACCCCCTTTCAGATTAGAAAGAAAGCAAAGATGTCTTCCCCATCATCCTTCTTCTTTCCTCTTTACCATCACACTGAGGTTTGAGCCAGCCCAGTAGTAGTCAAGAAAAAGAAAAGTAGTCAAGAAAAAAAAAAAAAAAGAAAAGAAAAGTTGCAGCTGCTATGGAAAACGTGTATGGTGGTTCCTCAAAAAATTAAACAGTTACCATATGATCCAATAATTCCGCTTCTGGGCATATAACAAAATAATTGAATTCAGGGACATGAAGAGATAATTGCATACCCATCTTCTCGGCAGCATTATACACAATAGCTAAAAGGTGAAAGCAACCCAAGTATCCATCGACAGATGAATGAAAAACAAAATGTGGTATAAAATGGAATGAAATATTATTCAGCCTTTAAAAAGGAAAGAAAACCTGCCATGTGCTACAATAGGGATGAATCTTGGAGACATCATGCAAAAGGATGAATACTGTATGATTACACTTATATGACATCCCTAGGATAGTCAGATTCAGAGACAGAAAGCAGAACGGGGAGTTCTAGGGGCAGGAGGAGTGAGGAGAGGGAGTGGGGAGTTAGTTTTCAATGGAAACAGAGTTTGGGAAGATGGAAAAGTTCTGGAGATGGATGATGGTGTTGGCTGTACAACAATGTGAATCTACTTAATGCTAATGAACCGTACCCCTAAAAATGTTAAAGTGGTAAATTTTATATTATGTGTATTTTACCACAAATCTTTCAAAAGTCATAAAGATTCCAAAAGAAGAAGAAAAATTATTACTACCCAAATGTTATGATTGTAAACACTGTTCTCCTGAAGCCAGTGCTTCCTTACTAAGGCCAAGATTTTTGTTATGTACAGTTCGCAGTTCGAGAATGGGGACGTGTTTCAGAGAAGTATGTAAACTTATGTATCATTTTTCTGAGAATGAGCAAACAAGCTTCCATTAGAGGGGTCTGTGACCCACAGAAGTATAAAAGCCATTCTGAGCAGCAACTCCTCGAAGTGTTCACCCAAGCTCCCACCCCACTGCCCGCCACCCCTGTGCTCCCTCCTGTCTGCAATGGCTGGGCTCCTTCACTCCCTCCTGCCTCCTTCCCACCTTCCTTATCCCCTCTCCCCACTCCAACACCACTTTCCTCCTTTTCATTCACTCAGGTGGTTTAAATATGATGTGAAGTACATTCTTAAATCTTTCTTGAATCTTTCATTCAACAAATCTTTCATTGGACAAAGTTTAATTTTTTAATATAGGTGGGGCTGTGAAATCAACCAGACTCAGCTTTTTTCTCTTTTACTCTTCATGTCCTGGATGATAATATTGAACACATGCAGCTCTAGCTCTGGCCCGGAACCCAGAAAGCCTCATTCTGTACCTTAAATAATTTCAACTTTACTTTCTTGTTTGTCTTGTATGTTGCTGTTTACGTAGACTAAATTTTAACAAACGGAAAATGCTTACTGAGTCCCAGGGTCTGCCTGGGGTGGTGGCAAGGATTCTTGGAAAGGTTATGCTTGGGACAACAGTGGAGAGGGGCCTCTTAGATGACACTTCAAATTCGGAAACATCCAGGTGAGATAAAAAAATGTCACCAGCTTAATTTTCATTCAAATCCATTCTGAGACTTTTCTTTTTAACAAAATGCTTTTATTGCTATTTTAACTAAAATGCGCTGTTAGGAACTTGCATGAAATACCAAAAGCCATCTCTATTCTTTATTTGAATTCTTCCTTTCTGCTCACAGAAAATGAGCAGAAAGAAGCACTGACAGAAAGCACAACAGAAACCAACTAGTGCCAGGTACTGGGAAGAGGAAAAAGAATCACTACTGGTTGCTCACACACCATGTACAAATGGTTAGTAGTCGTCATAATTGACGCTGGCTCCATGCCGAAAGCTGTAGGGGCTCTGGGGACCAATGGCAGCATCTTCATCATAGTCACGGCGGTGATAATCATAGTAGTCATGTCCATTCCGATATCTGTTTAGCCAATAGGTAACATCATCTTCAAATTTCTGGAGGAGAAGAGAGAAAACCACAGAGAAGGGATTGAAGGACACATACACCTCTGACCACATCTTACCTCTGGGCTTCTCTGTGGTGGTGTTTCTCCTATGACTAACAACCCTCACTGGGAATAACTCCCTGACATAGTATTCCTGTGCTCAGAGGTCGTTACTGCCAGCTACAGAAGACCAATAAAACCTATTTTCTCCAAAAAACCTATTTTCTCCAAAAAAGTACACACCCTTACCCGTGAAAATGTCTGTCACATGAGTTCTAAATATATCCCAGGCTTAACCTACTTCTCTCTTTTTTGGTAAATAAAACAAATCTGCCAAATACAGGAAAAACTTGATCTGACATCTCCCCACCCCCAGCCCTACCCCGGCACCAGAAAAGACAATGTCGCTTCCTCCTATCCAATCCTGTGCCTGGCCCCCTCTAGTGCACATAGCAGATGCTTAAACAATGCTGGCTGAGTTAAATCAGCCATGGCACTGGCATATCACAGCCACAGGCCAGGGTGTTACGGGTGCTCCTGACAGTGGTGTTGGTAGGGCACGTCCTGGTGCCTTTATTTGTTCCACAAACACTTATTAACACAAGACCTGCCCTCGGCACTGGAAGGGTCACCCAATACAAGACATTCCTGATACATATGAAAACAGACACTTGCAGTTGATTAAAACGGGAAAAAGAGGACTGAAGATGAGTAAGAAGCCTAGAATAATGCTTGGGTTTAGAGCTTGGGCAATGAGTCTTTGCTATTAACCTGTTGTTAAAGGAGAGACTAGTTTTTTTTATTGGCTGTGGTGAAGGTGCACGATAAATTGGGATTGAACCTGCCCATATTGATGCTGAGGACTTGGTGAGAGGTTTTGTGTGAGGGCAAAAACACAGAACAGATGAAAATGGCCTAGGGAAGTTGGAGTATGTGTAAAAGTTTGGGCTTCGGGGCCAGCTATTCTCAAGAGCTATTCTCAAGTGTAGCCAGTGTACCCCTGCATCCAAGTCTCTGGGGATGCTATAAAATGCAGGTTCCCAGGCACTACTGCACACCTACTGGATTGGACTTTCTGGTTACTGGGACTCAGGAATCTTTTTTTTTTTTTTTTTTTTTTTTTTAATAAACCTGCCAGTGAACATTAGTATTTGAGAACTCCTTGAAGCTAGAAATCCTGGCCTTGCCCAATAGTGCTCTCTGTGACCGTCTATGCTGGATGAGCAGTGAGACAATGGTGTCAAATGGAAGAGCAGGACTCCATGTCTGTCTCTATTTCCTTAGCCGGGGGCTTTGCCTTTGTCAGAGCCCACCCCAGCCTCCCACTTGTAAAGGAGAACTCTGGCTTGTCTCTCAATACTGAGGTTTTTCCCATGGCAAAATAATCTTGTTCCTTGATTCTTCTAATTTGTAATCTTGTTTGAGATTTTGGCTTAAAATACATTTTTCAATTTTTTAAAAATGAATATGACTATAGAATAATGCAGGCTCGTGTGTTAAAATCTGTATGTGGGGGGGCGGGGAGACGAAGAAAAGAAGGGATAATAATTCCATTGCCAAAGACAGCCACTACTGTCATTTTGATGAATTTCCATCTAGTCCTGCCTATGCATATTTAGTTATTAGAATCTTATTTGATCCTCACCTTTATTCTAGTTTTGTCATCAGATGTTATTTTAGCCATTTCCCCATGCTGAACCCTTAATATCCATTTTCATGAACTGCAAATGCAGGTAATCAAAGAAATGCAAAATACTAAAAGATGATAGAGCATTTTCATCTATCAAATAAGTAATTTTATTTTTTTAAGTTCCCAGTGACAATATCAGATGCTGCTGAAGATGTGAGAAAATTGGTGCCCTCATACCTGACCTGCAAGAATATGCAATTTGACAATACTTAATGACCATTAAATGTAATTCTACATTTGCTCCAGTAACTCCACTAGGCAGAATGCAATACTAAGAAACAAACTACACACAAAGATGCAAATAATAGTATCTGCCATTTGGTTGGTGTGAATGTTAAATTAATTCATATAAGAACTAGAATCATTCCTGGCACAGAGTTTAGCTATTTGCAAAACAACAAAAAAATTATATTTGAGAAGTAACAAAAGTAATTGGGGAACAACTGATATATCCAATAGTTGAAAATGGGAAGAAAATTATGAGATGGCTACAGACTTGCATTTTATGCAGCCATTGAAAATGATATCTCTTCAAGGTACCTGTTCATTTTTTAAATTAAATTGTTGTATTGTTCTTGAGTCATTTAAGTCCTTTATATATTTCAGATATTAGCCCTTTATTGGAATATCATTTGCAAATATCTTCTTCCATTTGGTAGGTTGTCTTTTGTTTTGTTGATGGTTTATTTTGCTATTCAGGGGCTTTTTAGTTTGATGTAGTCCGTTTATTTATTTTTGTTTTTGTTTCTCAATAAATTTAATTTAAAAAACTATAAAAAAGTTTGTTTTTTCACCTATTGCAATATTTGTATACACCCTTGATTCACAATATGAGGCATTGGCCCATTAGAAAAAACACTTCCATTTGCCCTTGCATTGATGCCGCCTTCATCGCTCACTGGCTGGGGTGGCAGGCTGAGTGTTCTCCATGCCATGCCTTGCACACTGCGGCTCCTCCCATGCCCTGTGCAGTCCTGCCGCTCACTGTGCAGGCTTCCTGTCGTGCAGCAGAATCCCTAACCTTAGCCCTGCACTATCTTACCTATACCCGCCCCCTAGTTGGGAGTCTGAGATTATAAACATTCTTTTTCCTTAAATCAATGAATATGTCCTCTCATGCTATCTGGATGCATGAGTTGAACCATCTTTTCCTGCAAATGTACTGACAGGTTATCTCAACACCATCTACAAAGACCCATCTCTCTTTAAAAGTCACTTTCCAGGTCTTTCCATTGTCCTCACAGGTCTTTGCATTGATCTGTTATTTCTGACATTTATTAAGGTAAAGCTGAAAATGTTTTGGGGAGGTTGTGAATTATTTTAGAGACATCCAGGCAAAACTGTTAACAGTGTTCCTAGGAAAATCAGATTCTCCATGACCATTTGGGGCAGTTACCTCTCTGGAATTCTGCTTCTGAAACATGTTGGGAGGGGTTCCCAGTTGCATGTAGTGTGATGGAAAATTCCAGCTGATGTCCTCATATGGATGGTAACATAATCTAATGCCTGGACAGAATGTGACATATAATGGGAGCTCATACTTCTGGAGCCAATAATGAACCCTAATTTTGTGCCCTATTTTCCCCAGCCATACCTCTGTCCCGGCCACACTAGCTTGCAGGAAGCCAGGCCCCTAACAGGACAGAATACCTACCGCTTCGTCGAAGCCCATATAGAGGAACTGCTGGTACCACTGCTGGACCTCTGGCCGGGTCTGGTCCCACAGCTGCCGCTTCTGGCGCTTGAGACTGCCTAAGAATTCTTTGGCTTTGCTCTCATCAACAGCCACTTCGGTCTTAGTGGGAGCAGGTGCTGAAATGATTAATTCCCACCCCCAAAAAACAAAGAATTATTTCTTGTTGGGTGAATCACTATTATACACCCCATCCCTTCAGTGCCACATGTGGAAGATGGTTTGGACTCAACTCCATCCTTACGTGGGGTGTGATCACCAGTCTCCATGCTGCTCATCAGTTAAGCTCTCCTATTTAGGAACACCCAGGTAAAGGTTTGCGGGCCAACCTTCAACTTCTAAGGCCCCGGGTGGAAATGAAATTCTGCTCACCCTTGCAGCCATGCACCAGGCCTCACACAAAATGCTGGTGGCTTCCCCTGGGCTCTGTGTTTGGGGAAAGACAGGATGTCTACTGCCACTGTGGTGGATGTTATCAGGCACACAAAGAAGAGAGCACTGTGCTTGCTTAGGACACCAGAGAGAACAAAGAACTGGAATGGCCCTGAGAGGACTGGGGCCAGGCCCAGCCTCGAGGGCAGCAAGCCCTCACATCAATCAGGCTGCTGAGACACGAGACACGCGGTGCCACACTGGGCACCATCTCTGGGCCTCACAAATCATTGATGCGTCGACTGGGTCTTGAAGGGTACTGACACCTGCTTTAACATGGCTTCCTCTGACATCTTTCTGTGAGACCTCAGCTGTTTAAAAGGCACCACCTCTGCAGGATGTGCTCAGGGGAAGCCGCCGTGCTTGGACCAGGTTTGCTTCTGTCCCTCATCTACAAAACTAGACTGACTGCCCTGTCTCTGCGCTAGTATGAAGGCTGTCCAGGACAACGAAAGTAAAGCGCCACATGTGATCATTGGTCACATGGATAAAGATCAGCAGGCTTGCTTTGTCACTCTTGTTCATCTGTGCGTTTCCCTCAGGGCTTGTTACAATGTTTTGTACACAGTAGGTGCTCCATACGTGTTTCTTGGCTTGAATTGAATAAAAGCTGAGGATGTACACCCAGGGGTTGTGATCATCCTAGTGGTTTGCTCTCCAGCCCCACCTTGTCAGGCTGGCCCTATGAGACCTCCTGTCACCTGGGTGTCCTTTAGGAGAAGGCTGGCTGTCCAACACAGGAAGGTACCTCAGAGCTTGCAATGGACCAGGGCTTCAGGAGTGGCTGGAAGTCTGGGAAAGGCACTGGGAGCTCCCCCAGGAGCCTCTTGATCTGAGAAGTGTCTCGGAGGCTCAGCACCTGTGGGGGCCCGGGCACCAGCTGGGAGAGGGTAAGTACTAGAAGCCCCATTGGGAGCAGACCTGAGCTAACTCAGAGAGACAAGGATAAGTGATTAAATGTTCACATCAGAAATGTGGTCACACTTCTTAATTTCTAAGGGATAGCTACCTTGTAATTTTACAGGTGAAAATGAAAGTTCCAAGATAAAACATGGCCTTCACAAAGCCACACACTTGGCTGATGGCTGGAACCAATGACAGACTCACACTGTGTGGCTCCCAGACTGTTCTATTTCTGACATTTTGCTGCTGTCTACCACATTTACCTGAGGAGTATTTTTCACCACGAGTGTTAGTAACAAAGCATTTTTCCATTTCACCCTCCCCCTAATAGCTAATTGGATACAGAGTACCAGGACAATACAATCCCTGGTACCCACCAACTGAGGTTTTCGTGCTTTGAAGGTATGCCCTAAATTTAGACATGTGTTCCAAAGGGTACCGTGGTTCTAAAATAAACAGCATTCAATTAACACTGTAGCACCGTTTCTTCTATTTCTGAGTCCACACTGACAGCTTTCAGAAAAACAACCTTTAAACATTTACTGGCAATATTTATCTAATAAAATGCCACACCACACACCCACAGAATAAACTCTTCAGATCTGCTAACCTTTTAAGGCGTAAACACTTCTGATTGCCTAAACACAGGGATCCAGCGAGCGCATTCCACAATGCCATTTCATTTCAATCCCATTAAGAATGCAACCTTTATCCAAGTGGGGTATATTTACCTTTCCGTTTTTGAAGCATCAGCTTGAGTTTATTTCCACTTATGCCACCTGCAGGAATGAAAATAGAAGTCAGATTTAGAGCTGCACTGCACCCTTTAATTTCTCAAATGCAAAAATCAGAATTGGAAAAACTCACTGGGTGCCCCTCACCTGATTTGGCAACTTAAGAGTATTATGGTGTTTCATGCTTGTTGCATTCGGTGTTGTGCAGGAAAAACAGTTTAGGCTGCCCATGGCTCAGACAGGTGACAATGGCATGGCTGACCAAGGGCATCATGATTTGAGCTAGTCCTGGGAAAAGGGACATTGTTCTTTTAGCCCTTACATCTTATGAGGGCCAGCCATCTGTCATATGTACTTTCCTGCAGACTTTCACTTTCCATGGTCCCCCATAATTCATATCTACCTGGAACCTCTGAGTGTGAACTTATTTGGATATAGGGTCTTGGCAGACATAATTAATTAAGGATCCCAAGGTGCTATCACATTGGATATAGGGTGGCCTCTAAATCCTATGACTGGTGTCCTTATAAGAAGCAGAGACAATGCAGAGAAGGAAGTCATGTAAAGATGGAGGCAGGCAGACACGGGCGTTTTGCTGCCACAAGCCAAGAAACATGCTTAGCTCTCTAAAGTTCAGCCCTGTTGTGTAGCTTGCCCTGAGCATCTTTATACCATTGGGTGTTACTTTTATTCAGTTCTAAAAGTGTTTCTAATCAGCCCAATCATTTTAATGGAAAGTAACACGTCTGACCTGATAGAATTCCCTGCTCTGCCTGGAGAGCTGGTTTAAGAACCCATCCATGCTTCTTATCCTTAAGTGCTACATACAAGTATAAGCCTTGTCCGCTGGAGGGGCAACCAAAGCCTCTGGGTAAAGCCCAGCTTATAAGTAGTGAGCTGAGCATCTTCAGGTATAAGGAGCTAGTCTGGCCCCAGCCAGAGACGCACACTGGACCTCGGTGCCCATGTCCTCGGCAAGGTCCTTAACATCCTGCTCCACGGACAGGCCCCGAAGCCCGAGTTTCCATCTGCAAAGGTATGGTTTTCTGGGAAAAGGAGTTACGGCTTTTGCCAGACTCTCAAAAGGGTCTGGGACCCAAATAAGATTAAGAACTCCTGCTTTCAGAATATACTAGGTAGTGAGGGGGAAAAATGCATTAGTAGCCAAAAGTCACAATTGGCTGCCCACAGCTGAACTTTGCCTGTGCATGCATTTTACTGGTGGTCCCAGTGTTTTTACAAAATTTGAATTTGAACAGCTCTGGGCCCAAGGCACTCAGTACACCCATAGTCCATAAATAGCCACTTTACCTATTCGCTCCAGGTAGGCATTTGAATTTGAGTGCTTCCCAACTGCCTCTAGAGTAGGTGTGCCAGCCAGGGAGCTGGGACCACACTGAAGGACTGTGGGTAGATAGGGCACAGGTGGCATTGCCCGCACATCTTCACAGGAAGGCCTGGGTGCCTGCTGGACAGTGGGCCCAGATATTAGCACAGCATGAAACACCTACTGAAGGATTCAGTGGCTTCCATCACCCATGCTCACATCAGTCTACAGTGATGTGGCTGTTTAAAAAGCAATTGCAATTTTAGGCTGCACTAATGAAAGGCTAGCACCTTGCAGAAAGGAAGTAGTTGTGCCTCTGTTCTCTCACTACTCTGATCAGACTACTCCTCTACTATTTGGATCAGTTCGCAACATCTGACTTTCAGAAGGTCACAGAAAAACTGGAGTTGTGGTCAGAGGAGAGTCCAGGGAGGAAAGGAGCCCTAAATGTGTTATATGAGAAAAAAGTCAAGAAATTCAGTGTTTAACCTAGAAAAATGAACCTTCTGGGGTAGCAGGGGAGCTATGGCCCTAAGGGTCACAGCACCATAGATTAGGGCAGGAAGCAAGGTTTCCAACACTTGGGCAGCCATACAATTGGCATAAGTCGTGCCAAGAGGTTTCACATGAGTTGCTCAAGGCTTCTGAGCATATATAAGCAGAGGTGACAAATATGACGAGGCCACTGCAGTAGGGGATTATTTAGACAGGGTGGGACTACTCTTAAAGGCTATAGTTCCCTTCCAAACTTAAGAGTTGATGAAGAAATCGGTGGGAACATTTGCCAACACAGACAGCTATGTTCCTTGGAACTGACATTAGCATTCATTACTACCTTAACATTTGCCGATCTCCCATACAGAATTAAGTCCCTCCATCTGCTTGCCTTCTGTAAAAGCGATGAACAATTACTGAATGAAATGTGGTCTGCTGCTTAAATAGATATTGGGTTTAGGCATTTGCGATGAGGCTGCAATTTCTCACAGCAAATGTGTCACTACTGCTCCAGAAATGAAGGTTCACCAACTCTCAGCAATACAACTGAAAAGCATGGATAAATCCTAACTTATGAATTATTAATTTTCCAGTGTGCCGATTACTGCACACTGATATATAAACACATATGATTAGACATGACATTAATTTGTTTGAAGAAGAAAACAAAGAACAAGTGAATAACTGTGACTGTTTTTCTGTAGTATGAATTTTTTTAATCCCAATACCATCAGTTCCTATTTCTGGGCTATGATAATTCAGGCACTCCTGAATTTATCAAATCTAGTTATCTTGAACAGATCTCCCAGCAGATTCAGAATTGCAATATGCCCCTTTGAGATGCTAACTAATAATAAATTGATCACTGATCAACAATGGCAATGATAGTTTTTCCGTTAAATGTTTTGGGTGTCATAAAGAGCCACTTTTGAATCTACATAAAGATTTTCACTTTATGTTTTATAACAACTTTCACATTCCAGCTCAATGATGATACTGTGATATTTTAACTGACCCCTTTCAGTACCTTCTTTGTATGAACGAAATAAAATAAGTCTTGAAAAGAAACGGCTTATAGCCAATGCCCACTCACTTTATTGGGATGTGCTTCTTAAAATTGGAGGACACAAAGTGTGAAAGGTAGATAAACATGTAATGGGAAATTATGGATTAGCCTCCCATTGGCTGTAATTTGGAGCAGAAGTTATTGTCCCTGCTTGTACAAGTATCCTGTAGTCCTAAGGACCTCAAGCTCCATCCTCAGGGTTCTTCCTGCAAGCCTCCTTCCTCCCGTGTGCCAGGAGCTTGGTTTTCCATACCTGCTTTGAATAAGTAAAATATAGAAGCCAAGTAACCCAAGGGGTCTACCATTTCCATAGAATAGTGCCCAGCTACTTTTCAGGAGAAAACACCAGTCACAGTTCTTGGTCAAGTCACTACTCCATGCCTTCCAGCCCCTATTCCCTTAGCAGTAGATCTGGGGTCACAATACCTGCCTATTAGAGGTGTGAGCATCAAAGGTGCTCACGCATGCATGAGGCCACTAGTGAAACACCAAAGATCAGGCCACAGAAGGTAGCACTGTCCAGACAAAACATATTATTTCAGATTGCCTTCTTAAGATGGGGTCTGTGGACTCCCAAGTTTCAGATGTTTGCACACCAGACAAATTGCTTCATTTTGGGAGTGTGTGTGAATTTTGCACACTGTACAGGGAACAAAACAGGAATTTTCAATGGATTCGCTGAGGGGCTCCATGAAGCATTTTTTTTTTTTTTCCCTAAGAGCAGATTCCTGCATATAGGATAGGAGGCCTGCTTGCTGCTTTGCATACTTGGTACTTGATCTGGCTGGGAAGTGCCCGGGAAGGATATCTTGATGCTTTTGGCTACTCCTTAGTCCAGGGAAAGACTGAAAAGGGAATTGGGGGGCATCGCCCGATTTAAGCTCCCAGTACACCTTCCCGCACTTTCTGCCTCTCTTTCGGACCTCAGTCCTCACTTTTCTCCAAGGTTATCACGCATATCTGAGACCCTGCTCTTGACGTTGGTACTCTGTTCTCCTGGCCAAGCACACCACTTCCTATTCGGGCAAGCGCAAAACCCAAGAGCCCTATCACCCCCTTGGACCTTGCGAGGCTCAGGGTGGGTCCCTACGCCCCCAACTCCATCACCGATCTGCGTCCGGCTCCCTGGAATCGCCGCACTTACCTGGACCCAGACACAGCAGCAGGAACAGAGCCAACGAGGTCAGGGCCAGACAGCGGGCCGTGCGGACGAGGCGGCCATGGTAGCACCCGGCGAGCAGGAGGGGAACGCGTGCGCCGCTAGCCGCTGTGCGGGAGGACTGGCACGCGGGAGAGAGGGACGCAGAAGGGTAGGCGCTGCCTGCGTCCCCTATCTGGGCGGGACCCGCCGGGAGGGCGCGGTGCCATCGGGCGGTGAGCCAAGAGAGCGCATCAAAGCCCTGCTGGCCGGCGCGGCTCTAAGGCCACGGATGCTTGTGATGCTGGCGCCGCCGAGGACTGCCAGGGGCTGGGCGCATCGTGGCGGGAACCAGCAGGGTTCAGGCTGCCCAGGGAGGGTCTGGCGCCATCCAAGGGGAAAAGGCTGACGGCCACGGAAACAGTGGAAGCCGGACTGCCTACCCCGGTTCAGGTGTCCCCTGCTCCCTGCCTTCCCCTCCTGCACCAGCCTGGCTCCCTGGCCGCGCATGTTGTTCTCCTCACTCCCAGCTAGTACTTCCCTGCCTTTGTATTGCGCCAGCTCCTGCCGGGCCTGGCTCCCGCCTTGGCTTATAAAGTGGCCTCTGGAATTTCCTTAATTCCCTTCTCTGCACTTAAAGATGCCTTTGGCAGTGCTGAGTTTTGGATTCTGAAAGACTCCACAGTCTGGGCTCAGAGCTGCAGCCCGGGAAAACATCTCACCCCAAACTACTCGAATAGAAATGCCTTTCAAAAACCAGGAACTGGGTGAGCTCCACAGGTGTTCGCAGAACAAAAGCGTCCCACTCTGCACTCTGTGATACTTGCACATAAGTGACGCTAAAGTGAGGTCCAGTACCTGGTGTGTTCAGAAAACAGAGGTCTCGAAGAAGGAGGGGTGCTGTGTGAGGGAGCACAAGACAATCGCGTTCCCATCCACCTTGAGCAGGTCACCTAATTATCTCTCTAGGCCTCCTGTACAGAATGGCAGCAATGTTGAAATTACATTTAGGGGCCCTTCCAGCTAAGATCTGCTCTGAACTCTTTAGCGCATTTCCTTCTTTTTACACCTTCCAATGGTTAAGTGCATACTGTCTCAGCATATAATTAGCTCTCTGTGTAATGCAGTTGGATTTCTCCAGTGGCAGCGAAAAAGGAGTATGTTAATATCCAGTGAGAAAGGCAGAGATGATGGTGGAGTGAGAAAAAGTGTGAAGTGGGTCTGACAGAGTCGCAAGGACTTGGGTTGCACATGTAATGTGACATAATAGTATAATTGGAGGCAATTCTCTTTTAAAAATATTTTTAAATGAAAGTATTCTACTTTCATTTCCTTAAAAAGAACAACAAAATAACTTCATAAAATAAAGGCTTATGGTTACCAATAGGAAGACACTAATTAAAGTGTCTAAAAAAGAAGTGTTAAACGTGTAAGATTTATGACCGTGTCCATTTAATCCAATTTAATTCAGTTCAATCCTACATCCATACTGTCTCAAAATGCTCGCTGGACCACCTTTGCCCAGACAATATTCCAGAGTGAATCGTCTTTGGCTCTGGTATTCTTGGCTGCCTTACACATCTTTGGTACTGTTTTATCACCACTAATAAAAAGACGCAGTAGGGTCCAGATGGCCAAGTGGTCTAAGGCGCTGCGTTCAGGAAAAAATGACTCAGAGCGCGCTCTTATACCTATCTCATTTAGTCTTTCATCCATTTCCATTTATGTCAGGTGGATGGTTTCACTTGGATCCTGTTTAGTGGGGATTTTCATCTCTCTCTCTCCCATGCAAATGTCGGGAGGGAGCTGGAAAAGGACGACTTTGACAGGCCCTGATGGACATTGCTGCCACTTCTTTCAGCATGAGGTTCCAGGGTATGGTGGAAGTCCCATGTTCCCCACAAGATAACAGCCATTTAAAAATATTACTATATTTTTTAAATTAATTAATTTATGTTAATTAGTTTCAAGTATACAGTATATTGGTTAGACATCTATATAGTTCATAAAGCTATGTCTCCAATTGCTCCTCCCTCCCATGACCCTTCATCTAACCAACGTATTACTGCTAACTGCATTCCCTATGCTGTGTGCTCCCCATCCCTGTGACCATCCATCAGCTACTAATTTGTACTTCTCTAACCCTTCACCCCAATCTTCTAGCCTCCAAACACTCCTCCCCTCTGTCCATCACCAAATTGTCCACTATATTTGTGAGTCTGATTTTGATTAGTTTGTTCTTTTTTTATTCCTTAGATTCTGCATATAAGGGAAATTATATAGTGATTGGATAGGTCCATCAAAGCAATATCTTTTTTCCATCCACTTCTTTTAGTATGTGGTGTCTTTTAATTTGAAGTGAGTCTTTGTAGGCAGCATATGTAGGGGGTCTTGTTTTCTTATCCTTCCAGCTGCTCTATCTTTTGGTTGGAGCAATTAATTCTTTTCCATTTGAGGTACTTGTTAATAAGAAGGTAGTTGTTACCATTGTTTATTCCTGTTTTTGATACATGTTTTTTTCTGCTTAAAGAAGTCCCTCCAACATTTCCTGTAATACTGGCTTGATGGTGATAAATCCTTTAGTTTGTTTTTGACTGGGAAGCTCTTTTCTGTCCTTCAAGTCTAAATGATAGCTTTGCTGGATAAAGTACTCTTGGTTGTAGATCCTGGGTCTTCATCCTGTCAAATATTTTTTGCCGCCCTTCTGTCCTGCATAGTTTCTTCTGAGAAATCAGCTGCCAGTCTTATGGATGTTCCCTTATAAGTAATTATTTGTTTTTCTCTTGCAGCTTTTAATATTCTTTCTTTGTAGTTAACCTTTGGCATTTTAATTATGATGTGTTTTGATGTGGGCCTCTTTGGATCCCTAATTTTGGGAACTCTCTGAGCTTCCCAGGGTTTTATGTCCATTTCCTTCACCAAGTCAGGGAAGTTTTCCATCATTATTTCATCAAACAGCTGTTCAACATTTTTATTTTCTTCAGCTAGTCCAATCAAACGTATATTTTGACCCTTAATAATGTCCCATGTGCTCCTTGAATTATTTTTATAGTCTTGGCCTCTTATCTCTTGCCGTTATGATTGAATGTCCTTGGCTTTCCTGTCCTCTAGATAGGGCATTTGATCTTCTTCTTTATTCACTTTGTTTATTCCTTTGTTTATTCCATTTAATATACTTCTCATCTCAGATTAATTTCAGACTTATTCCCTTTAATAATTTCCATTTCAATTTTTATCTTTTGTATTTCTTTGTTGGAGTTCTTTACACTCTCCAAAAGTTTATTGAGCAACTTTATAACCAGCATTTTGAACTCTGCATCTGTTAGATTACTTGACTTCACTGTATCTGTATCTCTGTTCTCTTTCTCATATGGTTTCTGCTTCTTTATCTTCCATTTTGGCTGCCATTCTGTGTCTGTTTCTATGTACTAAGCAAAGCTCCTTAGTCTCCCAGCCTTATTATGTGGATTTGTAAGTAGATGTCCGGTGGCACAATCTTGAGAGGGGTTCAGCTGCAGGCCAAATCTAGCCCAAGCCTCTAGCCCTCTGGGGCTACTTGTTAAGATTCTGCAAGCAATCCACAGATGCTGTGCTTATAGTTGCTTCAAAAGGCTACACCAGAAAACAAGGGCAGCTGCCTCCAGTGTGAGTCTAAGCGCTGCTCAGCAAAGAACACCTGACTCAGTGACGATATAGTTGGATGTGGCTTGGGTGGAGTCGTGATCTGGGGTAGGCAGGGTTTCAGGGAGTCCTCTGGATGGAGCGACCTCTGTTATCCAGTTTGATGAAGTCAGGGCTATGACGACGCTGTGTCTGCACACTGGTGGGGGGGAGGGCTAAACAGGAAACAATGGATACCGCCAGAACCTTTGTACAGAGCAAATCTCCACTAGGCCCTCACTCTCACAATATCTCCCTATAAGTCTGGTGCCCTCTGCGTGCAGCCTAATTGGCACTGGTGCTCAGAGTGAGCAGGTCCATCACCACAAAAATCCACTCATGGATATAGAGGCACTTGCCGTTGCCACTGCCACAGCCTTCCTCTTACTCAGCCACTCGAGACCCAGCAGCCCTGCGTCTTCTCCCCATCCTACCTCTGCCATTGCAGGGTGCTTTCTTGGAATGATCAAAGTAAAATATAAGTCTTGTATGCTTGTTCATCTAGATCCTAGGTGATTTTTCCTTACTGCTATTCCTTGTTTCCATCACAACTTTGATTTGGATGCCAGAGGGGTGAACAGAGCCTATTATCACTTACACCATTTTCCCCCTGACAAACAGCCATTTTAATAAGCAGTGAGTGTTATGTGGAAGGGACCCACTCACTCTGCCTACACAAGGGCTGCTAAACTCAGGTGATCTTGTTGGAGGCAGTGAGTCATTTCTTCATATCGAAGTTCCTTCTATTTGTTTATCTGTTCAACAGTATTTTCTTATAAAATGTTAACTCCTCTTGAGGCACTCTGAGAAGTCCTTTTCTTCCTAATTAATTAAATTTGTCATCCTCATATGCATGGTTCTCCTTTCTTCCTCTACTAAAGCTGGTCTCTTCTTTATTCCAATGTTTCTTAAACATCTAAAAATCTCAGGGTGCTTGTTAATGCACATTTCTGGCTCATACTCTCTGGCAATCTGATCTAGCTCATCTTGGGTGGGCCCAGGCGTCTGTATTTTTTGCAAAGCGGTATATAGGGTATGCTCAGAGCACACTCGCTCAGCTCACCTGGCGGGCCACCAAACTCACCTGCTTCCCTCAGGCTTCTGGCCTGGCCCCACTCACTCCAGCATTTATCCTCACTCCATGTACCAGAGCAGCCCCAGGGACTTCATCCGGCACAGTGGCTAAGAATACAGTTGTTGTCACGTGTCCTCTCTCAGCCTGATTATGTAAAACAGGGAAATGTTAAGATTGAGGATTACAGGTATGGGGCATGATACCAGAAAGCACTCAATAAATGTCAGGAGTGGTTGTTACCACAGACACTTCCCTCTGATCTCTCTACTCACAGTGGGCTGATACCTGTGTGTTCCTCCCCTCCCTACCCTCCTGCATAGGCCAGGTGCCCTGGAACCCTCATTTTGAAGGGTCCCAACCCACCTCATTATCATGCATTATCGCCTCATTATCATACATTAGCATATTGACCTTCTCAAACAGCTCTGTTCTAGCTCACAGGAAACATAGCACTAGAAGAGCATGCTAAGTGACATCATCCAGTGAGGGTATCAGGAGCCTAAGGCACACAGGGAGAGTTCTGCAGGACAAACATCACAGGAAGAAGGCAGGTCTGATGAGGAACTGGCACTAATTATGAGAGACCTCAGAGCCCAATCCACCAAATGCAGTGTGGGACCCAACTTGACTCTGAATCAAACAAACCTGGAATAAGATGATGGAGACTCGATCATGGAATGGGTTTCCTATTAAGGTGGTTAATTTTTTTAGGTGTGAAATGGTTTTACAGTAATGCTGTTAAGCTTTTATTTGTTAGCACTATATACCATATACTTAGGGATAAAATTATATGATGTATGGGACTTGGCTTAAAACATATCAGAAAAAATTGGCAAGTATTGATTAATATTTTTGCTAGGAAACCACGTATGCATTCCTTGAGCCCAGTTGATGTGTATAGGATTATTATACTGTTCTTTGTGTATATTTACAAATTTTTATAATAAAAAGTTAAAAACATATATGCAGACTCTTGGCACCCTATTGACTATAGAATTTATAACATACACATGACCTTCAGATTTTCTATTTAGTCTTTAAATATATGCAATAGTTATTTTTTCCCTTATACTTCCTGTAGGTTCCCCACTTTCCCTAAAAGTCAATGCTTACATTTATTCTTGGCACCTTCACAGCTTCATGGCTTTGCATAGAACATTCCTCCTCTCTGGGAAGCCACTGGGCCCTCACCTCAGCTAGTCAAAACCCTACTGGTCTGGTTACTTGTCACTGCAGGCTCAGCTGGGTGGGCCTGCTGCCTCACGCAGTGTTGATGGTGCTCACCCAGCAGACTCAGCTGGTAGAATGGTTGCACTGGAGAATCTGTCACCTCTGTGGGGTTAGTTGAAAAGTCTGAGTTGAGCTGACATTGTCCACTGAAGTACTTACATATGGCCCCTCCAGCATGAGGTCTCAGGGTACTTCCTACAGGGGTCCCAGAGAGAGTACTCGAACTGAAACTGAAATCAATTGATGGAAGCAGTCACAGATCCATCCCACCAGCATTCAGAGGAAGGTGTGAAGATCTCATTTCTCAATGGGAGAATGTCAAAGAATTTGTGGCTACCTTTAATCCACCATATCCACCACCTTTCAAGGCTGAACTCAGAGGCCACCTCTTCCAGGAAGCCTCTCCTGCTTCCCCTCTTTGTTTGGAATTCCTACAACCCTTATGTTCCCCACTGCCCCAACTGTTTCCCGATTCTACCCTGGATTTCTTTGTGTACATTATTTCTCTTTTCTCCATTGGATTTTAAGATTTTGAGCTCCTCAATGTGTTTGTTCTTTTATTACCCACAGAACAGAACACTCAATAAATATTTGATGAATGAGTAAACCTTGCCATCGAAAAGTGAATCTGTGGTTAACTGTACAAATGAGATCATTTTCTATGTCTGTTTTTTTATTTAAGTTTGATATTTAAAAAGTATATGTTACACATAACAACAGCTCAGAGCAGTAGCCCAGTAAGGATAAGGAAGGTGATGGAGTGAACCCTGCCAAACGCAGCCATCGTAACTGTCTGCACCTGAGGATCGGCAACCATGGGGTTAATTTTCACGCTCAGTGGTGGGTCCTTCATACTCCTTTCCTGTTTATTAAGCAAATTTCCATGTTGGAATTTTAATAACTTTGGCCATTTCAAATAACTCACCGAAGCCAAAGGCAAGGAAAGCAGGAAAGTTTCCTTTCAGTCTAAAAAAATATTGAGAAGAACAAAGTCCTCATTATGTAGAGCTCCAGCTCACTGTGGGCATCTGTCTGTGAGCAGGCTCCCACAGAGAGACCCAGGACTCCAGGTGGACGAGGCCCCTTAGTTTGGGGCCTAGGACTCTATGGGCAGACGTGGCCCCTCAGTGAAGATGAGTGTGCGTTCTCAGCTGGGATGATTTAACCAGAGTCTCAAATAAATGGTCTTCACATTTCCCCGGGACTTCTGGTGGGAAGAGATGATTTTATTAGAACAGATTATCACGTGGAATGAGGCCAGTCTCAAGTCTCTTCATACCTTAAATGTGCAGCATTTTAACTAAAATGTTCTGCCAGCTGAGGATAACACAAAGACATAGCAGACTGCCTCCTTTGAAAGGGAACGCAGCTGCTCAGGTCAGGTCCCCACGCACAGTTCCCGGAATCCTTTGTCCTGTGGGAAGAAGGAGCATGGTGTGTTCTTAATCTATAACCCAGGTAGCACCTCAACCACCTGAACACAAAATATGGGTTTTAATGTGAGAGTGTGCAGCTCTCAAGGTGGCGGGCACCAGCCTTAGGGTGCCAAAGCCAAAGCTGGGACCTGCAGTGTGCCAGGCTGTGTTCTCATGACCCGCCTGCACAGATGCACCAGGCAGAGGCCAAAAAAACAACAGGTGCACCAGCACCTCGGTGATTTCTTGTTTGCTGAATGACTCAAAGAGTCCCTTTAGCTTTTGACAGGTATCTTGAATCCCAACGAGGTGGGCCAGGATCCTGCAGATTGTGGAGCATCATTCATAAAGCTCTCTACTCAGTTCTATTTGGGGCCAAATAGCTGGAGCTTCACATTAAGTACAGACAATGCCTGCACAACCCACAGAGCGCCCCAGATGGTTGCTGCTGCTGTTAATGTTTTTATTTCCTTTTTTTCTTTTTGATGTTTTGTTTTGTTATTTATTTATGTCATTAATTACTGAGCATAGAATTTTAAGATTGCCCTATAAATTCGGGGGGGGGGGGTGGAATGTAGTTCAAACCAGCTTCCCAGCCCCCATGCCAGTGTCAGAGAGTCATGCCTTCTGTTAAGGCATTGTATATCTCCAAAATGCTCTGTTTAAATAAACATAGTTTCAATAAGGTAAAACTATAAATTAGGTACCATTCATTGAGAGAGAAAGAGTGGCCACAAGGCAACATCATCTACAAGCATTTTATCCACTTCCCAGTGGAACAGGCACCTGTCAGGTGCAAAGGGCTACCCCAGGTCACGGGAAGCCTGTAGTTTAAATGCTACTTCATGATTTTCAATTTGATCCTTGCCAGGTCCTGCAGGGTGGGCAGAAATAGAGCTTCAATTTTATGGATAAGGAATCCAAGGGTTGGAGGCTGTGACTTGCCAAGCAGTGGTTTTCACCAGCATCTACATGTTCTGCCTCTTAGTTTGGCACTCTTACCTTCCTCTGGTCCATTCGTACCCTTGGGTCATCCAGAGACAAGACTCTGTGCCGAGCCCTGTGCCTGGGAGCAGGTGAGACCTGACTTTGTCCTCAGCTGTCAGTCTAGTTGCAGAGGTGGGATCTAAAGGTAAAAGCTATGAGGAGCACCAGACTGCACTTAGATTTTGTAGCTGTTTGAAAACTGTCTCAGAACTAGCATTTTCAGGGCCCCAAACAATCAAGATTAATATTATTAGAAACAGGAATGATAAAGATTTATGTAAGAGATTGACAGTTTATAAAGCTCTTGCCCATGTAGTTCATTATTTCAAACTCAAGGCTTAGGGCTGAGGTGACTCCTCTGCCAAAACATGTCTCTTCGTCTTAAGATTTGACTCAAGAACTTGATCTTACCCAGGATATTTACCAGAAAAATTCCTCTCTTCTTTGATGATTGTGATATCATTCATATCATCTTACATATTAGCTTGAAATAGTTAAGGTATTTCCTTTATGAGATTTAGTCTTTGCTCTGTTTTCCCCCCTATGAGTGTGTTGCAGGGAAGGAGGAGTGTATTTTTAAACCATTTGTCATACTACATTTGTCAGAATCTCCAGGCTTTGGATACACACTCCTGAGTCACTGCTTACTGCCTCTCCAGGGGACCTCAACTTGGAGAGCTGCCTGGTGGCACAGAGATGAGTAGGGTAGCCCTGGTTGCCAGAGCACCTCCAGATCAGAGGTGAGGGGTGGGATGGGGGTGGGATGGAGGGGTTTGTCACACAGGTGGTTCCCAGTGACCCTTTCCATTGATCCTCTCTATTTGAGTGTCCCAGATGGAGCATCCACATAGTAGTCACAGGGCACAGCCGTACAACAATCTCCTTCAACCATGGTGGGTAAGTGCTTTTAGACTTCCTCCCTCTGTCCAGATAGTCTCGGGGCACCAATCACCGGAAAAACAGCCCTGGACCCAAGCGATAAGGAATTTAGGGACCCCCACACCCCATCATGCAATCTGCTTTGTTACTTGAATAGAACATTTTCCTATTTTTCCCAACTGTTCCAAGCCTGAAAAACTGAGTCCAGTAACATCTGTATTTTCTAATTGTGTTTTGGAGGTATAATGGAAGTACCATAAAGTACACATATTTAAAGTATGTAGTTCAAAGCATTTTGACAAATGTATACAATTGCACAACCACTATACAATCACAACACTGAATAGTTCCATTGCTCCAGAATGTTCCCTCAGTTCCTTCTTCCCACTCTCTGGTTGCTAGCAATTGATCTGCTTTCTACCACCATGGCTATGATTTTTCTAGAATTCCATAGAAATGGAATCACACAGTGTGTACTCTTTTGTGTCTGGTTCCTTGCACTTGGAATAAACATTTTTTGATTCATCCATGTTGTGTGTGTATCAGTAGTGTGTTCCTTTTTATTGATGAGTTTTGTTGATGATTCCATTGTATGGATATAACATAATTTATGTATCTATTCATCAGTTGATGTGTATTTGTGTTGTTTCCATGGCTTTTTTTTTTTTTTTTTTTGGGCCATTCAAAACAAAGCTGCTAGGAATATGCACATCTTTGTGTGGATGCTCTTGTTTCTCTTTCATAAACCCCAGGTGGGTAATAGCTGGGTCATATGCTAGTGTGTTTAGCTACATGTTTTAACCTTCGTAGTAATAATGAGGATGTGTGAAGCCACTTGTTCATTCACTAAATGTGAATAGTGAATAGCAAAGTGTATGGACTCTGAGAACATAAAAGCCAGTAAGTCCTGCCTCCAGGAGGCTTCCAGTTTAGCGGGGAGGCCGTTTCATAGAAAGGAATATCAGCTGCTGGAAGGAAAATAAGTGAGTTTAATGGCTCTTCTAAGCCACATCTTAATCTGCCTTGCAAAATCTACCAGCCCTCCTTCAGAGTGAACAAGTCTGTTCTGAGGAACTCCCCACTGCAGAGAGAAGCCATTCCCTTTGGAAACTTTCTAATTGTTAGGAAGTTCTTCCTTAGTTTGGGCCCATTCTCTTTCATCTAACAGTGCTCTCTAGAGGAAGCCTAACCTTCTGCACCCAGCCCATGAGCTAGTGGACTCTCCCTACCTTTGTAATTTGCATCAGCTGACCACTTTGCCACGTTCTGGTCTCAGCCATCCCCATGAAGCCGCCATATTTGTGCTACCCTTTCAGAATGACTTTCTTTCTTCCCCATTCCTGTCACATTCTCAGCCCACTTCCTGGTACTCTCTTTTGAGGATTACAGGGCATCGTCTTCAGGAGAGTCCTGATTTCACTGCAGGATTGCTGTCAGACTGAGTTGAAAGCCCTGTTAGCAGTGTCACTGTCTCCTTGGAAGCTCCTCTCTCATCTTCTATAAATGTATTGCCTACGGCTACTTTAACCTACAACAGCAGAGTTGAGTAGTTGCACCAGAGACCATATGGCTCTCAAAGCTAAAAAACTTACTAGCTGGTCCATTATAGAAAAGTTTGGCAACTGTTATCAACAGAGTAAGTTGGGGACCTCTCAGCCTAGGCCTTAAGAGAACCAGCAGCTTCCCTTTCTTCTCTCTGAGAAGTCAGGTGATGTGGAACAAGTCCGCAGCCCTGCCACAGAGGCCCAGGAGGTGAGAGGCCCCACAGGTGTTTCTACTGCAGCCAAGTGCCCAGCTGAACCAAGACCATGATGGAATCCTGGGGAACCAGCAGCAGAATCACCCAGCTGAGCTTCCCAGCTGAAAAACTATTGAGAGATGTCATCGTTGACACCACTGAGTTTGGGTGGTTTGTTATGCCACCATAGGAAGCCCTTTCCTAATCTTAGTGCCACTTCAGAGTTCAGCAATGCCTCAGCTCAGGGCTTTGAGTGACACCGTAGGCACAGTCCTGAGAAGCGGACACACAGAAGCCGGCAGGGAAGAGAGTGTAAGAAGATCTGAGAAGACTGTGGACAAAAAGTCGGGGAATACACACAAGAAGAAAGAAAAAGCAGCAGGAGGAAAAGTGTCAGCTGAATGGATGAAGGATTGTGGATCCTGCGTGGATTATGTGGAGGGCCACGGAGAAGGGCAGGAATGGACATGTGAGGGAAAGCCTCAGGGGGTGACTTTTAGCAAAGTGTGGAAATTCAAGTTTCAGGACTGATGACAGTATTTTTTATACATGTGAAACTATACAATGTACATAAAAGGCACTCAGAGTTTCTAGGATGTAGTAAATTTTGCATAAGAGTAACATCTTACCTTTGTAGCAATCTTGCTATATTTTTAAATTATTTTTGTGTGTGTGATAGTGCAGTTTAATGTAATGCTATGAGAACTTCAAGCCAAAGTAAAAGTCCAAGAGTCACACAGCAATTCAAACCACAAACATATCCCAGCCCCCTGCTGTTGCCAGTCCACTGGGCAAGTTAGTGGCTTCTGGACTCACAGGAAGTCTTTCAGCGAACAGCCCACAGAGATGCTGTCAGGCCCTTGCTGTCTGAAGTGCTCTGGTCCCTCAGCATAGTGAACCCCATGCCATTATTTTGTAGTGGTACTTCGTTAAGTCTCTCTTTACTTCAGCATCTAACCACTTGGTCACTTTTCTATCATAGATACTTGGTCTATAGAAGTTGCTTATGATTTCCTGCTATCAATATGGTGGAACATTTTTTCCAAAAATTTAAGTTAGATAGCATTTATAGGGTGCCTATGTGTGCAAGGCACTGCTCTAACACAAGTAGGGAATCCAAGATGAACAGGACATGTTCCCTGCCTGCAACAAATACACTATCTAGTTTGATTATGCATTTTATTCTGTCTTTGTTTGGAGGGTGATGGGAAACCATATATACTATTTCTCTTTCCATGATGGGAAAAGTTATAGATGGGTTAGAGCATGGCTTGCTGTCTTTGGCTTTGAACCAAATAAAAGATGACCATATCAGAATGATATTGGATAAAAGACCATAGAAAGTCTATGACTAAACAGAACTGGATTCATGGCCCAGACAAAGACAAACACCCATTGCCATGTATACTACAGAGTTGTCTTGGTGGCTCGGCACTTGTCCACTGGTTTTCGCTTTCTATCTGCTTCCACCAAGGACACTCTTTCCCTGTTCCAAACACATGTGTCTCCTTCTTAGGTGACCTTCTCTCCAGGCCTTACTTGGTTGACCCAGAAGTGGACAGTTTATCAAAACTCCCTTTCCTGGGACACCTGGACCAGCGTCAGGGACAGCATCAGTAAACGTGGCGAAAAGAACTGTCATTATCTGTGTCAGCTCTCACATGGGCAAAGCAGTCTGCAGGAGGGAGAAGAATGGAGTCATGGAGGCAGAGCAGAGGTGAGAGATGAGCATTCTTGAGGTCTTGTCAGGTAGACTCTGCTGGGCCTATGACCCTCCTGAGCCTGTCAGATAGCCCATGACCTTTCCAATAAATCCATCCATTTACTTTAATTAGTGCAATAGAATTCTGTCACTTAGGCCAAAGGTAGCCTGATATACCAAAATTTCCACGGAGACAAGCTATTCATGACTCGACACTTTGCCTGAAACAGTGTAAAAATAATAGAGCCATCCCACAGAGCATTCTCTGTTATAGTTCACATTTTGTACTTGGGCCAAAACCACTTTGCATTTCCTGTCTTACACCCACAGAGACTGGCATCTGGGAGAGTTCAGATATTCTGAATAGCATACAGCCAGCAATGCTGGAATCTGATGGAAAAAATAGGAGATTCATTTCCATTAATAAGAAGCAACAAGGCTCCTCGTTGAATGGCAGGGCCTTCGTATAATTTTAATATTAATGCACTTTGACCCAGTGGGGGTGTCATTCCAACAATTGTCCTCTCATTCCTCACATACACCAGAACTATGTTGTCAAGCTCAAGATAGGACTTGAATGTAATTAGCAGTTCTGTTTCCTCTAGATCCCACAGATAAGCAGCCTTGCTGATTATACCAAACATTTGGTTCTTGAATTGGTTGCTTTTTTATAGGATAGAGTCATATTTTGCACAGCATGACAAAGCACCATAAGCATTCAGATACTCTGCAAGAATTAAAGAAAAAAATCCAGAGGATAAGTGCTTCTTTACAATCCCAGGCAGCTCAATTAGTATTCCTGGCTCTAGTATTGAGGGAAACTTAAAATAAATATCTTTGGTGGAATTTTATAGAAAAATACATAGGCCAATACTTGTTTAAAGAGAATCTGCTTCAATGCCGTGGAAGTCTAATATCTAACTCAGTTGAATGTTTAGTATCCAAGATTAATTCAGATGTTTTGATGAAAAGAATTTCAATTAAATACTACTATGGATTTGAGTGAAATTAATCAATTTTACAAAACTTAGATGCAAATACTTTTTTCCTGGATTAACTTTTGTTTTTTCATCAAAATTCTTGATGACAGGAAAACTAAGAAGAGCCCACTAAAGGAGATTTTAGTCACTCAGACTGTTGTTGTATATCTAACACTTACTGCCAACAGGAGGAAAACTTTCAATTTCCCAAAATGCACTAGGCATTCGGATAGTTGGACAATTATTTAAACATCAATTATCAAAGTTGTCCAGGCTATGCTTTATAGATAAACCCCTCACCCCTGTCACTCTCTATAGAAATAGAGGATGTGAAGCTTGTTAATTGATATAATTAACTCCATAGCAAACAAGAATGGCAAAATCTTTAGATACTACTACTTTCAATAGTAGGCCAGAACTACTATTTTGAGCTTTCAAGTGTATCATTAGAGTTACTACACTCAATCATAGAAGTTGCTTGTCTTTTGTCATAGAAGTTGCTTGCTAAACTCTGTGGATTTGATTGTTCTCCAAATTTGGTATCAGGATGAGAGAGACATAGATGAAAAGGAGACTAGAGAAACTCCAGTGAAGAACGGTCCCCAAAATGACTCCTTTAATTCCTCTCCCCTGTGCCGGAAATGCAGACTGGGCGTCATTTCTTCTGTTTCTGGTTCTTTGACCCTCCTGTCCCAAGTAACTGTGTATGCTGAAAGGCCACATCTTAAATCACTCTGTCTAAGGTGACATCATAGCCTGGAATAACTAGCATAAAGAACAATTCAAAAGAGGAAATGGGAAAGGTTGGACAGAAAGGGCATTGCCCAGATCCAGACCTGTGCTTCGCGATCTGAACTCAGGTGTTAAATTGAGGAACTGATTCCTGTGTGCAGAGGGGTTAAGAAACAGGAACAGCATGGGAGGAGGAGAGCTTTAGTAGGTAGATGGGAGGGCACCACATACTCTGCTCTTCTCCACCAGTAGCTCTGGTGAGATGGAGCTGGGAGAAAAGAATGTATGATGAAGATCAACGAATAAATAAATACATCCAACCCCAAACTTCATCACCCTAAAACTAAAGGAAGTACAATGGGACAAGGTAGTACTGGGGGTCAAAAGACAAAAGCAAAACCAGCCAACCAGACAAGCAAAAAAAAAAAAAAAAAAAATTACCAAAGCAGAAACTCATAGGAAGGAAAATGTGGGATGGAAATATAATCAATAAATAACACTGGATGGAAAGGTGAATGTCATCAAAACCTAAGTGAGCAAACCAAAACAGTATCACAAACACTTTAACCTTCACCACTGCAGGCAAAAGCCCAAATGTGGTGAGGGTGGAGTGGCAGTGTTTAGCCAAATACTTGTTACAGGGATTTAGTGTAGAAACTGGAGTGTGCTGCCACACAATTAAAACCCCATTATAAACACCTTCTCCCAACCCCAGGCAACAACAACAAAACCTTAATGAAAGAACTTTTTATGCAATGAAAATGAAACCTGTAGAGTGGTGGTGAGAAGTGGACTCTACCTGTTATATAGAGAATCTTATCCCATAAATGTTTGAAGTAGTTTAAAGTGATTAAAATGTTCAAAAAAATTATCTTGCACTTGTATGTGTTTACACATCACAATTAATCTACAAGTATTTAATGTTCTATTGGCCTGTCATAGTGCTTTGCATAGAGTAAGACTTCAAATATTTCTCTGTCTTTGGGAATGGGACTGTGAGGCTGCTCAAGCCATGCACCATACATTAGAAAATGCTATAGGCACTGCCACTTCCAAGCATGATGAAGTAACTTCTCCTGGACTTACTCTTCTGCTAGAAATAACTAGAAAACCAGACACGATATGGAAAAAAAATTGTTTCCAAACATTGGACAACAGCTAGCACAGAACTGTGATCCCTAACAGAAAGGAAGTAAAGAAGAGAGCCTTACAATTACTCTGGTTTTCTGCTTTAAGGCATTTTTCAGACTGTAGAACAGGAATAGGGCACCTAAGCAGAGAACAGCAATCTCACTAACATGAAAAGACAGATGTTGGAGTTTGGTAAGATGAACTGGTTAGAATGTCCAGAGTAGGATACTGGAAAAAAAGGAGCTACAGAATGAAATTGCTCAAAAACTCTGTACAGGGGACCCCTTGAATCTTTTGTTAAATACTGGGTGTGCACATGGAAAGTGAATCTCCCTGGGGTTGTGTAGGGAGCTGCGGAGAGTTATAGGCTTAAAACACCCAATGTTGCATAGGGCTTAAGGACATTTGCACTTTGACCAGCCAAAATAGAGAGAGATCACTGAGTACTTGAGGGACGTAACTGGGGCCCCAGGTAGGTCATACCAGGTAGTAAGACCAAACTAAGCCCTAGTATAAAGGTTACTCTGGACCCACAGTAACAGTGCTAATAATAAGCCTGAAGATTGTTATTAGCATTGTATTAAAATGAGCATTATTATATTAAAATGCTTTGCAAGAAACTTAATTGCTTACTACAATAGAACTCAATAATCTTTAAAGGAAGACAACAAAATTCAGACACTCAACAACACAGCATAAAATTAAAGTCACTAGAGAAGTGAAGAAACAAGAAAAATGTAACCTATAACTAGGAGAACTAAAATTGGTAAGAACAGACCCAGGAATGTCAGAAAAGATAATGGAACTAGCAAATAAGGACTTCAAAGCAGTTATTATAATTAAGAGGAAACATGAACACAAAAAGAGAGAGATGAAATATATAAAAAAGACTCAAGTGAAACCTTAAGAACCAAAAAATACAATAACTAAAATAAAAAATTTACCAGATATACTTAACAACAAATTAGACGCTGGAAAAGAAAATGCCAGTGAACTAGAATTCAGAGTAAAAAAAAATACCCAGATTGAAGCACAGATAGAGAAGAAACTAAAGAAAAAATGAAACTTCGTGAGCAGTGGCAAGATATCAAACAGTCTAATATAATTAGAGTCCCAGAAAGGAAAGGGAGAGTGCAAAACAAGTTTTCAAAAAATGATAATCAAAAATTTATAAATTTGAGGACAAATACAAAGAAAAACCCACAGAGGCACATCAAAGTTAGATTTCTGGAAATAGTAATAAACGAGAAGTCTTAAAAGGAACCAGAAAAAAAAAGTAATATTACATATACAGTAACAAATATATAAGAATTATTACTAACTTCTCATAAGAAGCAATGTGGTGGGGAAGGGCTCAACACAGGAGGGGAGGCTCAACATGGGAACAATGGCGGCTGTCCACCAGCCCTTGTCCTGAAGCCACACAACTCAGCCTCTTTCTGTTGACCTCCTAAGTCATCATGCCTTCACCAGAGCCCAGGACACACTATAATAAAGTTTCTGAATACTTTCAGCAAGCTTCAACACAACAACAGAGCTAATAAATATGCTTCTGATGGATGAAACAGAAGTTCATTACAGAATAGCAGAAGCTCATCAGGTGATGCTGACAGTTAGCTATTATATAGAATCTGCAGGTCTCACCAGCCTTGACTACCTGCTGTCGTGCAAGGAAAACAGAAGTGATATTGCACCTGATCCAATTACTGGTGAGTCTAGGAGAGCTGCAATAGAAAGTTTATATCAAACCCCAGAGCATTTGGAAAAAGAACTCAGTGGACTTCTGGATAAGAGAGAGAGAGAGAGAGAGAGAGAGAGAGAGAGACCTAAACCAGGTTTTGACTCAGAAACAAAGCAAGAAGAAATTTACAATATCTTAATTTTTGATACCTATAATAGGAATATAATACTAACAGAAAATAAAGACTGTCAACCTAGAATTCTATAGCCAGAGAAAGTTTTTCAAAAATGAAGATGAAATGAACTTCTTTAGACAATGACAACATTAAATCTAAGACAATTGCCTGTAGACCTACTTTAAGAAATATTAAAAGAAGTTCTTCAGACTTACACAATAAGTGGTACCATAGGGAAACTCAGATTAATAAAAAGAAATAGAGAGAACCAGAAATGATAAGTATGTGAGTAAATCTAAGAGATTATTTTTTCTTTTAAAAATTTTTTCTCAAAAGAAAACTGACAGTTTAACATTAAAATTACAATGTTGTGGGGCTTGTGGTATACATGGAAGTGGAGTGTTTGACAGCCATGTCCCAGACAGTGGAAAGGGAAGATGGAAGTGTCTTATTGAAAAATTCTCACATTCCTTGTAAACTGATCTATAGAGCTAACATCATCCCAATGAAAAATCCCAGAGATTTTTATTTAAAAATTGACAAGATAATTCTAAAAATTATAAAGTAATGCAACTGTTGCAGAATAACCAAAACAATTTTGAAAAAGAAGGAAATTGGATAACTTATTCTGAGTTTGGATATATTACAAAGCTATATAAACAAGAAGGTATAGTATTGGTGTAAAGATAGGCATATAGATCAATGTCATCCATCTCCCCCACCCCACTTCTCCAGAGTGGGAGGAGGGGCTGGAAATTAAGTTAATAATTGATATGCTTATGTGAAGAAGCCTCCATAAAATCCCGCTAGTATGGGTTTTGGAGATCTTCCAGATTTGTGAACATATCCATATACTGAGAGGGTGACATACCCCAACTCTATGGGGACAGAAGCTACTCAACTTGGGACCCTTCCAGACCTCAGCCTGTGTATCTCTTCATCTGGCTGTTCATCTGTGTCCTTTATCATATCTTTTAATAAACTGGTAAATGTAGGTAAGTGTTTCTCTGAGTTCTATGAACTGTTCTAGCACATAATTGGATATAAGGGGCAAGTGGTCATGGGAACCTCCAATTTATAGCCAAATCAGACAGAAGTTGTAGATAACCTTTAATGCCTGCTACTTGTAATTGACATCTGAAGTGGGGGAAATCTTGTGGGACTGAGCCTTTCACCTGCGAGATCTGAAGCTATTTTCATGTAGATAGTGTTGGAATTAAGTTAAATTGTAGAACATCCAGCTGGTGTCTCAGAGAATTGCTTGGTGTTCGGGCCCTTCTCCCCATCTGGTGTCAGAAGTGTTGTGAATGTGCTGTGCAAAAGTAAATGAAAGACACACGAGGAAAGAACTGTAGGTTTTTCTTAACACAGCTTCATTATATATAATTGAGTTCCTGAGATAGGGTTTGACATGTGATGGCATTAAGATTTAGCTTGCTTTGTTTTGGCAAAATTCCCAATATTAGATACTGAAGGCACTTTCTAAAGTATACAGCATGATATAAGTATTAGTTATGGTTATTATGGCACTTTTGATAAAGCAGATATACCAGCCGTTTATTCAACTAAATTGAAGATCAGCTTAGTCTGGCTTATAATTCATTTGATCACCAGCAAGAAAGATAGGATGAGGGTTTAGAAGAAGAATCAAAAAAGGGAGAGAAGGCAGGGGAGAGAAAAGAACAAAAGAGAGAGGGAGAATGAAAGAATGGAGAATCATCTGTGCATACACTGGACAAGGCATTTAAAAATCCATCCTCTAACTTACTGTATATGGCAATTGTGTAAGGTAGATGCAATGATCCATTTGACTGCGGGACAGCTAAGGCACAGAGCCCCTCAGTAAGTGGACAGTGTAGATAACCATCAGGTCTTCTAATGCCACCTTTTCTCACCGTTGCATAAAGAACTGTGCTTTCAAATAGTTCAGTTTGAACTTTAAAATATTTTTGAACCTTGTCTGGATGACACTGAACCTTTTTAGCATCTTTCTGAAGCCTAGAAGGAAATTGTACAAGGGAAGGAGAGTGTATATGGAGAGAGATTAATAAATTATTACTCAGCATACATGACTACCCATGAATCTAATAAATTATATTCTAAACTCTGTGAAGTCCCAGGAGGCTTTTCTCCCTTAGGCAAAGTCCTGGCTTCTGAAAGGTCAAGCTGTGATTCCTCTCTGCCATTCTGGGTGGAAATGTCAGGAGCCCCTTTCACTGCAGTAAATCTCTCCTGGAATTTTTGCAGGGGCGGGGGCATCCAAGACCCCTGGGGCACCCCTTTGTGTCTCCGGCGGACAGTCACAAAGCTTACTTTAGTAGTGTCTATCCAACACCAGCTAGAGCTATGTTTCTTCTTTAAGACTAACTTAACAGTCAATTACATGAAAGTTTGATCAAGGGTATTTGAGAAATGAGTGAGAATCAATACAAAGAGTCAACTATGAAAGTAATCAAATGAGTGTCGCACATTCAGGGGCCCTTAAATTATAAAAAGGAATAATAGATTTCACACTATAGAGTCAGATTCCTGTTGATAATTTTCTTTAATATTTATTAGTGATTGATTGTTGCCTTAACTACCTTTCATCATTTCATCTGCATCTCACTTGATTTTTGTCTGGAATGCCTTCTGTTTTTGTTCTTTCTTTTTAACCTTGAGTGACAGGCTGCCGATTTTGTGTTCATACTTTTCAAAGTGCCCGATATTCATGAATTTATCCTCTATCTCTGTCAGGACAGCCCATTTTGATGTGAGCATCTTGGGTCAAGCTTAAATATGTAGGAGATTCTGTGGTTGCTACAGTCTCAGGAATCATCAGAGTTAAAGAAAAGAAAAAATGATGCATAAGTTTACCCTTGCAGTGTGTCAGGGATTTAAGTTTTTTTTTTTTATTTAGTATTTTAAAAGAAAAAAAGGTAGTCATTCAGAGTCAAGAAGGTAGGATTAAATGTTATGAACTTGTATTTCAGCTATCTCCAAATGGCTTCCTCTGTGTGTTTATGTGTCACATGCCTTGTTCTCAATGAACAGGGATCACCCTTATTCCCTGTTCCTTGTTTCCCGTTCCCTTACTCCTGGGGCAATATCTTTATTCTCCTCCTACCAAACCTATTTTGTTCTTAAACTGCTCTCATTTTCATTTAAAACTAATTCCCCAACTGGTTTCCAAAGGAGTTTATCAGGACATGTGTTTTCCCAAAGCTATGGCCGTTCAAAATTTGCTAATTCAAAGATTTAGCTTAACTTTTTAAAGTTTTGATTTGGAGGGGGAAAAAAAAGAAGAAGGAGGAGGAGGAGGGAGAGGAAGAAAGAAGAAAAGAAGAAGAAGAAGAAGAAGAAGAGAGAAGAAGAAGAAGAAGAAGAAGAAGAAGAAGAAGAAGAAGAAGAAGAAGAAGAAGAAGAAGAGAAGAAGAAGAAGAAGAAGAAGAAGAAGAAGAAGAAGAAGAAGAAAGAGAGGAGGAGGAGGAGGAGGAGAGGAGGAGGAGGAGGAGGAATTTGAGGACAACCAATAAGCAACATTTTTTTTCCTGTGTGGTTATGGGACCAAATGAGAGATAGGCACAGCAGTCAGACATATAGAGGTCAAAATACCACCCTCATTACAAATAAAGTCTAGGTTGGAGAAAGAGGGTAGATGCGGCAACAAATTGGCTTGCTAATTCTGAACCTCTGAGTTGAACTTACTCTGCCATTGGTAGCACTGCAAGCCATATGACTGCCTCACATGTGGCTAGATAAGTTTCTCCTTCCCTGGAGAGAAGAGAATATGGCTAAGAGATCAAGGTATTGCTTTGGTAGAGTTACCTCCACATGAAAATGGAATTAGGGAAAAGGAGGAGTTCAGTTGTATCGTTTTGAGACAGGACATCACTTATAAAATTCTTAATCATTTTGCAGGAAATGAAATGGGACATCTCTTTCAGAGTTTTAATCTTTTTAGTAAGCCTAACTAAGTTTTCTTCCTTTTTTAGGGAAAAAGACCCTCTACCTCAAATCCTGATAATTACACTGAAACTGGCTATTGATAAGGGTCATTAGACCATTGTTAGAAGAAATAGTGTTAAGTCAGACAGAGCTCTTAGAGTCTGAAAGGGGAGTGGACTTTAGGCCAAAGGTCTTTTTTTTTTTTTTTTTTTTACTTTTTAAGAAATATATTAACCAAGCCTATTTCCCTTTACTCGCTTGATAGACAAAATGACAATAGAAATTAATAGACATATGATTTAAATAATAAGCTTGCATCTTCTTTTCCTTGTCTAGAGGCTGAGACGGCACTTTAGCAGGAAACCCAAGACCCCACCCTGACTGAGGCAGAAAGGGAAAGAGCTCCATGAAACCCTGTAGACAGAGACTATTGGCCATTCTCAGCAGGAAGCAGATAGGGAAGCAGAGACTTCCCATCCCTCAACATCTGTACTCTTAGAAAAGAATTATGTAGGAAAGTTAGGGGATATGGCATCTGCCTGCAAAGACACTAAGGTCATCCTATCTAGAAGGGGTCTGCCCTAATCTGCCCACAATTAAGCAAGCCAGAAGGTATTTTTTTAACTCACAAAAGAAACAAGTAGGCAGAGAATTAGGTATCAGTTTAAAACCAGTCACTTGTACCTGTGCAATGAAGACCCCCAACAACCTTCAACTCACCTGAGCCTCATTATGCCATCATTATAATATGATGCATATGCCCGGAAGTTCGTTAATATATCATTATAACAGACTGAATTCTGGGAATAAGCATGCACAGAAAGCAAAATGATGAATCACTGAGTCCTGTCAATCTTGGTTATCAATCAAGGAAGCCCACCCTCTAAGAAAAGTAACCACCACAGCAAATAGGAATAAGGACCCCAAAGGCTTTGTTATCAGGCCTTTTGAGCCACGCTTCTCTTGCTCAGGCCTGCTGCCACGTCTAAAAGTGTACTTTCCCTTCTAATAAAACTTTTCTACTGTACTTTGGTATCTTGCTCAGTTTGTTTTTCAAGACATCAAGAACCTGGACAACTACCGGGAGAGGATCCCCACTCTCCGGTAAAATCTTCAGTAAAAAAAAAAGGTGAATACTCATGAAAGTATACAAAGAAGTCACAAAACATGTCAGTTTATCATTGAATCTGGTAAACATTACTGTAGAAGCTATCAACTATTCTAAGGTAAGGTTTATAAAAGCAAAAGTGATCTAAGAAATACACTTAACCTTGAACGCAATAAAGAGAAATCCTTTGGACAGTGAAAAACTGGAATGGATACAAATATGTTCAAGTGGGAGGATGAAAGATTCATTAAGCAAATCAGAAGACAGGACTGTAGAATTTGGACCATCTTGCTCCAGAAAAGAGGAGTCCAGATAGCTGCCTTCAAATGAGTGAAAGTAGCTGAAAAAAACATTATTTTGTATGATTGCCTAGGCTAGAAGAGGAACTAATGGGTGAAGGCTATAAGAGCACAGATTTCAGGTCAATATACAGAATAGAACCACTGGAAAATTAGCAAGCTTCCTATTCCAGAAAAAGATGAAGCTGAGAATAGATGACCATTTCCAGAAATGCTGCAGAAGGTACTCATGTGGTTGGTGGGACATTACTCATTCTCAAACTTTTTGGACTCAGAATCTCTTTGCACTTCTAAAAACTATGGAGAAACCCAAAGCTTTTGTTTACGTGGGTTACACCTATCAACATTTACTATATTAAAGTTGAGATCTCATTTATGTATTTGTTAATTCATTTAAAACAATAAACTCATAACAAGCTAGCATAAATAACATTAATGAAACTTATTTATGGCATTGTTTTAAGTTTTGCAAGTCTCTTTAATATTTGTCTACTAAGAAGACAACTGGATTTTCATATCTCCATCTGCATTCCATCTGTTGCAATATATTGTTTTGGTTGAAGTGCATGAAAAAATCCAGCTTCACTAAATACATAGTTGGAATAAAGAGTATTTTAGATTAGCCACTCCTTTTCAGATAATTGTGGATATTCTTTTGTAATACCATACCAAAGCTCAAAAGTGGTAGTTGCAGCGAGAAATTTCAAATAATATCAAAAATTCTCAAACTGTCACATTAAAAATCAAGCAATCTATCTCACATTTTGAATAAAATACTTACTCATTTATATAATTTTTAACATTGTGCTTAGTATTATTATGAGAAAAGTGTTCACTTTGCAGATTTCCCAAAAGGTTTAAGGGATCCCAAGTGTCTGTGGACACCTCTTTGAGAACCACTGCACTATTCACCCTCCCAACTTTCAGTGCTAAGAGCCTATGAAAGAGCTATCCCAATACTCAGAGTTTGCTCTGCAGGGGAGGCATAGTTAATCTCAGGTGTGAACCCTGACAGATGGATACCTAGGCCCAAATTCATAACCAGAGTCTAGCAGACACTGCTGATAGAAGCCTCTGCATTTCAGAAAATCCACAGACTGAGCTTTCAACCCCCTGTATTTTGCTATTGTCATCTGAGTCAACCATTACAAGGGAGTTCCTGATTTTGTCTTTCCACCAATGAACTGAGACCTGCCTCATCCAAACTGAGCTGCACAACTATAACCTCATTTGCATCCATATCAGAACTGCTCTATAATGACCAATCAGAACTCACGATACAAACCAATCATAACTGCATGATTCAGAAGAGTCAGAACTGTAGGAATCTGAAAACATCATTTTCATAAAATGGACCTAATTGGAAACCTGGGCAAGAACTTTCTCGGTAAAAGGCAACTTCCCCTTGGTCCACTTTTGATTTTTCCACCAGAGGCTGAGTCTCCCCAGTTTGCAAACTGTTCACCTGAATAAAGTTATCCACTAAATCTCTTTGGAAATTTTTGTCAACTCAGGTATATTTCAAGGAAGAGAAACCCACTCAAACTAGGCCAAGCGAAGAAGAAATTAGCTAAATTTCAGAAAGGCAATTGCTCAGAAATTGAGGGACAGGAAATATGGTTAGGCTCCCTCAAGGCTGAAATTGAATTCTGAGGATTGAAGCTAATTCCTCTCCTTGACTGGAATTTGTGGCATCTCTTCTCTGACCACATCTATTCCACTCTCCAAGGGTTCACCTTCCAGGTGGAGTGGTGGCTTCTCTACTCTCATACAACTCTGGTGTCAAAGGGGTTTTTGTTTACTCAGGAGCTGACACCAGCTCCAATTCTGTGAGACTTTTCAATCTGAGGGCTATCTTCTCTCAGTATCTCAGATTCCTGATTCCAAATTCCTGAGAGAGAATCTGATTGGCTCATCCTGATTTATGATTGGGTCATAAGAGAACTCCTGGTCTCACAGCTGTGGCTGAGGTCTGCTGGGTTACTGGTCCAAACATGATGGCCCCAAATAGGCAGCTCAAAATGTGTCTCCTCTACCAGGCCTTTGAATTGTGGGTAAAATAAAATAAAAAATAAAAATGTAAGCATGAGATCAAAGACAGCAATAAGTGCCATGCTATAGCAAAGATAGAAAACAGGAAAAATTCAACAGTGCTCAGCATGGCATTTTGTGTTATTTAATACTTTGCAGTAGTAATAATGTTTGTTGGTGTTTATTGAGGCCTTATTATGTGGCAATCATTAAGTTAAGCATACGGACTACATTTTCCTCATTAAAACTAAAAGACAAAAACAAAAATTTTGGCTCATTTTTACTCCCAATTTTGTATAACGGTTAAAACTATGGGCCTTAGAGCCAAACCATCAGAATCCATGTGGTTGTTTGACTTCTGACAACTTCTCTAACCTCTCAGGGCCTCTCTGACGCAAATGGCTTCCTGTGGAAAGAAAATGAGGGTGTGAGTGGGTGGGGTGGAAGGCAGAGATTCTAGATTTTCTTACTCAGCTGTTAGGGGAGACAACAAGATTGGATGAGGTGTGAGAGGAAAAGACTCTGCTCATTATTAGAAAGCTGTGTATTGTGGTAAATCAGAGCACAGACCCAGACACTTAGTGTTCAAATCTCCACCCTGCCATTCATTTCCCAGCTGCTTCAACCTTGGGCAAATTTCTTGGAGACTCCATGCCTCTGTTTCCTCATCTGCAGAGTGAGATCCTCGTAGGGCTATTGGGGGTGGGTGTCGTAAAGTGATAGGTATGAACTGTATTACACATGCGTATGTACTGTGAGAATTACCCTGTGATCAGAGCCTGCAGTGATCAAAGTGATGCTAGGGCCCCTGACCTCCACCTGCACCACAGGTCTGTGTTGTCCAGTCCCCAATGCACACCAGAATATTGTACTCACCCTTTGCTCTCACACTTCTCCCCCAGATGGAGGAGCACCTATATTTCTACCCAGAACATGACCCATTTCATGCAGCCATTTCATGGGATATGTCCTGTCCCATGCCAGGCCTGCAGAATGACCTTGCTTGCACCATGACAATTCGTTTTCTCCACTCAAGGGCAGAGTGGGACAAGCAATGACTGACTGGTGGGGCGGAGGGGTGGGGTGGGGGGCGTGTTTAAAAGCCTGGGACTTGTCAGACTTGAACAGTAAAGTCTTCTGAAAGGCAGTTTTTGTCCAGCTTTCTGTTTCCATTCTAACTCCTTTCATAAATACCTCCAAAAACATGCTCTGGGCCCTGCTGGGGAGAGGGTGGCTGCAATACAGAGAGCCTGGTTCCCTGAGGACAATGATCGCAAGCAGATGTCGTAGCACTTTCTGAACAGCAGTGACTTAATTCTTGCCAAATGATGGTGTGCAAAACAACAGCTTAGGGATGGAGGCACTGGGAGTAATTTCTTGCAGGTGACAAACAGAAAGAAAATTATTTTTCTTGAGGAAGGAAACTACCTTTGGAGGGGGGTGCTAGGCCAGAAGAGGGGAGATCTGCAGAAAATGTGAGATGCCCTGCATCTGGCATCTGAAGATCTAGGTTGGAATCCTGGATCTCCTATGTACTATGGGACAGTATGGAACAGCGGCCAGAACTTTCTCTCATCTGTGAAATAGGAATCCTACTAATACCTTCCTTGCTTACTCACAGGGTTGTAAAAAGAAAATGAGTTATAGGAAAACTTGCTGGAAAACTCCATCCATGATTCTGACTCCTCCCGGGGCCTCTTGTTTCTTCTGCTGTGTGTAAAAATATGTGCGTAAGTTTCCTATGATTTCTGTAACAAATTACCATAAATTGGTAGCTTAATTCAATGCAAATTTATTATTTCACAGTTCTGGTACCGAGAAGTCCGAAATCAGTTTCACTGATTCAAAATCAAAGTGTCAGCAGGACTACATGCTCTCTTGAGGCTCAAGGGAAGAATCCATTTCCTTGCCTTTTACAGCTTCTGGAGCTGCCCTTCTTGAATTCCTTGGCCTGGGCCTCAGTTCTTCATCTTCTAATCCAGCAACATAGCATCTTACTTCTGTTGTGACATCTCCTTCTCTTCTTCTGAGTCAAATGTCCCTCCAAATCCCTCTTATAAGGACCCTTGCGATTACGTTGGGTCCACCATGATAATCCAGGATAATCTCCCCATCTCAAGAGCCTTAACCTTTTTAGCATCTGCAAAGTCTCTTTTGCCAAATGAGAGAGCTTTTACAGGATCCAGAGATTAGCATACAGACATCTTTGAGGACCGTTATTCAGCAGACCACACCTTGTGTGTCCCGTAGGATATAGGATGTGAGAAGAGGAGCCAAGCTGAAATAGGAAGGGGACAGATAGGCCATATTTCAAATCAAACCCAACCCAATGCCTCTCAGAAGTCCCTCTGTGTACACATGGAGGATAGGCAAGATAGCAGTTTGGTGACAGTTTTCCACTCAGATCTGAACCTTAGACCAGTGGTTCCCGAAGTGTGGTTTCCTAAACTGGAGCATCAGCACATTTGGGGACTTGTTAGAAATGCAAAATTTTGGACCACATCCCAGACCTGCTGAATCAGAACCCCGATGTAGCTTAACAAACCCTCCAGGGGACTCTGATGTTTGCTCTCATTAGCTCAAGTTTAAGCCAGAGTCTTGAGAAGGAGGGTAAGACTAGGCCTGGGTTGGATTCTGCAGCAGAGGTTCTCACCACCACCACACTTTAAAATCACCTGGGAGCTTTGTTTTAAAAAAAACATAAGACTCAGAACTTCTGGGAGTGAAATCCAGGCAGGGGTTGTTTTTTAAGTTCCCAAGTGATTCTACTGTGCAATCAAATTGGAACCACTTGTAGTGGATGATCCCTCCCCCACAACTTGGCTTAGGGGAGAAGAGTTGGGAGTCCTTAAATCAGTGGTTCTCAGATTTGGGTGAGCAACAGAATCCCCTGGAGGCTTATTAGGAGACAGATTCCTGGGCTCACCCCCAGCTGCTGATGGTACAGGTCTAGGGTGGAGCCCAAGAATGTGCCCTTCTAACACGTTCTCAGGCAATGCTAATACTGCTGATCCAGGGACACCACTTGCAGAATCACTACATTGATATGTGCTTCTAACACCAGTAGCCCACCCAAAATACCTTTCCTAATTCCTGTCAAAAACAGAGTCTGAGAGCATCGAAGTTAATTTGTTAGATTTCGCTCCCCCCCCCCCCACTGTACCCAGTTTTATTATTTTAGGGCAAATGCCAATGGGACTTAATTATTGAGATTATGGTATTGTGGCTTGTAGAAGATATAGAAAATATCATAGAAATAAAGTTTGAGGGGAAAGTGAAGGGAAAAGGACATTAAAAACAAGGAGGAAGAGGAAAGAAAACCAAAAATGCCACTAGCTTGCTTCACAAGTTGGCCAAGATCCAACCATGGCATGTGTGCGTATGTCCGTGTGTGCGTGATTGTGTGTCTGTGTAATAAGGAATAGCACTGATTCAGAGCAGGCTCTTGACTTAATGAAAATCCTCAATGATCAGAGGCAGTTCTCGACTTCTAATTATTAAGGGATAATTTTCATTTTGAGTGAATAATTTAAAACAGTATCTGCCCATACATTATCTGGGGGTCCTATCATCTTGATATCTAGGTCCCATCACCCTGAAATCCTCGATTCCAGACAATTCAGTGTCCCTTGAAGGCTCCTGTTAGTATCTGGGGAACCTAAGTAATGGTAGATCCTTAAAATAGCTGAAGAGCATTGACTTCCTTCTTTCTTTCTTTTTTTTTTTTTTTACCCCAACACAGCCCTTTCACCAGTTTCCTATTAAAAATTTAAAAATTCACTCCCAACAAAAATTTTACAACTCAGAAGACTTTTCTGAAGACTTGAGGGTCGAGGAAGCTTTCTCCCGATTCATCGTAATTTTCCTGCAGCCATTCCCTTGACTTCCCTAGCCTTCTCTCACCCACTTCTTGCTCTGAGCCTTCTCTGGAACAGAGCATATCCTCGTGCAAAACATATCACTCTCCTTATCTCTCTCCTTCGAAACATGGAGGCTCACCCTTGATTCCAAAAGCACTTATTCAAAGTGGATCATTCAAACAAAGTGTTACATTTCTGATGAAATTCAGAGGAATTCTAGTGAACAAAAATTTTTCTTATCTCAGTATAAATATTAGCTATATTCATCTATTCTATTTGAAATAAACTGCATATTTTAGAATAAAATTTGTAGTAAGTTGCAAAGCTAATGCAGAGAGTTGTCATATCCCACACACCCAGTTCCCTGTTGTTAACGTTTTACATTACCGTGGTACATTTGTCACAATTAATGCACCAACAGTGATGGATGATAATTGTTAACTAAGTCGATGCTTCATTCAGATATCCTTAGCTTTTACATAATGTTCTTTTTCTGTCCCGGAATTGTATCCAGGCCACTAGGTTACACTGAATCATCATGTCTACTTAGGTGCCTAGAGAGTGTGAAAATTCTCAGACTTTCTTTGTTATTAATGAGTTATCTGAAAGTGGAATGAAGGTACAGTGAAGGTATCTTAAGACCTAAATGCAGACAACATGGATTGTAACAGAATTTATTGTAGAACTTACCTATAGGGATAGACTTGAAGCAAAAGACGACCCTATAGGGATAGACTTGAAGCAAAAGACGACCCTAATCTCCACTACTAGACAGCTGTATATGTTTTATAGTGTAGCTGAGGTCCTAATGATTGACAAGACAAAGGAACGAAGAATGCATCATGAGCCAGGAACCTACCCTCTGGTGGCCTTATGATGGATAATTGCTTAGGATTGACACAACTACCTAGTGTGTGTTATATTATCTCAGTTGCTATGTCATTCTGGCCATTGCTGATGGGAATCTTTATGGTTATATAGTGTAGGCTTATAGGACACAGCTCATCACTAACTATGAGGCTTTGGTGCTAGCTGAGACCAGTTAGATGAGTTCACAGCATGAAATATCAAAGAGAAAAGAAATGGGGAGGGGGTGGTGGTAAAGATAGAGTTAGTCTTATTTACATCAACATCTGTATGTGAACTTTTTGGTTGTGAGTAGAACTGGTCAGGTATTTTGTAGACAATCTCTCAATTTAGGTTTGTGTGGTGTGGTGTTTTTCTAATGATTAGAGTGGGGTTATAAGATTTAGGAAGGAAGAGCACAGAAGTGAAATGGCTTTCTTGTCACATCAGATCAAGGGTACATGCTATCCGCATGATTTATCTTTGATGCTATTGACTACGACCACCTGAGGCAGTGTCTGTCAGTCTTCTCTGCTATAAAGTTGATCCCTTCACACCCACAGCACCTCTGTCCATACTGTACCCTATGGAAGGAAGTCAGTAAACTCAACCTACACTTGATGGTGGGAGTTGTATTCTACCTCCTTGAGAGGAGGTGGATATACATAAATTATTTGGAATTCTGCAAAGGAGATGTGTCTATTCCTTCCCCCATTTATTTATTCAATCATTTATTTAAGTATGAACACATGGATATTATTTTATAATTTGGGTTATGATCCAACATTACATAATTTTGTTGCTCAAATTGTTCTAGCTTTGGCATTTGGGAGTTCTTTCAGTTGGTTCCTGTGTCCTTTTGACATAACCATATCATTTTGTTTTTTGAACTCTTCTTTATTTTCTGACACTATAAGATGTCCAGTTTCATTTCCACATATATTCCCTGCATCATCTTAGACTCAGCCATTTCCAAGGAGCCCCTTTTCCTTTTAGTAAAGAATGGAATTAGAAACCAAGGTCTGAGCACCATGTGTGCTCACTGTTGCTAGAGTGTCATTGCTTCTGAGACCTCTTGGTAGACAGAACTTGGAAATATGAGTGTGTATTTACCAGTGTGTGTACACATATCCATAATTATTTCTATATTTATCCATCTGCATCTACATTAAGTTAAACATGAGTCCATACTAATGTCTAGACTGACTCTCTAGAGCACCACATGTTTCCTTCTAGGCTTCCCCTTTGCTTCCCTGTAAACTTCTCCTCCAACAGTGAGAGGCCTGGCTCCCACCATCCACCATCTTTTAGTAATTCTGTGAATCCAAGTATGCATGTACAGCAATGTCAGAATTGTTAACCCATACACCTTTAAGAAATAATTTTATCAATTAGAATTCAAGTGTATATGTACTTTATTTTGTGTTCAGTCTTACCAACTCCACTCATTCCCACAGTTACTCAAGATAGCATCTTTTCTCTCACCTTCTTCAGTGAGGTATGTCATGCATTTGTAACACAGAGCCTCTTGTCAGTCTGCATTGCACCTTGCAATCTCCTAACCTACTAATTAATTTTTTATTATCTGCCCACATTGAAGTTTACTCTAAGGTACTCTAAGACTCCAAGGGTTTTAATGAAAGCAAAGAGTCATGTTCCCACAACTAGTGTCATACAAAACAGTGTCTCAGCCCTAAAAAGATTCTATGTGCTTCCTCTAATTCAACCCTTCTCCTCTCCAAGCCCCTGGCAACCACGAATCTGTTTCCCATCTCTGTAGTTTTTCCTTTACTAGAATGTCATATAATTGAAATTGTAGTTTATACAGCCTTTCCAAGATAGCTTCTTTCACTTAGCATAATGTGTTTATATGTAGCGTAATTCAGTGTCAATCCATGTTGTTGAGTGGATTGATAGTTTCTTCCTTTTAAATATCTGAGTCATATTTCATTTTGTGGGCGTACCACAGTTTGTTTATCCTTTCACTAACTGAAGGACATCTTGCTTTCATCCAGGTTTTTGCAATTATGAATGAAGTTGCTATAATAGTTGAACATAGGTTTCTGAGTTAACATAAGTTTTCAAAACAATAGGGTAAATACCTGAGTATAATTTCTGGACCGTATGATAAGAGTATATTTAGCTTTGAAGAAACTGTCAGACTATCTTCCAAAGTGGCTGCATCATTTTGCATTCCCACAAGCAATGAATGAGGGTTCCAGTTGCTTCCTATCTGTGCCAGAAATTGCTATTGTTTTTTTTGTTTGTTTTTTTTGTTTGTTTGTTTGTTTTTTTATTTTAGCCATTCTAAGAGTGGGTCCTGGTATCTTATTGTTCATTCCATTTTTTTTTTTCTCATCCATGTTGGAACATGGCCATTTGGAGCACTAAACGATTTTTCACTAGCCCTGGACTTTACATTTATTTTTCAAGATATGATTTCAGCCAGGCCAAAGGGTTCAATAGAAAGCAGCATCACCTAGTCCCTCAGCTGTCCCTAGACCTGTGGAATTTGTTACTGTGTAAACAGATGCGTCAGCTTGTTTAAGGGGAATCTGAATATAGAAAAGGGGTAGAATGTGACCAGAGAATAGAATAGAATGCAAGATCATCTTGGCCAGGGTGAAAGAAAAGTTCGAAAGACCTTATTAAAATATTTATGGTTCAGAAAAATGCAAGTAAAGAGGTAAAAATTGGTCATACAGGAGACAATAGTTGAGAGAAGTTTTCAGTGTATAGTATTATTTGTTCATAAACAAAAATCCGAAAAGTAGAAATCTATCCCTCATGAAATATTTCACAATTACAATGCTCTCTTCATGTTGCTGAGAGTTAGAAGTGCCTTTATGCTGGGAGCAGCTGGTCAGGTGGGGACTGGGAACATGGCCTTTGCCAACGTCACTCTCACTTGGCTGGTACATGACAGCCCTTTAACTCATCAGATCCTCGTCTTGTCTAGTTCTTCCATCAGCCCACGTGGGGCCAGACTAAGGGAAAATGACATCATAGGTGGATGAACAGCATGGTGCCAGGTTGTGCTTTTGTTTGCACTGTGTCTGATTTTCAGTTGTGCCTGATGAATTATCAAGGAGCTCTGTTCTGAAGGCATGAGCTATTCTATTTCAGACAAGTTCTTTCTGTTCAGTGGTCTCTGCCTTACTTGGCTCCCCTCCCTCCTTCCTTACATTCCAGGCACAGATCTGTTTACACAACTGTGCTTCATGTCTGAGAGAACTTTCTCTGCTAGAAAAGAGGAAGAGCAAACTCCTGCAGCTAGCTAGTCCCTTCTGCCTTTTCTCTTGCCTGCTCCTCTCCTTCACCCCTTTTCTATACCCTTCTTCCCCATTTCCTTACTGTTATTGTTACTCAAATCTTTGGGAGTCTGGAATCAGTACTGGAATCACATCTGCAGCTCATACCAAAATCACAGGTCTCTGAGGAGACACCATTGTATCCTCTGCTGACCTCAAAAATCTTTCCAAAATATTTAAAAGCCAAGAATATTTTTTCTGTTCCAAAATGATCAATTCTAATCTTTTGAATTTTACCTAAAATGACATGAATGAATTTCCAAATATTATGTTGTATAAAAGAAGTCAGATATTAAAAAAATACATTACATTATATAATTCTATTTTATATGAAGTTCAAGAACAGGCAAAACTAAATTATGGTGTGTAAGTCACAATAGTAACTAGTTTGGGAAAATTGACTGGAAAAGGTACAGAGGAGTGTTCTAGCTGTAGGAAATACTCCATATCTCTTGATCAGGATGGTGATTGTGTGTGTGTGTGTGTGTGTGTGTGTGTGTGTGTACTTGTATATATGTAAAAGTCATTTTATGGACTGCATGCAACTCTCCAAAATTCATAAGTTGAAACCCTAACCTCCAATGTGATCGTATTTGGAGATGGGGCCTTTGGGAAGTGATTATGTCATGAGAGTGGAGCCCTCCAGAATGGAACTAGGATCTTGTTTTCTGTCTTTCTACTCTGCTATGAGGACACAACCAGATGACAGCCATCGATGAACCAGGAAGCTGGCTCTCACCAAACACCAAATTTCTCAGCACTTTGATCTAGAACTTCCCAGTCTCTATAACTGTGAGAAATAAATGTATGTTTCTTAAGCCACCCAGTCTATGACATTTTTGTTTTAGCAGCCCAAACTAAGATAGTCATTAAATTGTATACTTTACACTTGTGTGCTTTATGTAAATTATAACACAATAAAGTATAGGGGAAAAAAATTCCCTAAAACCAATTAACTAACTTGTGAACACTGAGTGCAAAATATTGATCAAAGCTCCCTAGAACATTTCACTTAATAGAAACCTAGAGAGGTTACGTGGCTTGCCTGTAGACACACAGCCAGTTAGGGCCAGACTTTGATAGAGTCACAGAACATGTTAGCTACTTAACTATGGTTTGGAATAATTTACCCTATGTAGGTTTTCTTTATTTTCAAAGATATTTTGTTATTGGAAGAGGTTGATTCTATAACAATATCTGGGGCCCATCGACCCCATGAGATCAAGGTAAGAGTATGTTGAACCTCTGATTCTACAATCTGTGGACACCCACACCGTCCCCAAGATTTCTATAGGAAAAAGAGGTGGTAGAGCGATATCGACTTTGTCCTAGTTCCTCAGTTCATACGTTGTCAGTCCCATGTCTCTGTTCTCCCTTGACATAGGCAAAAAATACTGCTTCTTTCCTGTTTTCCCCTCAGAGTCAGAGAGGGGACATCTGTTGTCCGTTCGGCCCAGCCTTCCTAGATTTGAGACCTCCTACACCTTTTGAGTCTTTATGAAGCTTATTCACTTTACCAGCCTCTCTGTGGCTGGGCTCAGGCAAGTTTCCCAGCTGAGCAATCAGATCCTGAATCTGAGGCAGAAATGCCGGCAAAGGTAGTGGCAGCTACAGCCAAATTTCAGAGAGAGCAGTGGTGGGGTCCTAGGGCAAGGCCCTTAGGCGAGCTCATGTTCACAGTTCACTTTCTGGCTACACAGAAACATTTCCTTCATTATTTTAGAGCAAATTCTTAAAATTTTATAAACTTACTCTCCTCTTTAAGAATCTAAAAGATCACATGTTTTTCCTGAATATTATGTAAGGTGCAAATAGGTGCTTTTCATTTTTCAAATATAAAACTATAATATTGTGTATAAATGTATGCATTCTCTCCCTCCCTAAGACTCAGACATGCCACCATAGGCTGTGGCCTGCTTTGAGAATCACTAGGGTAATATCTTTATGTTTGAATCAAATATGGCATTATCATGCTTGATCACCTGCCTTTTTCACCAAAATTCTGAAGAATTTTTCATTGGTTCCAAAAATGAAAACATCCTCAAGGATGAAGATTTGTTAACAATGGAAATTAACCCTACTTCAAAATGTGAAGCAGTGGCTAAAGTCAGTTTTCCTAAAGGAGGTAACTGGAATAAATGCTCAGCCTTGTAGTGACCATTCTGAAGGAGACAACATTCATTGGTTAAAAAAAATGTCTGTCATATTATTACTTTCTAGTCATATTTTTATTCAGGCCCACAGCTGAGCTCTGCTCCAGGGTAGACTTTTGCTGGAAAAAAGAAGTGACATCTCTGTGAACAAGAAAATACTTTCCCTCTGGTGCCTAGGGGGACAATATGCCAAGTGTTTTCAATTTCAGATAATTCAAAGCAGTGAATGGTGGTTAAAGTCAGGCTTTAAAACAATTTAGATCTAGTTTATAGCCAGAGGGGTGTGTGTGTGTGTGTGTGTGTGTGTGTGTTGTGTGTGTGTGTGTGTGTGTGTGTGAGTGTGAGAGAGAGAGAGAGAGAGAGAGAGAGAGAGAGAGAGAGAGAACATAACATAACTGAACAAGTAAGAAAGATCTTCCCTCCCACAGCATCTCCTTCCTCCAATCCCATCCCACACCCCAGAAAGGAGAGAATAGGGAAAGGAAACTGGTCTAGAAATACAGCTTCAAGTAAGAGGAGCTTAATAAGGTACCATTATGAGCTAAATGTGGGCTCCATGAATCATCATAAACTAAGGGAACCCCTTTTTACTCCATGTCTTCAATGAGGGCATGTGCCATGTGACCCTGGGATCCCCAACTTCACATGTCCCAAGACACCTCCAGGACAGGTACATGCCTGCCAAGGGCAACGGAACAGCCCAGGCTGGGGAATGAGACACGACACCAGAGGGGACTCCTCAATGTGGCTTACGTTGATGACGGACCAGGAGGGAGCATGCATCTCTCTGCATATTTTTAAATCTCCTTTTTACCTTGAAAGGGAATGTAGAAAGTCTTACTCTGAGCCAGGAGTACAGCCAGGTTTCAACTGTGGAAAGTAAAGAGCAACCTCATTTTCATTTGAAATCGTAATTATTTCTCTCTCCTCCATCTACTCTCCAACTTTGGACTAACTTAGCTTGTTTTAGAGTGATCAGTCCCAAGTTTGCACTCACAGGTCGGTGACTTGAATGATTTGATTGGGTAAAAGGATAACCTAATTTCAGATGAGAAAACATTTGTTCCCAGCTTTGTCATCATTTGTCACGGGAAAGAATATAAGAAGTGGGTCCTTGCTGCTGCTCAGACACTGGTTCGGGCAAAAAGAAACTTGGAACTGCAATTACAGTGCCATTCCTCATCCAGGGCTGGTTGTTAAGTACTGTAGGATCCCAAGCTTAATCAAGAATACTGATAATGAGCAGAAAACCTTCCTGACAAATTCTCAGCTCTAGCGAGAACTAGATTTCATGTGGAAAAGCTTACCAGCTCCTCTGAGGTGGTTGTAAGAAATGCAGCAATGGTAGTAGCCAATATCATGGTAGGAAACCATGGTAGGCAAAAAAATGGCCTCCAAAGAAGTCCATGTCCTAATCCTGGAATATGTGAATATACTAGGTTAAGTGGCAAAGTGGCGTTAAGGTTGCAGATGGAATTAAGCTTGCTAATCGACTGACCTTAAGCTGAAGAGACTATTCTGGATATGTGGCAGAATTACATCTACATTTATTTTTGACCCAGCAATCCTACTTCTAGGAATTTATGCTGAAAATACACCTCTACCAATAGAAAACAATATACTTACCTGGTTTTTCATTATACAATTAAATCAAAGAGCAAAATATCTGTAATGACCTAAATATCTTCCTTTAAAAGACTGAGTGAATAAGTGAGAATACACCTACATAAAAGAATGCTCTGCAGCTCCAAAAGTTGAGAGCCAAAGAGCTCTTCAAACTAAGAGGAAATGATTTTTAAATATATTAAATGAACAAAGATGTGAAATGTAAAGAAATGAACAAAGCGAGATGTGAAATAAATGTGATGCTATACTTCGTGTGTAAAAGAAGGGGGGATAAGCAAATAGTTTGGATTTTCTCCAAAAAGAGCCACAGGAAGATGAAATCAGAAACCAGTGAAACTTGGGGTTTGATAGCATCAGAGAATAAGGGATAATATTACTTTTTCTATAATTCTGGCTTTTGAATTATGTAAATTTTTACATAATTCAAAAGTAAAAATATATTAAAAGGTTTTTTAAAGCACTCTAATGTTGTATAAACATAAATACATGATTATACTGCATACCTAATTGGTAACAGAAGAAAACGTTTAGCTTAAGTAACCCAAACATGGTACCCCAACCATACACGCTTAGTGAGACTTTCTCTCAGGGCAAAACGGTCTGCAAAGAACTCTTCACTGAGTAGTTCTGTTGTTGGCTGTGGTGCTGACGTTATGATTCTGAAATGTTTTGAGTATGTCGCAGAATAGAGCAAATGGGTAAATACAATGACCTTCTAGAATTCTCATGCGGAAGAAGGGAGATAGAAACGTGAGTAGAAAATACTGAGGAAGAACTCCATGGTGTTAAATTTATATAAATTGAACATATCGGTGTGTGTCCGTGATTTTGAAAAAATATGCTATTTACCTGTCTCTATCAAAAGGATTTAGAAGCAATGATGCCTCAGTAACAATGAGTACACCTGGTAACCACATTTTAGTTTCTAAGTATTATTCTCCATTAAGAGGAACAAGGAATCCTTGGGGAAAGGGCTGATTTGGGACTAGAGCAGGAAAAATAGGAGGTGAGCCTGGAAGTGCTTGCAGACCACTGGTGACTTGCAAAATTTCCTCCCCTAGTACAATCAGGTCTTCAAAGGCCAAATCCAGCAATTCTTTCGACTTAACTGCACTGTATTTTACATCATAAAATCTGCACTCTACAGAATCTGTATTTGAGTGCTACTTTTAAATATCAGAATTTCATCAAAGTGGTGTCTTTCTTGTTTTATTTCCTTCTCCTTTAATACAAACAAGTCTTTTAAAAGCCAATCACTAGCCCACCAGGGCATTGAGGCTTGAGAGCCTGAGTTGTATCTATATCATTAAGCCTACAAAACTCCCCCATTGTAATGGCTCTGGATATCCAGACCCAGAGAAGTGTCCAGAGCTGACCTAGAAATGTGTCCTCTGTGACATGTCCTTCGGGTTGAGTACGGGTTCTGTTCCCCCACTTAGTTACCCTGGTTCTTTTCCTGGGGAGAAGCAGACGAGGAAAGAGGAAGGAGATTGAGAAGGAGCAGAAGGAGGGTAAAAAATACACTTTCTTCAACAAATATTCAATCTTTTATAGAAAGCTTTGGGAAGCACACACTGAATTGTATTCCTGACACAGGCTGGGGAAGCTCCTTCATGAGTAACTATCAAGTGCACGAAACAAAAAGTGGTCCATTCTCCCTTCCCACCCCTGCTGTTTACTCCCCACCCCAGATTTTCCTTGCATTCCTGGAGGCTCCCTGCTCTGTGAAACAAACAGTTGTCTGGGGGCCCTTTTCTGGATTCACTGCTGTGCGGGGAACCGGGCACCGAGATTGTTATCACCACACCATTAATTTCCACACACATCTGCTCAAGGATTTATCTCTGTCTTCGTGGCACATTCGTTTCCATCCAATTCTCATTTTATTGGCCTTGTCTCAATGCTAGCAAGCATTATCAAGCCCTGGAAACACTTGGGAACTGTGTGAGGCGGCCAATAGGCCCTTGGCCCACTGCCTTTGGTCGAGGTGCTGCTTACAGCTTCCATTTCCAGTCAGCTGTAATTCAGGACCACAAACGGCCAGGCTGAAAGGGCTCACTCACTTCTGAGAAGCGTCTCACCAATAGCTCCCAATTTACTGACTGTACACAGCTCTGCCTTACTGGGGAGGGGAAAAAGGCCAATGACCTTCTCTCTGCTTTTTTTTTTGGGGGGGGGGGTACCTTGGGTCATGGAACATCTAAGTCTACACCTGAGGATGGCTGTTGTTCCATTTTCCTGGCAGGAGGCCCAAAGGGCAATTTCCCACCCATGCTTTGCGGGGAGGCCCTGAGTAACCTCTGTGGAAACCAGCCCTGCAGGGCTGCCCAAAAACTCCAGCTGGGACTTCTGAATTGCAAGAAGGGCACAGGCCATTTTAAAGCAGAAAACAATGGTGCACAGATGAGGGTGCAACTCAAAGGACCCTCTTTGAACAGCACTGCATGAAAAACTAGAATTTCATTCTGTGTAAATGTCCTTTAATTACAAACTAGACCTGCAGAGTTCTGTCTGCATAACTGGCATAATTTAGAATGTGCCTGCAGCCCTGGCACAGCTAGGAAATGGATTTGGCCTTATTTTTAGAATTGTTCTGCAAAGGGTTATAAAAGAATTCTCACTCATACTTCTCATTCCACCTCCCAACCCCACCTCTCCTTCATGGTAACTGTATCTCACCTCGCCCTTGCTGCCTAGAAATTTTTTGGTCCTCACAACCAACTCCTGAGCCTGTTGGGACTCCTCTGGGTTTGGGCAGAGAGGCAAGAGAGATCACAGGTTCACCCAGGGTCAGAGGAGTAAGAACCACAAAGCTGGGCCATATGCATTGCCATGTCAGCATAATGCGAGACAAGGCCAATTTCCCCAAGGGGGAGAAGAGCAGGCCCTGCACCAAGAGAAGAAAAGGGTCCTTTTGCAGAGAGTTTGGAAAGAATTCAACACCCACGGCAAAGTTAGTCAAAGAGAAAGTTTATTAGAAAAGAGATAATACTCCAGAGTGGGGTCTCCTCTCAGCGGCAGAGAGTGAGCGGGACAGTGAGAGAGACAATGAGAGACAGAGTAAAGGCACTGAGAGGGACCCTGAGTGTTCAGGGAATTGAGATTATATAATATTCTTTAGAACCTGTGAGTTATAGTTTAAAAGACTGTTTAACCCATTTTCTTTGATATGGGCATACAGTGAGGAAGGGGAAGAGTAGGTTGCATGAAAAGGTAAGAATATGTAGAGTGAAAGACCCACTGGCAGGTCTCAGCCTTTAATCCACAGGTTCCCCATGGTTTTAGCCATAGGGAGTGACTGTTGGTTCCTGTTTCCCCTCTAAGGTTGTGAGGAATGGGTTGTTAGCAATCCCAGCAGAAATCTTCCTTTGTTCTGCAGGTGTCCTCCTGGCCTGGCTGCAGGGCTGATCAGCACAATGCAGTCTCTGAATGTGACTTGATCAACATTTTAATTCTTTTGGCTTCTCCTTACATTAAGCAGATCAAAGAAGCCAACTTCAGCAGTATCATAAGATTCAACCTAGAGAAAACTGCAAGCTGACCCAGAACCTAGGATTTTTCTCTCATAGAATGATTTTTCCCTTCTGTTGAGATACTTTCAAAACAAAGTTTGGTTTGTTAAATACATCATGGGGTATCTCTATAATAAATTACTATGTACCCATTAAAGTCAGGTTTTAAGGGCATGTGAGAAATAAGTTCTCACCCTTTTATAAAGGAAAGTACAAAACTAGTATCACAGAATTTTTACTTATTTGATTTTTTATTTGTTTCTCTTTTATCAAATATAAACATAAGGTATTTGGGGAAAAGTCAAGCTTTTCTCCCTATTATCCTCACCTGTTCTCTCCTATCTCCTAAAGATAAGTCACTATATTCATTATATGATCTGTTGTGGCAGCCTGACCCTGCCTGACCATTTCCTACTCCAACAAGTTAGTTCCTGAATGTACTGCCCTTCCCCAGGACTCTCTGACTGGTGCAGCAATCTGAAAACCCACTTAAATTATTAAGCTGGTTTTCTTATAGTTTGGCAGCCAATTAATGTTTTCCTTATGTTCTCCTTCCATATATGGAATATCTATGGCTGTGTAGGAATGCTGAAGTACAAGATGGTATAAAACTGCCCACCAAAGGTCGGGGCTCGACCTTTGGATAAGAATCCTCTGAGCTGGTGCTGTCATCAATAAATGCTGCTTCCTGCTTATAGCCTCAGTATCCCATATCTCTGTTTGAGAATACTGTAACATTTCTGGATGCTCATCCGGGATACAGAGACGGTGGTTTTTTGCCTCCCTTGTCTTTGGGGTCTGGCCCCCAGGACACTGAGAGAAACAGACTTCACCTGGTGTGCCAGCGGTCCTATTTTCTGTAGGGGAAGACGATTCTTCCAGCAGACCGGGCTGGCAGCTCTGAGAACACAACGGAACCCAGAGAGGTGCAGGAACCAGCCCAGGAGCACTGCCCAACTGAGTGGTAAGGACCCAGGTCTCAGAAACAGCCTGTCCTCTAGAGGACAGAAGGGGAATCTGATCAACTCCTGAGGCCACCGGAGTACTATACATTTGTTAGAGGAAACCATAACTTCTCGGGTACATAGGACGGAAGGTGGAGTGTATTTGGTGTGTGGTTGTGTATGACTGAGACATGACCTGTTCTACGAAGTGAGAGTTGAGCCTCTATCCGTGGTTCCATGGTTCTGTCGGTGAACCTCATACAGCTTAGGGTGGTGTTGTCACTGGATCTCCTTGAAGAGTCTACTCCAGTGTTCCGAGTTGGGGTTTTATACTGACTCACCAATTGCTAAGAGGCGCCTGAAAGATCCCACGAGGGGAGTGACCGGGGCAAAGCAAATCTCTGGGTGTATGTGTGTCACCAATCATGGGTGGAAGATGGGTGGACAACAGAGAAAACAAACACCTTTAGGTTGTATGCTTAAGAATTTCAAAAAGGGTCGATCAGGTTATTATGAAGTTAAACTAAGAGAGAGATCAAGAAGGCATGAAACCGTTAGATCAACTTGCCCTCTTTGGCATTGGATGGCCAGCAGAGGGGACTCTTGATAGATAAGTCATTGCAAAGGTCTCTCAAGTCATTACCGGTCAAACTGGTTACCCAGACCGATTCACTTATATCGATTCTTGGGAAGCAATAGTTTGCACCTGACCCCTTGGTTGAGAATCTGCCTAGAGGAAAATCGTAGGGTTCTCCTAGTACAGACCTTGGCACCCTCCCAAGGTCAGGTGAAAGAAAAGAAGCCTGTGTTGCCAGCATTGGGCCAGACCAGCTCCATTCTTCTAGGCCCCCAGGAGCCTATGGTTCAAATGATAGTCAGGGGCCAACTTATTGACTTTATGATTGACACCAGAGCTGAACACTCAGTTATAACATGGCCTGTGAACTCCCTTTCTCAAAGACAAGCTGCTCTTATGGGCGCAACTGTGGGATGAGTCCATCGCCCCTTCCTGCAGCCCCACTGGTGAAACCTAGGAGGATGAGAAGTTGTCCACGAATTCCTATATCTGCCCAACTGCCCCATAGCACTGATGGGATGAGAATTTTTAGGAAAATACAGGTTCAGATTACCTTTGACTCATGTGGCCAAGCAGCCCTAACTTTGGGGAGGCCTGAAGCAAGGATCATGTTTTCCAAGGAGAAGAGTGATGCCTCTATAGTCTCACAGAAGGGTCTCAACAGGAACCCGACCTCCCTTCAAGGTGCCCTGAGTGTGGAGTGAAGACAACCCACAGGCCTGATACATTCCTCCAGTGGTGATGGAGTTAAAACAAGGAGCTGAGCCAGCCTGCCAAAAACAGTATTTCATCCCCCATAAGGTACAAGTGGGGATCCAAAAACATTCAGAGAGACTTATGAAGTATGGAATATTCTATCCCCGTCAATCATCCTGGAATACCTATTTCTAATGGGAAAACGGAGACAAGGGCCGGTTGACATGGACATGGCTGCCTCAGGGGTTCAAGAACTCCCCGACCATCTCTGGGACAGCTCTAGCCTCAGATTTAAAGGCCTTCCTGGCAAACCAACACAGCTGTATGTTACTCCAGTATGTAGATGACCTCCTCTTAGCAGGAAAGACCTATAAGGAATGCATGGAAGGGATGCATCCACTCCTCAATCTCCTCTGGGAAGTGAGTTACACTTCCTTTCTAAAAGGAAGGTTCAAATCTGCCAAGAAAGAGTCAAATACCTTGGCTTCCACCTGTCGCAGGGACAACACCAACTCGGCCCAGAAAGAAAACAAACGGTCTGCTCAGTTCTTGTCCCTACCAACTGGTGACAAGTCCTCGGAATGTTTAACTTCTGTGGAATTTAGATACCTAATTTCTTCGTCCTGGCCAAACTCCTCTATAAAGCCACAAAGGGGGAAGAACAGGAGCCCCCACTCTGGGAATCTACACAACAGAAGTCCTTTGAAGAAATCAAATGAGCACTCACCAATCCCTCTGGACTAGGACTCCCAGACTTAACCAAATCTTTCTGTATGTGCACAAGAGCATGGGTGTTACAATAGGGGATCTTGGCACTATCCTGTGGCTTCTCTCTCCAAACGGCTTGACTCTGCCACCTAGGACTGACCACCCGCAGCCATGGCTCTCCTTGTGTCAAAGGCTGACAAACTGACTAGGGGGCAAGAACTGATAGTTCGAGTACCACATTCAGTAATAACATTACTGGAGTATAAGAGACAATATTGGCTAACTAATGCCCAGAGAATCCACGCATCTGCCTACAGGTAGTATGAACCTTGAATCCAGCCACCTTGCTACCCGTTGGGCTCAGCCGGCCAGACCGCAATTGCATTGAAGTCATAGATGACTTGACAGACCAGCCCCTCAAGGACCCTGATGTAAAATATTACACTGACGGTAGCAGCTTTGTGAGGGGAGGAGAATGCCTTGCAGGATATGCTGTGGTGACCCTACAAACCACCACTGAGGCAAAACCTCTGCCTAAGGAAACTTCAGCACAGAAAGCAGAGCTCATTGCCTTGACTTGCGCCCTTCAGCTGGCGGCAGGAGTGTGTGCTAACATAGACACTGACTCTAAGTATGCCTTCACCACCCTCCATGTACATGGGTCCTGTACAAAGAGAAGGTCTAATCAATTCTGGGAGAAAAGACATAAAATATGGAACAGAAATTCTAGAACTCTTGGATGCTGTATGGACCTCCAAGAAGTTAGCAGTCATGCACTGCAGAAAACATCAAAAAGGGAATGCCATAACAGCCCAGGGCAACTGCATGGCAGACCATGTTGCCAAACTGGCAGCGGCTGAGGAGATGGCCCACCCTATGGCTCTAACTTCTTCCCTGTTTCCCAGTCCCTTAGCCAAATGGGACCCCGAGTACTCACCTCAAGAAGCCTGGTTTAATACTGAAGAGGTGGGCCTCCTCCCCAGTAGATGGTGGAAGTTCAAGGATGGGCTAATTGCAGTGCCTGGGACCCTGGCCTCAGCTTTTGTCAAGCAGTTTCACCAAAGGACTCACATTGGTCTCACTACTCTAGAAACACTCTGGGCTGGTACTTCTACATTCTCTGGCTCTCTAGCATCTCCTGAGCAGTGTGTGAATGGTGCAAAGTTTATGCCCTCAACAACCCCAGTCAAGGGCCATGTGCCCCTTTTGAGGAACTCGAAGTATACTTTACTAAAATGGCTCAATCATAGGGCCTCAGATATCTCTTGGCCTTTGTATGCCCTATTCCAGTTAGGTAGAGGTTTACCCTGCCTGGACTGAGAAAGCCCGAGAAGTAGCCAGACAGCTCCTCTGAGAAATTGTTCCACAATTTGGCCTACCAATAACCATTGGCTCAGATAACAGAGCAGCCTTTGTAGCAGAAATAGTGTGGCTACTGGCCCAAAATTTAAATATTAAATGAAAATTACATACCACCTATTGACCACAGAGTTCGGAGCATGAGTTCAGTTGAGAAAACTATGTCAGGAGACACATCTACATTGGGACGAAATCCTCCCCATGGCACTATTAAGAATCAGGTCGCCCCACCAAGAAGACTGGGTTCTCCCCCTGTGAGATCCCATATGGGCAGCCACCACTACTCATGAAGGACTATGAGGAAACTTCAAGGAAATTGGTGAATTGACTCTGAGACACCAGCTTCAGGCCCTAGGGATCATCATCCAGACTCTCATCCAATGGGTTAGGGAAAGGCCCCCTCAGTTTAATCACCAATTCATTCCTTTAAGCCAGGAAACTGCCTTGATAAAAAGATAGAAATTCAATCCTTAAAATCCCTGAGGAGAAGCCTCTTTACTGTCATTTTGTCTACCCCCACTGCAGTTAAGATTGCTGAAATAACTCCCAGGATACATCACAGCAGACTTAAACTCTCAGCTGCAGAGTGGGAATGCATTCCAAACTTCTCTGAGTTTCTTCAAGGCAACCCTCTGGAAGAAGACACCGCTGCACCGACAGACCAAGGGTAAAATGTCGGCCCTGCTTTGATCACATTGGAAGCTGACCAATCTACGCACAGCAGAAGCCTGAGACCATGTCTCATCAGGATGGGACGCCAGTTACCTCTTTGGACGCTGGTTCTTCAATTTCGGTGGCTTAAGACCTTAGTTGGGATAGTGCTCCTCCTTCTCAGGACCTGCCTCCTCCTCCCATGCCTATTGCCTCTTGTTATCTGGTTAACTACCTCCTCACAGAGGCTATAGTAAAAGGTAAACTGCAACAAAAGTTCTTATGCTATGGAAGTACTAGCTCCTGAACCAAGAATATAAGAAAATGATGATGCTCTCTGACTCAGTCCTACATCCGAGCATCAAAAGAGGGGAAGGTGCAGCCTGACCCTGCCTGACCATTTCCTGCTCGAACGAGATAGTTCCTGACTGCACCCCCCTTTCCCAGGACTCTCCGGCCGACACAGCAGTCTGAAAATCCACTTAAATCATTAAGCCGTTTCCTTAGTTTGGCAGCCAATCAATGTTTTCCTTATGTTCTCCTTCCGTATATGGAATATCTATGGCTGTGTAGGAATGCTGAAGTAAAAGATGGTATAAAACTGCCCACCATGTTACAATCAGAGCTCAACATTTGGATAAGAATCTGCTGAGCAGGTGCTGTCATCAATAATCACTGCTTCCTATTATAGCTTGTGTCCCGTCTCTCTGTTCAAAAATCCTACAACACTATCCTTTAACGTTATTAAAATTGGTATTTATATTCCCTTATAAATGGAAGTATATTATATTTACTTTATTTGCTTTTTTTAAACAATACATCCTGGAGATCACAGTTTGGCTGCATATAGAGATTTTCTTATTTCTTTAGGAAGCCAGATAGTCTCTGTCAGTCCATTGTTGATGGACCCCAAATGGGTCCAACAACAAAAGTGTTGCTATGATAAGTGTTTTGGGGTTGTTTGTTGTTGTTGTTTGTTTTTTTATTTATTTTTTAGCTAGTGTATTTTTGAAATAGGTTTCTAGTAATAGTGTTGCTGTCAAAGGCGAATGCATAGAGAATTTTATTAGATATTGCCAAAAATCAGATTTGATTTTCATTAATGGTGTAGGAGAATGTCTGTTTCCCCACAGCCCTGCCCTCAGAGTGTAGCATTCAGCATTTAGATTTGGTCAATCTGATAGGTAAGACTTGATAACTCTATAGTTTTTATTTGCATTTCTTTTCTTTAGCTCACTTTTCTATAGGGTTATTGGGCTCTTCTTCTCTGTTTAGAAGGTCTTTATATATTAGAGATAGTAAACTTTTGTCTGAGGTATAAGTTGCAGATATGTACTCCCAGTTTGCCACTCTTTTTTTCTTTGCCTGGAGTTTTGTGTTATGAAAACATTTTTCTTTATTAAAAAATTTTATATAATCCAATATATCAATCTTTTCCCACATTGCTTCTGGATTTTGAATCATAGTAGGAAAGATTTCCCTTTTCCCAGGTTGTGGAAGATAAATTAACTCTAAAAGGAGGGAGATGCACCAGGGGCAGAGGGATAAAGTAAGTGCTAATGGCCAGGAGACAAATTGGGCTCACAGATGGTGGCCAAGCAATGGAATACCCAACCAGAAGTGGGGGGTGAGAGTGAGCTGGGCAGATGGCAAATAGAATTCTGTGGATGTCCTGGGGTGCCAGGCAAAGCTGAGGACCACCTCCAAAGCAAGCATAGACATCACGAGCATAGACAACACTAGAGCACATCAGAGTGATGCGGGCTACCTCTGCCCTTTCCCAGACCAGAAAGTGAGAGAACAAACTCCACCCCCTCCTGTGCTGAGTCCTAGAGACACAGGCCAGACCTCTGCTGGGGGAAAAGAATTTTGATTCAGATATAAAATTGAAGTGCTACCTTGAACTGAACTAAATTTTTACAACAGAAAGCAACCTCCAAATTATATTATCTTCCAAAGGTGTCATTAATAGAGTCATGACTAAGGTGGAGAAAGACATTAAATATCACATTATTAGGGGTAGTGACTAAAAACATTTAAGGCCATTTATATTTGTGTTCTGGTTATATGCACTTTTGCTTATTTAACACATACAATAAGATAGATATTACTGTCAAAATTTTACGTGGAAGGAAACTCAGGCTCAGGAAGTTTAGGTCGTTTTCTCAAGTTCCCCCTCCTAGTAAAGGTATAACTAAGATACTAACATTTGTCATTGGTAAAATGTTGATTTTACTCTAATGTGTCTGTCTTAGAGAGGGTCTTGGCTGACATACCAGATCTAGTATGAAGGACAAATTTCACTTCAATTGGTCTTTGTTGGATAATTATTACCAAATTTAGAAACACTATGCCACCCCCCACAATGGTTTATAGGAAAAGAGGTACCATATACTCAACAGGAACTCCACCATACTGTAGAACAGGCTTTAACTGCAGATTTGAAAAATCAAAGTGGAATATTTCTTCTGTTTTTAAAGAACAAAAAGAATGTAAAAATAATTTTATTGTGGCTCTGCAATATAAAACTTAAGGTTAGAAAGCTCTTCCCCAGAGTTAAGTCATTTGGAAAAATCAATTGCTAATACTTGAGACAAAGGTCATAGAGGCAGGTACACATAGTCACATTGGAAAGCATAATTGGATTAGTCTCTTTAATGTGTGACTACCAGAAATAATTCCCAGGACTATAACGATTACAGGTAGAGATGTAGAATAAATGTCCTAAAACCAAAGAGCTTGTCTTCACTGATCCAAAAAGTCATCACCTCCAGAGAGACTGTGCCACTGGGTCCCACAGGACACCTACTCCATAAGGATACTCTACTAAGACTGGGAGACATAACAGCTCTACCTAATACATGGAAACAAACATAAGATGGCAGCCACCTGAGGAGACAAAATAATATGCCAAATGAAAGAACAGAACAAAGCTCCAGAAAATAACTAAATAAAATGAAAACAAGCCATCTCCCAGATGTAGAGTTTAAAATACTGGGTATAAGGTTGCTCAATGATTTCAATGAGAACTTCAACAAAGAGATAGAAAACATAGCAAAGAACCAATCAGAACTGAAGAACACAATAACTGAAATAAAGGATACAATAGAGGGAAACAAAAGTAGATTATTTAAAGCAGAGGATCAAATCAATTGATTTGGAAGATAGTAGCAGAAAACACCCAATCACTACAGAAAAAGAAAAACTAATCAAAAAAATAAGATAGTTTAAGAGGCTGCTGGGACAACATCAAGCATACCAACATTTGCATCATAGGTTACCAGAAGGAAAAAAGAGAGAGCAAGGAAAACCTATTTGAAGAAATAATGACTGAAAACTTCCCTAACTTGGAGAAAGAAATAGATGAAGCCCAGGAAATTCAGAGAGTCCCAAACAGGATGAACCCAAAGAGCCCACACCAAGACACATCATAATTAAAATGCCAAAGGTTAAAGACAAAGAGAGACTCTTAAAAGCAGCAAGAAAAAAAGCAGTCACTTCTTTACAAAGGAGCTGCTGTAAGACCCTCAGCTGATTTCTCACCAGAAACTTTGCAAGCCAGAAGGATTTGGCATAAAATATACAAAGTGATGAAAAGCAGGGACCTACAACCGACTACGTTACCTAGCAAAGCTACCATTTAGAATCAAAGGACAGATAAAGAGCTTCTCAAACAAGAAAAAGCTGGAGTTCATCACCATTAAAAGAGTACTAAAAGAAATGTTAAAATAATTTCTTAAAGAAAAAAGGAAGCAAAGTAGTAGATGAAGAAGAAGAAGAAGAAGAGAAGAGGAGGATGGGGGGTGAGAAAAGATAAAAAAATATTAATAATAGAATGGCAAAACTCATATCTGTCAATAATCACTTTAAATGTAAATGGGTTAAGTGCTCCAAACAAAAGACATGGGGCAGCTGAATTGATAAGAAAAAAAGACCCTTACATATGCTGTATATAAAAGACTCATTTCAGATCAAAAGACACACACAGACTGAAAGTAAAGAGATGGAAAAAGATATTTTATGAAAAGAAACAAAAAAGCTGGGGTAGCAATACTTATATCAGACAAAATAGAGTTTAAAACAAAGGCTATAATAAGAGACAAAGAAGGACCCAGTAATTCCATTTCTGGGTATTTATCTGAAGAAACACAAAACATTACTTTGAAGAGTCATGTACATCCATATGTTCATTGCAGCATTGTTTACAATAGTCAAGATATGGAATAAACTTGGATGTCCATCGATGGATGGATGGATAAGGTAGAGGTGGTACATATGTGCAATGGAATATTTCTCAGCCACGAAAGAGAATAAAATCTTGTCATCTGCAACAACATGGATGGACCTAGAGGGTATTGTGCTGAGTGGAGTAAGTCAAACGAGAGACAAATGCCATATGATTTTACTTACGTATGGAATCTAAAGAACAAAATAAATGAACAAACAAACAAAACAAGTTCATAGATAGAGAGAACATTTTGATGGTTGCCAGATGGGAAGGGGGTTAGAGGTTGGTGAAAGAGAAGAGAGGATTAAAGACATATTGGTAGCATTAAAACAGTTATGGGGATGTAAAATATAGCATAGGGATCATAGTCAATAATATTATAATAACTATGTACAGTGGCAGATTTATCAAGGTGATAACTTCCTAAGTTATATGAATATCTAATGTTGTATACCTGAAACTAATATATTGTATGTCAACTATAATTTAAAAATTAAAAAAATATTTTAAACAGATAAACAAAACCCCAAAAAGCCATCACCTCAAAAAAAAAAAAAAAAAGAAAACATGTACATAAGTGTACATATGCAATTTGACTGAGTTTCCTTAAAAAGCTGTATGCTCTATAGATAATATACTAATATCCCTAATATCTCAGTCAATAAGTATGTTTTGAGTGTTTTTGGTTGTTGAGCTCTGCGCTAAGTATTGAAGGTTCACTAAAAGAGATAATTATACAATAAATTTCATTAAATATCTATAAAGCAAATTATGATATAACAGATAAGATAGAAGGTAAGGAATAAAACCATTATATGTGAAATAGAGAAAAGTTAACCAGCATGAGGGAGCATATGCTGGGGGTTAGGGAGTGGTGACAGTGGTGGAGATTACACAGGAACTCAGAGACCAGTGAGTAAAGAGTTGGGGAAGGCATTGTGGAGAAGTTGGATATGATGGACTCTGGAAGACACATAGTTGTCCCACTGATCTCTGCACCTTTTCTTCTATAGTAATCAAGTTTTCACTGACCACTTGATCACACAGCTAAAGGCGACGTTTCCCAGCCTGCCTTGCAGTTGGGTGTGGCCATGGGACTAAGTCCTGGTACATACGATATGAATGAAGGGTGTATACAAATTCAGGGAAGTGCCCTTAAAATAAAAAGATTATTCCCTTCCTTTCTGCTTTCTCCTCATTTGTGGCTCAATAGACACATGATGGCAAGAGCCATGGATGAGTTCTTACAGGCACAATTCTCTACTTTTTTCACTCACTCTGAGAATCTACAGATAGCTTTGTAAAGAAGACTTCTTCCTTTAAGTATTTACATTCTAAGGAGAAGTCAACAAGTATGAAAGCCTTTAAAGGTTGAAACTTAACCATTGTGATCATGTCTTGGAAAAGAGAATATTTATGGAAGGAGGGTTTGGAGAATAGAGCTTAGTAATGAGACAGCAATGGTCTAAGGCACAAACACTTTTTAGATATTCTTGGTCTAAATCGCCCCTTTCAATCTGTCCCACTTGATGGATGGTCACTGTTGGATATACCAGTCTCGACTCAAGTGCCCAGTCATTAGCCAAGTGACCATCTAGTTGGCCAGAATCAAACATTGTCTCTTTAGCACATTCAAGAATGGGCTACCTAGAGTACTCCTCATACTAAGACAATTCATTTTCTTTATTTAAAATGTAATATTATAATACAAAAGTATTCGCAACATATGTTCAAACAAAAGGGCTGACTGCAAATCAATGTGTTCTTTGTGATTTAATTCTTGTAAAACAAGCCACACCTCCAACACAAGCAAACACATGACACACTAAAGAAAAAATGCTGGAACCAAAATAGCTTGGTTTTTCTCTAGGTGACAGGATTCCAGATGTGTTTTTATTGCCTTCTTTTTACTTATATACATTGTTTAAATTTTGTGCAATGAAATTTCTTCCTAATTAATGATATTATTCCATAACATTATTCCAATTAGATAAACTTCTGTTCACTTTGCTTTGGAAAAGGAGGAACATTCAAGTCCAACAGATGAATCTCCATGGGGGTTCAGTAAACCGTACTCTGCAGGGAACATCAGAGAAGGGGAGAAGATGCTCTGAGAACTGTTAAATAAGGATTTAGGGGACCCACACTAATATTTGGCTCAGGATGCAAACCACTGCCTTGTGGATTACAGTAATTTTCTCATACGAAGTTAGGTCTTTACAAGGAAAAATTTCATTAAGGTTATTAGGAAGATTTCAAGTGATGATCTGTGTGAGCTGTTTATTTTCTAACCTGAAGTGATAATTGCCTCTTTGTGACATCATAATTGCTTGCTGGAGACCTGATTATCATGTCACCAACAGGGGATTAAGCCTTCAGGTAAGGAGGAAGCTGCAGGAGCAGATGAATCCCACAAACCAGGATTCAATTTTCATGCAAATGCAAAAGTTAATAAAGTCAAAGCAGGAAAGTTGACAATTTTACTTTCACAGTGTTTCTGTTATCCTCCCCAAACAGGTTCACAATATTTTCTAGGAGCTGCAAGCTGGCTTTTAATTTCCTCCAACCTAAAACCAACATGCTTTCCGATTACTGAGTCAGTGAGTGACAGGACTCACAGGCACAGCACTGCATTTTCATGGGGGTGGTGGCCATGAAGGTGGGCCAAGGACAGACTAGTGTTTATCAGGGTGGGAGGAGGCAGATGGTGGGAGGCAAGCTTGAGAAAGCTATGACTCTATGGCTAATATTCAGTGTTTAAAGATAAAATGTAGCTAACTATATTTTAATTAGCTGATATTTTTCATAGATATAAACAGAGCTTTAAGTATTTCCTTGCTGAAAGCAATGTTGTTTTATTTATTCCTTTTTTTTTTTTACCAACTGAAATTCTTTTACTTAATGAGTAGATATTTTGCATTGGGATATTTAATCAAGACATTAACATGAATAGAAGATTGTTGATTTAAGACAAGTTTGAGATCCACTAACAATAATTGTATGGTTGTCCTTCTTCTGGTGGCTGCAGAGCATCATATTTTGTTCAAACATCATTAAACATCTTAGCTCTTGAGGTACAACTTTAACACAATATGAGTTTTGCCATTTTACTAACACTGGTATGCTCCGTGCATCCACCATTCCACTGGAATTATTTATTCCATTCATATTAATTTTGGTCACAAATCTAACTGATGGAGGGATCTCTGGTATTTAGGTCCACTTTTTATTTTCAGGCTATATGTTGTTTTCATGATTTGTCAAAAGCCAGACTTTGTACCCTGTGGAGACCACCATTTTCTCCTGCAGCTTGATAGACCCTGTTTATTCTTTTTCTGTTATGAAGGGCGCCATCAACTTTCTTCCTCCTCAGTGTTTGCATGTTGTTAAAATCATTGTACATAAGGTAAAACCTCAAATAATGAGAAGGCTCAAGGTTTAGGCCATGGATTCCAGTTAACCAAATACACTGGTTAATTGAGGATTAAAATAGAAAGACTCTTGTTTATAGAAATAGAAAGACTCCTGATTATTGAAAATATTTTTACAAGTGAAGGTTCTGGATAGGTGGGCTCTAGTTAATTGACATTTTATTTTATCTGTCCTTTAGATTAGGTCTAAGACTTTGTTTTCCACTTAAAAGGTCAGACTTTAACAACTGCAGGAAAGGCATGTGGGTTGTGAATATTACCTCATTGTGGAAGGAGCTGAATCAAATGACTTTAGGGGATGCCAGTCATTCGTTTTCCAGAGTGTAGATTTCCTGTTAATAAGGTTTTGTTTCCTCAACACTTTGAGCTGCTTCAGAAGGTAATTTCACTGTTGCCATTCCTATAACTTAAATCAGAGTAGACTAGGTTCATGACATGATAACTGACAACTCCATATCTTAATGGCTTAGCACTTAAAAGTTTATTTCTGGCTCACTCGAAGTCCTTTATTACTCAAAAGCAGCTGTTGTTTATGTGAGGACTTAGAGATTAAGACTGTCAAACTCACAACTCTGCCATCTTCACATAAAGCCTCCAGCATAGCCACCAAAGGAAAGGCAGGAGATGGGAGACTAACATGTAGACTTTTCACTACCATATCTGGGAAGATATCTAGTTACCACTTCTGCAAATTTTTGTGCCCAGATCTAGATACATGGCCCCACCCAACTACAAGGGGCTAGAAACTGTAGTTTAATGTGTTTCCATCAGAGATGGATATGAAAACAGATTTAGTGAGCCCATAGAACCATGTCTTCCACATCAGCCTCTTTAAATGCTATGAGAAGAAATAAATGCCTTCCATTGAGAAGGTAGGAGACTTTGAAAACTGCAACACTCTACAGAACAAAGGTCAAGGTGTGGTCTTCAGACAACCTGCATAAAGTCATATGTGTACACCCCAGATCTGTGAAACCAGAATCTCTGGGATGGGAGCCCAAAAATCTGTATTTTAACAACTTTACCAGGTAAGTATTCTATACATTAAACTTTGAGAAATACTATATAAGGTACTCCTTAAAAAAAGGAGGGGGGTTCTACTGCCAAAGAGTTTTAAAAACCGGTGTTCTGCATTACCCACTTGGTTATTCACGAAATATTCTGATCTATAAAAGACCCTGACCAAAAGCCTTTAGAGGGACTTCCAGTTGTGGCAGCATGAAGAGGCTGGCCAAAACTCTCAAAAAACACAGATAAAACTGGACAGAATGGTCTGAAATGACAATCTCAGGGCACTAAAAATCAACCAAAGACAGACAACAAATTTAGAAGCATTCTTGAAAAACGAGCTTGTGTTTCCAGCAGGAATCTGTTACAGACTCAGGTGGGAATGAAGAAGGTGTCAAAGACTACCCTTGACCAAGAATTCCCCCACCAAGCCCCAAAACCTGCTCCTTTGCTATAAATCTCCACTTGTTCTTGCTGTATTTTGAATTAGGTCCAGTTCCATACTGAGGTCTCTTTTCCTTATTGCAATAGTGCCTGAATAAAGTGTATTTTTGAATGCTGCCGGGCCCTGGTTTCTTTAACAAAGGAAAACCTGCAGCTTTACTACCCTGAGACTAAAGACTCAATTAGGGCAAGCAGTGGACCGACCAGAAATTTAACAAGAAAATACTAGAAAAGAGAAAGTCATGGAAAAACTAAGATAAGCCCTCTACATATCTGGAAAACTATTCAGCATGGGTAACACCCAAGAGAATCTGACAAAAAGTGGAAGTCTAGGAGACCTGAGATAAAGCTGCAACTTATAATGTATTCCCCAACCCACACACAGGCCCCTCAGCAGAAGATGTAAGCTTAACGCACTTGAGGTGCTTGAGTGCTGCCTCAGGCATTGCTTGACATACAGCTATACAGACACAGGGCCAACCTTTGGGAAAAGCAGGCTATCTGTACATATATACAAAAATTATCTTTCTTTCTTTCTTTTTTTTGGCTAGGCAACCGTGGGTTGACCTCACAGATTGCAAGGACCTTATCAGGTTATAATTCCTTATTTTTTTATATTTTATGCCTACATCACCTGGTTTTCCTAGATGGTCTCCCATCCAAGTACTAACCAGGCCCCACCCTGCTTAGCTTTTGAGATCAGATGGGATCGGGCTTGTTCAGTGTGGCATGGCTGTAGACCACAAAAATCTTAGTAGAAACATCTACTGTACACTGTAGGGGAAATAGATTCTAGAGTTTAAGCCCAGGAAATAATGAAAAACAACAACAATCTCAAGAAAAATAAAACAGAATCTAGAATCACTACAGTTTATTATCTAAAATGCCCAGTTTCTGTTTTAAAATTTACTAGACTGAAATGAAAACAAAAAGTTATTCATACTTAGGGAAAAAGGGAGAACAATATAATGGGTCCAGATTTTGGATTTAGCAGAAAGATTTCAAAGTACCTATTATAAACATGTTCAAAAAATTAAAGAAAAATATGACAATGAGTCAACAAACAGAGAAGCTCAATGATGATCAAAAAATATGAAAATAATTAAAATTTAATTTTAAAGTTGAAAATAAACAAAATGAAAAAAAAAACACTAGATGGGCCCAACAGCAGATTTCAGATGGGAAAAGAATCAGTGAATTCAAATCAATTAATAGAAACTATTCAGTATAAAGAACAGAGAAAAAAAATAAAGACAAATGAAGGGACTCAGCTATTTATCAGACAAAATCAATCACAGAAGGAGAAAAGAGGAGAAAACATTTCAAAAATAACTTCACAAATCAAATTAATTAAAAATATTAATTTGTGGGTTCAAGATGGTCAACAGCCCTCATATAGGAAAAACATAAAGGGATCCCAACCTAGACTCATAGTCATACAGTTGTAAGCAAAAGAAATTGAGAAAAATTAAGAAACATTTTATATTTAAACACAAACTAGATTGAAAATAAAAGTTAGAAAAAGTATGCCATGGAACCAGTAACCATTAGAGAGCTAGAGAGGCTATATTAATATCAGAAAAAAATTGAATTCAAGAAAAGAAATATTAATAGAAACAAAGAGGAACATTTTATCAAGAAGAAATAACGACAAATTTATATGCACCTAATAACAGGGCCTTAAATTATATGAAACCAAACCTAAATGAATTAAAATAAGAAATCGACTCAACATTTATAGTTGGGGATTCTAATACTCTTCTCTCAGTAATTTATAGAATAGTTAACAGAAAAATCAATAAGGATACAGAAGACCTAATAACACTGTAAACCAAATTGACTTAACTGACATGTATGTAATATTCCACTAAACAACAGAAGAATTAATATTCTTCTCAAATGCACATGGGACACCCTATAGGATTCTATAGTTTTTGCTCCAATAAATAAAAATTGAATTGGAAATTAATAATAGAAATCTCACCAAACCTGCCATAGAAAGGAGTCTCCTTAACCTAGTCTTTTAGGAAATATGGGAACAAATCTCTACAACCTTGTGTTCAGCAAAGCTTTCTTAGATATGACACAAAAATATGAGCTACAAAATTAAAAATAAGTTAAATTTTTCCAAAATTCCAAACCTTTGTGCTTTAATGAATACATCAAAAAAAGTAAAAATATAACACAGCGAAGAAGAGAAAAATAGAAAATATAACTTAAAAAAAAGATAAAAATAACCCAACTTTAGAAATGGTCCAAGGACCTGAATAAACGTTCTTCCAAAGATGATATGAAATGGTCAACAAGCACAAGAAAAGGTACTCAACATTATTAACCATCAGAGAACTGCCAATCAAAATAACATTGAGATACCATTTCTACCTGCTAGGATGGCTATAAATAGCCAATAGTAAAAAAAAAAAAAAAAAAAAAAAAAAAAAAAGATTATAACAAGAATGGTCAAGAATGTGAAGAAACTGGAATCCTTATATACTGCTGATGAGATTGTAAAATAGCGCAGCCACTTTAGAAAATAATCTTATAGGTTAAACATAGCCCACATGACCCAGGATTCTACTCCTTAAATTGTTCTCAGTGCCAGGTATAACCAGGTATACACACAAAAAATGAAAACATATATTCACATGAAAATTTACACATGAATATTCAAGCAGCATTAATCTTAACAGGACAACAGTGAAAACAATCCAAATGTTCACAAACTAATGAATAAGAAAAATGTAATTCAGAGTGTGGACTAATCATTCAGCAATAAAACTAAATGAAGGATTGATATATGGGACAACATGGATGAAATTTGAAAACATCATACTAAGTGAAATAAGCCAGTCACAAAAAAGAACACATGGTATTTTATTTAGATGAAATGCCCAGAATAGGCAAATCCATGAAGACAGAAAGCAGATTAGTGATTACCTAGAGCTGGGGTAGGGAAAACTGAGGTGAAGTGGAGGGTGACTACTAATGGGTATACAGTTTATTTGAGGGATGATAAAAGTATCCTAAAATTGATTGTGATCCTTGAGAGTTGCACAACTTTACGAATATACTAAAAACCAGCGAGTTGTCAAAAAAGAAAATCCAAAGTGAATGCAATATGTTTCACACTCTAGTTGGTGTCATAGGGTCTGACTATTGAGCCTCCAGTGGGATAAGATAAGTCATCCCCTACAGAGCCCAGAACAGTGCTTACATATATCAGGCAGTCAAATGTTAGTTCGACATTGACAAATCTCAAAACAGAATTTAAAACAGAACAATTCCATGTTTTCCTTGTGCTTAATTCTATCTCTCTCTGACCACTGATGTGGAAGATATTTAAGAATTTGTCTGACCTCTAAAGTTAACTGTCTGAATTCTACGAAACCAAGATTTCCAACTGCTAGAACGCCACATACCACAGGTAACCTGCAGGAAGACAGACCTTTGTGTCCAGGTGTACAGGATTAGTTTCAAGCCTCCAGGGAGTATTTTGACATCCTGATGCTGGGTTGCTTTAGATAGTTTCCAGATTCATTGACCAGAAATTTTCTTCAGCCTGTAGCAGGCTCCCATTCATCTCTGTAAGCTGCAGATAGATTACTAAAGCTGGTACCATCCTTTACATATATTATATATGTGCCAGCCTCCTCTGCAGCCACCAGGCCACACTGAAGGCACTTGCTATTCACAGACACACCGCAGTGCCTAGAGCCTCAAGAGGCTGGTGGCCACAGCTGGACCCAAACCATTAGTCTTGTCTCCATCAGTTGTCCTTTGTATGTTAATTGGTACTAATGGGGAGACAACACCCTCAGGCCTGTCTCTTCTTTACCTGACCCCTCCCTCCTCTTCTGCAGGAGCCTCTCAGTTAAGTCTTCAGCCAAAACTCCCGCATGTGTGTCTTTCCCTCATTCAACTGTAAGCTTCTTGAGAAAAGGGTGTCTCCCTTTAGCCTCTTTTTATGTTCCCATACTGAGTACCTTCTATAAAATGGGTACTGGTAATGTATCTTTTGGAACAGCTACCACTATTAGCTAGAGACTACCTGGGACTCTCAAAAACAAAACAAAACAAAACAAAACAAAACAAAAAACAAAAACAGATTTTTTTTTCTGCTATCTATTTCTAGTAGAAGAAAGTAGATTGTAATAACCAAAAGGATTGTTTCAGCAATTTTTTAAATTGTAAAAATCTTCTGGATATATCCAGGACAGTGTGTTGACAGAAGTGATCCTTATGGTTTAATTTGGAGAGGAATGGGTGCTTACCACATTCTCCTGAAATTTCACCTATAGAGATTAATTTTTAGCTCACCAATTCTCCCATTGTGAAAATTGTGTGTTATCTAGAGAAACAGATGACACATTAAAGTTACATGATTTTTACTATTGCAGTGTGAATTAATTGATTACTTTCTCATGTGACAGGTCATGACTCATGAGAACTTTTTCTTGACTGAGATACAAAGGCCAGAGTCCACAGGTTTATTAGTGGAGGCCGGTGGGCAGAGCCAGGCAGCACAGCAATGGTGTTGGTGCAGAGCATGCAGGGAGACCCGGGAAGCTGGCAATCAGCCTGAGGACACAAGTACCTCTCAGAAGAGACAGTAAAGGCAAGATAACAGAGGGTAAGAGAGTGCTGAAAAGCAGAAGGAGGCACACCTGCTTCCAAATATACTCAGAGATGTACAGGGCACTAAGAGTACAGGTTCTCTACAAGAATGCTCCATTTCAAGCCTGTCTAGCATGGTGACCAAGACTTTTGCTGAGGTGTCTAAATCAGCTCACCTTGGTCTCCTGTCACTCCAAGTGGTTGCTCCTCAAATCTGTTAGAGGTTCCTTAAACTCTATCTGAAGTATCCTCCGCATTCTCAGAAATACATTCCTGACCCTCCCTGACACTGCGATAGATGTTCCCTCAAGCCTACAGCACCCTGGCTTTTTGGTCTTAGAACCTCATCTACCTTGGTGGCTTTGTGCCTCCCAGTGACCTCTCTCCCCTGGTGTTATACCACAAGGAAATGGAGACCAAAACAATATTATTTGCCATTGTTTCTTGGTGCCAAGCATAGAGGAGACACTCAAAAAATATTAATAAAAACATTTTTTGAAGGAATAAATGTTTATTGTATTGTATTCACAAAAATGTACAGTGGATCAGTCTTTATTTCTCTGAGTAAAGAAACCATTGACTTTGGGAAAAGCATTATTTTCCAAGGGCTTTGCTGCAATGGCTTCTTTCTCAGTAGAGAGCTATTTATGAATATGCCTACAGCCCCTAGGGATTCATGGTCAGGCCAGAAAGAAGAGTAGAAATGTGTTTCTGAGTGGGAATTTATGACTAGCCCTAATCTGGAGAATATATAAAACAGTTGGGGAATAGGACAATGAAATGTGTTCAACATGCATAAAACTGACCACAATGAGTGACTTGGGAGAAAAGATAAAGGGAGATCTTAACAAGAAAGGCAGACCCTGGGCCAAGAGTGCATGGGCTCGCTGAGCACCTACCACAACCTCAGCCTGGACAGGAAACTCGAATTCTCACTTACAATTGTCATCTTCTGTAATAGGGAGATTGCGGCAGGATGGGGCATAGAGAGTAAGGTCAAGGACTTGAGAATGTCAAGCCAAGGGTGGCAGGAAGCAGGGAGTGGTGAAAGTCACCCCACCTGACAGATGGAGGGCATGGAGTAAATGCATTTTCTGCTCTAAAGGGCTTTGGAAATAAGACATTCCTGTTCCTCTCACACTCTCCTGGAGAGTTCAAAGCCTCTATACACATGAGTTCTCAATTTCCAAGGCACTGAAGCGAAGTAAACATGTCTTTCCCACCTGTAGTTCCATTGACAAATTATTTACGAATCTAAAAAGCCATTTTTATGGCCCTTTGAAGAGGCTCCTTTTGCTCTTTGTCATGTGACTAAAAAGCAGAAGCAAATCCAAACTACACGAAATAACTGCAGTATACCATGCAGGCCAGAAAATGTTTGTTAATTCAGTCATCTGGTCATTTTCCATGGGAAATTTTTCTTGGCTAATAGATACACATGAGTTATGGGGTTGGGATTTTGTCTGGAAACGCCATGTATCACAAAGAAATGGGCACTGTGAGGTTTAATTCCTCCTATACCTTCCCATGAGGGAGGGCAGGGATCACACAACTTAGAGCCAGGGACCCTTGAGAAGGACAGGTCACCACTAGGCCTAGGCTCCTGTTGACTAAAGGGGAGGCCCCTGTCTCTTAGGCTGGCCTTTTCTGTAGGGGACTCATGCCCTGTCAAGTCTGGGAAAATCAATCCAAACCCCAAAGACTAAGGTACTAAGAGAGAGAAGGCAAAAGATCTCCAAATCTCCAAGGACAACAGCTTGTCAGGGATAACAGCTGACTTATACTTTCTTGTGTGTTTTTAAACCTTATTTAACTTTGAAAACCTGTTGATTTTTTTTTTATTTAAGGGGATTTAAATAATGTAAATGCTAACAAACAGCCACATAAAATAGAAAACATCATTTTAATTTAAAAGATTCCAGTACTGTAAATTTGTAATTAAGTACAAATTAACTTAAAACTCTAAGTTAGCCAGCATTTTTCTATATCCCAATAGGTACTTTATAATTATGAGTTATTAATATTAGTTTCTCTACATTTTTATCTACAGTATTACTCTGGCTGAATTTCTATAGCCCTTAATGTTGGAAACCTTGGATTCACTACAAGCATCATTTTATTTTAAATATTTCATTAAAAAATAACTTACATATACACCTCTCTAAGAGAGGTATGATGGAGACAGGGGAGTTTACAAGACAATACAGCAATGCAATTTGGACACTAACCAACTAAAGTAAGCATAGATTCCACAGGTTTAAGGGTGCCGTCCATAAAAAGACTCCCCTTACTTCAGACACCAGCTATAAGTTACAGAATTCCCAGGCTGCCCACACTCTGACTGACTGGCTACAAATCCAAAGGTTTCCCACAAACCTCTCAGGTTCAATAATTCACCAGAACAACTCATAGAATTTGGAAAAGCACTGTACATCTAATTGCTGTTTACTATAAAGAATGCACATCAGGATGAGCCAAAGAAGAGACCTTTTAGGCAAAATCTGGGCAAGTCCAAACTCGGAGCTTTCATGTCCTCTGATGGTAGTAAAGTGGACTTCTGGCACATCGGTGTATGTGTAACAACCAATAAGCTTAACAGAGCTTCAATGTCCAGAGTTTTTATTGTAGTTTCCTTAAGTAGGCATGGATGATTAAATCATCAATCACATGATTGAACTCAATCTCCAGGCCCTCTTCTCTCCTTGGAGGTTGGGCTGATATCACCTGGTCAAAGCCCCAGTTCTCTAATCAGATGGTTGGTTTTTCAGGCATACTCTGTGCTAAATCATCTCCTTAGCATAAACTCAGGTGTAGCCTCAGGGACCCTGTATGAATTACAAAGACACTCCCATCACTTGGCAAATTCCAAGGGTTTCAGAATCTCCCTCCTAGGAACCAAGGACAAAGACCAGACAAATTCTTTGTTACACAAAGAGAATTGCCTTAAACATCAGAGACCTGACTTAGAAGCCTTATTTCACTTCTCACCAGTAGTGCAACTTAGATAAATACTGAAATTTGTCTGAAGGATAATTCCTTCTAGATATAAATTATATGGGTTAATAAATAACCAGTCAAATATCTGACACAAATTGTCAGTCATTTGTTTATACCATTCATTTACATATTTACTTATTAAGCAAGTACCTGAAAAGTTATTAGTGCCAGGCATGGTCAAAAGTGCCACCAAGTGTGACCTGCAATTGATTTCCATAAGGCTAGTGGGGAGACATTACCCAAGAATGAATACTTCTGAATCTGGGGAAAATATCCTTCCTGAAGTATTGGAAGTTAGTTAGGGGCAGGATACAGAGTGGCGTGGAGTGGGGAGGATGGCTAACATTATCGGTGGCTCCCAATCTGTACATGAGCCAGGGAAGCAGTGGCTGCAGTTGGGTGCCTGTCTTCGAGTCATTCCTTGAATCCTCACATCAACCCACAGGATAGATGCCCTAATTGAAGGGTGAGGCAAACAAAGAGGTTGAGTTCCATGTGACTATTAATGTACAGAGCCAGTGAGTGAGGGGCTGGAATTGAACCCAGGCTTCCTGACCACGAAGTCCACCAACTCTTCCTCCATTACATCATACCTAACATCACTCTCACATAGAACTGTCCCCAAGGCTGGCAGCTCTCTGGAGGTTTGGCTTTCGGCTATTCAGGCATTTAAAGGACACTACCCCTTTTAAGGGACAAGATTTCTGTTGAACCTTGGGCAGCAAGTAGACCACATTAAAGGGTGACACCCCCCCCCAAATGCATATTTTCTCAGTTAAACTGGGAGTATTTCTTCACTTGTTTTTTTCTTTTTCCATTAGGAATAGAGACTCAAATATCTTTTCTCTCTGCATCCACTTCCCCAGGTGAGAGCTTAATAACTAGCCCATAGTATTAGTTATTATTGCTATACATCAGATTACCCCAAAACTGAGCAGCTGAAGACAACAAACACTTATTATCTCACAGAATTTGAGAGGGTTAGTAATCCATGAGTGCCTTAATTGGGAAGTTCTGATTTTTGGATTTCTCACGAAGTGGCAGTAAAAGCGTTGACTAGGGCTGTAATCATCTAATGGCTTGACAGGGGTCTGGATGACTCACTTATCAACTCACTCAGATTACTGTAAGTAAAAGGCCTCAATTTCTCACCACAAAGACCTCTCCATATGGCCACTCACATCAGCCATGGTAGCTGCTTTCCCCAGAGTGAGTGAATGAGTGATAAGACGGGAGGCAGGGGGCACAATCAAGTCAGAAGTTTCAGTACCTTTTATAACATAGTCTCAAAAGTAATATACCAGCACTTTTGTTGTATTATCCTGATATCACACAGACTAATTCTGATACAGATGTTGGAAAGAACCAGTTGGAGGCATAAGTAATTGGGGGACATCTTAGAGATTGGATACCACTGTCCCCTTTCCCCAATTACCAATGATTCATGTCTCTCCTACATGTAAAATACATTCATACTTTCCCAAGATCCATGCCCCTAATTCTGCCAAATATTACCCCATTACAAAGACAGCTTAAAGTCCAGGTCCCATCATCAAAATCAGGCCCAAGTGTGACATAGACAAATTATCTGTCCCTCACGAACCTAACATTTGGTGGAAACAGGTAGAGGACAGCTGTATAGACATTCATATGCCAAAAGAAGGAAAATGGGAGCACGAAGGAGACACTGGTCCATAGCAATTCTGAAATCCCACTAAGGCAGTTCCTGAATTAGGCCTCAGTTCCACACCTGCCCAGAAATAGTGCATGGATCTTGGTTCCATCCTTTAAGTCATCTTTCTTTTTCATGACAGGTAACACATGATATGTAATATGAGTAGTTTTCTCAGCCTCCTCTGCTTCTAAAGTTAGGGGGACCAAAAGCTTTTTTCATTTTAACCTGTCTGTGTCAACCTAAGGTGATGGTATTTCTGGGGATATAATTCTCTTTAAAACGTGAGTCCCATGTGATTCTAATTGAGATTTATTCTGTTACGCAAAACCCATGCCTATAATTTGCTTCAATATAGCCCTTGCCTACCCTGGATTTCTGCTGAGGAATAGTACTTTTAAGCTTCTTAGACATTATATTGTATGGTTGAGAGGGTCTATGAAACATACCCTCAAAGTTTTAGAGGGAGGGCCTTTTTTTTCCTGAATAAATGATACTCTGAGGCATTATCTTTGATATTCCTGGAGTCTTAACAAAGGATTTTACAGTGATATAGTTGTTTTCATCTCTGGATATGCTTTTCTGAGAGTGTCCTGTATTTGATCTTTGCTCAGAAGCTATTTCTTAATTTCAGCATCAATTGCCATCTGGAGAGGATGGGAATCTTAGAAAACAGCAAACCTTGGCACTTTCCCCCACAATGCATGTCTCTTTCATATTTTACTGTAAGTAACAAGAAGAAAGAAGGTAGTACCTTCAGTTCTCTGCTTGGTCATCTCCTTTGATATATCACCCAGTTTATTAAATACATTTCCTAACTTCTACATTACTGCAGGCAATAGCGTTGCTAAACTTTCTGCCACTGCATAATACCAATCCCCTTTCTTCCATTACCCAATAAAATTTTACTCACTTTCCTTTAAGTCCTCACCAGCAGCCTCAAATTTAAATTCTACTCTCTGTAAAGTCCTCCCATTAGCACCCAGTGCCTTTTTCTAAAGACACCCTCATATTTTAGGTATTTGTTATGGCAGCATTCTTCTTCCAGGGACCAAAATCTGTGTTAGTTACCTATTATTGTGTAGCCTCAAAACATAGTAGCTGAAGACAACAAATGTTAAAATGTCTAAGAGTCAGGAACCGAAGTGGTATAGCTAGCTGTGTCTGGCTCAGCCTCTTTCATTTCATTGTAGTCACATCACTGGCAGGCGCTGCAGCTATCTGAATACTTGGGTGGGACTGGAGGATGATGTGCCTGTTGGCAGAAGATTTCAATTCTTCATTACATGGGCTTCTCGTGGCATGCCAATTGGCTTTCTACAGAAAGAGTCTTCTGAGAGAGGGAAAGAGTGACCAAGCCAGAATCTGCAATGTCTTGTAAAACCTCATTCCAGAAGTGGCATGACATCACTTCTGCTATATTGGGCAACAGTGAGCACAACGTGGGAGGTGACCACAAAGGTAACTACATGAGGTAAAGACCACTGGGAGCTAAGTGACAAGTCTGCTAATTGCTGACACCTGTCCTTACAGGTGTCCCACTGCAGCAGACCCACAGTGGTTTCTCTAGCCTGCTCAAAGCTTGTCTCAAACCTGCTATTAATATCAAAGGGTTGAGCCACTTCCTCTTACAAATACTGTGTATATGATCTTAATGTAATAATTCAGTTTTTAAACAGAACCATAAGCTGTTTTCTCTACCTTAGGGGAGGCCAGCAATGCTCTCTGAGGAACTGACAGAGGAAGGGAGCTTAGATCAACACCTAAGTTTCTTCCATAAAAGAAACACACTCCAACCCTACAGTCTGATCTGTGCTTCTGAATCTAATTTGGTGTCGGCTTATGGTTGGGAGGAACCAGAGTGATAGTGGCACCACTCTGTTCACATCCCATTTTTCAACATAGAAGTCCTGGATGTGAGTATTGCATGGGAGTGCATGCCACATGACTCCGACCAGGACTCTTATTGAGACACAGGTTGCTGAAGAGGCTCTTTGATTCAAGCCTCCACTAAGGGATAAGTGTTTCCTTCTGGAGCTTGGCAATGCAGGGGGCCCTCGCCTTGGCTTCATCTGTCACCTCTCTTTCCAGATGAAACCTTCAGGCAAGGAACGTGGGCTTTTCTCTGGACTCAGGGCAGGCAGGAGGTCCAGCTCATACTGGGAGCCAGGCCTCTGTTAAGATCACCTGTGGAGGTGCAGATTCTTTGTCTCAGCTCCAAGTGCACTGGGGAATGAGAGGGCTAATATAGACTTTAAAATATTTATGTTTTTTATTTTTCTGATTTCTTGAACCATAAAAGTATTAAATGTTAATACAAGCATTTACATATTATACCACACAAACACATATACATACGTGATCAAGGTGCTGACAAAACTGGTGGCGTCCAGTGAGAGCCCTCTTCATGGTTCATAGATGGTGCTGTGGTCTGAATGTTTGTGTTGCCCCAAAATTCATATGTTGGAATCCTAACGTCCAATGTGATGGCATTAGGAAGTGAGGCCCTCGGGGTGATTAGCCCATGAGGGAGGAGCCCTAATTAATGGAATTATGTACTCTTATAAAAGAAACCCCACAGAGCTCCCTCACCCTTTCCACCATATGAGGGTAGAAGGAGAAATCTGCCACCTGTGAGAGGGTTCTTACCCAACCATGCTGCCACTTCGATCTCAGAATTCCAGCATCCAGAATATGAGAAATAAAGTTCTGTTATTTATAAGACATCCAGTCTGTGATATTTTGTTATAGCACCCAAATAGACCAAGATGAATGGACATTTTTTCAGCATGTTCTCACATGGTGGGAGAGGCAGGGAGCTCTCTGAAGCTTCTTTTATAAGGGCACTAATCCCTTTCATGAGGGCTCCACTCTCATGATCTAATCACCCCCCAAAGGCTTCACCTCCAAATGCCATCATATTAGGGGCTAGGTTTTAACATATAAAGTTGGGGAACACAAAGATTCAGTTCATAGCAATGCTCAAGGAGGCTTTTTATTTCCCATGTGCTCCAAGGGGTGGTTTTGGCTCTTTCTGCTCTTAGTCGGAAATGTATTCAGCAAAGTAGTCAGGGCTCAGCTTGGCATGACACCTCTTAATATTTTCCTGTGAAAAGAGCTGCAGCTGAATTGCTTCTTGGTAGACAACAATGTCTGCCTCTGTGTTCAAATCCTGGCTTTATCACCTGCTATTTCCACAGCTGTAACATGGGGATAATAATGGCTACTATTTAGCATTGTTCAATCAGCTAAGAAACATGAAATGAACAGCACAATTCTTGACCCGTGGTGGCCACCCAACAAACCAACGCAAGCCTTCTCTCCTTTTTAATTCTGGGTCTAAATAAACAGGAAGCAACTCCAGTTAATTCATTTCTGCTGTTTGTTTAGAAGTTACCCACTTCCTTTCTTGATATTTTTCAAAACAGTTAAAAAATCATAACCACTTAGGGCAATGTAAACTTGTAGAGGATTACTTGAAACTGTTTTGGAATTATTATCACATCCCTTGAATGCCTTACTTAGGAAGCCTTAGTCTTGGGAAGGTCTCCTGGCAATACAGTCCTTTGATTCTCGCTTGTCTGAGAAAGTATTTCTCCTTGCTTTTGAAAGGCAATTTCACAGGGTACAGAATTCTAGGTTGGTGGGTTTTTTCTTTTAGCAACACTCTAAATATTTCACTTCACTCTCTTCTTGCCTGCCTGGTTGCCTGGTTTATGAGGAGTTGAGCATAATTCTTATCATTGCTCCTCTAGAGGTAAGGTGTTTTATTTCCTGTGGCATTTTTCAAATTTTTTTCTTTGCTTTCGATTTTCTGAAAGCTTTTCCTTGTCTGTTTTTGTTTTTGTTTTGCATATATCCTGCTTTGTGTTTTGTGAGCATTCATGGTTTGTTCTCTGACACTAATTTGAGGAAATTATTGTTTCAAATATTTCTTTTAAATGTTCCTTTTGCTCTTTCTTTTCTTTGTCGTATTCCCATTACATGTATGTCATACCTTTCATAGCTGTCCCACAGGTCTTGGCTATTCTGTTCTGTTTTAGTTTTTAGTCTTTTTGCTTTTCAGTTTTGGAAGTTTCCATTGCCATATCCTTAGGCTTAGAGATTCTTTATTCCGCCATGTTCATGCTACTAAGGATCCTATCAAAAGCATTCATTTCCATTACAATGTTTCTGACCTATATCATTTCTTTTTGATTCTTCCTCAGAGGCCCACCCTCCTGCTTACATGACCCCTCTGTTCTGGTACATTGTCTACTTTTTCCTTTAAAGCCTTTAGTATAGTCACCATAGTTTTAAAAAATTCCTTATCTGATAATTCCAATATCCCCGCCATGTCTGGTTCTGGTTTTGATGCTTGTTCAGTCCCTTAAAACTTTGTTTTTTGCCTTTAAGTATGCCTTATTATTTTTTTTTTGAAAGGCGGACATGATATATGGGGTGTAAGGAACTATTGTAAACAGGCCTTTAGTGAGGTGGTAGTGAGTGTCGGGGAAGTATGCTACAGTCCTGTAGTGAGGCCCCAGTCTTTCGGTGAGCCTGTGGCCCTCATCTTGGAACCTTAAGTGCTTCCCAGTTTCCTGCCCCTGTCTTGGGGGACAGGATAGCCGGAAGGAGCTGGAGTTGGGTATTTCCCTTCTCCCAGGTAGCTTAGGCTCTGGTTAACTATCTTCTGAGGAAAGGCTTTATTAGCAAGAACAGAGTGCTCTGTTGTATTTCAAAATGATTCCTTTTCCTCTCCCTTGCTGGAAGCAGAATGGGACTTTTATCTTCACTGTGAGAACCTGGTAGAGTTCCAGGAGATAAAACTCACAAAAGTGTGGGGTTCCCTTATGACTGGCTCCCCTGGAGTCTTGATCTCTGGGGCTTGTCCACACTGAGCCTCCAGTAATTCACCAGTGACAGTTCAGGTTTTCCTCCCCCGGTACTGGTTCCCTCTGCTCGTGGGTTTCCGCTCAGGTGAGCTGTGATTCTCCGTATCTGCCTGTCTGCCTGTCTCCATTTTGCAAGCAGCAGTTTCCCCTGTAATTTTACTTCTGTGATAAATCTAAGAAGAATTGTTGATTTTTTTCAATTTTCTTAGTTGTTAGTATAGAATGATAGCTTCTAACTCCTTACTTGCTGGGTTGGAAATCAGAAGTGGCCTTTTTCTGGCAACATATTCTTGCTAAATGTGTACCACAATTTCTAGCAAAGATGTGAGAGGGCCTGATGCACCATCCTCAGCAACTGCATCAGGACTCTGTCAGTGTTTCCATGTTGGGAGCTGTGGTTTCCAGACATGGGAGTGCGCCCTGGGGGAGGGCCAGACTCTCCACGGGGGCGTGGGAAAGAAAGTTGGAACATTAGGTTTTATTTATTTTTATCTCAGTTTTTCATTTTTGTTTTGGTAGGTTTTACAGTGTACATGGGGATATTGATGTAAAAGTAATGTATACACTTTCTAAATAAATATACATATAATGATGCTATATGCTCAGATATTCTTAATGATAAAAAATTGTGTTCAAATTAAAATGAGACCACTATTCTAGATATCAAGGAAGCACCATCTCTACTGCATTTAGTGCCTTATAAAATGCTGTGATGTAGTCCCCTCTTGACAGAGATTTACCCAAATATATATTTTGTTTGAATGCTTGTTTCAATGAGGCTCTCAGGTCTTTGGAATAACATTACACTTTGCACTGATCTCTTAGTGTTTAATGCTCATTCCTTAAATTAAAAAAAAAAAAATAGATCAAGGTTTTTTTCTTCGCTCCCATGTAAAGGTTGTCATGCTGGTAAACATAAACTGTTTAGTCTTGCCAGGAGGGAGGACCTAGAATGCTGGTCTCCACACTGGAGAACTGCCTCCCTTTTACTTTTATTGGTGGCAGTGGGAGGGAGTGGACATTGGCCAATGCCTACACTCTCTGGGGCCCTGGGAGAATCACAATGCTGTCCTCAGGAAGCCAATAGGTGGTGCTGTGTTCCTGTGCTCAGGGTGGGGCTAGCATCACAGACAAAAAGTTTGTTCCTTAAGGGAAGACAAAAAGTTGCCTCTTCTACCTGACATTTCAGTTAGGGATGCTCTGATATCACTGTATAATCATGAAAATAGTGGCAGTTTTCAATGGTAGGCATTGAAGTTGGTGAAGATTGAGAAAACACTTTCATTTTTCTCTCAAACACCATTTGAAACTAACTTTTGCTTAGGCTACAATTCCGGGCCTGAAGCTAGAAACATGACCAAAGCTGCAGGACACAGCCTACCATGGTGGTGGTCCAAGCAGACCCTGGCAGCAGTTCCATGGAACAGCACCTGTTGTGATGTATGACAGGCACTGATTTTGCAAACGGAATGATAAAGATAGCTCTGCCTACCTCCGGATTGTTGTGAAATCAAATGAGATCAAGTACAGATGAGAAAGAATTTAGAAACTCTTGGAGCTTATACATGTGGGAGGGCCCACTGGCTATTCTGATGGCTACTTGGATCAAACTCCATCAGCTGACCCTCTTCCCAGCCCACCTGAACTCCCCCAAGTGCCCAGAGACACTCCTTTCCTATGGCACCACCAATAGAGTCCCTCCTTCCTTTACTCATGTGCCAAAATGTGCCTTTGCCTGGTCAATTTATCTCTGGTGACTGACACACCTGAAGAATATTTCTGTTAAGGTTTAGGGCAGGCCAGGTAGAGACATGTAAGGGTAGAGAGTCACTTGGGTCTCCTTTAAAAATTATTGGTTTTTCAACTCTGGCCGTGCATTAGAATCACCTGGGGAGCTTTTACAACTCCTGACGCCACATAGGAACTGTGCCCAGGGCCACGTCATGACTCTCATGGGCCTCCTTCTCCATAAAAATATATTGAAAATTATATTTTATGACTGCATTGGTATAAAAACAAATATGTCAATATCACATATTAAAATCTTTTCCTTGACTTCAAAGTTATTTTCTTTTTCTGACTTTAAAAAATGAAATTAAATACTTGGTGGACCCCTAGAACTATAGTGGATTCTAGGCACTGTGCCAGCTGTGCCTAGTGGGCAGTCAGCCTTGCCGAGAAGAGCTAAATCAGACTTTCTCATGTGGAAGCCAGGCTACAGGGATTTACTAAGGTCTCAGGCCATTCCAGGGTAAAGCCAAGGTCAATGCCCAGTTCCAACCATTCAGAAAGAGAGACCTACTTGGTTGGACTGGTGAAAAATAGACCAGACAGGTCATCTTCCTCTAGTCCTAATGGACCATGATTAGCTAAGTTAGACCTGAAGAGATATGGCCCAGCCACCTCCAGCCCCTGACATTTAGGCAGGACAAAGCATCTGTATCTCTTTCATCATCACTCCTCTGAGATTCTGCCCCCTACCTGCCTGAATAGATGTCCCTAACTTAGAGTGGAAGAAACAGAAAGGTCGGCACACCCATCTCATTTCGAGATGCAGAAACAGCCCTGGTAAACAGCTGAGATAAATACTTTAAATGTCCAAGGTCATGGAGATGGCTGAAGCAGGATGTTCCTGAGCCCTGTCCTCACATTTCACTATATGCTGCAACCCCTAGAAGGACCCCAGAAGCAGAGGCAGGACACTCCTGAGAGGGTGTCATCTTCTAGGTCCTTCCCTCTGCCCATGAGCAGGCCCAAATGTGCCCAACTGAGGATGGCATTACCTGTAGGTCACCTCAGGGTGGAACCACCAGACACTACTACAGAAGCCTCCTTGTTTTTGAGACAGGTCCTCTGTTGACACAGGGCACAGAGGGAGAAGGAAGCAAACGTTAGTAACAGCTGTGGGTATTCTGAAATCACAACGGCTTCAGCTGCTTTTGCACAAATGCCATCCCCAGAGCCACTGTCATTCTCTCTTTCCCTTTCTCCTTCCTCGCCCCTCTTTCCATCAAGAAACAGTCATAGAGAGCCTACTCCTAAATGTGTGGGACATTGCAAAGTGTGTCAAACAAAGAAAAATAGGCCCATGGCCGACATCAAGGACTCACAGCCCAGTGTGGAAAAAGCCCTGCACACAGGTAAATGACGGAACAGCATCGGCAGGTAACATACACAGGGGCAACACAGAGTCAGGGCACATCCTGGTGCCCAGAGGCTGACTGAAGTGGGTATCTCACATTTGAGTTGAGTTTTAAAGAAGGTTCTTTTGTTGTCATAGAGATAAGGTTGGTAGGTGACGGTGCACAAAGCACGGCATTGAAGGAGAATTCAAGTGTTCTCCAGCAATATTTACTTAAGTGTTTCCCATTAGGAAGCAGGTTGTTAATTAACTGCAACCACCTTAGTTATTTTTGCAGTATCCTTCTGCAAATGCAACCAAGAGCCAAAGCTGATCACTTAGCCAAAGGAATTCTACTTCCCTTCTGTGTACACCCCCTGAAAGTGAATTATAATTATTGTCCCGAACCCCTGCATTTTCACAGGTTCCTCATCGAAATCATGTTAGGAAGTAGGATTGGTGCATGGCTAAGACAGAGATGGAAATATTGCCTGAGAAAATGAAGAAAAAGGTTGTGGGGAAGTAAAGCTTCAAAGGTGATAAACAATATGTTTTCTTTGGAGTGGTCCTTCTCAACCACCACAATGGGCATAGCTTGCGCAGACCCCTCAGACCTATCGTTGCTGCTGGTTATTGTGCTGTCTCACCAAAGCCATGCCCAGTGAAGTGCAGCACAGACCCAGGGCTTCTAAAACAGGTTTCCATTTTGCATTACTATTTTTAACCATGCATAGAATAAGATCAAAGAGAAATATACCAAATGCTAACAGAATTTTTATGATTCTTTTTCTTCTCTCTCTCTCATATTTTTAAAACTTTTTTATTTTGACTTATTAGAGATTCACACAAGTTGGAAAGATAGTACAGAGAGATCCTGTGTATCGTTCACTCAGTTTCCCCCAATGGTTAAATTTTCCATAACTAGGGTACATTGATCAAAACCAGAAAAACGATATTAGTACAATGCTATTAACTTGACTATAGACCTTATTTGAATTTCACCAGTTCTTTGTGTGTGTTTCTAGAGAAATTTATCACATACATAGATCTGTGTTCCTATGTTTTTAAAAGCTTTTAAAATAAGAGTGTGTTTGTCTTATTATAAAGAAAGTTTACTTTTAAATTCTTTGCTGAGACTCTCACAGGAAATAAAAATTAAATATGTTAATTGCTAGGCACAAAAATATTTATTGCTAACCACTTAAATTTTAAATCACTGGTATCCAACTAGAAGTAATTAAATTAACTAGAATATGTTCAATTGGTGGATCATCGTACAACTATATGACCTGTTTAGTGAAAAAGGCTGTGATAACATAGAAAGATGCTTTCAATGAGGTGAAGTGAAAACCAAGCTACAAGACTGTGCAACTGTGGGATGATGGTTATGTAAAAAGAGATAAATGCATGGAGGGGAAGGAGGAGGCAAACAAGACAAAACTGTTCTTGTTACTTTTCCATATTTTCCAAAATGTCCTATTGTGAAAGACTTCTAATTTTAACATGTGTCACCTGGAGATCTTATTAAAATATGGATTCTGACTCAATGGGTAGGGTCCTAAGTAGCAAGGAGAGGGCTCAGATTGTATATTTCTAACAAGGTCTCAGGTGATACAGGTGCTGCTGTTCTACAAACCACACTATTTAAACAATGGATTATTTTAAAATGGACCTGTAGAAATAATAAAGTGCTTCTTGGGTTTAAAACTGACCTCAAATGCCAAAACATATCAGACAAAAACAAAAAAAAAACAAAAACAGTCCAATGAAACCCTCTTCACAGATTCCCCTTGGATTTTCTAAGTAACAGGAAATGAAGACTCGGCCTTATGAAGCCCTGGATGGTGGAAATATTTTTCAAGGTGGGAGCGTATTTTTCCACCAGTTGCTAAGTATACCTGCCTTTGGTCCAGGCTGGAGTCTTGTTGACTCATTACTCTCCACAGGAGGCCTCATTTTGTCCCTTATCAACATTATTTCTAAAAACAGGTGTCTACCTAGACTGCAAAAAGTGGGAAAGCAAGAGCGCAGGCACCCCCACACATACCACCCTGTGCTCAGCAACCAGCTGCTTGGTTAAGAAAAGTAACATGAGGAGCAGGGATGCCGTTTATCTCCTGGCAGCCGGGACGGTGAAGCACTTTCTTTTTCTTTTAATCTTTCAGCACAGGCTATTTCTGTTCTCATGTTGCCAAGTTGGATTACAGTACAAAACTTTCTATTTTTGAAACATCACCAAGCCTTTCTTGTGAGGCAATGAAGCAATATACAATCACTTTTACTTATTTTGTCATTTACTTGAACTTCTAAGTTCTCACACACGTTCTGTGTAGAATATATGGACTTTTTAAAACATAAAGAAAACAAACTCCATAATCTCCTTACCTATAATTTTTGTTGTTGTCGTTTCATTTTGTTTTGCTTTTGCCTGGATGTCATATGCAATTCTCTTTTTTTTTTTTTTTTGAAGTTTTTATACTGTGTTAGCAATTTTGTAATATCTGCCTGATTTCACTCGATTCCTGGAGCAGCCTTGGGAGGGGGAAGGGCAGGTATCATTAATTCCATGTGGTTGGATGGGCTTGCCATGATAGCATCCCCTGACAGTTCTTGTCACTGGTAGACACCCTCTTTCTAGGGCTTGGCCCAACAGCTTGCAGGTACACTCCATGGTGAAGGCCAATCACAGCCTAAATTGCTCTACAAACACATCTGGACGAAACAGATTAATGGAGGAGGAGGGACAAATTATTCCTAAATAGCGGTTGTATGAAATGGGATTTATGGAGAGCTCCCATCTTTAAACAGGTGGCTGCAGCAAACTAAACTTCATCTCTGCCCAACCTAGAAAGTAACATGAATGAGAAATTCATTAAAACCAAACCTCTAATAAACAAATTACAGACACATACACAGTGGAATACTACAGTCTCATGAGAACAAATGCTCTAAAACCACTCTCAACACTATGAATGAACGCATTCATAAACATGATGGGGTGAAAGAAACTAGAATACACATTGCATGCTTCCATTTACATAAAGTGCAAAAACAGATAAAACAAGTCTGTGGTGTTGGAGGTGGAAGAGGGGTAGCCTCTGGGGGTGGTGAATGGAAGGGGCTTGGGGCAAGATTCTGGAAGCACCAGTAACATTTTGTCCTGATCCGGATCAATGCTGCTGTGTGTGGGAAACCCTCTGAGCTGCATGCTTACCATGAGCACACACTTCTGTATATTCTATGTCGTCAAAGAGCTTTTTTAAAGCCTGTTGTTAATACTGAGAATTGACAGGATGGGGTTGCCTCTGTGTCTATGGTTCCCACTCACCCTGGCTGTGCAAAGCCCTCTGACCTCACGGAAACTGAGCTGCCAGTTACTCCCTGGGGACTCAGCAGGGACCTGTGACCTAAAGGAGTCCCTTTCTTGGATCTCCAGGATGACAGGCCAGCTGTTTTATCTCTTAAAACAACGATCATCCTGCTGCTTGGTCCTTGCTACCACTTGGCGCTGAGAGCCATGCTGCCTCTCAGCCTTGCCCTGGGTGACCGAGGACACTGCTTGGCCCTGCTTGACCTCAGAAGGAGCAGCACCACATCCATCACTGAGGGCCTTCCTGTTGCCATCTCAACAGGGGGACCAAAAATCTTCCCTGCTCAGTTCTGCTCAGTTTAGGGAGGGGTGGCAGTCATTCTTATTCCATTTTTTTCTTTTAGGCCTCAAACGCACAAGCCTAACTGGGCAAGGTAGGGCCAAGCAGCAGGGCTGAACCCAGAGGGACTGCTTGTGTCCTCCAGCCTCCTGGTCCCCCATCCGGTAAGCACTGGCCCACGTGAGTTTGGATTACTGTCACTCTGAACAGAAGGACAACTGGTGCTGGCTTTCAAGCTCCACTGTCCTCCACTGACGTTTGGTCCTTGGAGAGGATAAAACACTGCTAATAAGAAGATTTGTTCTCATCTCCTTTGAGGACTGCCCTGGATCTGGGAACCAGTTGAAATGATCTGAAATTACATCTCTAGGGGAGAGGTAATTAAAGAGTCTTTCTGAGGGCCCTGTATTAACTCTTTAGCTATCTTTAAACAATGAGGAAGACAAAAGCATTTGCAGTGTTTCTATCAAAATCCTCACTGGTGACAGTGGATATAGTGAACAAGACAGACCTGGGATTGAATTCTGGCTCTGCCTCTAAACAGCCAGGTGAATGGAGGCAAGTCTCTGACCTCTGAGCCTCTGCTTCCACAACACTAAAATGGGGGTAGAACCCTACTGTTGGGTGATTTGAGGAACTAATGTATATCAAAGGGGCCAGCATAGAAGTTGGCTCATAGCGAGCAATTCATAAGTTATCCTTAGAAGTAATGTTCCCCAGGGCTTCTGTGCACTGGACAAATACAAATGAGCCAGGGGCTGCAGGACACACAGTGCAGAATGAGATGGACCCTGCCCTGCCTCCTGGTGTTTACCTCCTAGTGGGAGGAAGGGCAGGCTTGGCAGAAAATAAACAATAAATACATAAACAACACACTTCTAGAATGTGGTGAGTAGCCATGAAGGAAGCAAATAAGGTGATGAGAGCGAAAACATGGGAGGTCTAGTCCATTTTAAGTAGGGAAGTCAGGGTGGCCTCTCTGAGGAGCTGATATAACTGAGACCCCAGGGATTAGGATAAACTAGTTGCATGAAGAACTAGGAGTTGGGGTGGGGTGAGCAAAAGGGGATACAAGAGTAACATGAAGAACTAGAAAAGGGCCTGGGAGGACAGAACGGAGACCACTGTGGCTGGGGAGTGGGAGGAGAGGCTGGCAGAGGAGGAGAGTCAAAGGGTCACGCCTACATTTTAGGGGAGGGTGGGAGAGTCATTATCTGAAATGTGACAGATCGGCAGCTTTGGGATGATGGCAGAGGGAACAAATGCAGACATAAAGCAGGAAGTTGAAAACCCGAGCCTCAGGGGAGGCTGATCTGGACTGGAGATAAAAAATTGGGGGAGTGATTAACACAGATAGCAAGTAGCACCTAAGATATTGGCTTCAGTTCTTTTAGTGATAGCTGATAGAGGAAAATAATAAGCCTGATTGCAGCCTGGAATCTTGCCCACATTTAGAGTTAAGCCAAGGAGAAGCCAGCCAAAGAGACTAAGAAGAGGGGATGGATTCAGAGAATAACCAGGATGTGTGCTGTTTTGGCCCCCAGACAGCAGGGGGAATTTGCAGCAGAGGGAGTGGTCAATGCACTGACTGAAGCCAAGGGTCAGAGAAGAAGGGAGGAGTGTCCTGATGTCATAGTATAGAGTGGGGAGGTGAACTTGACGTGAGTATTTCAGAGGAAGGTGAGCATGGGACCCAACTAAGGTTGATAATGAATTGGGGATGAGGCAGGATGCTAAAGTTACTCTAAAGAACTGAAGTTATTTGAATTTTCAAGTTAAAAGAGCAAAGCTATAACACCATCTGTTTGAAACTGGGTTTGCGATTGCTAGAGTCCCGGCGTTTTCAGTTTTGCTTGGTGAAGACGGCCTCTGTCCTGGGGACTGAGTGAATTCCTAATCCCTCCAGCAGGCTGGAGAGACTCCGGGCTGTTTCCCTCCATCTCCCCACCCCCTGCACCCACCAGTCACACTGCAGCCCAAGGGCACAGTTACACATCCCAGGGTCCGCCAGGCCATGCTCTGAACTGCTGAGGCCTTGCAACCAACTGTTCATACTCAGACCATCCCCCTTGCTAGGGAGTGGTAGAAGCAGAGGCCTCGATTCACACAAAACTGTAAACACAGGATGTGGGTTGTATACTGAATACTAGCCTTTCTGTTTTTTAACCAAAGAAAAAAATTTCTGGAAGCCATCGACTTTCTGGGTGGATCTCAATAAGGAAGGATACAGCTTAAGTCATCTAGAGCAAATTTTTCCAGGTGATATGAAAGAAGTATTTCTTGCGGCTGGGAGTGAAAACCAAGAAGAAAGTCAGGAGCTGTAATGTGACAGGAAATGTTTGTACATGGAGGTGGAGAGTGAAGTCGGTGAACTCTAAGGTGACTTCCAACACTAATGTTCGTGTTTGTAGGTGCTCTGTTCTAAATAAGAGAAAATACACACAAAAGTTCCTGAGGACAATTGCTCACTCATTGAATTCGTCTTTACTGAGGATTTTCAATGGAGAGGAAAAGTTAAATGAATAAAGGAAGCCTAAAATTTTAAGAATATATTTGAGAAATCTAAAACCTAATGATTCGTTTCAGAAGATGAGTTCAAACTAAGTAGGAGAAGAGAGGCAGAGAAGCTTTGGGCTCCTTCGAGCTGCATATAATGAAGAGCCCTGAGTAAGTGTGGCCGGAGTGCTCTGGACACTGATTTCTCTCACACATAAAAGAAGCAGGGTGGAGAGGACAGCCTGTCCGGGGCTGCTAGGTGGCTCTATGAACTTGCCAGTGATCTCCTCTGTCATGCCCAGGCCTGTCCCCATCCTCCCAAGCCAGGATGACATTTATCTTGCACCACTTCAGTCAAAGTCTAGGGAGAGAGTGTGCCATGATGACTCCACTGTGAAGAGGTTTCTTGGAAGTCCCACAGCCACTTCTGTTGGCATCATCTGAACTAGAGCACCCATACATGGCCTCATATAGCTGCAAGGGAGGCTAGGAATGTCTTTTTGTTAGGCAGTAATGTGGATTTTTTATTTTGAGGGAAGGGAAGAGTGGCTATTTTTGTTTGCCATACAATCAAAATATATAAAAATAGGTAAGAGAGGTAATGATTCATTTTGCAAATGACATTTTGTTTTACCTTCATAGCAAAGACCAGCTCCTCTATGATAGTGCTTCAAACTACCTCTCCAAACTTGTCTCCCTCATTGCATTCTTAACTGCCCTATACCTCTGCTAAACCAGTGATCCCTTAGTGCCAAGTCTCCACTTTTTTTGTCCCAGCTTGAATTTCAATTCATGCACAAGGAACTGTGTGAAAACACTGTGTTAGAAAGAGCAACCTCCAGGAGAGTAGCAGTGTCTCTGAGCACGCACACACTCACACACGCATGCACTCATCTGGCTGTGCACACACACATAACTGACCTCACTGGAAGGAAGAGTCCACTGTGCACATGTTAGAAGGGATGAAGAGCCAGTGGACTGAAAACACAACAGGTAGACAAATTCAATCCATCAGCTGTGCAATAGGCACCCTCCAGTGAGGGCTTGCCCTGTCCTGGGGAGGAAGTGGCTCCCAGAGATAGCCTCACACAATGGTAAGGTAGCTGGTCTTTTAATTACCCCCCAAAGAACATTTCTAAACTCACATTTTTATGTTCATCCAAAATTCTTCAGAGATACATTTTTTTTTTTTTTTGACCAGGGAGTCTTGTCTATGAGCTCTTAGAAGGAAAAACTGTCCCTCTCAGTGTGGGAGCTCTTACTAGGTTCCAAATGTCCCTCACAGGGTTTTATGATATCAAGCCTTCCAAATTAAATTGGAAAAGGTAGATAGATGAATGTATGCCTGTATTTGAAAGAGGGAGCCCAGACTTAACTTTCAGGTTCTTAACAAGATCTAGACCCTCAAAAGATGAAGATACATTAGTTAGTTCATCAGTGCTGATTGAACCTACCAGCTTGATAGTGGTTCTAGAAAAATTGAAGATCCAAGGCTGAGTAAGAGAACTGGAAAAAGAGACCAGGTAGCAGTAGGTCCCAACAGGCTTGCTCAGAATGTCCCCACGGAACACAGGGATCAGGGCTAGATTCCAGATGTGTTGCAATGCAGCCAGAGACAGAGCTGAGTGGCCATAGCCAGCACACAGTGTTAAGGAGACAGGTGCGCAGAATTCTGCATGGGTGAATTGGGGAGTTTCGAGGGTTCTCACCCTGCTCTTAGTTGAGCTAAGCTCTGGTCTCTTAGCATAGACCTGAGGGAGGATGAGTAAATTAATAATTTTGCAAAATATTTTGAACAATGGTCATTTTAAAACTCTCCTAACTTGTTTCCATTAAACTGGACCTTACTATTTACAGAGACCTGCATTCAGTACATTGCTTTCTGTAAGCTGTTAATTATTAAAATAATTCAAAGTCAATTTCACATAAAATAAAAACTAATATTCCAATCACCATATAAAATTTTTGTTATATGGAAATTTTTCAATAAAACAGGAGATCCAATAGAGAGAAAAGCCTGGAACTACATGAGATTACATTAAATATCCCTTGACTTTTACTAACACAGTATCCACATAACACAGTTAGCATCACTGAATACTGTGTGTTTTCACACTGAACATGTTACCAGAACCTTCTTAAAATATGTTATGTTTAATTATAAAATATAAAAAGTATTCTTGTGTCAATGGGTCCACTTCCCTCAAATTTCCACAGTCCAGTAAAAGGTCCAAGAGCTCTGCTGAGTATATCATAGGAATTAGAAATAGAAAAGGTTTGTATTCTTAGAGGACATGATTTTAGATTCACATTTTATTTGTGAGGTCATTCACTAGATATTTAGTGAGCACCTGTCTTAAGAAAAATTATCTAAAACTTGAAAATAAGAAGTAGAGAACTATGTGTCTTCAATGTCACGTGGTGGCTTTAGCTGGCCTAAGGGAATTTTTAAATCTCTAGGAGAATAAACTGTTGTTTGATGTTGCTGCTTACTGACTGGGCCTGACACTGTGAAGTCACTTGTCCATTTCTGTCCACTAGAGAAGCTAATGAGTTTCATTGCCCTGTAGAACAGGAACCAAGTTTCTTCTAAACTGATAACCTCATCCTGTTTTTCAGAATTCCTACAAATATCCAATTTCTTAAATTGCTCTCTGAATGAGCATCATTATTGTCTTCCTTTATTAATGATTTAATATATATTTGACAAATACTTATCCAAGACTGGGATGACATCACATTTTGACTTTTCGAAAGTTATACTTTGCGCTGTGAAAGGTATACAGGAATATAAATGACAACTTCTGCCCTCCCTGTCAGTCCGCAGGAAAAGGGCAGAGGAAATACAGTAGGGAAATCAAATGAGAATAATGATTTATAGCCAGAAACTTAGGAAAATCTTTCAGAAAGCAAGGGGATGCTTTAGAAGAGCCTGGGCAGTGCTCTGTGACAGCCCCATCCTTATTTGAGGAAATTTCATTTCACCTCTCTTCTTTTTATCTCTTTATGTTTCTTTCCCTTTAAAAAAAAAAAAGTCGCATGTCCTCTCTTCCTCCTTACTCACCCTCACCCTTCCTCTTCAGCTCCCATTTATCTTGCCCCAACACCTTCTTTCTTGTCACTTCCTTTAGAACAGACATAGTTAGAGGAATTCAGCAGAGGGGACTTCCCACAGACAGGGAGATGGCCAGAGAGCACATGTCACTTTTTAGGGCAAATTGCCTGATGTGCTGTGGGCTGGAACTCATTTTAAAAGAAAAAGCTCTGAGGTAACAGAGGATGGGAAAAGAGGCCAGGGAGTCGGGCCATCTACATCTATTTAAGATGCTTTCATGGAGTTGGCCCTTCCCTTTAATAGGCAATTTAAAATGATATCGATATTTATGTGGCATTTATACAGCTGGTACTAATACAGCCAACACCTTCATCCTGTGGCAGCCAAGGATTGTAAAGATTCTGGTCTGATCCTTCAGATGAGGGTTGCAAATTGCTCCCTGGAGCTGAAATCACTCCTCTCAGGGCACAGGGGGCCCCTTGGAGCCCAGATGTGGAGCTGTGCTCAATGGTCCCTGATGGCTGGCCAGCTTAAAGCAAGCATCTCCTTTTCATCCACCATTCAGGCCCATTGTCTCTCTACTCAAGCTGGATCCCTGAGTGGGGCAGGGAGGCCAGAGATTAGTCCTCTCAGCCTGCAGATGAGCAGACGGGGGTCAGGCTGTGATATGGCAGAAATGAAGCCCTGTGCTCTCAATCCAAACTGAACTCCCATCGTGGTGCTTGGTCAACACTCAGTAGCAGGAAGAGACAAGCAAAGTCTGTGCTCTTTGATGACCCTTGGGACTCACCATCTCATTCCCAGGCCTCAAAGTGGTGTTTCAGATTAAGTTGTCCTCAGGAAGTTAAGTGCTGTCTGGTTAGAAGCCCCCAAAATATTCCTCTGATTTGCATCCCTGGCAGTGAACAGTAAGAGATTTATCAAATGCAGAAGAAGAGTGATCATCTCCTACAAAACATTATTTCCAAGCTTGGTCTACAAAGACCCTTCCCTGACATAGGGATCTTTTCCATTGCTGGCCTGTCCCCTCTCTGCCTCTAAACTTCCGGGCAGTGTCAGGTTACAAGAAAATGGCATATACACAATAACTCTGTCCTTAAAGATCTTCCGGTCTGGCTGTGGAGACTCTTGGGCCTGTGCAGTAAGAAGCATCTCCTGAAGTGCACTAGGGCACAGACGTCGCTGGGCGTATAGCACCCCATGAGGAGGACATAGAGATCATGGCTTTCCTCCCTTAAAACTTCCGGTAGTGGAAGCTGTCACTGCCCTGCTTCTACCCATCACCCTTACCACGTTATTGCACTAGCATCTCTTTGCCTCAGAAAGTGGAGGCAGGATGTGGAAGCCATCCTCAACCAATGAATGCTGGGGTTGCTCAGTAAATACACCAGCATCATTACCCCATGTAGGATATTCTTCTAGAATTCCCAGAGGGATTTCTCCAGGTCCCCACCGCAGTAACTGGCTCGACAAGACTTTCCTGGCAGCTTCCTTTCTCTCTTCCCCACTCCCATCACATTTGAAATAAACTTACTCCAATTCTTGCCTCAAGGTCTGCCTGTGGGACAGCACAAAGCTAAGGTGGCCCAGTCCCTGGGGAAAATGCCTCACCAGGGCCAGGCAAAGCCACACGCCCTTCAGCAAGCAGGCAGGAGAGAAAAGAGGCATGGAAGATTTATGTGTTCATTATTTTGGTCCTGTCACATAAGCTATGGCATTCATCAAACTGGGGAATTACATAAGGCCACCTACTAGGGAAGGTGAATCGTGAGTTGAAGTTTGATAACAGTAATAGTGTCATGCACCACATAACAAAGTTTCTGTCAATGACAGACTGCAGCTATGACAGCAGTCCTATAAGATAATGGAGCTGAAAGATTCCTGTCGCCCAGTGACATGTTGCCATCCTAATGTTGTGGTGCCACATTCCTCACATGTGTGGTGATGCGGTATACACAGCCCCACTGTACTGCCTGTCATATAAAAGTGTAGCACATACGATTCCATATGTAATATGTGATAATGATAATAAAAGACGAAATTATTGCTTTATGTATTTCTTATACTATACTTTTATTGCTAGAGTGTTTACTTTTTACTTATAAAAAACGTTTGCCGTAAAAGCTACGCCCACAGCAGCTCACACACCTCGCGTTTGCCTCATTTTTTTACAGCATTGCTTTCTCGTGATTTAATCTCATGTAAACTGAGCATAGCTTAAGTGAACTGTGTTTGTAAAGTCTACAGTCACCTCCTAGGCCTTCACACTCACTCACCACTCGCTCACTGATACCCAGAGCTACTTCTGGTCCTACCAGCTCCATTCAATACAGGTGTACTATTTTTAAATCTTTTATACCAGATTTTACTGTACCTTTTCAATGTTTAGATCTGCTTAGATACAGAAATACTGTTGTATTATGTTTACTTACGATATTCAGTACAGTGATGTGCTGTACAGGATTGTGGCCTAGGAGTAATAGGCTATACCATCTAGCCTAGGTGTGCAGTAGACTAGACTATCTAGGTTGTGTACGTGACTCTGTGATGTTTGCACAATGATGAACTCACCTGAGGACACATTTCTCAGAATATATCCCAGTTGCTAAGGTGCATGACTGTCAGGTTAACATCTAGTGGGGATACACTAACATGCCTGAGTCCAAAGCTTCTACTCTTTTACTGCCTCTCAGGAAAGAACAAGGAGGAAAAAATGACCTCTCAGTGAGGGAGGAAGGAGTGAGTAGGGCAGGCAGGAGGGAACTGGGCGTGCGTGCTGCAGGGGCTGGCAAATGTGGGGCTGCCACACTTGTGAACCAGAGGGAGCCTCAGCTTTTGCCCAACAGGGAAAGTCTGGGGATTTTATAGTCTTTGTTTTCTCAAAGGAAGTATTGTTTAGCTTGCACTTGTTCCAAAACACCACCTCCATCCTCCTCTTTATCACTGAAAACGAAGACAGAGTCTCAGAGTTCTGACTAGATCCTTAATTAGTGCATCCTCTTTCTGGTCCCAACAGAATTTCTGGGGTAATATTGAAATAAGGATTCTTTCATGGCTTTTTAGCTTTTCAGCTTCTTTGCCTGTGTAGCTATTGTTTGTATCCTCCTTTTCCTCCATCTACTACTTTCTCTTTCCCTCCTTTCTTTCCTTTTCCCTCTCTCTTTCTATCATTCTCTCTTTTTCTATTTCTTTTTTCTCTTCCTTTTCACAAATATTTCTTAGCTGTCTACTCTTTGTTGAGTACTGTGCTCAAATGAATGGATAGGGCATCTAGGGAGTGGCTATTAGTCAGTTTGGGGAAAAATTTGGGGAGTTCCTTTGGGCCAAGGCTCTTTCCTGAGTCTGGCACATTGAGTTTTCACTCAGGTAATCCAGTTCTGGGGGAGCCAACTTCTGCATGAGCCCCAATAGATGAATCAGAATTCTACCTTAATTATTAATTCCCACAGGTAACATAACACGCCTGTCAGGATAATGAGCATCAAGCATTGTGCCCAGGGTCCCCTCTGGATACTGGGAGACCAAGTCAAAAAGGAAGAGGCCGCTGTCACACAATAACCAGAGCAAAAGAATTCAGAACTTCATAGCATAATATCAACTGTCTTAGAGGATCCAGATATTCCTGAAGAGACATTTATTTTCAACCAGTGTGCTCTTCATTCTAAAGCTTATTTTGTTTAGAAAACCAGTAACAAATGTTAAGAACTGGGCTGTCCCCAGGCAGACTATTGAGCTCCCTGGTACTTCCTCACAGGGGTGGGTGGGTTCTAAGAGTCCCTCTCCCATGAAAGTCACCTGATCCTCAAGGTCCCCCATCACTTCCACCTTGGTCTTGTCATCACGTTTAGTACATGGAAGCTAATTTCTGAAACGCACAATCTCCAACGTGCAGTGATCTAACACAGTTGAGTTTTATTTCTCACTCAACCACAGTCCAGCCCAGGTTTGTGGCAATGGGGACGGTGGTCCTCTGTTTGCCACAGTCACACAGAAACCCAGGCTTCTGTCACCTGTGGCTACCCCTCTGCTGGGGCCAGGGAATCCTCTCTCGGGTCTCCCACATGTGGTCAGTGGATGGGAAGGGAAGGCATGGAGGATGGCTTGCACAAGAGGCTCCTCATCCCACCCTCATTTCCTGACCAGGTGAAAGAGAAAATCACAGGCCCCAAATGACATCACCTGTGTTAAATGCCCATGACACCAAACCTAGATCTAATACCTGATCTCTCTGTGGCTTCAGCCTCTCCAGAAAATGTTATCTAAATGAGTCGGTCTGGAATTTTCTGTTACATTGTCCTCTCCACACCCACAGGAAGAAGAGGCACCCGCATGATAAAAATACTACTGGTCCCTTGCCTCCACTTTCTTTTCTTTTGTTGATAATTCTCTTGCTCCATCCTTTTTCCTATAAAAACTTTCCATTTGCACAGCCCCTCCCTAGGCCCTTATACTTACAAGATGGAATGCTGCCTGATTCATGAATGGCTTAATAAACCCAATTAAATCTTCAACTTTACTGTTGAATTTTGTTTTTTAACACCAGAATCCAGGCACGTGGCCACAAACAGCTGCTAGGAAGCAGGGAACATCAACAAGGAAAATGACATGGGACTGAGTGAGCACCGTGCTGGGCAACAGTGACATGGAGGGCTACTGTAACCATGGGCCCACAGGTGTTTTGAAGCTCATCCATTCTCACACTGTCTGAGCTGGAAGGACGCAGGAAGGATCGCTCCTTCTGCTGTATAGACATCAGCCATCTTCCAAACCAGGTACATACATCAAGAAATCGTTAAGGGCAGCTAGACCAGAGCACAACCTCAATGCCCAGCTCACTGACCTACACACACAAACTCCTGGCGTGATGCCACCTCTGTCACCAGGAATTGTGACACGACTGTCAGACTCTACTAGTCAACTCACATATTTATCTGTCCAAAGGCTTTCACTAAACAAACTCTAATTTCCTACAGAAGAAATGACTGTACTTTCCCACTTGAAAATGTCTTTTGTCAAACTTCCTTTTTATAGAAAGACTGAAAGCCCTACTGTATCCAAAATGCCAGCTCAGCAGAGGGCGGTTGCAATGTAAACGAAGAATGTCTTCCTCACAAATTGACAGAGGTTCATTATCTCTAAACTGTTTCAAGCACCACCAAGATTAGCATCCCTCATTCCTCAGAACCTGTGTTGATTCAGAAAGACATCACCTCTGTAGTTACAAGACATCCCATTACCTCAGAGTCTGTAGGGGCCCCAGGAGTCTCCAATCAGCTGAACATCAGCAACCCGACCTACTTGAAATTTGGACCAGGGAGAGTTGTGTATAGTCTTGTACAATCGAGGCTGGATTATAGGATTAACAGGCACTGCTGGGGCAGGTGGGGGCTTTCTCTGTAACCAACACCAGGCCATTGTTTCCAGCTTTTGTCTAAGAACCGGTCGCTTAGGAACCTCGGCTGGGTCAAAGAGGTGGCTTTGACGTTTGAAGATTTGAAATGAGGCTAATTGTAAAAAAAAAGGCAAGGAAATAAAAAAGGAAGGGAGAGACTTCAGGAGAGGAGGCCAGAGAGAGAAAAGTTGGGGTGAAAGCTAGATCAGACATCAGAAGAGGGACTGGCAGAGGCAAAGGCTGGTGTTTCTCTGGTGACATTACCCCGTGGGCTGGAAACCAGCTGCATGTTTAGCCTGAGCTCATCCCTCGTTTGATAAAGCTGAGAGTGGCAGGGAGATCAGGATCACAACGGTGTCATGTGTCTGTACTCCCCCTGAGATCAGAGCTGTCCCGGCTCCTATCTCTCTCCTACAGCAAGGCCTGTGTTTCTAAGGGCAGCTGCTCACAGCTTTCTGTAGTTTCTGAAATGTAAACACCAAATACACTCCCCACGCTTTGTTTGGTCTGCCTTTTTGTTCAACCAGGGGGATTGGTGTACTGAGATGTGTATTAGGCAGGCTTCTCCAGAGAAACAGAACCAGTAGGATCTATACAAGTGGATACCTATACTAATTAATTATCTATCTATATATTTATCTATCTCGAAATGCATATTCTCAGGCTCCAGCCCAGACCTGCTGCATGAGACGCTCTGGAAATGGCCCCAAATTAGTGATTTAATCATTTTTCAGGTGATCGTGACACTCAGTAGATGCTGACCACCATTGGTCTGGAGACCAAAAGCCTGAACATTTTCAGTGGGGCTTCTTGACCCTTGGAGATTATGTAAAAGTATCACATACTTACTCGTAGAGTTGTCTACAATGTATTAAGGGCTTCTGCATATATTTGACCCTCATGATGGCTCTGTATGAGCTTTGCAAAGGATAAAGCTGCAGCTCAGTAAGATTTAAATGACCTGGTTATTCCTATACTTGTTATAGGAATATCCTAATCCTAATACAGTCATTGTTATATCCTAATACAGTCATTGCCTGCCTGCCTGCCTCACTCCCTCCCCTTCTTCCTTCTTTCCTTCCTTCCTTCCCTCTGTCTCCCCTTCTCTCTCCCGCCCTTTCTTTCAGTCACTTATCCTCTGTGGTAAACATAGTGACACGAAGCTCAGATTCCCCTTCAGAAATGAAGGCCTTTCTCCCCACTGCAAGAAGACTGCCCTCGGCTGTGGGCCCTCTTTGAGATTGCCTTGCTTGAAGACATAGAACGAACCTTTTCAGCTATGCATTATCAGGGTGCCCATCTGAACACTGAGGCTCTCCCTCCACCCCATCAACTGCCTTTCCGCAGGGCATAGATCATCCTAACAGCCACAGAGAAGCTGCTGCCTATGGCACAAAGAAGTAAATTGTGTCCTCTTGTTTAGGGTTAAACATTCACATCTTTTTTTTGCCCCTGACAGGAAAGAAAATCCAAGCATGCTTTAGACATGACAGCCTGGGCACTCAACCTAACAAATATATTTTTTTCTTTTTTTCAAGAAAGTGATTCCTAAACAAGCTATACTCCATGAAGCAAATACTAATTAGTATGGCTTTAGTGTCGACCTTCTTTTTCCAAATACTCATCATTTATTGATAAAGAGGCTGACATGTTAAAGTCAAGGGAAAAACACTAGGCAGCAGGTTAATTGTGAGGTCCAAGGTAATGGCATGAAAGCAAAAGGAAATGAGTCTTAATGTTCTACATCTGCAAAGTGATTTCCCCCTGCAGGGAGGGAGACCTGACGCCTATGGGAATCAGGACTGATGTTGACCTTGGCAATCACGCTTGGTTTTACAAGTGTCAGCAAAGGAAGAACCACATTTCACCTAACTCATTTTGTCCTTATTCTTGGGGTCGACCCCTCTCTTACAGATAATGTCACTGAGAACCAGAGAGGTCATGTTCCCTATCCAACATCACACAGAGCCTTGGTAAACTTACTTTCTTTTTTGTTATATCCCCTCCTCCACAAATATTATTAGCCAATTATGCCTATATGGCTTATTTGTCAATATTTTCATGAATTTAAAATTTTTTGTTTTAGAGGTAACTGAATTGTTTGAAAAAAATTGATTTAACATTAAGGTTTTCACCAACGATAAAGGTAATTTTCAGTTTCATCAATGGGTTATTTAAAAATGTTTAACATTCTCTTTGAATGTTAACTTATTTCTTAGTTATTTACCTTTGAAAATTTAAAGATATTTTTTTAATTGTAGCATAATTATATTGTGTTGAATTATTTTTTGTGTACCCTTCAGGGGTATTAAGTACATTCATATTGTTGGCAACTACCACTACCATCTACCTCCAAAACTTTCTCATCTTCCTAGACTAGAACTCTGTACCATTAAATGACTCCCCAATCCAACTCCTCCCTGCCCTGGGCACCCACAATTCTACTTTTCATCTCTATGAATTTGACTACTCTAGGTTCCACATATAAATGGAATCATGTGATATTTTTCCTGCTGTGTCTAGCTTACTTTTAGCTAAGAAGCGTAATGTCCTCGAGTTTCATCCATGTTGTAACCTGTGTCAGAATTCCACTCCTTTTAAAGGCTGAATGATATTCCACGGTAGGCATAGACTGCATATTGTTTATTCATTCAACCATTGATGGATACATGTTGCTTTCATCTTCTGGCCAGTGAGAATAATGCCTCTATGAACATGGATGTACAAATATATCTGCAAATTTAAATATAGTTTTTAAAATAAAAATTTATTTTTAGAAAAAGTTGCATTTTTCTACTGGTAAAGCTTACTTCACCATTTTATGGTCTGTTTCTATTATACTTAGACTGCTTGGGTGCCTTTACAAACACCAGCTGTGACTCTCCCTTTCGTCTGATTAATCAATTGCGTAAAGATAAAGTGACACCACTGGCTGAAAAGTGGTGAAACTTTCATTTCCTGCTTTATTTCCTGCTTTATTAACAATGTCTGACTGAGGAGGCACTCAGTTCACACTTGTTAGGTGGATAAATGAAGGAATGATGTATTTTTCTACTAAAATACTGTGTGGATCTATTTATTTTTAAAACACGTTTATTATATTAAACCAAACCTTCCTTCCATATCTCTCCAGTTATAGACACTATTTTTTGTCATAATAATCAATGGATAGAATTTCCATTGATTATTATTCCTGAAGAAATCCTTCAGGAGCTATGAGTTTGTGCTTAAAGAGATAACAGTACTTCTTGTAAATAGAGAGACATCTCCTTTGCAATGATCTTTGTCTTTCTGAAGAACCTTTCTTTCTTTCTTTCTTTCTTTCTTTCTTTCTTTCTTTCTTTCTTTCTTTCTTTCTTTCTTTTTTTGTCCTGATAACTTTGGTCTTGCTACACTAGAGTTATTTAAAAATGTAAATTCTGATCTCTTAACTACAACTCAAGTTTGCAACCCTCTAGCAGGTTGTCAAACACAGATTGTGCATCAGACGGCTATGCTGCTGCTGCGTAATACCCACACATCTTAAACACACAACAGCAAGCATTTACCTAGCTTGCGAATCTTGAGATCAGCTGGGCCGGGCTACTCCCAGCCCTGGGTCCATCTGCGTGCTGCTTTTCATTGAGGTTTGGGCTTAGATTTGCTCCACGTGCATTCAGTCTGAGCTCAGCCATCTGAGGAAGCTCTTCCCATGTCCGGGCAGAGGCGCAAGGGAGTAAGTGGAAACAGCAAGGCCTCTGCCCAAGCCTGGGCTCAGAATCCGCTCGCCATCACCTCTGTTCAATTTACTGACTAAAGGAAGTCACATGGTGAATATATGAGTAAAGAGAGGGCTGAAGAATTGGGGCCATTAATGCAAATTGCCAAATCCAGCTGTGGAAAAGCAGATAAGAACGACTCAGCCTCTCCAAAAGAGCGAACGGTGTTCCGGCAAGCTGGTACTTCAGCACTCAGACTTCCTCATAGATTACATGGAGTGAAGATACAAGAAGGACTCTGCTAGAATCCGGTGGTAGAATTAAGTAAGAACTGCAGTACCTACTCCTTCTAACGTGCTCCTCTGAGGTTTGAACATGCCAGACCTCACCACGACACCTGAGAGAATGAGGCCCCTGACTTCCCTACTCAGGTAGAAATTGTCACTTTGCCTCAGATTCTTTCCACAGAATCTAACCCTCAAACCATTCATTAAATAGCAAAAACAGTTTTCTGACTATCGCTAAAGTAAACCTTGCTCTTTCCTACAAGAGAAAAGAAAGGTGTACCTTCTACCTGAGCGTGTGACCCTTCCCTGTAACATTAATTAGTGTCAGAGTCTATTTTGATTCCATCGTTCACCTAGCAGCTGGGGGTGAACACACACGATTAGCTCAAAAGCAAACAGCAAGATCCATTCCAGCTGCCCGTCCTGGAAACCAGGTACAGTGCCAAGTAATTAGAGTAGCAATCCTTTAGGCTCATCTGACTGTGGCAAGGCAGTTTCCATCAAAAGCTGACTCACTGGAACAAAGTCTCAGTGAGGTGCCCCAAGTTCTCACAAACATTTCCGACCACACTGTGGTCTACAAAAGGCAGCCCTGCCCTGGGAGGACTGCTGTCCACTCCCGGTAGTAACAGGAAGTGTCAGGGACAGAGGAGAGAAGAGAAACCAGGGAACCACCAGGACCTGGGTACTTTTCCCTTCATGAAATCCCTCCCCTCCCCAGAGATCGTTCTCTTTTATAAAGAGCTGAGTGATCTTATTTACTGAGATGACAGGGAAGCTGGGCTCAGGGAAGCAGAGTTTATGTAAAAATGATGATCAAGGTTATTAGTAACATAATGAAAATGAACATCAGAAAAAAAAACAGGCAGAGGGACCTATCTGTGGATTTGTCTAGAAATGGTTAGAGAGAACATAAAATCTAGTCAATGTTTTTACATTGTTATCTAATGTGGTAGTGACCAGAATTCATTACTGAAGATGGATAGATGTTGACAAATCTACTGACAAAAACACTTAAAATACAAAACAGTGACCTAGACTTGCAGTATTTGTGTTTGTCCCTGGACGTTTTTTCCAAGACTGGGTGGTGCTACTCTTCCCTTTAATTGCAATTGTCTTTTGCTTTTCGATCAACTTGAGGTTCGTACCTTCAACAGGCTGGACTACAAGCTCTCCCAGGGCAGGTATCTTCTTGGTACTTCTCTCACAGGAGCATCTCAGGCTCCCAGCGTGAGTCTGCACATGGAGGGTGTTCACTCTGGGTCTTGGAATGAATGACGCATGGTGACACAACCAGGGGAGAACACTGTGTGCTGGGGTCTGAGTTCCTATTGAGGAAGAGACTCAGCTACCTCTCCAGTCTCTTCCAAGATTAGGAATGGAGGTGGCAGCAGCAACAGGCCACCTTGATATGAGTGTTTTTCATAGTGAGAGCGCTTGCATTATTCATCTTAGTTACACAAAATTCTCTATTTTCAGCGTCCTGCTGACTGCATCCTCCTGTTATTTTCTATTATTTTTTACTTTCTCTTGTGTGTTCCAGCAACTGGTAGATAGAGCTCTAGGCTTGATTAGATTGAGAATCTCTTCTCCTGGAAAGAGCTCTTGGTGGCCGGTGCTGTGTTTTTCAGTTGCACCCCATGAAGGTTACCCCATTTCTGCTGATATTAGTGTTTATTAGCAGGGTCCATCTAATATCAAGTTACTCATTAATCCCTTACCTAAATGCTTTAGCATCTAGCAGGGACTGTTGTCTAGATCCATTATTTCATTGAAGATAATGCCTTTCTCCTAAACTGACCTCAACCTGGAGCCATAATCCCTGATTTCATCCAATTCTCCTAAATTTATGGCTGCCTGTGGGTGGAGCTGGGGAGGGACAAAAATGACCGAGGACAACTAAGCAGAGGGATGCCTTTATGATTGGTGCGACACCCTTCTAATTGTCAGTCGATCTCTGCTGTGCCGAGAACTTTTTCACAGCCCAGTGGCATTCATAAACAGTGAGTCCCAGTGTCCCTGCTGCCACTGCCAATACAGGAAGACACTTCAGTGACTTCCTGATAGCTTTTATTCCACCTAATGCAGGTGTAGCTGCCAAAATAGCCATCTCACATTAGTTGCATTATAGTCTGGCTTTATTTTAAAAATCACAGAAGCCAGTGCAAAGAGAGAACAATAGAAGGGTAGCTAGTTCATTGTTCATTGTTCTTGACCTGGAGTCAGACAGCCAGGTTACACAGCTCCTTAGGCTAGTCTGCTGGGTAATTTCATTTGATGACTCTCCCTGACTTCCTTCTCCATACCCCCAGGCTGGATATCCTCAGTAGAAAGGCAGTTCCTGATACATCACCTTGCCATACACCCTAGAGTTTATCATCACTCTTGCTATGGCAGGTGGTCCCAAATGAAAATTGTGAACTTTATTGTTTCTTGATCTTCTCCCTCTCAGTCTTATTAGTATAGAATGTATATTTGTCAGGTTGGATTAGGTGATAATCTGGTAAAAATCAAGCCCGCAAATCTCAGTGGCTTAACACACACACAAAAGAGTCTGCTTTTCACTTGCGGTGCATATCTGAAGTGGGCTGGTGAGGACTCTTGGCCCATATAGTCCCTCAGGAACCTCACTGACAGAGGTTTTGCCATCTTAATCCTGCATCTGGAAGCTCAGGCTCTATGGCAAAGAGTCTTGAGGCACTTGAACCAGAAACAAAATCTTTGGCCAAAAGCAATTTAAGTCACTTTTGCTCCTAGCCCAGTAGTTCCCCCTCCTAACCATTTACTCTTCCTAGGTGCCCAGAATGAGGGAACCAGCTATGGGCGGGTACTAGCAATCTCCTCCACCGATCATCAGTAACCTGTAGAATAAGGTCTGCAGTCATTTGAAGTTTGTGTATTGAAGTTGGTCAGATAGAACAGTTTCTGGAATTTAGTACCTTCTTTTATTTACTTGTTTGAGAAATATTTGCTGAACTTTACCACTTGCCAGACATTTGTTCCAGGCACTGCAGACAGAGCAGCAAAGAAATAAGACAACTCCCTGCCCTCACGCTGTTACCTTCCAAAAGAGGAAAGAAGCAGTAAGTGACTAAACAAATGAATATACTATCCAATTTCAGGCATGATGAAAAGTGAAGCTGGGGACAGGTAAGGAGGTGGGGACTATTTCACATAGGTGTCAGAAGAGGCTTCTCTTAGGAGTGGGTCTTTAAAAAGGGAACAGTGTGGAGGCAACTTGTGGGAAAACAACTGGGTGTGGAGTGAATGGGTTCAAGAACAGCAAGTCAGATGCTATGGTGGGAATGCAGTGAAGAAGGGAGGAGCTGCAGGCATGAGGTCAGAGGATGTAGCTGGGACTGAGCCAGAGGGGGCCTTTGGAGCCCAGAAAGAATTTTGAATTTTAAGTGTGACTAGAAGTTGTGGGAGGATTTTGAGCAGGGGGTAGACCTTACTTAATTGATACTTCTAAAAGATCACTCCAACTTCCTGAGAGAAAATATACAGTAAGGGGATGGGGGAAAGGTTAGTTAGGAGGCTCTTGTGTGAGTCCAGGAGAGAGATGGCTGCGGAGAACAAGACTATGGGGGAAGTGGCTGGATTCAAGACCTGTTTTGAAGGTAGGGTTTGACAGGCCATGTGCCCCAAGAGGTCATCAGTAACTCGAGCTCAATCTTTCTGCACCAGCATATTCAGGTACTGGAGAGGACAGAAAATGTCATATAAAGAACGGAAGCCCTAGAGCTGGGCAGAATTGTGTTTTCACTTCAGCTTCATCGATTGCCAGTTTTATTATCTCAGATAAGTTGCTGAAACTCAAGAGGTTGTGAAATGGAAGTAATGATTGCCTATCTCACAGCCTTGTTTTGAGAGTCGGAAGTGGAATATGAAAGTGTTTCTATGTTGCTTATCTTTTACTTTGGAATATTCCACTATGGCAGTTTAATCTGTTCTTGATGAGTTTTTAAATGGCATTCTCAAAAGACCATAATCAAGAGTCCATGGCTATCACCATGGATGCTTCCATTCTCGCTATCCCAAGTGTATACATTCAAGGTTTTTTGAAAAAAAAAATCTAACTTGAGAGATGTTAAAAATAATATTTCCCTGGTGAAATTAATAGTGTCTAGAAATAGCATAAGAACACGGTAAGACCAGCAGCCTAGCTCTCTTTGAAATGGTGCCCTGGACTCCTGTTGGTCTAATTTCTGTCATTAATGGAGGATTCTGCTGCCTGATCTGATTCAAAGGTGAGGTGGTCCTGTCCCTGAAACATCACCACATCTGCTTTTAGGAAACCCTCATGTTAGGGACTTGTCAGAGGGCCACAAGGACAAGGAACCTGGATTCCTCTGAACTTCCACAAAGAGCTCATATGAACCCTCTGGGCATGCTGAAGAGATTTCAGAAGTCAGCCTGACACATGGTATCATTGTAACCTTCCATCAGTGAAAAGGATGGGATGGAGAATGGTCACAGCTCCCACCCACCTCTAATTACCAGAGGCTACCTATATCAATTGAAAACAGCATCAACAATAAAAACACACTCTGACCTTGTGAGTGGCTAAATCAGATGGGTCTGTTTATAGCTTAGCCCAGTGCCTACCTTAGCCCAGAGGAGGCATTCAACAAAAGTGGTTGTTTTTATTTTTTAGATGAGAGACCTAAGGTTTAGAGAGTTAAATAACTTGCCAAACTTACCAACCAGTGAGTGGCAGAAGTGAGAAAAAATCCCAGTTCAACTTGATCCAGAAAGTTCAGATTTATGTCACCCTATCCACTGCCTCAGCAAATACATGGGCTGCTTAGCAGAGGCCTGGAATTCCAAACTAACACACTATTACTCTTATACTGTGGGTAATTGGGAGCCATCATGGTCAGGAGAGAAGTAACAGCAGATGTGATAAATTAGGAAAATTCATCTGGCAGCACAGGGCAGGATAGATTTCAAAGAACAGATGCTAGAGACAAGGAGACCCACTAAGATTCTATTTAGGTAGGAAACTGGACTTAGATTAGGGTGAGAGCAAAGGAGAAACCAAATGACTGTGAGAGCTTACAAGGGAAGAATTAACAAGTTGATGACCAGCCATGGAATAAGGAGAAATAGAGATAATATTGAGCTTCTATCTGGTCACTGCATAATAATGGCAATAATGGGGAAGGGAACACTTTCTCCAAGGGTCTGAGAATCATAAAACTGGAAATCTACTCCTTCTCAGCTAAGTTCATTAGTTGGATCACCCAAACTTGAAGACTTCTAGGCAGCTGTTGTTCATAAGGGTAACACAGCAGAGAAAAAAGAGGATGAGATACTGGGAAGATGGTGGAGGCTGTAAGTGGACAGGTGTGTGTGCATGTTGGGTAGAGGCATTTGAGTATGTGTCTGTTTGAATATGTGTATATGAGTCTGTGTACATGTGTGAGTATATGTGCCAGGAGGGGTGTCTGAAGAGAAGACTTGCTTCGAGTGGCAGACACATGCTTGCATCTAGATGTGAATATCCCATTATATCCTTTTCAACATTTTGCAGCTGAACTTCCAAGAAAGGTACCTCTAGTTGGGCCCCTCTATTCCACCTTCCAATCTACAGGAAAAGCAAAATCCTGGCATCTGCCTGTTTTTATGGGATTTACCTTGGCAAGCAGCCACTGCTCCAGTCGATTGCTGATTTGTAGCAGGTGAAGATAATGAGGTTAGGTTTCTCTGCCTGGACTTTCTGGAGTCCTCTTGGGCCTGCAGCCAGGTCGAGTGAGGCATCCAAGCTGGTGGTGGCATGATGTGGACTACTTCAGTTAACTCCCAAGTTATCAGCGGGAGTCCTCAACACAAGCAAGAGTAGCTGTAAATGTCATTTTGAAAAGTTTGACAAATGCGAATTTTTGTCTTCAAGACCTTACTTAGCTTTGTGTTAGAGGGAGAGGGAGAAATTTTTTTCAAATACAAGGAACTCTTTGAGAGGAACAGATTTGTTACTGGAAGTTACTCTTAACCCATTTAATTGTCATTTTCTGAATCCTTTTAAAGCTTTCGGCTTTTAGATTAGAGAGATACAAGATGCTGATCTCAGAAGGAAAATCTGATTCAGGCTAGATTCAATCAAAGTATGTTCCAATAACCAAGAGACCCAAGGGCACCTTAAAATAACCATACTTGCATCACTAACTGCTTTGACAACTTTCTAACCGCCCTATTGTTTTTGAGTGGCCTTTGCAGTGTATTACATTTCTCATCCAGCCGTATTTTAAATAAAGTATTATTATTTTTGAGACATTCTGTACTTTCTCAAAGTCTTAAAAAGATCTTTATTCTATCAGATGGAGTTTGGTGAAGACTTTTTTCCTTCTCTGCTGATTTCATTTCTTTAAGGTCCTCAGAAGAAACCCGCTTACTTTGGAAAGCACGCCTTCACCTTCAAAGCTTTGGCCTGCGGTTTACAGTTTAGTCACAAGATCAAAGATTCGCATCCTTTTTCTGCAGCAGCATTTTTGCCAGCCTGGTGTCAGGACAGCTAGACTTCCGTCTAATGGTCTTTGTGTCTTGGGAATGCCTCCTTCACTCGGGATGTCTCTGTGCTCTTGTCCGAGTAAGGCTGGCAATGGGCTGAGCAGTTATCCAAAGTCCATTTTACCTGTGAAACTTCCAAAATGCCTATTTAGCAGCTACTAAGATTCTTCAACCTTATGATACCATCTCTCACCCAATGCTTCTTGTTTTATTAATAGAAGAGGTCCAAAGTTCAGTAGAGGGCCCGGGGAGGTCAGAAGCAGGACTGATGGAAAATTCTATGGATTGTTGATGACTTTGTACATAAAGCTAAACATTTTTGAAAATTATCCTGGAGTCCCTAGTTTTCATTTAATGCATAATTATGGAGCAATCATTCCTGAATTTATTGATAATTGTTAAACTGCAAGGGATCCATGAGTGCATCCATCTGTCCATTCCACTTTACAGATGAGGACCGGGTAGATTTGGGGACCCACAGGCAAAGACACTGCCTCTTGTCCTTCTTTTGCCTCTTACCAGTCTCAGCATCTGGGCTGAAACCCAGGGTCACAAGTCAATCAGCATTCTTCTCACAGTGTGACACTATAATCCTTTTACGCCAGTCTCTTCCACCTCATGGAGCAAAGAGGACTTGAACTGCTCCACCAGATTCATAAAGTGCTGTTAACTATCTGTCCCTAACTGGCCTCATCTGGGGCTCAGGAGCTGTTTCAGTTAGAATTCCCAGATTGGAGGAGCAGATCTGATTCCCTAGTACCTCCTGTCCTGATATGAGCTTCAGAGGGAGGCAACAGTTTCTTGGGCCCTGATACTTTGCCTGGCACATGATGGTCAATCACTAAATACTATAGAATAGTGAATGAAGTGCCACTACTCCCACCATTACTCCTCCCCTAATCTTTGTAGCACATCTCCAAATCCAAGAAATAAGTGATGGCTTTGGTATTTTTGTTGCCACCAAGTAAACCTGTCTGTCCTTTCTGCTCTTGTCTGCGACACCTCCATCTTCAAAGTGAGGACAGGGCACTGCTAGTAGCTCTAAAATGTGGGTGCATCAGAGCCCCTCAAGCTGAGTTCAGTCAAAGCTAATGCCTCAGGCTTCCTAATTTCCCTCTGAACAAATAATGTGTGGACCAGTCCTTCCTCACTCTTCTACAGCTTCCTGAACCTCGCCCACTTGACCCTGACCCCAGTGAAGTCAGTCATTTGGAGTTGTCTCGTGCTGACTTCTTTGTGTATCAGTCCTGCAAAGTTCACAGCCTTGTTCCTGCAGTTTTTTTTTAAGGGTTCATGACCTTGGCATTGCTTTTTAGTGATTTTTCCGGGAACTTCAGAGATCAGAAGCATTTTAAAGCATACACTCTCTTTGGTGACATCAACGAAGCCTTGGTCTGTGAGAACATCAGCCGCTACCAGCAGGCACAGTGCCAGCCCTAAGGGCAGCAGGAAGGAGGGTGGGTGGAACAGATGCCGGCCAGCGGGGCTATGCGGGCTTTTTCTCTTTTTCCTTTTCAGAAGGGGAAAATCCAAGACCTACTTTTTTGGCCGCATGTTCTTCAAGAACGTAAACTCACAGTCCAGAAGGGAAGTGACTCTTTGGGACGATGGATACATCAGTTTAGCCCTTTGATTAGGGGAGTCACAGGGTTGTCTTCCTGCCTACAGTTGGGCACACGGCTAGGTCTCGTGGTCTACGGCCTCTCCTTTACCCAGCAAGTCTCTCCCCAGAGACAAGACTCTCTGTGATTCCTCAAGAAGAGATCACAGAAAGAGCTCCTGGAAGCTTGGTGCACACCCAGATTTTTGTCTCCAGCTCACCCTGTGGATTTAAGCCTAGATCTGGTACAACTAAAGCGAAGCCAACATTCAAAACCCCCATGTTTTTAGAAGAAAGGAAATCATAAAATGCTACCTAGTGTTTTTTTTTTTTTTATAAAGCGATCTCCCCACAAAAATAACTAACTTTCATATTGAAAGTATGAATGTTTGATGAGAAGATAAGAGATGCCAATTGAGGGCGGGTACCTCAGTTCCCATCTAGGTCCTGCCTGCTATCAGTCCTCCCTGGGGCTCCCCGCAAAGGCCACCCACAGTAGTTATGCATGCCACACATGCCTGGAGCATCCCCTTCCCAGAGTTCAGCCATGGTTTGGTTCATCTAAGGTCATTTCCACTAAAATAAAAATTTTCAGACATTAATTTTAGACTTTTCATTCAATGAAATTGTTAAGCCTGTTAGACAGCAGTGGCGGTAACTCGGTATCCTGTCTTTCTGTTTCCCTATCCTCCTTTTGGAAGTCGTGCTAGAAAACAACTAAAGTAAGAGAAAGTGGTAAATGGCCTGAGGCTGGGGGTGAGGCAGAAGTGGCAGGCCACATCTAGGCCTCTGGGCAGAGTTGGGCCCAGATATTGAGGGTGGTGTGGGCAGCCACTGTGTGAGCTGTAAACATTCTCTGTCCTTAAAGCCCCTGGACCACTTTGGGCAGACCCTGCTCCTCAGTGGGTCACGTAGCAAGTTGACATCCAGTCTACCCAGGGACTCAGAACTGTCGTCTTCTGGTTGGGCCTCTTTCAGCTGCTTGGACATCTTGCCTTACCAAGGCAAAGCCTCTAAGTCCACCCCATTGTACTTTGTTCTAGACTCACAGAGCAGAAGGAGCAGGTACCAGGCCTTGGGGCCAGGTCTTCACCTTTCCAGGTCTCCCCACCCCCAAATTCCCTCTCATCCCTACATTGATGAGAATATCTTCCTGCTGTTAACATATTTCTTTCAAAATAACCCTGGAAGGGTGAAGCAGGCATTCTCCTTCATGTTTCAAAAGGAAAATCGGAATATAAAGTGATCAGTAACTTGGTCTTGTAGGAATTGGGGGAAGGAGGGTGCACATCTTGATAAAAATGGCAGAAGGCTGTGGACAGGAAATGGGTAGCATGGCTGGGGGACCCCCGAGCCCTGAAGTACTATGAGTTTCTACTCCCCATCTAAAACATACTAGGGCTCAGGTCTAGGGAACCAAACACGCTTGGCCTCCTGTGGGCTAACACTCCACACAGCCAGAGGTAAAGTGGAAAAACAGAGACAGGAGGAGGCGGAGAAGGAGGCGAGCAGCACTCCTCGGGGTCAGCTATGAGCTCACTCCTGGAACTGCTCTGAGCTTAGTCCACTGGGTCTCTGCCTTCGAGGGCTCCCACCTGAGCAGGTGACAGTGACTGTGGGGAGTTTCAGGCCTTCCCACGGAGGGAGCGCAGGAAGGGGTGGATCCTAGGAGAATCCTGCTTCCCCTCTCCGGGCCCAGGTGAGGACATCAACGTGGGTCTCTCTCCTCAGCCCTGAGTTGGGCTGGAACCCAGCTGCCTTTCTTGTGATGGGGCTGCAGATTGCAATTGCTCGGGACAGGGAGGCCACTAAATAAATACCTGAGGAGTGAGTGGAAGGAGTTTGTTGCACTCAAACACACCACCCCCCAAAAAGCGCTTCAACCCCAGTCTGTCCAATTTTGAGGAATGTACTGTTTTCTCTGTCACACTGAAATGAATTCCATTCATTTGCTTCAGCAGATAGGGATTGCCTGCTCCCTTAGATGACAATATTGGGTATTCAAAGGTTAAGGAGACCAAAGGAACAGGGAGCAGCTGAGGCAGACAGACAAATGACAGCTCCAAGGAGAAAGGAGTGTATTGACTGCAAAGAAGCAGGAAGGGTTCAGGGATCTCAAGACACTTTCTGAAGAGTAAAGAATAAAACCATCGCATTTATTTGGTGAGCCGTGTATTGATTGAATGCAGGGGCTAGAGGATTCCATAATGAGTAAAAGTTCTTTTCCTGTTCTAGAGTCGGCATTAGTCAGGGGTTCTCCAGAGAAAAAAACCAGTTGGGCAGAGACAGATGCATAGAATGAGCTTTAGTACAGGAGTAGGTTCTCACAATTATGGAGGTTGAGAAGTCTCACGGTTTGCTGTCTGTAATCTGGGGAACCAAGAGAGCCAGTGGTATCATTCATTCTGAGCCTGAAGGCCTGAGAATGAGGAGGCCAATGGCGTAAGTTCTGAACAGAGTCCGAAGGGCTGAGAAACAGGAGTGATGTGTGCAAGCAGGAGGAGATGGATGCTCGGGCTCCAGCAGAGGGAGCAGATTTGCTCTTTCTCTGGTATTTTGTTCTATTCAGATTGGATGATGCCCGCCTGCACTGGGGAGGGCCATCTTTATTCAATTCAAATGCTCATCTCTTCCAGAAACCCTCACAGACACACCTAATGTTTTACCAGCGATTTGGGCATCTCTTAGTCTAGTCAAGTGACACAAAATCAACCATTACAGAGGGGAAATCAGAATTGAACCCAAACACTTCCATACAGTAGAGTAAGCCTGGAACCTGGCTTCCTTTCTTGTGATGAGGCTGCAGCTTGATAATTTAGAGCTGGACTGTCCTGTATGGTAGCCATGGCCACATGTGTTTGCTGAGCACTTGAAATATAACTGGTCCAAGGTGGAATGTGTTGTAAGTGTAAAATACACACTGGATTTCAAAGGTTTATTTAAAAAAAAGAAAAATATTTTAATAATTTTTATATTGAATGTATGTTGAAACAAAAATATTTTGGTATATTGAGTTAAATAAAAGACATTTTTAAGTTAATTTCAATTACATGTGGCTATTAGAAAATTTAAAATTTCATCTGTGGCTTGCATTATTCTAGAAGGAACCTAAGATCCCCTTTCACAGTTTTTCTTAATCTAAGACCTTAGGATGGGGCCTGAGGAGCTTCCAGAATTATCTTTTTTGAGACTTCCCAATCCGAACCTCAGGCCTTCCTGGTTCTCAGAGTTAGAGCCACCCAAACAGATGCTACTGTCATTGAAACTATGCCTCTCATAGTAATCCTTCCAAAAAGGGGCTTGGAGAACGGACTCCTCCAAGTGCCTGGAGAGATTCTGCATCAGAGTGCTCCCTCCTCCAGAGACCCTGAAGTTTGCCTTCTAGTTGACTGCTTCTCAGTGTGGTCTGGGGTGTAACGTGCAGAACAGTGTTAGTGAGCTTGGTGTGTGCTAGGCTAATCCAAGGAAGCTCTTCTTGTTGCAGGAATTCTCAGAGCCTTTACACAGTAATGTTACTGTGGCTCCCTGAGAGCCATACATTTTATGCGACTTATCCTAAATTTGTTGGGAACAGATCCCTCATGTCTTTTTAGGAGCATTCACTGAGTATATATCAAGAAAGGCTGTATGGGCTCTACTATTTCTGCACTTCTCCTAAAGGTTACCTGCCTCCCCTGCCCCCACCTTAACCTCACCCATGTCCTCTCCGTCCCCTGCCCCCACCACACCCCTGGTCCTCTCCCTCCCAAGAAGAAATTGCCAAAGTTACAAGGCACACCCCTGCTGGATCTAAGAGGAAATTCGAGCTGCTTCTGCTAGTTTCTAGAGTATTTTGTTCATGGGCTCTTGGCAAAATGGCACTTGATTTAATAACACGAGGAATTTGCTGATATTCAACCAGGTGAGACCATTTTCCCTACCAGGTTTTAAAGTTCTCTTCTTCAGACCTCAGAAGAACTTAATTGCCCTCTGATTTATATGATTGTAGGAGATCTCAAATATATATATATATATATAATTTGTGTACTGGGAGTAAGAGAGAGAGCCTTATATCAATGCCTAATTCATTTAACTCTGGGGGAAAATATAATCAATTTCCAACAGACAGCTTTAAGATTTGCAAAGTGTTGGATTATGGACCTTGCTCAATAATCATTTATATTCTTTCTTATCTGAGCCCTAACGCTCCCAGAGTGCAGGGTGGTGGAAGGGAAAGCTTGTCTTTGGCTTGGTTGCAGTAAGCCGCCAGCAGGCTGAGGTATGGTTGGAACGGGGCCAGGACACTCATTTTCTTTAATCCATCTTGCTAACATTGGCTGCCATTATACTCCATCTCAGCGCTCTCCCCCTCCTCACCATCTCCAGCTCTGTAATCCCTCCCAAATGCTAAATTCAGGGTACAGCTAAGCTTACAGCTGCTGTCATCAGCTTCCCACACCTGACCCACTTAAAAAAAAAAAATGTCACATATAGGTTTTTCTTGCCATCCCAGGCATTTTCTTACTCTTAGTTCAGTCTTCTTGGTTTGGCTGTCACTTAACAATCATTTATTAAACAGAACACAATTGCCCTGTGCCAGGTGTGGGGCTGAGTGTGGGCCAGGAAGCTGGGCTCCTACTGGGCCTCTACATATAGATGAAACTGGTTGATTTGTTCTTCTTCTTGTTCTTTTATTTTTAAGGAAGCCCTGGACTCATTTTATTTACTTCATTATTCTTTTTTTGTTAGTCTTCATGACAGCTAAATTAAAGTTTGGTCCTGGTTTATGTGGGACCCTGTCTGCTGGCTGCCTTCAGAACCCCACTTCTTGCTTTTAATCTCCCTCATTGTCCTGATGCTGGCAGTGCCTCTGCTTTTCTGAGGACCTGCCTTGCATTCTCCTCCAGATGCTCTGGAACTCCTCGGTGTCCAGTACAAGGGCAAGGCCATCGCAGGATGAGGAGCCTTCTCTGCCTCTGAGCAGGGCTGTCATTGTGCTTATGCAGCAAAGACCCAGTTTCAGCTGACGATCTCATGTTGCAGGTCAGGAAACAAAAGACCAATTCAGTTCTTATGAAAATCTGCCAGATTTCCATGCAACAATTTTCCTTCTTGAAATCACTTTTTGTGTTTCCATCACAGAAATGAATTCAAAGGAAAATGAGTAATCGCTGGCCTGTTCAGAATCATTGGTCTGCCACAAGGAAGTGCATTCCTGAATGAATCTATTAATTTTCATTTCCAAGGTTTTCAGATATAAAGCAAATGTTTGATGTAATACACACCACTACTCTGCTATAATTACACAACGTCTTACTGCCTAAATTGGTGAAGCAGTTCATCGATCGGTATAAATTTGGTCCTTAGGAGATTGCTTTTACATTTGCTTGACATATGGGAAAATGCCCATAAGCCTTTCATAAGATTTCTTGGCTGCTCTCCCCAGAGTTACAATAGTAGTAAGTGCTGCTTCTTGGTGGCCCTGCTATAATTCTCATGTTCAGCTATGGCTCAAGGCACATGTGCTTGAAGAGGAGTGAGTGGTGGAGTGTCTCCAGTTATGAATAAACTATATTCCACTCAAGGGCCGTTTCCAGGGTCCCTATGGAAAACTACTCCTAGCACAGTCTTCTAAGTACCTTCTATGTACTAGCCACGTTTAGGGTGTGGGTTCCCCATGTCACAAAGAAACAAGAGACCCCAGATGGAGTCACTGTGGTAAGCCCCACCAAGACTTAATACCTAACCTAACTGCAGGAGTAGAATTTTAAATCAATCAGTCTGGAAATTTCTAGTTAGCAGTCTTCCTCTAAGAGAAGGTGACCTTGCCTGAAATAATCTACTTTTTTAACTTTCTTGTCACACTGTGTTTCTGTCTATAAAAGCATTCTATTTTGTACAGCTCCAAAGAGAATTTTTCTTTTACTAGATGAGATGCTACTCTATTCATGGATGTTCAATAAAGCCAATCAGATACTTAAATTTACTTGGTTGAATTAAATTTCTTTAACACTCATAATTCTAAATATGTCATATCATATACTTTCTTATTCTACAAAACGGAGAAGTTGGATTCCTGCCGGGCCTGCTAACCGAGAATTTGCTACTCACACATAGCCAATAGGAGGCCTGATCAATTCCTAGCTATTACTTTTCTCCTTGCCCAATTCTTGGGGCTGCTGGGATGCCACATCCTTCCCCAGAACCAAGGGCTAAGTCAGACCTGAGGCAGGAAGGTGCCTCGGCTGTCAGTAAAAATTCCATCATCCCATGATTAGGACTCAATGCATGCTGGAGTTCAGACCCGTGGCTTCTGCCTTATATTTTTGAGGGATGGTCCCCACATCACACCTGTATTCATCTGTTCAGCTGCAGAGAATAGAATTCACTTGAGCTACTTGAAGTAGAAAGGAATTTAGCACAGCCTACTCAGTGGATTATAGAATGCTCGGGACAGCTGAAGAATAGACTCTAGGAGGCACTCCCTTGGCTACACTCAAAGCCATCCAGCAGAACCAGGCTGAATTCCTGACAACCCCAGAGGGGCTTGCAGAAGCAGCAAACAACCCTTAAACCTGCTGGCTCCAAAACCACTCACCTCCGCTCATTTCACACCAGTGAAGTAGATATCTCAGGTTTTGCCTTTCTGGCCACTTGACTGGTTCCAAATTAAACTTCACCATTTGCATCAGGAGGTGGACCCTAGATGATGTCTAGTGTCCTAGTTGCAGGGGACTCTGGGGAACTCAGCTGCCCACTTGTGCAGTGTAGGAAGGTGTACCAGAAACCAGTGTATTGGAAGGGATGCTGGGCAAACTGACCCTTAAGCTTGGTCAGTTTCCCAAGCAGTAACTTGACCTCCATCTATGTCCATTTTTAGCACCATAGTCTGCTTAATCTCCCAGGAATCTAGAAACCTATTTCTATGGGCTGGGAACCAGCCACCTGCTGATAAATTTCAATTCCATAACTGTTTTTTTTATGGAACACTTTAATTTGCATAGTTCCTAATTTTCTGTGAAGTGCCTCTTCTCCTTACCACCCTCAACACAGTTACCATTTTATAAAGTGAATCTCTGTTCACTTTCCACATTGAACCAATCAGAGATCTCCTTGGGCTAGAAACCAATGGGGATGAGTGAAACTCTCTCTCAGTGGCTGAAATTGTGAAAAAAAAAAAAAAATCTCAGGAGCTCTCAGAGGCCATGATTTATGCCACAAGGACAGAGCTGACTTTCAGCAGCGTTTGACACCGTCGACCATTTCTGCATACCTAGAACTTGCCTTGTTTGACTGCAGGACCCCAAATTAGCTTGTCTTCCCTTCTTTCTCCTGTTGCCCCTGTCCAGCCTCCCCCATCAGTTCCTTCTCACGTCCCTGACAGCTTCATATCTGTGTTGTTTCTTGGCCTCTCTGCTCTCATAGCCCTCCTTTGCCTTTTATCTGCTCTTCTCTGTGTCATAAGAGACCTGGCTCTACAAGGTGTTTTCCCAGAGGTCTCTGCCAGCTGGCTTCTGCTGGATATGGCCTATTGGAGGCACCGAAGGGAGATTGATGAAGGAGCCCTAGGCATTATCCCCAGGATCAGCTTCATTTCTTCTTGTTGCCACCTCCTGGAGGCCTGCCAGAGTTTAGCTTCTGTCAGGTGAGCTCAGTTCCAGGTTTTGTAATACCACCTCCTCTTTGTTCCCAGATGACATAATTGTCTATAGAAAATCTGATGGAATCTAAAAAAGCAGAGTTAAGAGTTTAGCAAGGAAATGACATAAAATCAAGATTTAAAAAATCAATTCCTAATCTATATACTAGCAACAAACAACCAGAAATTGAAATGAATGTTATTTAATATCACATCAAAAATTTTAGATATTTAGAGGTAAAACTGACAAAAGATGTGAAATGTCTGTATTCTGAAAATTGCAAAATTTTGCTGAGAGAAATTAAAGGAGATTTTAAATTAATGTAGATATGTGCCTTATTCAAAGGCCAGAAGGCTCAATTCTCCCCAGATTAATCTATAGATTCAAAATAGTCTCAATCAAAATTCAAGCAGAACTTTTTTTGTAGAAATTAATAAACTGAGTCTAAAATTTAAATGGAATGCAAAGGACCTAGAATAGGTAAATCCACTCGGAGCAAAGTTGAAGGATTAATAATATTTGATTTCATTAATTATTATAAGCTACATGTCACTGGCATAAATACTGACAAACAGAATTGAGTCTAGAAAGAGATCCACACATATAAACTATTGAGTTTTTGACAAAGGTGCAGAGACAATTCATAAAGAAAGAATAGCCATATAAACTAATAGTCCTGGAACTATTGGGCATTCATATGCAAAAAATAATAATTTTTGATTCCTGATTTGTATCGTATACAAAAGTCAACCAAAAATGGATCATTGTCTTAAATATATGGCAATAAATCTTCTAGGAGTAAGCATAAAAGATCATCTTTGTGACTTTAGGTTAGGCAAAAATTTCTTAGTTACACACCAAAAAAGAATAATCCATAAAAGAAAAAGTTAAACTTTGCTCTTTGAATGATACTGTTAATAGAATAAAAAGACAAGCCACTGGCTGGGAGAAAATATTTGCCAATTATAGCAGAATAAAGGACTCTATCAGAATACAGGATTTGATAACTTAATAGTAAGAAAACAAACAACCTAGTTTTTGAAATGGGCAAAAGAATATGAATAGATATTTTACCAAAGAAGATATTTAAATGGAAAATAAGCACATAAAAAGATGTTCAACATCATTACTCATTAAGGAAATGCAAATTAAAACCATAGTGAGATAAACTTTACACCTATTAGAATATCTAAAATCTAGAAAACTGACCTTTCCAAGTGGTAACGAGAATGTGGAACAACTTGAACTCTCATGCCCTGGTGGTGGGACTGGAAAATGGTACAACTACTTTGGAAAACTGTCTGGCTGATTCTTAAAAAGTTAAACCTACACTTACCATATCACCTAGCCTTCCCACTCTAGGCATTTACCAAGAGAAAAGGTGGCATCTATCCATACATAGACTTGTACACCGATGTTTACAATTATATAATAACTTTGTAATAGTCAAAAACAAAGCAATTCCAATGTCTACCAACAGGTAAGTGGATACATTTTGGTATATTCATACAATAGAACCCTACTCTGCAATAAGAGGAATAAACTGTGGATACATGCAACAACATGGATGAATCACACAAAAAGTATTGACTAAAATAAACTAGACAAAAAGGAGTGTAAACAATGTGAACTCAGAAAATGTTCATTCATCTTCAGTGACAGAAAGCAGGTCAGTGGTTACAGGAAGGAGCGGTGGGACAAAGGAGCATGATGGGTCTGCTCATTATCTTGACTTGGTGATGTATAGATAGGTCAAAACTTATCAAGCTGCACACTAAAAACTTCCTGCATTTATGGTATATGAAAACAACTAAGTCAGATCCAGAACCCTCCATGTCCCCTGGAGTGAAAGCCAGGATCCTTACAATGACTACCTAGCCTCACATACTTTGGCATGCTACCTCCCCCCAACTACATCTACTACTCTTTGCCCTGCTCACTCAGCAAGAGACACACTGAATGTGTGTTTCTCATACAACTATTCAAAAATACAGGCATATTTCCACTTTAGGGAGTTTTAATTAGCTGTCCCATCTGTCTAGAACATTTGTTACCCAGGTATCTATGCTGCAAGGTCTTTCCCTTAAGCCTTTGCTAAAATGTCACCTTCTCCGTGAGACCCACCCCGACCACATTCTTTAAAATTACACATCCAACACAACTACCTCTGCCCACAATTGACTTTTCCTATCTTATTTTTTTTCATAGCACTTACCACTTTCTAATAAAATAGATAATTTACTCATTTATTATATTTATGATTTATAAATATAAGCTCCATGAAGGCAGAGAATTCATACTGTTCTTTTTTCTTCTGATGTATCTCAAAACCCAGCAGAGTGCTGGGCACATGGTGGGCTTTTGATATATATTTGTTCAATGAGTGAATGAATAAATGAATGAATGAATCACTAACACATAGAACTCACTAAGGACAGGGGTAACCTACATAAACATGGCTATAAAATCTGCTTGGAATATGCCGACCAACTTCTGACTTTCATGTCCAGAAATTTTTTATAATTTTATATGATTATGTTTTGAGCAGTAGTATTTTCAATCAGGAATAATGCCAAAAAATCCAAATGTTTGTTTAATATGGGTGATTTAAAATACATCTTGCTAAAATCTCCCCAATCACATTTATAAATAAGGACTCTTCATTAATGGCTTTTCTTATAATATGTCAAGTTAGAAAAACAGCCATTACTGATATTTTTTTTTTCATGAATTACCCTTTAAGGCGATATGGTCAGCTTGGGGAGTTGAATACAATAGGCTGTCTAGTTGCCTCAGTCAAATCTGGTTTAGCTCAACTGAAATTTCATTTTTCACATAAATAAGTACACTATTTCAATCCCAGCAAGATTTTAGGTAAGGAGTCTTTAATTTTCTGACACAAAAATGTGCATGCTATTGTTCTTGATTTGATGTTTCAAGTTCAGAATGCCTACCAGCATTTGCACAAAAATGATCTACAACAGTGGTTCTCAGGGTCCCCTCTAAGAAATGTCGTTTCTTGGATCCTACCCAGACCCACGAGTCAGAATTTCTGGGGTTGGGATCCAGGATTCTTCATATAACAAACCATCTAAGAGATTCTGATGTTTGCTAAAGCAGAATCAGGACCATCGGTCCTACACAATCATAAGGTTTGGAAACAAATTCCTTATGGACTCACTTTTCCTGTCTGAACTGAAATTTGGACCCTAAAATAAAATCAGCAGAATGATCCCTATTTTTCACAGTTTTGCTCTTTCTTCAGTTTTCTTTCTTTCTTTTTTAACCAATTTTCAGGAGGCATATTGAATTTTAGATAATAAACTCCACTATTTTTTAGTAATCAGCAAAAAACTCATCAAGACCAGAGGAATAAATGCATTTTTACATGTTAAGAATAGATTTACTATGATGTAATAAAAATAAAGCACACACATGCGAGTGTTTTTATTAATATAACACGGAGGGAAATATGTCGGATGCAAAATAATACGGTATGATTTCATTCATATAATGTTTAAAACAGGCTAAACCAATTGTACTGTTAAAGGATGCACACACAGAGGGTAAAACTAGAGTTGCGAGTAGGATTACTTTGAAATCAGAAAAGTGGTGGGCAGGAGGAGAGACACGGCAGGGACTCCTGGAATACCAGCGAAGCTCTATTTGTTGACCTGGGTGGGTGTTTGCTTTATGAGCTATGTGGGTGTTCGCTTTATAAGCATGTTAAATTCTGCATATAAGTTTTTGTGAATTTTGTATAGTTATGTTTCACAATTCAAAACTGTTTAAACAGAAAGGTAAAAGAAAGTGGAGCACCCACCTGAGCTTAAGAAATGAGATGTGACCAACACAAGTTAAGGGCCTGTGGGTCTCTCCCTTGACTGCATCTTCTTCCCTATCAGCCAAGGTAATTTTTCAGGATTTATTAAAACATGCTGATTCATTTCATCTACTTTTATTACATATGTGTGTATGTATATATATAACTTTCATTAATGTATATCATTGTTTTACATGTTTTAACCTTTATGTAATTTTACACTGCATATATCCTACTATAACTTTCTCACTCAAATTGCAAATTCATGTGGATTCTTATGACTATAATCATTTATTATTATAGCTGCATCATGTTCTTTTGTATGAATATACTACAATTTATTTAGGTAGTATATAGTGTTGGTGAACATTTGTTTGTTTATAGTTTTTGTTATTATATAATTGTTATTATATAAACGGTGCTGCCATGAACATTCTTATGTGCCTCTTTGTGTGTGTGAACATATGTATGTATATGGATACATCCATATGTTATGCATACACCATAAAATTTCATCTTTCTGTATGGTAGATACTTTAGGTAATTATATAAATTATGGAAGTACATATGTATATATATATCTACATATTTATATATCTATATATGTACATATACACACATATAAACCATGTGTTCATGTGTGTATGTGTGCATATATACACACCATATACGATGCTTACATTCATCTTGATTAGATATTATTGATCTGTTCCCTAAGAAAGTTGAATCAATTTATATACCCACCAGCAGTACACATGGACTCACACTGGCAGACTGACTGATGGATGTGAAATGGAATTGGAATTTGGTTCTAATCTGCATTTTCCTCTCTCCTGACACTTCTGTTTTCCTTGCTGTATATTGCCCATATATACTTTTTGCCTTTTTTTTATATTGAGTATTTCTCATTTCCTTTTTGAAGTTCTTATTGTCAAGAATGTGTTGAAAATATTTTCTCCCAATTCATGACTTGTCTGTCTAGTCACTATATTGTGTCTTTTGAGGAACAGAAATTCTTATTTTTAATGGAGCTGCATTTCTTTATTATTCCCTGCAAGGTTTATACTTTTGATGTCTTATTCATTAATGTTTTCCCATCTCAAATTCATAAAAATGCTGCTTCACAGGATCTTGTAATAGCTTTGTTTTTCACATGTATGTCTTTAATTAAGTTGGGACTATTTTTCCTGTAAACCAAAATAGGGTCAGGAATTCACAGCTGTGGCCTGAGCGGTCTGTCTCTTCCTCGCTGAACGGCAATGCCACCACTGTCTCTTTCTCTCTACACCAGTGCTTAGTATTTACCTCTGTACCAAATAACTAAATAATACTGTTATACTGCTCTTTCTCAGTTTTTCAGTTTTAGACATATTCTGCCAACTTCCTACTTGACAGGTAAGGATTTAGTTTTCAGTCCTGCCCTTGCATCTCCTCTGCTCTGTCTTCCAGTAACTTTGATCATTTTTTTTTCCCATCATTTTCTCCCTTTTTCTTGGGGTGGGAATTTCTAACAATCAACTGTTAGTTCTTGTGTATTCTATAATTTTCTTATCTCTTCTCTCTACTCTTAGAAGATATTTTCAAAATTATTGCCCAACTTTCCTAAAATATCTATTAATAAGGGCACCTTATTTTTAATTTCCAAAAGCTCATTTTTGTTCTCTCACTGTTCCTGTTTTATCGCATTTTATTCTTGTTACAAACGCATTATATTCTGAGAAGAGTATTATGCAGCAGTTAGAGGCAGCAGGTGGAAAGAGATAAGGGAACCCAGCTAAGGGAACCTGGGAATTCAGGCAAGTAAATTGCCTAGAGTAGCACTGTCCCACAGAAATATAATGTGACCCAAATTATGTCACATTAAATTTTCTAATAGACACACTACAAACAGTGAAAGAGGTTGAAATTAATTTTAATAATGTATTTTAGTTAACCAAATATATCCAGTGTATTATCATTTAAACATGTTATCTATATAAAAACTTATTAATGATATATTCACTTTTTTGGGTATATCTTCACAATTTGGTATGTATTTTACACTTAGGCATGTCGTTGTTCGGATCCTCCCATTCAGGTGCTGAGTAGTTACATGTGGCCACTTGTGTAAGACAGTGCAGGTCAGCGGGCAGCTGGGCTGAACCTGACGGCTCATTTCCAAGCTGCCCTGAGTTCCTCAAGAACCTCTTCCTCAGCCTGCCTCCTATCCTTCCGGAACTCACCTCAGCACTGCCCCTCTGGGTGGTGGGGCCTGGCACATCGCTCCATCCAGATCCCCGTTTCAGCTGGGCCTTGCTGGTACCTGCCCTCTTCTGCCTTACTTCTTCTCATGGACACCATGTTTATTTGCTCCCAGTTTCAACACTGTGAAAGTGCTACAGGGCTCGGCTCTGTGATGGTCATCCTTTGGCTCCACTTTGGACCCCATCTTTGCCACACCAGCTTTGATACCCCTGGCTGCTGCCCAGCTGACTAATCTTTTAATCTGGCTAGGAAAGCTGCATCCTGAAGGTAGCATGAAAGGCTGAGGTAGCTCATCCGGATATGGTTAAGTATTGGTTTGCACAGGCAACCAACTTATTTCCAACATAAACTGGGTAGGGTGTGGGCTGTCAGCTACATGGCCAGTTCCGGTCACAACTGACTCAAGAGCTGGAGTAGGCTTGGGTCAGCAGTATCTAGGACCTGGGGTCTGGATCTTTGCATTGGTAAAGAGAAGTCAAGGCCAGGAGGAATGCAGTAGGGACCAGCAGGAGGCAGAAGAGATGCCCCATGCTCAGTGGGCAGAAGCATGGAATGAGGCCCAGGGTGTGCAAGAAGCTCCACCTTCCCTGGAGCCCTGAGGGATGGCCAGGCAGGTGTGCCTGGTGAGTCAGCTCTGGGCTCCTGCTGCCCTCTGGATGACTTACAACTCACACAATAGCCCAATTGTATCCCTGCGTTTAGCTGTGGCCTGGGTTCCAACCCAAGGACTCAGCCCAGGGACCTCTAGCGACAGAGAAAAACTGCTATGAGAGAGGTCTTTGTGCAAATCTGTCCTGCAGGAAGGAGCCTGGGGGTGACGGAGAGTATGGCTGTGGCCAAGGAAGGACAATGCTGGACAAGAGGAGACAGTCTCAGCAACTTGATGACCTGTGGGTGTTGGAAAGTGACAAGAGGAAAGCTTATCAAATCTGTGTGGAATTGCCATGCATTTTAAGTAGGTTTTTCAGACAAAGGAGCTTGAAAGTCTGAAGTCCAAGAGAAGTTGGCAAGGTCATAAGATACTGCAATGATTTTTAAGCAACTGAATAATTTAAATGCATTTACCTTTTTTCTATTCACATTACATGTGAAGACCTATTTGAGACTCTTTGTAATAAAAAAAATTAAGGGTAGATTAGGGTAGTTGAGAGTCTTGGCTCTCTTGGGGCCAACACCTTAGTCTCCCCTCGAGAAAAGTTTAAACCCATTTTTGCAGAAGGTGAAACTTCTGAATAGTTGTTACTTATCCTTGACTACAGGTGTGCTATCACTATGCCATGTTCAGACACAAGGCATAAGGAGGCACTTGCCATTCCTGAGGAACAGGGAGTTAAAATCATGCCCAGGAAGACTGTGGATGCTAAGATCGTGGTGGTAACTTTTTTGTCTGAGGTCTCTTCATGGGCTCGCAAGACGGGCTTGCAAGAAGTGATTCCTTGGTCTTAGCATCTTGTCAACTAGAGGAAGTAGGTAGGGAAAGGATTTTTCACCCCAAAACTGTGTTAAAATACTAAAAGTATGGCCTCTGTTGTCCCAGTTTTCACCAACATGTAGGCTTCATGTATGACAGTTCCAAATACAACTCTGATTTCTCTAGCTGCAACCCATTCCTTAGCCCTGGGTCTCCAATCCCACTCAGAGTCTCATGCAATTTTTTTCTGTTATTCTCTCCCCTGAGCCGGCTTCTCAGCTCCCGTGAGGACCCCTCACGTGCTTCCAGTGAACGCTTTTTTGTTGCTGTGCACACTACTCCACCTCACGGGCATCTGTAGAGACTCCTTGTCTTTAGCCCACGTGTTCTCCAATGGAAATGCTCGGTGTGAAGGTGGGAACTGTTCTCAGACATATGGAACATTCCCCTTTTCCTTGCCTCCACTTTCTCCACCCACATTGCTGCACTTCTCATCATTCTCATTCTCTCGGGGACCCTCCTGCAAATTCGTTTTCACCTCAGCTTCTGTCATACATTCACAGAAGTCTGAACTTAAATTACCACCGAATTCTGGGGAAAGCTCTATCAGGTGTACGGCATGCAATACCTGGACTCTTTATCTTGCAGTTTCGGCAGATGTCCCAAAGTCTGAGAACAAGTAGGTGCCACCTCCTAAGATGGTATAGTAGGTGTCATGTTCTAAAGCCAAGAGCGTGGAGTTAGTGGAAACAGTTCTGCTGACATCACCATCACAATCTAAGAGGGGGTTTTGGTGGGAGGGATTGAGGGTGAGGAATATTTACTCCCACAAAGAGGGAGTGCTCCCCTCTTACCTCAAGTAGTGTGACTTGGAGATCATGAGGACCACTTAGAGAGTTGAACTTCATGTCCCCTAGAGTTTGGGAAGAAGGGGGACTTTTGAATTTCACCCGTTAAGCTTAAAGTCTAGAGTCAGTCTTTCCTGGGAGAAGCATGATGAGACCAGGCTGTGCTGGCAGCAGTCTGCACCTACCTAGAGGATAATGCAGACTGGGGAACAGTTAGTGAACCGCAGAAATGAGGCAGCCTGGGGTCGGTCATCTTATGGAGGATCCCACTAAGGAGACTGCCTGGGAGGTGAGGAAGCCTCCACAGAGGAAGCTCAGAGGCCTCAGGAAGAGTCAGAGAGAGTCAACGGAGGACAGACAAGGCCCATGTGTCTCAACAGGGGGATTCCAAGAATTCACCAAGATGCCCTATGGAAACGGCCAGCAGCTGCACGTCCATTCATCCTAATCCTAATAGGACTTCCACTCCTTACTGCCCCTCTCGGCCTGCTGCAGTGGGAAGGAGGTGGTGGGCAGAGTGAGGAACAGGGAAGAAACCGCCACACTGTCTTCCACTCTGCAGGCTTCCAGCCAGCAGCACCCAACCTGTGGTAGCTTTCAATTGGACATTTCAGAATCCCACCAGATGGGAATTTTCAATTACTGAAACAAGACTGGTTTTGTGACCAAAGGGGCTAAAAATGTCATGAAAACTGCCCATCAAGATTTCATATGCAAATAAGAATAGGAATGAAGGAAAGAGTAGTTTGAAGGAATAAGGGGAGAATAAAGTATTTTTCTGCTTACCCTTAACAGTGACAGATAGTACAGTTAAATACAGCTACTAGCAGGTAATATACACAGAGCAATTAAAAATGATATTTAGGCACAAGTCTACAGTACTTCTGCTGGTAGAGGTCAATTCTATTCACTTGTCTACCGTCTCACTGGCTCAGCCTACGCATATTGAAGGCTGTGGGTACTGTTTAATATTTAGGACGTCATGCTTTACTAAACTCTATCTCTAAGCATCAGGGTTGCTCTTGGTGTGGTTTACCATGCAGAGTCTGGGACCAAGAACAAGGAGAGCAACCTGCCACACTTGCTTCCTGGCAAACTCCAGGCTCGCTTCATAGTGAGGTCGCCTATACTGCACGACTTCACGTGTCATTTCTCTCTTATTTTCCTTCCTTCCCTATCTCTCTCTCTGTCTGCGTGCTCAAATTTATGTGGGTAAAATGTGTGTATGATACAACTCCACTTTAATTCCATATTTTTTATTATAATTACATAGGTAATCCTTCATTTACTGTGAGAAGCATTAGAAAATACAAATAAATACACAAGAAGATAGCTCTTGGAATCCCAACCCCCCCATATTTCCACCCTTAGCTAGTAGGTACGTACATACCTTTAATTATTAGTTGGCCTTTACCACGATTTCTAGATAAATCAGTTTTAGACATCATCAGGTTTCCGCTGAGAAGGATGAGAATTCAGTTTGCTTGCCCACGTCACCTTTCCTTTGCGTACTTTCAGTACCTCACATCACTCTTTTTGTTTCTCTGTGGGTTAACTTTGTGCCTTTAAGAAACTTCCACCTTTAACATTGTCTGTCAGCTATTCACATCAGCTTCATTATTTGTAATTTTAGTTGTACATTGTCAAAGTTGACAATAGCCACTACATTTTCCATACCTTTTCCTTTTCAGGACCTCTGCATTCTCTCCAGTCTGAGAATATTAATTTCACATGCCTTAAAGTACTTGTTGAATTAGCTCTGTTAGTTCTACTTTTGAACTTTCTCATTTCTCATCATGTTTCCTTTAGGGATTAATCGATCGATCGATTGATTGATTAGTTAATTGATTGATATAGGTTTTGGCTGTTTTGTCATCTGCCTGTTGAATGCTAGTTTGTTTACCAGAGCCTACTTCAAGTGATAGTTAGGATACCTGTAACTTATCAGAGGATGCTCTTACCAGGTATCCCCACATACACTTATACATAAGCCACTATGCTATATTCTACACATGGTGCTTTGGGCCTCAATGTAGTGGGTGCCTCTCGTGCAGGTCCTGTAGAATCGGGAACATGCTGAGAACAGGGCTTGGCCTAGGACAATCTTGAATGTGGGAGCTAGCAGTCAAGAAAGGCAGTTGGTGACAGTGTAACAGTAGGCATAGATCACCATATTGGGACCCATCTCAGAAAATATCATACACTGTCTCCATTCCAGTAGGACTCCTCACCATCAGATGGCATGTCTGGAACTGGTCATTTATTAAATATTTATTGAACACATAGTTTATGACAGATGCTGTCTTAGTCTATTCAGGCTGTTAAAACAAAATACTATAGACTGGGTGGCTTATAAACAACAGAAATTTATTTGTCACAGTTCTGGAGGTTAGGAAGCTCCATGATCTACCTGCTGGCAGATTTCACCCATGTCTGGTGATGGTTCTCTTTCCAGTTCACAGATGGCTGTCCTCTCATTGTGTCCTCACGAGATGGAAGTGGGGAGCTCTCTGGGGCGTCTTTTATGAGGGCACTAATCTCATTCATGAGGGGCCCACTCTCATGACCTTATCACCTCCCATAGGCTCCTATTCTCCATACCATCACTTTGGGGGCTGGGTTTCAATATATGAATTTGTGGGGACATAAACATTCAGTCTTAAAAGACACTGTGCTAATCTTTGGAGTTACAAAGGCAAATAAGACACACTTTGCACAAGGAGCTTGCCATGTTGTGGGAGAGCAAGACATGGACACAGTTCAGTGAGGTAAGTGCCACCAAGAAGGTAAGCACAGGGTCCCTCTGGGGTCCAGATTGGGGAGGATATAGTCCACACTGAGGAGGGGCTCAAACCTCTAGAGTGGGTAATCCCGGAACTGAGTCTTGAAGATGCCTGGAGCTAGGTAAGAAAGGGTGGCAACTGAGGATAGAAAAGTGAGCATTCTAGTCAAAGGTAAGGAGGCACAAGAGAACACAGCAAGACCAGGTGTCTGAAAGAAGAGGCTATGACATAGAGGAGGGGTCTCGACACCAGGGAAATGAAGCTGAAGTGATATGTTCCCAGGGCTCTAATCTCCATCACTACCTGACAAACTACCCAAAAGAGTGGCTACAACAATAGCCATCATGCATATTGCTCATGAGTTTGCAGTTTTATCAGAGCTCATTAGAGAAGGCTCATCTCTCCTCTACAAGGGATCAGCTAGTTGGCTTGACTGAGTGCAGGAGGAGCAGCTCCAAGAACACAGGACTCCCTTGTACAGCTGCCAGTCAGTGCTGGTGGTAGACTGGGAGTCTGGCCAGTGCTGAGGCCCAGGAAACTCGGCTCCTTTCCAGGTGGGCCTCGCCACAGGCCTGCTCCCTCACACTGCACAGTGTTTGCATGCCCAGTGTGAGCACTTCAAGACAGAGCCAAGTGGGGGCTGCATGGCCTTTGATGACCTTGCCTCCAAAATCACTTAGCATCACTTCTGCCTTATTATATTGGTCAAAACAGTCACAAAGGCCACTCAGTTTCAAGGGGAGGAGATCTACACCCATCTCTCAATGGTTGAGGGGCAAGTTTCAAAAAGAGCATGTGGAACTAACTATTTTTAGAAATTCAATCTCCCACATGCAGCAAATGTGTGGAGGACAGAGTTAGAGGGTTGAGACATGAGGAAGGATGACCCATTAAGATACTTATTCAAATGAGAAAGAGCAGAATGGAGAGATATATTTCCTGAATCTCTAGGCTCTGAGAGCCAGAAAGAAAGGCTCAGTAATGAGCAAGCAGCAGCAGCCTTTGGGAGGCGCAATCTGTGTGGGCTGGCACACAGTGCCCTGGCCTGGTGCCAGGCTCTGTTGAGAAGAGTTTGATGGCCTGGAGCTGGGAATTGTTTGTGTCTGCTATCTCCACATCAGTCGGGCCCATGGTTTTGGCGGTCCTGAGGATGCCTGGGGTACCACTCACAAAGGTCTACTGTTGTCACTGATTGACAGTGACACAAGGAGACTCCCAGCACTGTACTGCCCATGAAAAAAAGTCTTCCCCAGAGGATTCTGCTGGGGGGCATTTTGCCCAAGAGAATAAGGTCTTGTCCACTTTCACAACATGGGAACTATTGATGGTGGCCTGTGCAGGAGATTGACAACCTTGACCTCCAAATACCTGGTACCCATTCAGCTGAGGACCAAGAACATTCAGGATAACATTCAAGAATGTTCAAGAATATTTAAGATTCTTCTCAAGAGAAGAATTCACCTTCAAACTGACCTTCAAATTGACCAACAATGGTCAGAAACTGAGAGGTGAAAAATAACACTGTTAAGCTCAATTGTGAACGATGAAAATAATTATTGGGAGATGTACTGTCTCTTCCTTCCCATCAATGATCATATATGTGCCTCCTGCTCTTTGAGTAGCACAATCTTCCTCTCCGCAGACCTCAGAATATGCCTGTGCTCTCCCCTCTCTCACACTCCCACCAGCAATGTGTGGGGAGTCCATCCTAGGCTCAGAACCCCTTAGCTTGGACCCCATTATGTTGATGTTAAACTTACCTGGCCAGCCAGCAGAATTCCACCATCTCTGAAACCTTCAGAAGTGCATGAGGACATCTGAGACACGCTCACAAATGGAAATTCTACCTGGCACCAGTATTGAAGTTAGCAGGCAAGGGTGTCATACACCTTTTCCTGATGTCCACAAGATTGAGTCTTCAAAAAATCAAGAGCCCCCTGCCATGACACACATGAAGTGATCTGTTTGAAGAAGCTCGTGACTGTGCTTTACACTCCTTGCTGTTTGAACGCTCTTATTGTGTTGTTCCCACAATCTCTCTAAGCTTCAGTTTTATTGCTTGTAATATAAAAGCATGGGCTCAGATGATATCCAAGGGCCCTTCTAGCTTAGATGTTTTATAAATGTATTTTCACACCTTTCCAGAGAAAAGAAGTACAGTTTTTAAGAGCAAGAACTGGCCAAAGTCATCGGATGAATCTTTCTTCTCTTCAGTGATGTTTTCCTTCCTTCCTTGAGCACTGACTGCACCACCTCGAATTTGCAATTTACAAGTCCTATTTTCTGGCCACAACTGATTATTCTTCCAATTCATTTACTTAATCTTTCAATATTACCTACATCTCCCAATTCATAGATTCCCTGGATTCTTTCTTTTTTCATCAATTTCTCTTTGCTTTCTCCTTTATCTAATTAATATTCCATAGTTTATAACTACAATAGAAGGTATTTAATTCGATGTCTTAAGTTAAATTTGGGAGTCTTAAAAAAATGATACATACACTTTTGAACATGTTATTTTAGTTTCCAATACCAAAATGAGTGTTAATTCACCAATCTTTTGAGTTTGGCCTATGCTATTCCTTTGAGAATGGGTTGGCTAATTGAAATTCTACAATGATTTTGTTCCAGTTTGGTTTTCTTTAAAACAGAGTGAATACCAAATGACACTTGAGAAGCAATCTGAGAGAAATTATGTTCTTACAACATGTGAGCCTGGAGTGAACAGCTGCTGGAACACTTGTAAGCCCCAAACAAATGAAGGTGCCTCTTGTCACACAGACAAGGACAGTGGAGAGCACTGTCACTGGTGCTTGCCATCCGGTGGGTAGCCCCACCCATACGATCACTCAGACCATCATGCTCCCCAAAGGCTACTGCACAACACTTCTTCCTTCCTCCAAATCTTCACCCCTCGGCCTTCTCACAATGTCCCTTTCAGCTGATGGCCTTGCCTCTGTCACTGGAATGACCTTAGAGCCGGACAACACCATGAGAGATTCAACTGGATGTTAGATATCTGTTTAAGGGTTATGATGGTAGCAGGACAACAAATGTGAAAAGGATCCCAGATAGAATGAGCCACAACAGCTCTTTGCTGTGAGGATGAAGACCATTCTCAGCAATCAGATGGTGATACTCCAAAAAATGTGGACATCACTGAAGGGATGCACAGTTGCTGAAGGGCCCCAGAAGCACCTGTGGAGGGACTTCAATCACTTCAACATAGAACTCAGTCTCCTCAGAAAGGAAAAGAGGAGGCTCCAGGTTGACAAATGATGGGGAAATAGAAAGGAACTGGCTGCTGTTCACACTATCTGTAGTCGTGTATAGAACATGATCAAGGGCATTACACTGGCTTCCATTACAAAATGAGGTCTGTGTTTGCTCACTTCCCCATCAATATCGTTATTCAGGAGGTTGGTTCTCTTGTTGAAATCTGAAATTTCTTGGGTGAAAAATACATCCGCAGTGCTCAGATGAGGTCAGGTGTTGCTTGTTCAGTATCTCAGGCCCAGAAAGATGAGTAAATTCTTGAAGGAAATGACATTAAATTTGTATCACATTCAGCTGCTTTAATTCAACAAGCCACAACAGTTAAAAACAAGAATATCAGAAAATTTGGGATGGCATCTATGTTTCTGAAAAAGAAGCAGTTCAGCAGGCTGATAAATAAGTCTAAGTTGCCCAGCTACAGAAACGTCAAGATGTCAGGTGATTCCTCAGACTTATTTAAAGGTGCAATCAAAGTTGAATATTGATTTGGGTGAGAGGCAGGGGAGACTGGGCCACTACACAGGGTAGGTGCATCTAATCAAGTGGAAACAACTACAAGCCTCCTTGAGGAGTGAAACTGCACGAGGTCCCTGGAATCCAGGGCCAAGAGCTGGGGAGCACCTGCTGGAAGGGGACAGTTTTCAGCCACAGGTAGCACTCACACCTGCCTGCCTTGGGCAGGAACCCAGTCAACGTTTGGGCTGGGACCTCTCTGACCATAAAAAAACTCTCCCAGCTAAAGGCGAACCTAGAAACCCCTTAGAAAAGTCATGTCAACACTATTGGGATGACAATGCTTTCTTTTATAGATAAATATTTCTTACTCCCAGGAAGATTTTGAATCAAATATGGAAATGTTTAAGAGAATCAAGCTATAGTATTAAGAAAATTTGTACATAGTGGGTAGTTTATGTATTTGTGATACAAGAATTTGGCCTGTTAATTTGAAATGTATTATTGAAGTTAGACTATGGAATTTAGGATATAATCTTAGTAAATGCATTGACAACATTGGAGCATTTAAGAGACTTAAGACTCACCATATTGACAAGCTTAATTTATGAGATTTCCAAGGATTATTTAAGTAGTTGGAAAGGTTTATTTGTTAATTATATAACTAAAGTACTTAAAAAAGGAAACTGAATTAATAGACTTATAAATGCAGTTTAAAATACTTAAAGAAATTATTTAATTCCATTTTAAAATGAAACTAGACATTAATCGAAGTAATTAAAAGGAATTGCTAAATGCTGGGTTAATAAATAGAATCAGAAGATTGGTAAGGCTAAATTTAACAACTTAAGGGAGTACCAAGGATTGGTATCTATATATTTTTTTAACTCAAGTAACCACCTTTTTAGATAATCTTTTCTATATTTAAAAGCCATCCTTGAAGACCCCAAAATCCTCCACTGGCAGCCTCATACTTCTTAGGGAGATAGAGCCTTCAGACAGGCACCCCACGACCATCTGAGTACCAAATCTACAAGCCAACTGTATGCACCATTCCTTCTTTCACATAGCAACAGGTTTTTTCTCCTTCCATCATTGCGCAGTCCCCCTCCTTCTGTCTGTCCCTTTTCCCACACCATTGGCTTTGCACTAGCATGTAAACAAGCTAGCACAGGGGGCCAGCATCTAAACACTGGTTGAGCGAAGAGTTACATATATGTATGAATGAGCAGGGATGTCCAAGGTGTTTAGTGGGGAAAGAGTTTTAGTTTTATAAGATGAAAAGTTTTGGAGTTGGATGGTGGTGATGGTTGCCCAACAATGTCAATGTACTGAATGTCACTGAACTGTACAATTAAAAGTGATTAAGATGATACTTTTTTTTATGTGTACTTTGCTATAACTAAAAAAAATTGTGGCACAGTTTTTCATGGCACAAAAATTTTGCCACAATTAAAAACTGATAACTACAGACCACACGTGGTATCCACTTTGAGGGATTTTCCAGAAGCTCTGTAGTAGATTATTTAGATAGTCAAGAAATAACAACTCTACTGAATGAGACCCTGGCTCACTTTCAGATGACATGTGGTCTTAATCAGGGATGGAGTCACGAGAGCCAGAGTGAGTGTCGCCTCCAAGGCCTGCTTGTGCAAACTCAGGGTAATTCAAAGTTCCACTGGAACCTAGAATACACACTTTATAGCAAACATTTCATTATGCCAAGATTTCCTTTTTAGTGTTTTAAAGTGGGATTAGTTTAACTTTAATTTAATTAGAAAAAGATGTTTTCCTATTTTATAGGATCTCTAATTTTTTTTTAATTCAAATTTACAAATATTTATTAAGTATCTACTAGGTACAGAAAACTTTGAGGAGTTGTTAGGTTGTGTCATATGAAATTACCAATATTCAACCATATTTGACCTGGAAAAAAGGGCAATTTCATATGGTTCAATCTAGAATTGTTGATAGTCTGATGGGAGAGAAAAAATATACATGGACACCAGAGAAGTTGGCCAGCTAAGATCAAGTACAGCCCAGGTGCCCGTTCAATGCCTCAGGTCTTCCGGAGAAAGCATGGGGCTATCAAAGAGGATATGGGCTCCATGTAGTGTCCAGGATGGTAGGGCTTCATGGGCAGAGGAACTTGCTCCTGTCACAAAAATGGCTGCAGAAGGAGGTGAGCAAACAGAGAAGTGTGTATGCCCGGCTGAGCCTGTTTCTGAAATGGCGAGAATAGTTTTGATGAGAAGAATCCAAGGAAACCAAGGTTCAAAGGGGAATTGGAGCATATGAGGAGTCCAGTGTCTAGACTCATTGTCTCTGGTGGACAGGATCGAGCCCAAGAGCCTTCCTAGCAGTTAAGTGATGAGATGAAAGCAGAGGTTCAGGAAGGATGGATGGGTCAGGGCACTGCAGTGAAAAGTTACTATTTAGTTATATTGCTTTATATATTTGCTCCGTTTTTGAATATATGTTAATAATTGAGATTTTTCATTTCTCGTTTTATACAAATCTTGTTTGGGCATTAAAGATAAACCAATCTTATATTTTAAAAAAGTTACTATTTAGTAAGGCAGAATGCAATAAAAAAAAAAGAGAGACAATTCTTGGTGGTTGAGAATAGGAAATTACATATTAGGGATAGGGAAGGACCTTGTGAAGGAAGAAGGTGGTGTGGAGTTAGAGTGAAGTGTGGGGGTGGTAAATGAGAAGGCAGGAGCAAGTGATGCAGGTGAGGAGAGTGATAGTGTGCAGATGGAAGTAGGACTGGTTTGATTAAATGCCAAAAAGACAGAACTTAATTTAGGATTTTGAAAGGAAAAAAAGTGATACATGAACCACATCCAGCCAAGCAAGCATTCCTTTTCAAGGGCAAAATAAGGGCATTTTCAGATCCAAAAGGACTCAAAGCATACAGTTCTTTTCTCTCAGGTTGATTCATTCAGTGCTATTAAGCAAATATTTATTGAGTACCTACTATGTTGCAAACACTGTTTTATTAGGGTTACACCAGTTAACAAAACAAATATCCTAATGTTTGCAGAACTCAGTTCTAGCTCTGTGTGTGTGTGTGTGTGTGTGTGTGTGTGTGTGTGTACAGATAGTAAATAATAACAATAGTAAATAAATAAATTATCCAGTATGTTAGAAATTGATAAGCATTAAGGAGGAAAATCCAAAACAGAATAAGGGGGATCAGGGTGCTTAGGGTAGGTTTTACTGAGACAATACTGAAGAAATTTTGATGATCTAAATTATGGATTCAGTATTCTACAACATCTGTTCTGCTGTTAATTGATTTCCGTACATTTTTTAATTTGGCAAACATGTTTTTAATAGGCATTTTTGATGAAAATATTGACTAAAGATAAAATTAATTTCTAATACCACCAGGAAACCAAGCAAAGTTAGCAGCAGAAATCTTTCTCCTAAATATTTTTCTACCAGTACAACCAATTGGACATTGATTTTTATTGTTTGCTCCATGCACCTTAAAATATGATTTTTTTTCTATGTAGTTTTCATTCAGATAATTCATATCTACTGTAGAAAAATTGGCAAATAAAAAGTGTGAAGAAAAAAATACAAATGTCCCCAATTCTTTAAAATGATTTCTAGATAGTTTTTTTAACCTGCATCACTATCCCCACTTGAATAAAAAAAAAAGAAAAAAGCAACCCTTAAAGATTTACTACTAAGAGTCAAAGGCTCCCCCACGGTGTGGGTAGACTTTTTCCAAAGGTACAAAAGCACTTTTATCAAAGATATCATCTCTAAGCCTCCAATATTTAATGATACTACTGTGACGAATTAGCCTGATTTTTAGATGCTATTTCGACATCTATGTTTTAGTTGGGCAAATATTCTTGTTGGTTCCATTGCTTTCATGCCATGCCTTATGTTATTATTCTCTGCTATTGATGACTCTTGAAGAGAACTGCTTGTCGTTAGAGAAATGCATTCTGCTAGCATCTGAATCCCATCTGCGACTAGATAGAGTTCTAGGTTGAAATCTTTTCAATACTGTGTCTCTACGGTTCAACAGGCCAAGTGGTTGGCAGACTGGGATTACTAGGCTTCATTTAGATAATAATTTAGCATATGAATCTATTTTTTCCCTTTGCATTAAGATCATTTAAAAGCTGTACAAAATTCTAAGCATTTTACATTAGTATGCAAAGCAGCCAACCTTATCTAAATATATAATCTCTAACAACTGCAATATCAGCCTTAAATAGCTGTGCAAAAAGTACAGCTCTGCACCAGGTCTTTAAGGCACTGAGGGTTTGGAACCTGGTGGAGGTCACACGGCTGGGCAACACCAAAGTCAATGGGTTTGATTACCATGAAGGTAGGACCAATGCCTCTTTGGACTTCAAGTTCCCCTGGCCATGACCTGTTCTTGCCCTCACCCACCAGCAGGAGCTCGAGGACAAGGATCTGGGCCTCTGGTTTCTGACTTTGGCTGAAGAATCTGGTCCCCAAGCCCAAGAGTTGGCCAAATGCCCACCCCTAACCCTCCTGGGAAGGAGGCCACACATTTTAAAAGCTGTCAAAGTGAGCTTTTATACCAGCTGTTAGGCTCATCCATCTCTAGCAATAACTTACTGTCAAGTAACAGAATCCTTCAAAGATGGAGCACAATGAGTGCTTCCAGTTAGCTTGTACGGCTGGTAGCTGAGACATGAGAAATCCAAACGGAAGTTAAGGCAAGCGAGGACTATTAAAGGTAAAGACCATTCTAGCGTTCAGGATCAGATATTTCTCTCTACGACCCAAAGAAAGAACATGCTGTAGAAAGTATATGTTGTCAGTAATGTGAGAATGTGCACAGGATGGTGGGACAGGTGATTTCCCAAAAGTTCCAAGTAGACTAGGCCAGTAGCCCTGGTGAACATACTGCATCTTAATCTGCAGAGAGCACGTTAAAACTGCAGGTGACTGCCTCCTGCCCCCTGCAAATGGGAATCCGAGTGGTCGAGAAACTGCACGGAGGAGCATTTATTTGCTCACGGCTGGGACTGCAATGTCTCCAGGTCTGTGAGAGAACTGTATTTACAACAGCAATGGCCAGCTTCCTCACAGCACTGGGGACACCAGCTGTTAAGGAGAGGGTGTTAGGAACTGAATGTTTGCATCCTCCCTCCAAATTCATATATGGAAATCTAATGGCCAAGGTAATGGGGCCTTTGGGGGGGTGATAAGGTCATGAAGGCGGGGCCCTCATAAATGGGACTAGTGCTCTGATAACAGGCCAGGCAGCTAGCTGGCTCTTTCCACTATGTGGGGACACAAGAAGTTGGACACTGCAGCCAGGAAGTTAGTTCTCACCAGAACCTGACTGTGCTGCCCTGACCTTGGACTTCCAGCCTCCAGAACTGTGAGAAATAAATCTGTTGTTTCTAAGCCCCCAGGTTATGGTATTTCGTTAATGCAGCCCAAGCTAAGACGAGGGCCAAGGTTTTCTGGACATCGGTTGTCTTATTCAACTTTTGCACAGTACTCAGTGGCCACTGTGTTACCAGCTCAGGCTGAGGAGTTTAAGGCCTTCCTCACGTGACACATGGAGGGTGTTCAACCCCACCCTTGCCAAGGAGGACAAGATGTTTCCCTCTCTAGGGAAGATTATATTTAGGGAGATAGGGTGAATTTGTCAACTACCTGAGGTAGGCCAGCAAAGTGAGTGCTGAATAATACCCAGTATGGCTTTTGGGCCTAGGGTTCTGATGGCTATTCAGAATAAGTTGTCGGAACTGCACCTCTTCAATTACCTGAAGAGTAATTTCTACAAGCGGAGGTGGGTTGGCTCCAAGTGCTAGGTAAGGACCTACGGAGGGGCTGATGGAGCTGGAGCTTTGCAGTGGGGTGCCCGAGGAAGCCTGTGGAGAACGAAGCACCAAGTTCCAAAAAATAAGAAAAAAAGGTCAGGTAGATTAAGCACCACACAGGCATGTACGCCTGTGGTGTATCACTTCATACAAAGTTCATCAAGTGCTCTACCTCAGCTGATCCTCACTCAACCCTGGGAATTACATAGATGGAGACCGCCCCACCTACTCGAGAGCAAACACATTCAGAGAAGCTAGTGACATCTTGGTACTCCCCCATGCTTGGCTTTGGGCAGGAGCGCTCACGTCCGGATGATGGACATTGCTTCACAGGACAGCAGCTGGCATCCTGGCAAGGTGTTAGCACTGAAATGATTCTATTTATTACACCACCAACAAATAAAGCTGACTAATGCTGGATTGTAGTGAGAAAATGGCCACAATTCAACTCGTATTTATTGAAAACTAGTATTTTAAAAGAATACATTAAAGCTTTTCTATCCTCTCAGTTCTTAACTTTGGTCTTAAGAAATTATTCAGGCATTCTGGTACTGGGCAGTAGAAATGGCAGAAAAAAATAAAATTATAAACCAGTTAGCACATAGAAACCAAAGACAAATTATACTAGTACCAAAAATGCTTGTTTAGAAATGCGATTGTTTCAGTGATATAAAGATTCTAACTTTAAGATTTTAATTTGTGATCACTTGCGGAAAAAGATGGACATTTTTAGCTCTTAGAAACATGATTTAATGACATTGTGTATAAGCCTCATGCAAAGGATAGTTCTACACTAATTCGGTGGCGCCGTTTATGAAACACGAAGGCACATTTAGTGCAAATAAATGAACAGTCACACAACTGAAAAATGACTGACCTTTAATACCCTTTGCTGTCTGTGCAAAGAGGCAAGGGACCAGCAAAACAAGCTTTGTCCGGGAAATCTCTGGACAAGCAGAAAGGTGATGACAGAAGTGCCACCTGGACACTGCACAGGCAGTCCACACTCCCAACCACATGGGGACCCTTGCCTTGACACCTTTCTGCTTCCACTCTTTCAATAGGCTCATCCTGGGACTATCAATCCACCCTCCACTGTCTATCTAGTGGCAGGACACCCTTGGGTACTGGATCTTTCATAAATAGTAATTCAACTTACCCTAGCCAACTGGAGGACTCTCTCACGGCAGTTTGGGACAAGAGTGAAAATAACTGTCAATGACGACTGTAAGCCTTAAAGGAGTTCCTGAAGCCAAAATATGTATCTCTCTTGTGTCCTTTGTTTCTTCCTGAATTGGTATCGTAAATCGAAGTCTATCTGCTATCTAGGTCACTGTCTAGAGGGATTCAGCTTAAGGTACAAATGGAATACACAACAGTGAGACCTGACGAGTCAGGAGGAACTGTTCCTTCCATGGGGAAGCTAAAAAGTGATGTGTTCCGTCCAAGGTAGTGATCCACCTCAATCACCTGGATGTCTTTCTTCTAGAACTGGGTGCCTCCAATGTCAGGTGCCAGACACCAAACACTGACTTTATTATCAAACTTCTAATTTATATCAAAGGCAACAAAAAGATATAATTAACTCATAGGAAACGGGAATGGCAGATTCAGTGCAAACACTCATAAAGTACCTTATTTCTCCTGGAAGCCTCCCCAGGTTGGGGTTGGTAGGGCATGGCCATCTCTGGATTTGCAACCCTGTTCTACCCTGTACTAGCCATGTGCCCTTGTGCATTTACTTCGTGCCTCGTTTTCTCCAGCTGTGTAATGGGGATGATAGCAGTACCCACCTCCGCGGGGTCCTGGTGAGGAATAAACGAGGATACCGTGTGTCTGGCACAGAGGGGCGTTCAATCACATTAGCTATAATTAGCACACGGGAACCACCCTGTGTTATCTGAACGACTGTGTCCCCAGTGCCTGGTACATTACAACTCTTTGGCAAACATTTCCTGATTGAGCAAATGAAAGTCAGACCTGAGTGAAGAGGGGAAAGCTAGAGGTGAGAAGTCTAGCTGACAACAGTTTGGTAAAATATTAACAAAGGGTAAAAGTTGGGACCAAGCTTGCGATTCTGGTTTCTCTTGGAGTTTCACTAATTAAAATTTATTATTTCAAGATACAAACATGTGGTGGCAGAAAAAGCAAACACACAAGTAATAAATGTGTTAAACTCTTCTCTCAAACCATTTCTTTTTAGGCACTGAGTGTTCATTCAGTAAATGCTGCAGGCATTGCTCTCCCAGACTTCAGTCAGAGTTTTCCCAAAGATAAATGCACACATCATCTTGTCATAATACTTTTTTTTATTACAATATCCAAAAAACTGAGTATGCAAGTTTAGGAGGTGTCAAGACCTCTTCTTCAACTGTAGGAATGTGCCATCTCAAGACTGTATATTTAAACTATAAAGAAGTTCAAATGTAAAGAAAAAAGAAAACGCAATTTCTTCATAAACATTCTGTGTCTCTTACTACCAATCACATATTCTTTTGTAAACCCTGAAAAACTTCCCTGTAAAGCAAATAATATATATATATATATATATATATATTTGTGTGTGTGTGTGTGTGTGTGTGTGTGTGTGTGAAGTGTTGGTAGCTCCCCTTCCCCAAAGATCAGCTGTTTTCCTTAATCATCTGTATTAGTGTCAACAAATGGCTAAAGATACAATTACTTTGAGAATTAAATACATAATTGTAAAATTTAAACAAGCCAAAGGGCAAGAGGAGAAAGCACTAGGTGGATGGCACATTTAGGGGTAAATTACCAAAACATCTTTCTGAGTCACCAGTCCCTCTTGCAGACTGGCCTTCAAGGAAATTCTTTCTTTATTGCAAGCACAGCCCCAAAGGCACTGGACAGCTTCCTCACTACTATCCCACCTGGTGGTTCTAGTATTGCTACCAGCAAATGTGTTCACTCCCCGGAGAGTCTGGGAGCCAGGTAAGGGCAAAGGACACAAATAGGGCTGCTGGGACTGGGGACCTTCACCTGTGCTGCTTGGTATGCGAGAGCCCAGAGCTCTCCTGAGACGGAGGTCACTTCGTCGATGGTGGCTTTGGTGCATTCCAACCGTGCCCGATGCCGTCTTACTGAGGGGTGCTGATAGCGTGAACAAGTTGACCAGAGTAAGGCTGTTTCCAATGGAGAAGGACTAAAGTGAATAAACTTGACCCTCTCCCCCCTCCCGTTCTCTAAAACTGGCCAGGAGCCAGGTGGCCTTGAACGCGGAGTGAGGGATGGCAAAGGGAGGAAGATGGAAACAAACGACCTGGACAGTAAGATCAACCAGGTAAAGGAAGCCAATAGGGGATGAAGCTCTGGACAGAGCGGGCCCCCGGTGGCAGAGCCCGTGACCATGTCTTCTTGGGGTCATCTGCTTGGCTCTGGGGAAGTGAGTGTGGCACCACGGCCTGGAGGTGGCAGGGGCCGTGGAGAGGGCATCATTGAAGCGCTCGGACGAGGTAGAGCTTCTCCCCGTGCTCGCTGGTGAAGATGGGGGCCTTTTTGTAGTGCTCCACCAACTCGTCCATGGTGTGGAACCGCCGCTGCCCGATGCAGTAGACATTGTCCACAAGCTGCACCTTGAAATGTTTGTTCTTCCCTGATGCTTTAAGAGACACGGAGAAGTCACTGGGCTGGGGAGGAAACAGAACACACGTTACAAATGGATCACAGACAGGAGACTGGGGAGGCTCTGCAGCCACCAGCAGAGGAGTCAGGTTGATGGCAGAAATACTTTACTCTATGAGCCTGAACTGTGTGACCTCTGACGATCTGGGGAATTACTGCCTGAATCTCCCACTTATCCAAACCCAAACCGCCACATGGCTCAAACAGCGAGGACTCTGCTTTAATATCTGATTAGAGATATTAAAAAAAAAAAAGGCATCTGATGTTCAGCATGACCTAGAGTCAGTCCAAGGCTCTGATGTCCTGAATCAAGGAAAAATTCAATTTTGTTTAAGTAGTTTTGGTACTGACTATATTTTAGTGATTTGAAAATGGCGAAAAGAGAATCGTGATGGACTATATGACACCAGTGTTAACCTGGATGTTGAAGAAACTTGGATTTATCATTGCCCAAGCTATTTTTGATACACTGAGAATATTTTAAAAATGGGGTTTATATATGGGCAGTGACTAGAAATTTCACTCCTCCTGACTTCTACCACCACTAATAGAGATTCAGTTATCAATTTTTTTCTAACTCTAAGCTATATATATATAAAAAAAATACAAGTATGGCTCATAACATCCCAGAGGAGGCTGGATGATGGTTCAAGCAAAGATTTTATTGAGAAATGTTTAAATTTGTGATTATGTCAGTATTTTACCTATATTTAAATATATTTTAGAAAGATGTAATTTTTTATTAAAATTGGTCTTTTATTTATCTAATTTACTGAAACATTATGCAGGGAGGACACTGAGAAATGCTCTTTGGTGAATAGAAGTATTGATTAATTTCACAATGATTATTGAATATGAACTACATGCCAGACAGGCCATGCCCTGCCTATGTGTATATGCGTGTCTGCAATGCCTACTACATATGTTCTATATGCACCATGGAAATAACAAATAAATAAAAATAAAAAGGTCAATATACATTTAGTTGGAGAGAATACTAAGGATGCGTAGACAAATCTAAATGTGAATGTGGGGGTGTCACTAGGAGAGCACAGGGAAGGGGGACATCCAGAGAAGAAAGGTTCTGCCTGTTTTGAGGCACTGTGCGGATGGCATGGCTGGCGGGGGGCAGAGGGACGCTGGCCTCCCTCAATGGTTTCGGAATAAAACCCAACCGACCACCATGGCCCATCACGGCCGTCTCTCTTGGCTCCTACCTACAGATCTAATCAATGAGACGAAAGTGTGTTCCACCCCCAGTCCATTTTTACTCCTGTTCATGTTCTTTGAGTGCCCACCCACCCAACCTCTTTGGGTCCACCATTCCTGAAAGGCTCAGCTCAAAGTGTCGGCACCCTGAGGAAGCGGCCCCATTCCCAACACAATGAGCTCTTCCCCTCCTTGGCTTGCTGTAGCGTATGTTAACAGCTTTCCAATGGCAGAACCATAGTGTATTCCAGTACCTCTCTGTAATAGATTATTTATACTTATGTCACATCCCCTTCATTACATGTCACGCCAGGCAAGTAGGGCCATACCCTACCTATGGTTCTATTTCACAGAGCCCTACAGATGGTGGGAGCCTAACACAATACTTCATGGAATCCCTAAACTCCCTGAATTTCCTGAAACCCAGGGACTTACTGTTGCCAAGGGCTTATCAGCCACTCCCCCACAACCCCCCTTGCCCTCTCTGCGTCCCTCCCACTGGACATTAACAGACATCCTGGCCATTGTTTGTTGCACCTGAGTTTACAAACATTGGATTAAAAGTGTGCAATTCTTGTAAAACAAGAGATAACTCTATATAAACTAACGAGGATGACTCAAGGAATGGGTGTCTCAGAAAACCAGCTCTGGGAAGGGCTGCTGGGCTGACCCACTAGTCACAGTTGTTGGTATAAAAGCATCAAAGACACAATTGTATTTTAGTTTGTATCCATGTATCCCTCTGCCTAAAACAGACCCAGTAAGAATGAACCTTTGAGGTGTGCAGGCAGGATGAAACTTCAGGAAGAGACAGGAAGATTTATCTCCACTCAGGCTTAGGCAGTATGTTATTTTCAGAATCATGGCCACTGTAAGTGTGGGGGCAGGGCGGCAGAGGGTAGGAAGGGGGACACGGATCTTGAAAATTTTTTTCCCAACTTGATCACTTACAAATGAACTGTCATGAATCCTGACGTCATATGATCGGGTTGACCAGTCCTATCAACATAATATTCTAAACAGCACAAAATGACATTTAAGTAATCGTCTGATTACACAATTCTCAAATCATGACTATTTTCACAGACCTGAAAAACAAGCCAGACACAGGCTGGCTTCCGTGTTCTTAGAACGACCCTCCAAGGTGGTTGCCATGGGTTCTGAAAACAGAACATACTGAAACAGGCTCTGCCTGGCAGGTTCACCACACAGGGGCAAGGCTGTAGCACTGGCACTGTCATCATTGTCACAACAGTTATTAGCAGATTAAGGAACCACCCTGGCCAGTCACACCACATTCGTGTCCAACAGTATATTCAAGTTATGAAGTGCTCAGCCCTCTCCCGAGGGCTTCTGATGTTCCTTAAAGCAATTTTTAGTGTCAAGCTTCTATTAATTTTTATAAGTATATCTATTCTGTGCCAGAAGTTTCTGCCATCTTAGGTCAAGATAAAGGGCAGTCTCACTTTATAGTTTAGCACAAGCCAGGCATGCGCTAGTTTTATAGATACTTTAATCAATTCACAGCTAAAGCAGCACGTTGGTGGAGTACCATGCGAGTGAGTCAGGGTAAGTATGACAGACCTAATTTTAATGAAGCCAGATAATCAACAGATGACTTTCTGGACAGGGAAATTTGCTTTTAATTTAAGCCCCTTAATTTACCATCATGGTGCGTCATGTTTACGTGCTACAGCAGTAAGAAGGGTGCATTGGAGAAACCTGAAGATGACTTAGACCAGTGGACTCACAAGACCAGCAGCGTCAGCATCACCTGCGAACCTGTCAGAAGGAGCAAACCTTCAGGCCCCACCCCAAACCCACAGAATCCGAAACTCTGGGGCGGGACCCAGCCACCTGAGTTTTAACCCTCAGCAATCTGTGTTTGAATGAGCCTTCCAGGGGATCCTGATACAGCTGGAGAACAGAAATGAAATTTGGGCCAACCACCAGCAACGTCTTCAAGTGTTCAGAGCCACGAGAAAAAGATATGAATGTGATTTATGGGCTAAGCAGCCCCTTGAAAGTGGGACTTCCGTGACCAGCCTCACTCCCAGGCCGTAGATGCTTTTCTGATTCTGGGCCCTGTACCAGACATTCCTGGTGGGGAAGAGTCTGATAAAATAGCTAGGACACTGCTGAAAAGAATGTTCTAAGGTCTATTCCCTTCAAATTGAGCTGGCCCCCGAGATCTGATGGAGATGGACTACTCCAGAACCCAGACAACTCTGCCTCCAGAGAGAGCACAAGGCAGGGGACAATCCTGGGGGAGGTGACCACAGTCTTTCACATCTGCTGCGGTCCTTTCAGGCTTGCTTTTCAAAAGAGACTTAGGGGAGATGGCTAAAAAAGGGCCATGTCACTCACCTCAGCTGGTAGTAGTGTATTGAAATTAAGATTCAGAACTCTAAATTTAAGCTCATCAAACATTTTAACAAGTTTTTGCCTGAATTTCTACACTGACAAAGAAGATAAAAATGAACACCAGTCCAGCATTCACTCTCCACTCAGGTTTTGGTATGAGGCAGTGATCGACCTGGAGACATAGGTCTCTACAAGGCAGTTATCACGCGCTTTCTACGCTGGGGCACAAATCTGAAGCCTGTCGAGTGTCCCTAATCGGGAGGCACGGTGCTTGTGCGATTTCCAAGGTGGAAAGAGTAGTGGACTTGGGAGCTCTTCCCAGCTGGTGAGGGTCTGAGCCAGCACTCCTGCCTGTTAAAAGTTTGTGTGTCATCAGAAGTTGGAGACGGGTATTCTCGAGAAGTCAGCAATTTCATCCAGAAATATACTCTAAAGATGCACAGGCACACATGTAAGAACGTCCAAGAGGGACTATTCACGTGACCCAAGGTGTAAACAGTCCTCACGTCCACCCACAGGAGAATGGATCAATAGGTGAGAAGTACACTTCACAAGCAAGGAAATGGGTGCATCGACACAGACTAAAACACCTCACAGGAGTGTGGACCAAGAGAAGAAAGAAAGAAAAGACCAGTTTTACTATCCACAGAATTCGAAAGCAGGCAAAACCAAAAACATGCTGTTGGGGATACATACATAGTTTCAAAACAGTAAAGAAAACGATTATCATAAAATTAAAGTCACTTCTAGTGAGAGGTATGGTACAACCGGGAAGCAGATATGGGCATGGGGAACAGCTTCTAGAAGAGTCCACAATGTCCTATTTCTTGACCTTCCTGACCTGGGTGAAACAAGTACTTTTAAATAAAATTTTCTGTGTGCCATGTGTCCACCAAAATATTTTAAAGATGCTAAGCTGAACTAGGAAACCTGGCTTGGTGATTCACTGATCACATGATACTGGCATTCACCTACTCAAATATTGTTTCACCCTCTTGCTATCTTGCCCTCTTCCTACCCACTCTTTTGGGTCACCAATTACATGTATGTTAAACCTTTCACTTGGTCCTATCAATCTTAGATCAGGCAACTGCAACAGAATACCATGAACTGGGTGACTGAAAAACACCAAAAATTTATTTCTCACAGGTCTGGAGGCTGGGAAGTCCTGAATCAAGAAGCTGGCAGATTTGGCATCTGGTGAGGACCTGCTTCTAGTTCACAGACAGCCAGCTTCTCCCTGTGGCCTCAAATGGCAGAAGAGGCAAGAAGGGGTCTCTTTTATAATGGCACGAATCCCATCACAATGGGGACTGGGTTCTACCATGTAAATCTGCAAGGGAGACACAAATATTCAGTCTACAGCAAAATCCCTTATGTGCTTGTCTTTATTTCCTATCCTCTGAGCTACCTTCTCATTTACTAATTCTTTTTTCAGCTATGTTTAATGTGTTGTAAACTGAGGTCTTCATTTCAGTTATTGTATTCTTTAGTCCTATAATTCCCATTAATTTTTTTACTTCTAATTCTCTGTCCAAGTTCATCTTGCTGAATTTCTTGGAACTATTAATCCACAACCTTAAAACTGTATTTAAAATCCAAAATCTGGACTTCTGTGAGTCTGTTTCTACTACCTAACCTCCCTACCCTGCCACCATCTTCGTTTTTGGTCTTATTTCCTGGTAATTCTCTTTGAATGCTGCATATCGTGTATGAAAAAATCTAAGAGACACTCTGAGGTTCTCAGTGGAGTTAAGTGTCCTGCAGAGAGGATCTGCTTCTGCTTCTGTACTAGGGTGGGGCAGGGCACCTTCACCCAATGTGGTGAACAGAACTGATTATAGTCTGGTTTATTTCTAGTTTGCCTTTGCTCCCAGTACTGCTCCTTTTGGGGGTCTACTCTAAAGGCCTGAATCTCTTTCTTTGGTAGCCCTGACTTCTAATTTTTGTCCTTAACTGTGGGCTACTGAATTACTACTACTTTGTTGATTTTTGTTTGTTCCAGTGTTCTGTCCAGCTTTGCTAATTGTTTTCAACAGAAATATTAGTCTACCAGCAGAAGGGGAAACTGGTCATGCGACATTTGGAAAGTCATAAGTTGCCCAGACCCCAGTTCTCTATTAGCTATATGACAGAGAAGCAGGATAGCTGCGGGTGTTACAGGCTCTGGAACCAGGCTGCCTGGATTCACATTCCGGCTCCTTTACTTACTAGCCTTGTGACCTTGGACAAACCTCCAAACAATTGTCTGTTTTAATTTTCACAGCTGCAAAAGAGATAGTTTCTGAAATTGGAAAGAAACTGAGACAGTTTAATAAACTACAGTAATGCCAGAAGTATATGCTTGGGAAGTATTAAGCAAACACTGTCATTTCATGGGCCTTCTTCAAGTTCCTTTCATGAAACTTTATGAAGACAGCAATCAGCATCTCACCGATTTCTAAAAAGATTTCTTTCCATTAAAATCTCTAGAAATGCATACGTTCCGAAGCAACTAGAAGAGTTTACATCCACTTGCAGAAGCGCCACATTTTACTTCACTCACAATCACACTGTCATCATTATTTGTTTACATCTGTCTCCCCTATTAGGCTCTAGGCTTCCTGAGGGGGAGGCTCATTTCTATCTTGTTTTTTTATTCAGGAGGAAAATCAGGGCACTCAATAGATGGTTGCTGAACTAATCGGCAAAGAATGACTGTACCCTCCAACTAACACTCATATCTTTGAAGTTTCCTTCTGATTTCTAGCAGAGGGGACAAATATCACCAATATGATAGCTACTTGTTCGTTCTCTCTTCAAACAAAAAATGGTAAAGCAGGGTCTCTTGAACTTTAATTTTCACTCCCCACTGTCCTCTTTATTATTATAATCATGTTTTCTATCTAGAGTACTGTACTATTTGTCTACTGCTATATAACAGATCTCCCCAAAAGTCAGTGGCTTAAACAACAATTTATAATTACAGTTTCTGTAGCTCAAAAATTTGGGAGTGACTTAAATCAGCTAGAAGCACCCAAATTCTATCAGCTGTAGTCAAGACACTGACTGAGGCTGAGGCTGCAGTCATCCAATGCTCCACTGGGGGTATAGGATCTGTTCCAGGTTAGTTCACTCACGGGAACCGCTCAGGAGGCCTCTATTCTCAGCCTTCCGGACCCCTCTGTCAGGCTGCGTGAGGGTTTTCACAACACGGCAGCCTGCTCCCCCCAGACGAAGTGACCCAAGGGACAGCAAAGCCACCTCCCTGCCTTTTAGATCCAGCCTTGGAAGTTGCCTATCATGACTCCCACCACACTATTCATTAGCAGTGAGTACTCATTAAGTACAGCCCCAGCTGGAGGGGAGGTGGCCAGGCTCCACCCTTTGAAGGGAGGGACAGCAAAGAATGTGTGGACATCATTTTAAGCCATCACAAGCACCACCTGTTAAAACTCTCTTTAGCTGGACTAGAATCTAAGTTCTGTATTTTTTCTTTCAGTTTCAAAATATCTGCCTTTTATTCTCCCCACCCACAACTCCCCCCAATTCCTATCTTTGTGCTTCCTCTCACTGTCCAAATTTCCCTACCTTTCCCCTCTCTAAACAAAATACCTGTTCAGCATAATTTCTTGTTGCTGAATACTGTGCTAACATCAAATCTTCTAACATCAGATCACTTCTTATCTCTTTTTCCCTGACTATTCCTCTTAGCAATGACTTCTATTCTCATGGTTTTTGAACCAGAGGCTCTGAAGAATTATCATTTAGTATAAGCCATTCATTCTACCCTTCTTTTTAGGAAGTCATTTTCCAAGTGGAACGTAAGGATAATTAATACATAGGTAGAACACCAACTCCTCTCAAGGTTTTTATCCTCATTATTGTTTAGGTTTAGGTCCCCTATTTGAATATGAACCTGATTTGAGTCCACATCTTCACACTTGGATCAGGGCAGTTGTCAATAAATGACTGACAAATTCCAACTCTGTCAATCTCTTCCACTGTCCATTCCTATAAGTAATCTGACATCTTAGCGCTTTGAGTACTTTGAGAAAAGAAAACCAAAGAATACCCTCTTTGATGCTACTTATTATTAGAAACAGAAAAAAATGGGTACCAAGAAGAGTATGTAACATCCTACATTTCTTCCTCCATCCATCCCTGATAGTTTAAGTATTAGTATGAGTTTCTCCCAAGCGCACCACTGTGCAGAAATAACAGGGGAAGGAGGACCTTGCTTCCAGGCACTCTTGATTCTGAAATAACCTCATAACTTCTACTAACCTTTCATTTTAGACTTTATGGAAAGATGAGAGTAGATGCCCTTTGTATGGTTCACCAAGATACCCAGGGAACTCTGGACCCATTTCCGGTCACACTGCTCTTCAAGCATCAATTTATATATATATTTAACATTCTTTCCTCAAAGAGAGGTCACCTTGCTGGGTTTCTTATTGAAAGCTATGTTATTCTTTCCTTTCAGTTTGGTAAATGGACATTTTTTCTGTCTTTGAAACATCTTTAAGAGACATACTGTTATCCAGAGTAATAGGTCCTCTACCTAACAATATGAGAATCAATAGGTTAGGGGCAAAATGTATCCACTGATCCAGGAACAACATTTTGAGAATTACAACCAACCAAGAAAATTTACATGGTTCTCCTATTTGTTTGCAGAACTACCTATGCTTGACTGTTATATTTTCAATGACGACAATATAGTGGGAACTTTCAAAAAGGTGAAATAGAAGGTAGTAAGGATGAAGGGGTGAGCAGGCCAGTTTGTACTCACTGACCTAATTTATAATGAACTTCTTTCTGTATTATAAACTGTGTAGGGGTAACTCGATTTTATTACTCTCTGTTGCTCTGGTCCTGCTACTGAGGCGGCGTTAAGAAACTCCTTAGGAACAGTATCATGAGAAACACTGCCAAACAAGCAAAAAGGGAAGCTGAGATGTACAGGTTACTTGCTAATGCAAATCAAAACCACAAAGAGATACCACTTTGCACCTATTAGCATGGTTATTATGAAAACTAAAAAACAAAAACAAAAACAGAAAACAACAACTGTTGGCGGAGAGGTGGAGAAACTGGAACACTTGTGCACTGCTGCTGGGAATGTAAAACGGTGCAGCCGCTGTGGAAAACAGGTGACAGTTACTCAAAAGATTAAACAGTAGGATCCAGCAATTCCACTTCTGGGTACACACCTGAAAGAACTGAAGGTAGTGACTTAAATGGATACTTGTCCATCCATGTTTGTTTACAGCAGCATTATTAAAAATAGCCAAAATGTGGAAGCAACCTGTGTCTATCAACAGATGAACAGATAAAAAAATGTGATATATACACAGAACTGAATAACATTCAGGCTGAAAAAGGAGAGAATGTGACACACGCTACAACATGGATGAAACCTTGAAGACATTATGCTTCATGAAATTAAGCCAGACACAGAAGGACAAATACTGTATGATGCCACCCATATGAAGTACTTAAATTCATAGAGACAGAAAGTAGAAAACAGAAAGTTGCCAGGGGCTGGGGGGGGAGAAGTGAGGAATTAGTGTTTAAATTGGTATAGAGCACCAGTTAGGGAGCATGAAACCGCTCCAGACGTGCATGGTGGCGATGGCTGTACGACAATGTGACGGTACTTAATGCCGTTGAACTTGCCCTTAAAAACAGTTAAAATGGTCAATTTTATGTTACATATTTTTTGCTACAATAAAAGTTATTTTAAAAAAGTTTGTGTGCTAGTCTTAAAAGATCTGTGGAACTGTGGTAGAAACATCAGAATCATGATAGAGGAAATAAAGCATAGGAATGGGTGAGGACATCTTTTTCCTCATGGAAACTGACTTCCTGCTGTAGTCAGGGCCCCAGGGGATGCTGAGAGGAAGGGGCGGTGGCAAAGCTCCAGTATGGCGCCTCTTAGCGAGGGCACAGTGCTAGTACAAAATAACTCATAGTTTTCTCCAGATTACCTGGCTTTTCCTGGGAGGCATGTGACTGTTGGAAATGGCTCAGGTGGCTCCAAAACAAAAAGGTTTGCTTCCCTCTGGCCAGGGGTCAGGCAACAATGATCCCCTGAACTTACATACTTCTAGAACCACTTTTTTTATTGCCCTTCCAAAAATGCCTCCAGGGATACTGACTGGCTTTGGCTGGTACACCTACTGGGTCTCTCAGAAAAATGTAAAAATTTCCTGAGGAATTCCTTTGTAATGTAAAGGAACTGTTTTCAAAGGACACCTGGTAAGGCCCCCTGGCAGGGTACAGGGTCACCTGTTTAGGGGAGAAGAGATGTGAGCTTGTCTTTCCAGGCGCTTGTCTACACACAAGAAATGTTTACCAAGTGTCAACCAGACCCAATTTGAAACATTCCTCTCTGTTCAGGTTCCTCAAAGTCACTCCACAGTCTTGAAGGCCTGAGATGACAGTGGTGCATTCTTCACCAGCTGAGAAGCCATATCCACGGCAGAAAACGCCAGAGTGTGTCTGCCTGCCTGCCAGGGCCTACGGCTCCTCCCCCTCACTCTGTACCTGTGTGTGCATATGTGTGTGTGTTGTTAAAAACAAGCAAAATAAAACAAAAAACCAAGACAATTCAAAGAAATCCTAACAATTTTTACAGTTTTCTTCATTGTCAATTTAGTGATCATCAGATTACTAGAAGCCAAGCCTAACTTTTGCCTCTTCCATAAACCAGAAGGAGGTCTCAGAAAACAAACATATTTTCAGCTATTTTGTAGCCACAGCTAAAAGGGAATTGAGTAAAAAAAAAAAAAATATATATATATATATTTATATATTTATATATTTTATATATATATTTATATTTATTATATATATTTTTATATTGGTGCTCCATGTATTAGCCATGTAAGCCTTTCTAATATATTAACTGCCCAAAACTTATTTGACCCAGTTTAAAAAAATTTCTATTACAGCTTTAAGTATTTTTTGGGAAAAACATTTTTAAGAGGTCCTAAGCAATTTTATCTGAGAACCATATAAACATTTAGATAAAAGGTAGCTGGTGATCTAAGCAATTTTTATAAAAATATTTCTGAATATTGTTATGGATAAACTATTACCTTGACATCTTATCTTTTTGAGTTTGAAACAGTTGTTCTTTAGTTGCCTGCAGTTACTGGATGCCTCTTTCTCTCCCCATTATGTTTGCAGGTCTGAAGAAAGAGTGTCTGGACGCCCTTGTGGCAGCAATAAGCCGAGGCCACGGCATCTGACCCAAGCTAACTAGTGTATCAGCGCAGCCCAGGAGGAACCAGGCAGAGGGTCCACCTAGGTTCCTAGCACTCTCCTTCGGCTGAATGCTGGTTCCTACATTGAATGGAAATGCACATTCCGGAAAATTTATTCACCAGTTAATGTGAAGAATATTTCTTGGAGACCCACTGAGGTCCCAGGGATTCAATGACCAACATGGTGACACAATATTGTACTCTCCCTGCTGATCGGGTTTTTCATGGGGGTAACCCAGACACATTCAGAGGTGATTACACCTGAGCATAAGACCACTGTGTGACCTACGGACACGTGGGGGAGCATGTGGCCCAAGCCTGCAGCCTAGGGATGGCTTCCCAGAAGCAAAGGTGGATAGAAGAGACTGGATGGATATGTGTTCATTAGCCTGGTGGGGGTGAGGTGGAGCAGAGGAGGGGAGTTATATCCTAGAATTTTCCACCTGCATGAAGGTCTGGAAGAAGAGAGAGCTGAATCTAAGAAATGGATGGCAGGACCACAGGTATAAGGAGGATGAGGGCGAGGAACAGTGGGGCCTGGAGAGATGCAAGGCACCAACAACAGAGAGCCACTGAGCTATTTATCAGCGATACGACTGAACCAGTCAGCCAGTTGCCTGCAACTTCACCACCACTGTGTGGTGACTGATGTGCTCAGCTAACCTGCACCTGTCTCATTGACATGTCACGAGTTAGGTCAGTTTTAAGTAACAGACTGCTCTGTGTTCTGCTTCCTACATTTATCTCCCTTCCCCTGCAAAATGGAATTAGTACTACGGGTATCCTTCACTTTTCGAAAGCTCATGTTATGCCACGTAACTTTACGAAAGACCTATTTCAGTACCTGTTTTCGATACCTGAAAGAAATCTGAAGATTTTCGCTTTTGTAAAAAAAAGTGAAAAGTGAAAACAGAGTTCAGCATTTGTTTTGCTTGAGCTGTTACAGAGGCAGGCATTGTTACAGAGGCAGCATGAACCCAGAGCAGAGAGAGTGGTCTCGCCCAGCTCCTTCCCCAGAACCATACTCAGCACCTCAGCATCCAGCCCCAGAGCTCCGACTGAGTCTGGGAGCATCAGCGCTTTATCTCCATTATTTTGTGCATCTTTTAGCAAGCTGTGTCCTAGGGCAGCAGTCCCCAACCCTTTTAGCACCAAGGGCCAGTGCACCTGTGAAAATCTAATGCCTGATGATCTGAGGTAGAGCCGAAGCGGTGATGCCAGCGCTGGGGAGCGGCTGGCAATACAGATGAAAACTTTGCTTGCTCACCTGCTGTTCACCTCCTGCCATGCGGCCCAGTGGGGGAGGGGAGTGGGCAGAAAAGCCGAAGAGAGCTCCTAAGGGAGTTGTGTTTAGTGTAAAACTGGACATAGTTAAGTATTTCTATTGTGATGAACAAAATAAAGACCTTGTGCATCCAGTGAACTTGCCTGCATTCACCATTCATACTGTTTACATGCAGAGAGAAATTCTTGGAAGCTGCTGACATTACTATTGTCTCTGCTGGTAGCGAAGTGGTCTCTTCCAGTGGGTACCCAATAATAGGTAAAATGGAAAGTCCATTGCTTGTGTGGACTGATGGGTGTTCAAAGCATGGTGTTCTGGTATCTTATATTAAGGAGAAATGAGTCTTTTTAATAAGTGAAAATATACTGTGTATACATTATTTCTAATTTATATATGTGGTGTATTTATCCTATCATTCCTGCTTTTACTGTATGTTAGTGTTAGTTAGGTTTTATGTTTTATTTGGTATGATTTGGTAGGTTATATTTTTGGGATTGGGAATGTTCAATAGTTTTTCCATATAAGTTTAGGGTAATTGCTTCTTCCCTTTACGCCATTTTGGCTTATGAAAGTTTTCATAGGAACACAGTACTTTTGGGTAGCAGTGGAAACCTGTATTTCCTTTTTTTAATTTATAATATAGCAGAAAAAGAGCTCCACCCAAACCTCTCATAATAAATGATGGTTTTGAGGCCAAATTCAAGTGTCTTCTGTATTACTGAAAGGATGGTTATTCTTTGCTTGCTAATTCATGACATTTTATCAGCAGTCTGCTAAAACGGGTGCTCCTCGGCAGAGCACTCACTTAACTGAGAAGAACTGGGAACTACATCTTTGAACAAGATCAAGGGCACAGTTTAGAAGTCCTCCTTAGGACCAGAAAGAAATTATGAATGACGTCCTGAGCAGGTTTGCGACTGATTGTATCTTATGAATTAACTTTAAATAAGACTCTTGTCTTCTTTTCACAGATCCCGGCAAATGGTGTGGGTTTTTTGTTTTTAAGGGCAAGTATTGAGGAGCTAGTTAAGATGAGGAAGCTAAGGTTACTAAGTCTCTGAGCCATGTGGGAATTAGGTAAGTGACTCAGGTGATGAGGTGTGACCTCACAGGTAGGTGCCCACACTAAATGCTCTTTATAGGTCCTTCCGTGTTAAGAATTCAATATGTTTAAAGTTAGAAAGATTATAAAAATCTAGGCTTAAAACTGCCATTGGACACTGAGCAACAAGTCTGACAACTAAAAATCATTTATTTTTGCAATTGGAAAGATGCTCACAGTCACCTATACTTTTTCTAGACATCATGGTGCCCAAAAGTGGATTGGGAAGCTTGTGAGCAAGGGACAGCAGGAAGAGCTTCTCTCTATCAATCTCCATCTTCTGGGCTGCCTGCGGCAGCTCTCTGCTCTAACGACAAGCTCTTGCCTGGTCTCTATCAGAAACAGAGCAGATACAGCTAGTTTGTTACCAAACTCTAAACAGCTAAAAAAATAAACAGAAAGCACTTTGTGAAATCAATTCCAGCCAACAAAAGCTAATAATTCTACATAAAAGTAAACTTTACAATGGAATTATAATTTTCACTTTAAGCACATTTATAATTCTTGAAAATGGAATATTCTGCAGAAATGGAGTTTAACTGCTGTTAATATGTATAAACCCATTTAGATTGGATAATAGGGACCTAGGGTGTTCAAAGTTTGGTCCCTAGATTAGCAGCATCAGCATCACCAAGGAATGTGCTAGAAAGGCAAATTCTTGAGCCCAGACTTCTTGAATCAGGAACTTTGCAGGTGGGAGCCAGTAATCTCTATTTTACCAAGTATTCAAGGAGATACTTTACAGTTTCAAACTGACACACTTTATAGTTTGAACATCACTGATCTAGAGAATGATGAAACTGTCTGAAAACAAAGTTTTAGTTAAAAATTATGATGTCTATAAAAATATAATTTGAAAAATATAGCAAGAACTATGCTAATCTTTTATTCTGTTCCTTCCAGATCAACAATTTTAATAGATTAAAAAAAGAGCAAGGACTAAAACACAACTATTATTGGGAACATTATGTGCATTAAATTATCTTTGGCAAGACAGTGTTTATCAGAAACGTGTTGTATGACAAAAAATAGTATCTACTACTGTGGGACATAATAAATATGAGGAAAATAGGTGATGTCTTTGAAGTAAACAGTAAATAGGTAAGGGCTTACAAAAGAAACGATAGGCTGATGCTATATAGACACTTTTTCAGACCTCATCCTCATTGTAACCTATCACTTTCTGAACAAGCTTTTCAAAAATGTGAGATGTAACAATTGAAAAAATAAAATGCTGACAAGTTACACAACCTGCCAGAATTCTAGTTACTGGCTATTCTTAATTGTAAGTACAGCCTTCTAACCACACCCATGGAACAGCTGTGGACAGATACGTAAGGATTCTGATGCACATATAGAGGGCAGGTAGGGATTTTCAATTTTCTAAATTTAATGAGATCTGGATTAGCAGGTGGAGATATGGCAATTACATATGGAGAGTAAGATACAATATCTTTTCATCCTTAGCTGCTAGGGATAAATGACAATTATAGATGAGATAGGAGAGCAAGGGAAAAGAGAGAGAAGATGGAAGAAAGGAAAAGCAGGAGGAACTAAGATTCAGGACAGTCAAGAACCATGGCAAGATGGTTTGGTTGGTTCATTTATTCATTGATAAAACGTATGTCTAACAGATAACTCTGAACTACCCAGCACTTTACGGACACTGCATACCACATGTGGCGACGTGTTTGTTTGTTTTTCCAAAATATGCACTTCCCCTAAAAGACACAGACTTCCTAGGACTCAGAGTTTTTTGTTTTTTGTTTTTTAAAATATATTTGTATGTTTTAAAACAGAAAAAATATTAAATTTTCTTAAGTGCAAAGTAAGAGTCAAGCAAAACTCTAGCTTTTTATATTGGAATCACTTAGGATATCTTTTTAAAATAATACACATCTTGAAGAAACACTACAAAAAGCTACTGTGCTCATTTAGAAGTCAGGTATCCTGTGGTAACCTCAATCAAAGGAAAGCCTCAGGCCCTAAAACTGTAAGAAAGAAAAAGGAAATTAAATAAAAATGCATGTGTATCCCGTAGGAATGCTGAACCCATCCAAAACCTGATCCTTGCACACTGCAACGTGCTATCCTAGATTACGAACCTAAGCCATCACACTGGCCTGGTGGTGACTTTGAAAGCCAAACTCTCACCTTGGAAATGCCAAAATGAACAGGAAATAAGACAAGGCAAGACAGGTCAGGAGATGGGAAGATGCTGGCGAGACGCAGAGGCAGCGGACAGCAGAAAAGTAATGTGATAGATTCGTCCATTTGGACAGCTCCTCAACAGCCGCAGATGACAGCTGAGGACAGACTTGGTTATGAGCGAGATAAGCAGCCAACCTGGCCTAGTTCTGCTGTCAGAAGGAAAGCAGTAACATGCCTTAGAGCTCCTTGCAGCATCCCTCTGGCACAAGGCAGGCATACCAACAGCAGAAAACGCCACATGTCATGGCAAGATCCATCAGGACAAGCAGCCCTGCACACCATAAGGCCACATGGCAGTCTTCAGACCAATGGTGCCACTATGGGTACAGAGCTGCTGCAAGTCCCAGCAAAACCCTTTCTGCCTCCACATGTCTAGAATCAAAGGCCCAGGCACACTACTCTTGTGTTGTAGTTTGGTTTTCTAAGTTAAGACAGAATGCAAAAAATCTGGAAAGCCTCCTATAAAGGGTTCAAACAAAATGTCATCAATTAATTTTTTTCACTTATTTAGAAAGGTAGCTTATTCTCTAACAATGTGAGACAAGCAAGACACTGGAGCATATTCAAGTTCTCAGAGGGAACCCACAGAATGCAAGTACCCCTCTGTATCCAGAGGATTTGGTCTCTGAGTTCAGACAGTGATGACCACCTGTATGTGCTTGTCCCATGGAAAAGCAATAGGTCCTTCCTAAGGCCGGCGACCTGAAGACCGCTATTCTCATCTACCCTCTTTCTGAGGACCTTCTTCTCCCCAAGTCTTCGAGAGAAGGAACAATGAGTTGGACTAATGTTTCCACTTTGTGGTTATGCTTTAGCCACTCTCCCTTCAAAGAAGTCTCTTCGAAGTCAAAATTTCCAAATCAAGATTACACTTTTGATTCTCAATTATATTTATCCTTAAACGCTCTGGATCAATTGACCACTTTATACTGTCATTGGTTTTCCAGAGCTGCTTCTAAATTTCTGCTCAGAGGAGTTAAAAGTGCTGCTGTGTTTAATTCTCTTAAGCCTCAAACACGATCTAAAGGAAGCTATGCGCAGAGCTTGCGTCACGTGAGAACAATTTAATGTGATGTCTTGCCAGAAATGATAAACTCTGGCGGCTGGATAAGAAAATCTCAGTGTTCAGATTTCAGATGTAGTTAATGTTCAGGCACCGGGTGCTTGCCCAAGCACATCTGAGGCAGCCGCTAAACTCCGTGAGCTGCCCAGACACCAAAACGGAGTCTGGTTTCCACCACCATGGGGCTCCTCCCACATAACAGAAGTACAGAACACAGCCTCTTGAGTCTCTGGAGGGTAAAAACATTTCTGTGGCCGAAATTCCTCACAGATCAATCAACATGAGTCTTGAATATGCACTCACTTACTGTGGTATCAGCTCTTTCAGAGGACAATTACAGTACAGAGCACATATTTACTAGTCGTGAAGTTTGCAGTTAAAAAACTTAAACTGAAGCCTGCCAGAACCAATAGAATGTAAGCACAATAAACTCCATCTACAGAACTCTTGTTTTTTAAGGGAGAGTCGGGGTGGGAGGGGCCAGGGGGTGTCTCACTATATAGAAGGTGTATTTGCAAAGAGATCTACAAAAACTGTTGAGTATTTCCATAATGCACACATGCACAGGCTACTTTGTGTGAAACTGGCCCAATTCTTCCACATAAGCTCAGCATGCACCAGAAACACAGACCCCAAATTTGTCTATTGCTGCAAATGGACCTGCTGCAAGTCAGGTGGCCTCAGGTCTCTGCTTCTGTTCACACACACAAACTCAAAAACTGCCTTTTTCCATTCTATTCCTAAGTGCTTTAAAAGCTTTTCAGAGATGAACTCGGCAGTACTGCCTGCCGCAGAGATGACCTTAGGATTATATGGTTCAAAAAGAAAAACAAATCACCAACAAAAGGCTGTATCAGAAACCAGGTGCCTGTCTGGCTGAGAACAGTTGACATGCCTGGGACTCAGAGTGAAAACAAAGTCAACCAACAGGGCCTAGGCGAGGTCATTAACAGAATGGGAAACCCGGGGAGAAAACGATTCAAAAGTCTGTTGAATAGAAAAGGGAGAACCTTAGTAAAGAGACAAAACAACTTTCACCAACTAAAAATATTTTACTTACTCTCCCAACTGCAAGAATACCTCTCCAGGGGAGGAAATGGCAACTGTGGACAGAGGAGTTGCTACAGTCAAAGCTGACTTAGGTATATTACAGGACTGCACCTTATATAGGTGATATCAATCAATTGTATTTATCTATCTTAATATGAGCCCCAAGTATTCTTTTGCTATTTCCAGTGTATTCACACAATCTGAAAAGGGATGGCACACAACTGTCATGTTGTGTAATACATATACATTTACACACGTTTACTGTTGTTGTCTGGAACCTCCCTGGCACCGGGCAGACCTCGCCACCCCAGGGCACTTACCGAGGACTCGCTGTCCCTAATGAGGAAGTCACCCTCGCGGCCCCGCTCATTGAGGGCGCACTCAGCCTGGTGGCGCGTCACGTTTCCGTAGTACCACTCTCTGCCCGCGAAGCGCCCACTGCCGGCGGGCCCCGGGTAGCTGATCTGTGGGGCGTGCGAAGGGGGCAGGGCGGGCCCGTCGCTGAGGACCACTACGTAGTTTTTGGGCACAAGGCCGACCTGCCCTCGGGCGTTTTTGCATTTCCACCACTCGGGGTCATTCTCTGGCTTCTCGATCACCTCCATGGTCTCCCCTTCTCGAAGTTGAGCTCCTCCTCGGTAACTGAGCTGAAGGGGTACAGCGTCTGGACCACATGCAGGACGCGGGCGCCCTGGCCATTGCTCAGGGACGCGCCCTTCCTCAGGCTCAGGAAGCTGGGGGACTCGGCGGCCGCCTCGTCCACCTCCTCTAGGACGTAGTTGGAGGGAAACCAGCCGATCTGCCCATTGTAGCTGCCACGCCACCAGCCATCGCTGCACTTCTCCATGACGATAACACGTGAACCCTTCACCAGGGACAGCTCGTCCTCCCTCTCCGCCACGTAGGCGAACTTGACGAAGGCCGGGATGTTGAGGTCATAGATGCGGTCGGCGCCGCCCCCATTGGCAGGGTACTCGGCATCAGTGCTGGGCGTTGGGGACGCGTCCCGAGCGCTCGTCTTCCTCTTGGTCTTGCCGAGGCCTGTGGAGACACAGCAAGGACTCAGTGGGCACCTGCACGCGCGGTGGACGCCACCGGGCATCGTTAGGATCCTGACGCCACCTCCCTGTCCATAAAGTACAAGGGGGACAAGTCCACCATGGTTAAAAACTACATCACTGTCAGAAAAGTAAAATGTTGCCGGCTGCGCTGTGCCCTTGTGGAGTGACTGAAAGCCGAGAATTACTAAAATTCTACTCTTAAAAAAATGCCAGAGTACGAGCAACACAAAAGATGGCAAAACAACAGAAAATAGTTTCCTTCTGAAATGATTAGAGAATTCTTATGCCACTCAAAGAGAAAAATAAGGTATAAAGGCACAGACAGAATGGCTTCACATTCTTGGGCAGAAAGTTGGACTAAATGAACTCAAAAGACCTGGTCTGAGGGGGTTCAGGTCTCAGCAAACCAGAGCTTGGACCCCCCTGCTCACTGCCCCCTGCCTCCTCTCAGGCCAGCCCATGCGTCCTCTTCCAGTCCTGGGGCAGTCATGCCCCCACAGGGCTTCAGCAGCATTGTGTCCCCAGTCGGCAGAAACCGATACCCTCTCCTTTCTTCTCTTCTTGTACTTCTTTTTTTCTTTAAAAACAGCGGACACATTTCCCACAACCAGATGTGAAGAGTGAATTAGGAAAAAAAATTGGCTGATACATTAAGTCTAAGGCAGAGAAATTCAAGCGGCAGGTGTCTGGGAATAAGGAGGAAGCTGACCCTCCTGACATCTACATTATCTGAACTCTCATAACAGTCCTGTGACACGTGAGCACCTGCCCCCCAATTTCTGTGGATGGGGAGATGGAGGCCGAAAGAGACCAGGGAACTGGCCCAAGCACAGCCAAGTGGGGTGGTCCAGACCCATGCCTCCAATAAAAGGAACAGTTGAGAGGCCGATGTGCAGCATGGTTTCTGTGGCAAATGTACCATCATTTCTAACATGATTTCCATGAGAAATGCATCCAGGACTCTGAACTGGGGTGTTAAGAATCTATCCTCACTCTGCCACCTTAAACAGGAACGAATCCTTCTTCTGATTCAAGGCAATGAAAATGGCCCCTGTGTCTCCAGGTGTAAATGGAGGTGAAGCTTAGGGAATGAAGGTTTGGAATAAGAAATGTGTTATGAAGAAACATGAAGCCACATGACCACCACCACGTGACAGCTAGATCTCAAAGGGAGCAGTATGAATCTAAAAAAGGCAGTGTGTGGGTCACGTGTGTCTCACAGGGCAGAGGTGCTGCTGTGCATCCAAGGAGCAGAGGAGACAGACATGTACCGGAGCCCTGCGCCCTGGACGGCCCTGTGGTGTCCAGGCTCCAGGCATGTTTCTAATTTGAAGGCAAATCCGTTACCTTTTAGGCAGAGAGACAGTGTGGGAATCCTGTCCTCACTTTCTCCATGTGGATATATTTTCTACACATCTTCCACTTCATTTCTTCTCTCATTAAAGTCATACCACTTACTTCTCCCACTTGTAAAAAAAACGACTTGAACTCTGATGTGTTTTTAACAAGAATAAATTTTTTTTCTTACAATTTTACACATTTGAGAGGCAAATCCTTGCACCTATTTTGCAAGTCTCCAGCCACCTTTATCTACTACAGGTAACTACTATAGTAGCTAACAGACGTGTGGCCAACCACAAGCCTTCACTGATGAGCTTGTACTTGCCCCTCTCTGCACTTTATTTTGGAAGAACACACTTTCCAGTACTTTCCCTTGAGGCCTGTCTACCCCGCCCAATGAAGAATTCTGGGCAGCCTGGGCCATGGACCATTTGCGAGTAGGCCTGCATGACCCAGAGCCCAAACCATGCAAGACACCACGAGGTTGCAGTCCCTGTCACATTGTACTAACTGACGCATGAGGAGCCAGTGTGTTTCAGCAAGATTTGGGACGACTTCAAATGATGTGCTTTTCTTTCAGTCCTCGAGTAAATCATAAAATTCAAGTGCACAGAATTTATTCAGTATTTAAGTATTCTGGTTGGAGCATTTGCTGCAGCGTGCTTTGGATAAATCACATCATGAATGGGAATACCTAGAATGTGACCATTAGAAAACCTTTCCAATTGCAGACATGCTGTATTAGGTGATATTAAGTAATGCATTTTGGAAAAGTGATGACTTTCTCTACAGCTTGTTCAATAATATATAAACTAAAACAGCTTTCCACCAAGAAAGAAGAACAAAGAAGGAATAGAAGTCACTGTTTTGTTTTTTTTTTAAAAAGTAAGATACTGTGTCACGTGGCATGTGCTCAGGCGTGACCAGGATTTTAACTTCTACATTCAAGATGAGGCTCTAAACACACGTTTCCTCAAACCTACAACCATAAAACTATGGCATTTAAGATCTAGAAGAAATCTTAGCTATCGGCTTGCTCAGTTGCTTCAGGCTGCAGCTGTTGGGAGTGGGCCCGGGGTCCCCTGCATGTGCTGCCCAGAAGACCCAGTGGGGCACAGGGACCTCTAACACATCCCCACCCTGAGCAGCTCTAGTGCTCTTTTTGCTCTATCAGGAGACCTGGGTAGGAGGGTACTGGACGACGTGCTCCACAAATGAGATGCGTGAAGGTCTTGGAGAGGCCAAGTGCTCACCCCAGGTCTCCAGACTGGACAGCAAGGATGCAGACCCCTGAGCATGGGGCTGCCTGGAATGGACCAAGTTTGAGGCCATGGGAGAATGTGAACGAGATCCTTGATGGACCCATTACCACAGCTGTCAGTCACATTAAAGACCAGCCACAATTTGTACAATGAGTTTTATTTACATTTAGTAACTATAATAAAAAATAATGTGTAACACCAGGAATGGTATTTCTTACTCTATGAGCAGACAGAATTTTAACTGGCAAATAGCTGAATTGGACTTAAACATAAACTACACACATACCTTACTTTATTGCGTTTCATAGCTGTTGAGTTTTTTCACAAATAGAAGGCAAAACCGCTCCCCTCAGCAAAAAGATTACAACTCACTTTATTGTGACACTCGCTTTATTGCGGTGGTCTGGAACCAAACTCTCTGAGTTATGCCTGTTTACTCGTCAGCATTTGTGACAATTTTCTGGCATCAAGCTATTGAATCTCTGAGCCTGAGTTACATTTTCATCAACAATAATAAGCAGATTTTAACATTCTTGAATAAAATTACACACACTGAAGATTGAGTTCTAATAAAAGTTTGAATGTCATACATTATTAATGTTAGTGATTTTAAAGTCAAAATCTTTTATATACTCCTTTTAAGATAAAGGGATGTTATAACAGATGAATTTTAAAATATGCTCTAACTGTCATCTTCCAGCTGGAGTTCTAGAGATTTAAAATAAATGTCAAACAAACTTGATAGTTCAGAAATATATTCAATCCAAGTCATTTAGACATAATGTACCTAAGTTTTAGGAGCTCTATGGTAAAACCATTTTATTTTTGTTAATCACATCTGTAACAAACCAGATTTAACTAGAAATCATCCAAGTGTTTATAAAATGCCATTCGTACTAAGAATAGAGATTATTAATTAGTGGGGTTCCCTCTGCCTGTTAGAGTTAGGACCTATCATTATTATCATTATTTTTAATTATTTATGCCTACAGCACCTGGTCTTCCTAGGTGGTCTCCCATCCAAGTACTAACCAGCCCCGACCCTGCTTAGCTTCTGAGATCAGACATTGGGCTTGTTCAGGGTGGCATGGCCATAGATCATGGACTGTGGCTCCACTGCGGAATGAACACAGGACCTTCTGCATGTAAAGCAGAGGTGCTAACTGCTACACTATGGAACTACATCCAGGACCTATTATTAAAGTCAACTAAAAACTACAGAAGGACTTTGTATTAAATGTAAAGAAGATCTCTCAAGATTTCTTTAAGGTACAAAGTGATTGAAATAGGTTTTCATATAAGAGTTAGAATATATTTAATCTTTGGCTTCTAACAGTTCTTCATATTGTTAAATACATTTAATTTGTATTTAGTGTTTTTAGATACGCTAGCAGGATTAGCTTCCATTATTCAGTGAATATCCAGTGCCATTTATGATCAAATATTTAAATATATAGAGGGAATAAACTCAAGTGTACTGAACTTAAGATTTTTTTTTTTTATGGATGATCAATTAACATTAATTCAGTGGTTCTCTGTTGTTTTAATCTGTTCAGCAGCCTTAATTCCTTCTCTTATTCGACAAAACTCCTCTCTTCCAGTGGCTTCAGCAGGGCCCCTTCCTACCCCCTGCTGGGCCATGGGGAGGGGGGCCAAGGGGGTACCCATGCAGGTCAGAGTACTCCCCAGGGCTAGTGTTGCAGTCCTGGGGGATGCCATCTCTCATCTCTTGAAGCTACCTACACTTGTAGGAGTCTATGTGAAGAGTGAAGGAGAGGGCAGGAATGAGGCCCAGAGAGGAAGAGACAGAACCAGGATGACATAAGTGGAGTCCTTTGATCCAAACGTACTTCCCAACGATGTAAGCTAACTCCTTCTTTAAATTCCTTTTTTTTTTTTTTGCTCTGTCTGCTTTTGAGTTGACTTTCTGTCACTTCAATCAAGAGCGCTAAAAAACAAACAATCAAACAAAATAACACTTTCCCAACTCTCACTCCTCCTCTCCCACCCCACCTCCTTAAATATGCCGAACCAAAACCCACTTAGAAAAGTGGCGTACGGTCATCCCTCTCATCTCCACGGGGCATGTTCCAAGATGCCCAGTGGATGCCTTAAGACACGGATAGTACAGAACCCTATTCATACTCAGTTTTTAATTATACATACGTATCTGTGATAAAGTTTAATTTATAAATTAGGCACAGGAAGCGATTACAACAATAACTAATAATAAAACAGACAACTTTTAACAATAGACTGTAATAAAAGTTATGTGGGCCATTATTAAGTAAAATAAGGATTACTCGAACACCAAGACAGTCAATCTGATAACCAAGATGGCTACTAAGTGACTGGCAGGTAGCATATGCAGTGTGGTTAATTAACATATTAGAGCAGGATGGCACAAGATTTCATCACACCACTCAGAACAGAGCACAATTCAAAACTCAGGAAGTATTTATTTCTGGAACTTTCCATTTAATACTTTCAGACCACAGTCGACTCCAGGTAATTGAAACTGAAGAAGGCAAAACCATGGGTAGGTGGGGACAACTGAATTTGAATAAGTTGAAAAGAACACTTTGGGCACACCCAGGCTTGGGTGTGGGCCTGAGGGTTGGGTCATGGTGGAGGGACAAGCATCACAACCACATCATGACTAACTGCCAGGCTGGTGTACGTGTTTCCTAAACCCAGAGAATCTTGGGTTTCAAATATTTACCACAAGAGCCATAATGAGAAATTAGTTGCATGAGGGGACACAGACATTAGGCCTAACTGGCCAATACAATCGAACCTCAATTTTCTGGGGGGCTATCAGATCTGTCTTAGGATGGGCCCAAATGAATTCTCTGAGGCTGGTATCTTAGCTGTGGTTGTCTGAGAAACCCCCAAAGGCAGCTCAAAAGAGTGGGACAGGCTCTCAGTATAAACCGATTTCAGACAAGGCCAGATCTAGGTCAAAAGAAACTTGAGCATCAGTTCCATCACTCAGCTGCTTCAGTTACCATCTATTCCTTTTGTCCACAGAAGCTCAAACATGCTAATAATTGCTAGATAAGAATGAGTTCAGGGGAGGAGGGGAAGTGTGTGCAGTAGAGAAGCCAGGTGACAGGGCTGTGAGCAAGATGTGAGGATGCCTTGGGCCGCGCTGTGGGGTGGGGTGTAGGGACAGAAAGCAGGGCCATGCTGCAGCAAAGGCATCTGCAGCTGAGGCTGGCAGAACTGTGTTGGCAAGCAAAAAGCTATCACCTCTCTAGCATCCTGTTGGTGAAAAATGCTCTTTACTTGACACCATGGACTCACCATTAGAAACTGGATATTTTTTAAAAAGAAGTTCATAACCACTTCTGAGACAACAGACTAAATGTAACCTGTGACAGCTTTTTGGGTCTCTTCCATGTCTCTCTATGGGAACCAACTTCATTCATGAAAAATCCCAGCCTTCCTGCTTTTGTCGTTTGTTGCCACAACAGTTGCATTCACACGACGTAAGGTCCTGACACCAAGAGGGGAGAATATATCCTTATGACAGCCAGGACGTGCTACAAACAAAGCAGGTTGGGCATAAAGTTGCAGCTAGAACCTTCTTTCCTCTAGCAGTTAAATCTAGCTTTTGAAAATGAAAATCAATGCCTTTTCCAAAAGCTTAGCCAATATGCATCTCGCTGACCAGACCGCATACAATGTGGCCTGTGGGAAAACATCGTGGGTGCTGGGCAGGACTCCAGTGTTGGTGAGCGACTGACTCGCCGTGGGTCTTTTCCTCACAGTAAAACAAGGGTGAATCCCAAAGATCTGCTCAGCACTGAGACCGAGAATGGCACTATGATAATGTGACGACACTCGTGAGAAACTCAGTCCTTCCCCTAAGCAATCTGGGAGTACTTTCCCACCTCTGTTTCAGCACCTGCCTCACTGAACTCTATTTACTTCCCTGAGAAAGACCATGTTTAGTCATTTTGTGGCCTCAGGGCCTGGCATTCAATAAATGTTTGCTCAGTTAATAAACCCCACTTCCTATCTCACCACCACTATTTCATATGCACTCTTCCAACCTTCCAGACTGATCTCTCCCATGATACGCATCTATATTGCCAAGAGTGTTGACAGATTATGTAGGAGCAGACTGGTATCACAATTAGCAAACCTCCCAAGTACATGCCACGCCAAGCCCTCCCCTACGCCCCTTCCTCCCTCCCTTCCTTCCTTCCTCCCACTTTTCAATAATACTTTGAGACCCTACTATGTGCTGGGCACTCACTCGTGAGGCCAGCAGCCAGGGTGGGAAGGCACTGCTCCAGCTGCGCTGTGTCTCGAGGTTCTGAGGTACACTAGTTCCTGATCCACCCCCCTTCTCTGCTCATCTCCAAACTGGAATGAATCAAGATTGACTTTTATTATTCCTAGGCATGTGCACCTTAGGTGTTTACCTCTTACCCTGTAACAAGGTGCTCTACTGTGTGCCCGACAAAATTCTCAAGTACAGGCAGAGGCGTAGTCCAGGAAGGGAGGGAGGAAGGAGGCTCAGGAGATGGAAGAAGCTGCCATCTCTGAGGCAAACCCACACTGATTGGGTGGGGGCTGTCAGCTGAAGGAAGGACAAAGGAAATAGTCACCATGCCTGTGCCCAGACAGTCCCTTTCCCAGTGGACAGACGTACCAGGAGACAGCTTAGAGGAAGAGGTATCAGGGGCAAAGGGCCTCTATCATCACATAGGTCCATGTGTCTAGAACTCTGAGCTGGAATTTCCATCCTTGCTCATAAGAAAGTCTGTCTACTTGTGAACAGGCAGGTAAATAACATGACCAAATAGTTAAGCCTGAAAAAAAATGGTTTAGAAGTATATAGAATTTTCTATTAAATGTGAAAGGCAAATGGTTACACAGATGCCAATGAAAAGAATTTTTTAAAAATTTAGTTTTTAATCTACAATATCTATTTAGTATTTCTCAGTACACATACTCGATCCATTAGCACACACATTTTTTTTAATATGCAAAAGGGTGTACAAGATGTGGCAAGGATTAGACATGACATTCTGCAATATTACTTAGCATGTCAATCCACTGACAAAAGTGCAGCACACATGCATCTTTTCAAGACCATACCTAAGTAAAGTGAAATGGATAAAAAAATTAAAATTAGGAAAGGGACAGCACATTGACACAGGTGGCAAGTGGCTGGCAAAGACAAATGAACCATTTCCGCCAGCCAAATTTCCCAGGTCACGTTCCAAGACCAGCTTCTATGCCTACTAGCTTTAGACTGTGGCAATTCTATAATACCTCTATTCCTCATTTTTTTCATCTGAAATATAAAGATATTGGTGGTACCTGTGGAGATGATATGAGGGTCTAAAAACTGGGGAACATACTTAGTGCAGTGTCCAGTACACAGCAGGAGTCTAAAGGATATCTGTCATTGTGTTTATTGCTATTATTATGTCATCTAATTGTTTTCTTTTCCAGTTGAAGACAAAGACAGGACCAATGGAGAGAAGAACAAGTGGGGCCTTCTCAACAGAAATGTGCACACATCGAGGTTTTTTTCCCCTAAAATGTCACTTCTGTCTTCTGGGCCAGGAGTAGCTAAGACATGAGCATCTCTATGGACAGTTACAGAGAGGATGCTCAATAATGTGAAATGGGCCTTCCTGTAGGGAGTAAAGGAAAAGCCCGTTTCCCAAGGTAAGGACAGGCAGAAAGGCTCACGGAATTACACACTGCTATACGCAAGGCAAACATCGGTTACTAGGATGCCAGGCCCCACGGAGGGTTCCTTCCCTGCCTGTGCTCCAGGAGGAGGTCTTGGATGTAACTGTGGTCCTGCCTCTGGCCGCTCATCGTTCATCTACGGCTTTGTGGACAGCGCCCAGCCTGGGGCTCAGTGGCCTGCTCCTGGCTTTGTGGTGAAGAACCTTTGCAATCTCAGACAACTCACTCAATCTGCCTGATTTTTGTAGAAAAGGTTTGGACCAGGTTATCTCCAGGGCCCTTTCCACTATTCTAGAATTCTGCAGATGGCCCAAACTATCAAATGGACTTCACTTTTTAAACTTAACTGTAAATAGTAGGCAATGAAAAAAAAAAAAAGTAGAAGAACCACAAAGGGACCAAGTGGCCTTTCTGACCTTCATAGCCAACTTTTGTCCCTACATTGTTTTTCTTAGCACATTAGGTTATACATTATCGATTTAATCAATTTAATTTAGTAGCATGAGAAGAGCTACAGTTTCACCACTAATACACACTCTACTTCTAAACACCCATTTGTAAAATTTCCAAATCAATCAATGGCTTTACTCCTTAAAAAGCCAAAAGTGTAAAATCAAATGAGCTTTCTTGCACACAGAAGCCACAGGATGGCCTGCTTCCATGAGGCAACACGGGTGGCCCCGGCCTTCAAAATTTACAAAGAGCTGCCCTGAAGGTGGCTTCTCTGGCTGTGAGAAACATTGGGGACAACCAGAGGTATTTACAGAACCTGAGTTCAGAAGCCTGGACAACATTCTAGGCAAAAGAGGCCTTGAGCAAATGCAGGCTGATGTGCAGAGAAACACCTAGCTGTCTGACACTAGCTCAGTCCACCAATTAGACCCCGGCCCGACTCAGCTCAGGCAGCCTGCCTGCCCTCTCATCCAGAGAGGAGCGTGAGCACCGGGCAGGGTGCGCAGGGGGAGATGAGGCGTCAGTGCCAGCCTCACAGCAGTCTGGGGTCTCAGCAGTAAGCACTGCAGCACATGCCAGTACACACATGCCCTGTGCCTGCCCCCAGGGGCCAGACTCAAAGATGTAATAGAGAAAAGGAACATTCTAGACATATGGACAGGGTCTAAAAAAGAGAACATGCCATATGGGGAAATGCAGTCAGAAACATGGCAAGAAGACTTGACTTTAATTCCTAAGCATTTTGAGTTCATATGTCTCTATTCTACTGCTGGAGTAAGGGAAAGGGTGTTTTCTATTCTCTTTAGAAAACTAAAGTGGAGTAGGAGAATTTTAATAAGAAGCAATCAAGATGCTAGCTGCTGGGAGATACTTTACCTGATGTTCTCTACTTCCTCAGGACCCGAGGCGGGCACGCGGCCCAGCAGACAGAGCAATTCGCTTTCACGCACTCAGGCGTAACAGCACACCTGTGCCCCTCACTTTCTAAGGGCACAGGCCCCTTTCTCACTTCCCAGTCTCTCCTGGCTTTTCTATTAGCATTCTTTCTAACAATCTGTCTTTATTTTCTAATTATCCTCCCACTAATCTGTTGATCAGTTATTTTATATTTTTGGATCTAAATACTTGGAAGCTTAAGACATACAAAAACAAATCCAAATTTATTTTAGGTGTCTGGTACAATGACTGTAGAAGTTTCCATATTATGTGGGCAATACATTTGGCAGGTCATTTCTACGATGAACAATCTCATAAGATAGAATTCTACAGAATTCAAATTGTGACACATGATACGTAATTCAAGTTCATACAATGGTAGATTATGCAACAGAGACGGAATAGGTGAACCTGAAGTAGTAAATGAAACTTTGAGAACCCATAGTCCCTGTCTCCATGCGGAGAGGAGATGATAATTTGTTGTTGAAGCCAAAAATCACATTGAAATATCGTAATCTTCTCCTCATCTGTTACCTACAGACTTTTCATGGGGAATGATTTGGCTTTGTAATGTTTTTTTTTTTTGGCATGAAGAACCAGTTGCTTAGAGAGTGACTTAGTTTAGGAAGTTTGTTTAACAACATGCAGGGAGATTAACAATAATTTTCTATTCTTCAAGAACATTCAACCCAGGAACACAAACTACTTCTAGGACAATGTACCATAAAGAATCAGCAACTCTGACATGTTTCATGGAATGCACAAAACCCCATGCACATCTGAAGAGCCAGAAAGTGCATGTAAGCTCACTCACTATGTTTCCTTTCCATGTGTGAGATGAGGCACCTGTAGAAAGAATTGAATATTTTCTGGACTAACTGCCCTATGACAGCTTGTACTGATAACAGCAAGAAGTCACCTATTTTAATTACCTGTGTGTGTAAATACTGACCAAATAGACACAAACAATTAGAGATATAGTGATATTGCTGGGTGATGAAATCACAGGTGATATATGCTTGTTTTATGTTCTCTAATATTTTATAACAATTTTTTTATAAGAATAGTTGTATAAAACCCAGACATTTGAGAGATAATGACTCTGAGGAATAGTTGTGTGCAGAAATCTGTGAAATACAAAGAAACCCTGAATGGCAAAGGTGGCTGAAATATTATGCATGCAGCAGCCACAGGACATGTGTGCTGCTGACAAAAGTGCTGCCAAAATAAAAATCAATTTACAAAAAAGGAGTTGTGTTCCTAGGACATTCAAGCTTCTGAGTCATTTTAATTAATGGCACCTGCTCACCTCAACATGAAGGAAGAGGGCACAATTATTAATAAGTGACTCCCTTGGGGCCAGGGAGCAAACGATGCTCACTGAAGGACCTGGTACCCTAGCATTTGAGGGACTATAGCAAGGATGGCTGAAAACCATAAGAGCCGTACCAGTGGAAGCCAGGGAGTGACAGAAACCACTGATACTGATGCCAAGTGAACGTCACTACTCCCGCATCCGAATCCTCAATTCCTGGAGCAGGAGAATTTGTTCTCCACAGGGGATATCTTTGGGTGTTCTCTTTCCAGATGCCAACAGCAACAGACATTGAAGTCAGGCAGACCTAGTTCAAATTTCAATGCCATCACTTTCTGTGTGCTCTTGGGTACAAAACTTATCTCCCAAGTCTCAGTTTTTTTTTTTTCATAGGAAAATGAGGATATTATTATGTCCCTCCCAGGGTTATTGTGAAGATTAAACAACAATGTATGCGGGCACCAAACACAGGCACAAATTAGGCAAAGAGAAACCGTTATTACTGTCCACTCTGGGAAAATACATATAAAATCAGTTTTGGGGTCTTGGTTTGAATTTTTCTGCTATATTGGCTTTTGTTTCGCTTTGGGGTGGGGTAGGGGTGACACCCTTTCTGGAGGGAATGTTGGCTGGTGGAGCTTGCAGACCCCTGAGCACAGGCTGTCACTGGGCCTCCTTTGGGCTTTCCTGCCGGGGAGGGCTGTGGTGACAGCTCTCAAAAGTGGACAGAAGACCTGGGACCTGACCTCAAGATAACACAAAGATTGAAAGTGTGGCTGAGGTAGGTAACACGCTGCCTCAGAAATGTCAGGTGTCCACTGCAGGCCCTAGAGAAAACCATTTGTATAGAAGTCCTAAAACTAAAATTTGCTTAAAAATAGGAAGTACATTATAACAAAAATCTGAAGTCTGTGTCTCCTAAAGTTGAGATTATTGCCTGAAGCATTCTGAACATGCTCACTGAATGTCATGCTCAAATGCAAACAGGTATTGCCCTCACGGCCCAGTTTCTCCTCCTACTTCCCTAACGCTCCTAGTTGCTCTGCTGGTCATTCACTCAGGCTCGAGACCCTTGAGTCATCTGTGACCAGTACTTTTAGCTGTTCCATATCCAGTCAACGTAGAGTCCTGGGTTTTCCTTTAAAATCCTCCTCCTGTCATCTTCCATTCCCACTACTAAGCTCAGCACTTATGATGTCACCCCTGGGTCACTCTGAGGTTTTGGCCCCAGTCTCCTGCTGACAGACTGGCCCTCTGCAGTCCCTTCCTGACAACCAGGATTAAGACACCTGCTGTCCACCCTGATGGTCCTCTCCTTTGTTCTCCACGAAGGATGTCTTTGGGTGTTCCCTTTCCAAACGCCATCAAGTGTATAGTATTCAGGGCCTTCACAACACGGCTCACCCCAATCACTCAGGACTCCCCAGCACTCTCTTTCCCTCTAGTCTACTGTCTCCCTTAACGCTGCTACACCTTACTCGTGTTCCCCTCCATCGGTTAAAGCCTACCTCCTCTCACAAGTCCCAGCTCAGCTTCGAGTATCCTTTGCATGGATGACTTCATTCAATTCTCAATAATTTCATGAGACAAGTAATTACGTATCCCTTTTTAGAGATTACGAGGTTGAGGCTTACAGTTCAATACCTTGCCCGAAGCCGCTCGACCAGTACGTGGCAAAGCCCGAATCTGAATGTGGGTGGGCTCGGACTCCAGAGCCCCGCCACCCCACCCCAACCACTTTGCTACGCTGCTTCCTGAGTTGCACAATCCAGCCCGTTTCCAATGGGACAGGCAGAGACAGTGCTACCATTCAATGGGGACTGAGTATTTATGCCTGGGTCACTTCCAGTTATATCACAAGCTTCAGAAAGTCAGAAACTACTAAACCTTATCCTTTTCTTTATATCCCATTAGATGAAATAATGTCTGGCCCAGCTCCCACTTCTGATCTGAACATACTTGCTTATACCGTGCTGACCCCCACATAATGTTTGTATCCCTATTTCAAAGTCCTTGGTTGATTATAGCTTTCAAAGGTCACTCAGCACGGAATGACGTGGCCTAGGAGGGATTTCCAAGGGACAGAGCAAGGGACAACTCAAACTCAGATTCAGCTCCCACAGTCATAGGCTGTGGCGTTCACTGGCCACATTTCATTCATAACAAACCATGTGCCCTGATTCAGACCTGCTGAGGGCATTTATAATCACAGCAAAGATCCGGTACTGCATTGTCTAAATGGAACTCCCATCCCGACCCATGCTGCATAACCATGGAGGCTGTGAGCCCAGGAAATCTTTTCTCACCATAGCTCTTCCTGCCTCCGTTATAACAAAAAAAGCATATATTGAACTGGCTCAAAACAGTCTGGGCTGAGCCAGCAAAAAGCAGGGATTTCCTCACGTGCACGCTAGTGATATGGAGAGAACCTGCTGGATAATTATAGAAAGTTCTGAGTCAAGTACTGGGGGAAAGCATTTAGATGAAGAATCGGTTGTTATTCTCATGTCGTAGGTCTAATCTCAGCAGGTACCCAGTGATACTGTCTGATCTCTGAAAGGCTTATGCCAAGTTTAAGGCACTGTAACACCGTAAATATCCAGACAGCATGGGAGCCCAAGTTACGTCTCCTTTGCTACGAGCCAACTTTATAGCCTGCGGTGGCCTCCAAACCACTCATGTCTGGCTGTTGCTTTAATGTACAGGAAAGTTACAAAAACAGCATGAGAACATTATTGTCCCTGAGCCATTTGAGAGAAAGCTGGCAACATGCTATCCTATCATCTCAATACTTCGTGTGTATTTCCACAAAAAGGACATCCTCCTCCACAACTACAACACAACCACCAAAATCAGGAAGTTAACACTGACACATTTCACCATCTAACACTCAGATTCCAAAATTTACTGAAATTTTGTAAATAAGTTTTTCATCTCTAAAATAAAGGACTTGATATCCTTAAAATTTCCTCTAACATTCTAAGTGCCTGTCTCTACGTCAGTCCTACCAAATGTCCATCTACTAAATCTGATACTCAACTTGGTACAGTAAAAAATCTTAGGTTTGAGTTAAGGTCCCACCTCTTTACCATATCTAAGACAGCAGTGTCTTGGGGAAGTCTCTTAGTCACTCCAGAGGCAATCCCAGCATGGATATGCCTCTGAGAACCTCATGAGTTTCACACATAGGAATGAACAACCCCCTTCTTATCCAAAAGTTTTAGCTCAGATCAGTACAAGGGCAATTTTATAGTCAGCATCGAGGAGTCCCTTCCAACAGCCTCACTCTGCTCCCAGGTCTGGCTTGGAATCACAGAGGTGGGAATCTCTGAATCACTGGCAGGTTTCTAATTGTCCTTAGGCATGGTCACATAAGGACAAATGTTCCCGTAGCAAACCTGGGGGCGGGGGGGGGGGTGTAGCTCACTTGTGGCTCCAGATGCCTAGGGAAGTGGTTAGCAATGGACACGTATGCCTTGGAACAGACTCTTTTGAGCAAGTTACTAATAGGTTATAAATGGACTTAACCACTGAAAAGAGTTAAACTTCGGGGCTTTGGTGGGTTCCAGCTGCGATCATGAAGTGGTAACAAAACTGTTCTTCAGTAGCCTGAACAAAAATCTTTGAAAAATACCTCCCTGGAAGCAGCTTCCCCATCTCAAAAGATTTACCACAGTGCTTCAAAACACCTAAGCTGCTTGATTTTATAAGTCAGGCTGCAATATCATAGCCAGACAGTAGCCCAAGCAGAGCACCTCACCGCTGAACTAGAGAGCTGTGTAGTCTGGGCCCTTCAAAACAGCAACTGGGCTCTGCCAGCAGAAATATTCTTAACAATTGCTCCTTGTAATCTGTGGAAAAGTTCTCTTTGACTATTCATGATCATAAGCTGAATATGAGAGGCGATCCAGTATATAAATGTTTTGCCCATGTGCAAATAAGAGCTCATATTGTTTTATTCAATTATAAATTATTAAAGAAAAAGAAAGAATGTTAACCCTTTCCTAACAGGGAGATCTTTTTGTCAAAGTCACTCTAACCAATATTACAGGTGATTAAATGCTTCAATCTCGACACCACAAAGGAGCCTAAGAAAGCGGGGGAGAACATTCTTGAGTCAGTTATTGCACTTAGAGAGGCAAACACATTTACAACATTGTGTCTTTGCTGGGGAGTCCAGTGCTATTTTATTCCAAACCAGGCGCCTGCCAGAGAAATCTTACCATGGATTTAGCAATTGGGTGGATTTCCAAAGCAAAACAAATTACCAATGTGGGTGATACCATAAGGAGCTATGAGAAGGTCAGCACATGCAGTATAGTTTTTCAATGCTGATTTCACTCTTTCTAATATGTGGTAGAGATAATTTCTGCTGGCTGCATAATTGATCTAAAAACCATATTGTAATTCTGACAGTGCACTGGTGACGATAATGTAAACAGGAAGCCATGAACACGCTAGCTCCAATCTTTTTAGCAAAAGAGACCCCTCGTGGGGCAGGAGGGGCTGCAGAGTGTTTTCTCACCTTCCTGCTTGACAATGTCATGCCAAGTCCAGCTGTGGAGACATAAGAAGTCTCTCCATTGTGGTGATTCCTGTCAGTGGCACCTCCCTTCTCTCTGATACTGCTCAAGAGGACCATGGACAACTCATGCGGAGGTAAATGTCCAACAAAAGCAGCCTTTGGGGAGCGTGACAGACACATCGAAACAAAAAAGGGAGTGTTTCTCCCAGTGATGAAATAAATGCTAAGCCCCCAAGAGCTTTTGAACTATGAATATCACCTGCTACTAATATGGATGTTCAAAACACAACTATATTTGTATTTTTACAATATACAATGCTCAGCACAAATGCTTCCAAGGCAATGTGTGCCTGAATGGAGCCAAGCCTGGAGCAGAGCTGTCTCTCTACAGAAGAGCACACTTCACTCAGCATAGCTCTTAAGGACAAATGAGAGCCAAGGGGGGAAAGTGAAGACAAGCAAACTTTGATTCTATTTAAGGAAGAGCTTTCTAACAATCTGTGTTCTCCAAAAATGGAACTGGCTGACTTAGAAGATGAAGTGTTCCAGCAGAGCTGGGTGGCCATCTGTCAGGGGCGGGGCAGCAGGCCCAGCACCCAGCACGGGGACAGGCTGGACGAGCAAGTGTCCTCGAGCATGCTGAACCGATCACAGCTCATGAAAAAACTAAACACTGGGCAAAAAGTGTGGTTAACAGTTTCAATTTGAGGCTTTGTCTTCTCTCTTCCTAAAAACTGAAGGAAAAAAATGATAGGCTATTCAAAGAAATTTCTAGATAATTCAGAGTACTTGCTTTGCCTTGTTTTACTTCTCAGCATTTAATTTGGTTTCTGGGTATTTCATTCTCTTCTAGAATCCTGAGACTATGTTTTAAAAAACGGGTAAGAAACAAGTGAACAATGTTTAACATCTCCTTCCAAAAAGCTACTTTGGTGGGTGAGAGGCTAAAATTGTTAAATAGAAATAAAATTAAGCTCAGGGCACTCTTAAAGTATTTATCTATCAATGCTACTCCCATTTCTTTACCAGTTAACTAGGAGTTATAAACATAGGACAACAATGTTTCTTTCAAGTAACTTGCATGGGAAAAAAAGATGAAAGGATGTCAATTTAGTAAAAGAATCTGACTGCTCATGAAAAATGGAATTTCTACTTCAGGCTCAGAATCTGATAGCTGGTGAGGTGGTGTTATTCATATGCAGGCCTATGTCTCATTTCTCTTTCCAAATCATGGGCATAACCTAATCCGTGCCACAAAAATATACAATAAATGAGGGCTTTCGATGGTTTTGAACAGTTAGTAGACTTTTCAAGATTGCATAAAATAAAAGACAAAATTTTGCAACACCCACTACATTGAGTATATAATTTTCTTTTCAGTTTTCCCATATTATCCTCCTCCCAAATGAAAAAAAAAAAATCCTCTCATTAGAGATAAAAAGAAAAAACTCAAGTAACTGTAACATGGGTGATAATACTGACTTAGTTCAATAGTGAACTCTTAAGGGATAACCAGCAGTCTCAGGTAAAACCCATGTGATGCTCATAGAAGAAGGCAACAATAACTTTTTAAATGGCAGCTCAGTTTAGTCATTCTTCAGAAAGGCTCTCACAGTTATTTTCTCACATAATTTGAAGCAGTAACTACTGCAAGTAAGTCTGATACACACAAAAAATACCAAAGCAATATTGGCCACTGTTAACTTCAAGTGATTCCAGGTGGCCTTTCCTACGTCCAGAAGCTAGAGGAGAGAGAGTCATCTGGGAAGAAAGCTGGAGGATGAGCCAACTGAGCTGAGCTCCCAGCAGTCACCAGCTGAGTGACCCTCAGAAGCTTCTGACATCACACCAGTGCTCACACAATCAACTCGGCTAATACTGTCCAGGCCTGTGGTATTAAATTCATCCAAGATTCCAAGAGCTTCTCACTATCTCCATCTCTATGCATAATGACCAAATGGACAAGATTTTGTAAAAGAGAAATGGTTTGATGGAATGACACAGGCAGAGCTGTTGACATTTTTAGAGGTGGTAATTCTACTTCAGGACCCTCCAGAATGTTGATGCCAGGGGACAGAAACATGCGCAGGGGTCCAAAACACACAGAAGCGCCAACTCACATAATACTCTCCAAATGCTCAAATCTTCAGGAAATGACAAACGTGACATTTCTCCATCTTGATCTCTTAATTTTCAGAGATGAAGAAAAAAACTAGAAAGATGTCAACATTTAAAACAGATTTTTTTTTTTTAGACACATTAAAAAGATGCACAGCCTCTCTTTGCTCTCCATAACAGGAAGCAGTTCAGCCTTAACCTGGACCCCAATGCAGCGAGCACTCACCGAGCGTGTCCTTCAGGTTCTTCACCAGGGAGCCCTTCTTCAGGCTGTTCTTCCTCTCCACGTAGTTGGATGGCACGTAGCCTGTCCTGTTGGCCGCGTTCCTCACCCGCCACCACGTTTTGGAGTCATCCAGCAGCCACAGGCGCTCATTTTTCTTGATGTCAAGCTCCTGGTCCTGTTGGGCAGTGTAGTCCCACTTTGCTATAACAATAACTTCTTCTGTCATCTTTCATGGAGTCCTTCTGCCAGCAAAACATGTGGAGATGCTCATTAGAGAACCAACCAAACACTTCATCCTTTGCATCAACTTGAAATATTATGCAATTGATGGCTTTTATTACAATTTGGCAACCAGTTTTCTCCTGGGTCTTGAAACATTCAACCTGAACATGACCTTTCAATAAGCTTTAGCATTTGGTTTAGAAACGTTAGCCTTATAAAGCAAATCTTAATTTTGTGCAGTGGGAGTTCTGCATGCTCTGCCAAAGACAAAAACAAACTTTTAAAAAATTCTAAGCAACGATATCATAATTAAATGTGTTCATTCAATGAAGCAATACCAGCTCCTTGTAGCTGATATGTCTACACCCATTTTCTCAGGATATCTGGATTTTATGAACATATTTAATGAATACAACACACTCAAAGTCTTCCTATGTCAACATTAAAATAAATGCAGTACTAATGTAATGTGATACCCTGGATTGGATCCTGAAACAGAAAAAGCAGGTGAGTGAAAACACTGGTGAAATTTAAATAAAGTCTAGTTAATGGTCATGCACCAAGGTTGATCTCTTAGTTTTGACAACGGTGCTGTGGTTCTATAAGATGCTGATACTAGAGGAAACTGAGTGAAGGAGATACAGGAATGCTTTGTACTACCTTTGAGACTTTTCTATAAATATAAAATTATTCTTGAAACCTGAACATGGATGTTTATAGCAGCTTCAGTCATAATTGCCAAAATGTCAAAGCAATCAAGGTGTCTTTCAGTAGGTGAATGGATAAACAAACTGTGGCACATCCAGATAATGGACTATTACGTGGCAATAAAAAGAAATGAGCTAGGAAGCCATAAAAAAGGCATGAGCGCCTTTACTAAGTGCATTACTAAGTGAAAGAAGCCAGTCTGAAAAGGTTACACACCGTCTGATTCTCACAAATACTCTGTCTTTGACCAAATGTTAGTCAGGCCCCTCTGGACCCTCTTCCCCAACTAGGTCTCAGTTTTTGTACTTCTACATCCGCCTGTGCATTGCTCAATTTTGACAAGAATCCTGCTAAGTTAGTTTAGCCAGAATCCTCCACCCTCACCCCGGTAACACCTGATCACATCAGCCTGCCTTCGGGAAGAATCCTGTTAAGTTAGTTTAGCCAGAATGCCCCCCTTTACCATTGATGTTTCTTCTCAGCAATTTTTTTCCATTCATCTACCCACCATGCTGCTCCTTGGCTACAAATATCCACATCTCCTTCTGGTGTTCAGAACTGAGCCCAATCTCCTGCCCTACTGCAAAACTCCTTTGTCGCAGTCCCCACTAATCTGACCATTCTTTAACAAGGGCCGTGACTCATTTTTTCTTTAACAATTCCAACTACATGACATTTTGGAAAAGGCAAAATTATGGAGACAGTAAAGAGATCTGTGGTTTCCAGGGGCAAAAGGGGAAGGAGGAATGAATAGGCAGAGCACAGAGGGTCTTCAGGGCAGTGAAACTGCTCTTTACGGTGCTTTAATAGTGGATACGTGTCATTATGCATTTGTCAAGACCCATAAAATGTGTAACACCGAGTGAACTGTAATATACAATTATTCCACAGTAAGAAGTTTATTAGCATCAACAAATAACTACAGCATATTGCATATCTAACAAAGTCAATTCTGGAAATAATAAATAGAAAGGTATACCTGAAGGACTAAATAAATATAATTATCAACTATTTCAGCAGCTCCACATTTCCTAGGTGGAAGAGGATTTAGTCTTTTTTTTGGCAGAAAAATTCAATATTCAAGTCCTTTAACTGACTAGAAGTTTCTTCTAAACTAAGAAGAAAGAAATAATGGGAAGGCTACTGACTAAAGCCCCTTCTTCTCTGACAAAGTGCGGCCTCATTATTTTACAGCGATGACTTCAGGATACAGATGCAACCTATACACACTGACTTCATGGAGGCGTGAATCCCATCTTTAAAATAACAAGACACTTTCCACTAGATGCTAAAGGAATTTATAAATAATGCATATTCTTTTTTTTCCACAAATTAACTTCAAAATTTAGAAAGAATAAACCTTTTGGGAAGGAGGAAATGTTTAATAGACCTTATGTATAATGTACACAACAACCAATAGGATAGAATTTATTATACAAAGCTCATCTCCTTAGACCATTGTGTTATCTACTTTCAGAAAATCTCAAGTCCATACCATGTATCTCTCTAACCTGACCGAAATTCCTTCCTTTCAGGTTAGATCTTGAAAATCATAAAGGTAATTTTTATGTTTTTTTTTTTTTTTTTTAAATAATAAAAGCAATAATAGGAACGGGGCTCAGTAACATCCCATTTGAATCCCAGGTTCACTTAATTACACAATTTTCAAAAGTGGTTTTTAACAAAAACAGCCAACCCATCACTTCAGACAATCACAGCAATTTATTAATTTTCTGCATGGATTAACCTCAGGAACAGCTGTTAGGTTAGGAGCCGGCCAGGCAGGCTATGTTTCAAGAACACTGAATATCATGTGGAGCTTAAAAAATAACACCACCTGGGCTGCCCCACAGATCAATTATATCAGAATCTCTAGGAGTGAGGCCTGGGCACGTTTTTACAACTTATGACTCTGAAAGGTCTTAGAAGGGAAATACAAAGTAAGAGGGAACAGAGTCATCGGATGCCTGCATTCCTGGGTCATCAGACCTGTGGACTCTAGTGGAACACAAATGTTCAGTTTAAGAAAGTAAACGCTGAGTGTATGACACACATCAACTCATTAAAACAACAGAACACCCACATCTCTGGTATCCTTTAGGACACGAAAGGGTGACAGAGATTAAATGGCTTGTTAAATGATAGAGTCAGGATTTGAGCCCAGGTCTGTCGATCCCCAAATCTGTACTCAAGTATTCACTTCTGGGGCTGGGTGGTTGGGTGAGGGTTTAATGTGTGGTCTATACGTTAATAGACTTATTTCAACCTATGAAATCTATGATTCTAGGACAGGTGAAAATATAAAGTCCCTATGCACCTAGGAAAGGACTTGTTCCTTGGCCACAGCAATGGGATTTAAAACTATTCTAATTTATGACAGCTTCCCATCAATATAAAAGCTTTGGGGGCCCAGCCAATCAACCACAAACTCCCTCAGAGAAGACAGCTAACCAACCCCCCTCTAGTGAAGTCTGTAAATCAACAAGTCCTTCACTCCAGTACCTCAACCCCAGTCAACAACCATCTCACCCCAAAAAAAGCCCACCAATCAACAACCACCTCTCTCCAGAGCTTCTGAATGGCAGCCAATATACAGCAGTCCCACTGGCATAATCACTCATCCAGGGTTAAAGGCAAACCAATCCCTGAACACTTCTACTTTTCAAACTCAATTGATACCTGATTCCAAAACCTTCATCAGTGGAGCTCTTTGTGCAGGAGACTGACTTGAATGCACACCCTCCTCAGTCAACCAGGAGCACAGTCAGCTTGGATCAGGGGCAGAGTTGTGACCGTAGATAGCTGGCCCCATGGCTCCCACTATAAAATGCTAGGGCCACTGCCCTCAGGGACAAAAAAGTTGGAAAGAAGAGCATTCACATGGAAAGGGGACAAATCTAGGAGTGAAGGGAGGAGGTGATGCTGGAAAAACCACCAGGTAAATGTCAGGGAGCTGAGAGAAAGGACAGGTAACTGGGACTTGGGTATGAGGACAAGGAAAAGGAAACTGGTCCCAGTCTCAAAAGACAGATAGGATTTAAAGGGGTGACATAGTCAGAGGAGGGCACTCTAGGCCAAAAATATAAGTAAGAACCACGGGGCAGGAGCACATTGCTAAGCAGAAGAATTAAGAATACATGACTTGAAGGAGTAAAATAAAAAAGCAAACAAAATATACATTTCTGGAAGTTTTCTTTTTTAAAGACATTTCATTGTAAAGTAAAATATGCCCCCCCGCCCCCAGTCATCCCAGATTCCTGCCCACACTGATCTTTCTTCTCTTTTCCAGCATGGGCTGAAAAGGCCCAGTTGGAGGCCCGTTCTGGAGGCAACTGCCTTTTGGGCAAGATTTCAGAATCCTGCCCTGAGCCCTTGGGAAATTCTTAGGAGCCCACAGGAACACATGCTGTTTTGCTACGGCATGTAGGATGGACTGGAATAAGGAGAGACTGGAGAAGGATCATGATCATTCCATGATAAGATTAGACATACAAACTGACTTAAATTTCTAAATTTCAAAACTTTTCTTTTGAAAAGTCTTAATAGAAGAAAGTCTGAAAAAGTATATTCTAACTAACTGACTGAAATTTTAAGCTAGAGATGGTATTCTGATTTAGTATAAGACGAAATCATAGCGGTCAGGGCCAAAGGATAATGCATGTTTATCACTGTAGCTTAGGTAGTTCAAGAAAATCGAATTTTTGCCTTCACTACCTATAGCTATTACCTCGGCTTAGCCTACAGAAAGAAGAGCCACAAATTTGATATTACACAGCCAGATCATATCTTACATGTCATGTCACTGCTCTAGAATAGAGCTTAGCTCTAGAATAGAACCCTGTGTTACAATGAACAAAAGAAACTCAGAGAACCTAACAAGTTAAGCTGCTTTTTCAAGTCTTAGATGGAAGAAGAGTAAAAAGAAAAAAAAAAAAAACCCCGACTAAAAAAGCTATAAAAATTTTCTTGGCTCAACAGTTCTCACTAACTTCTAAAATAACATTAATCCTATTCTAGGGTGCTATTTTCTTTCTAAAAACAACCCTGCTCACTGCATCCTGCTGGGTTATGGCTGGGTTACGCACTCTTCATAACAGCCAGTGTTCCTACAATATCCAAAAATGGTCACAGATATTTTGAACGAGGTCTCAGGGACCAGGCTGAACCACTTGGTCTTAATGGCCAATAAAAGACATGAGCCAAGAATCTGGGATTGCAAACTAAGCTGAAGTACCCGTATGTCCACTTCAGACTTCAGCTTATCCTGTAAAATGGGAATAAGAATCCTTGCCTAGCCTTGCAAGACTCTCAGGAAAAGCCTGATAATGTAGTGTTTGAGTGTGGGGTTTGGTATCACACAGATATGGGCTAGTCTCACTATGCCACCTTAGTGCAGCTGCCTCTTCCATAACATGGGATGATAACAGTACCTCGCTTAGGAGCTTGTGAAGAAAGCCCTGAACACACTTCCCAGCACAAAAGGGACATGAGCATGAGACCCACAGTCATAATTGAAGCCCTCTCTATACTACAGCAGCAGTCCCCAACCTTTTTGGCACCAGGGACCAGTGCTCCTATGAGAATCTAATGCCTGAGGATCTGAGGTGGAGCTGAGGCAGTGATGCTAGTGCTGGGAGCGGCTGCAAATACAGATGAAGCTTTGCTCACTGACCCACTGCTCACCTCCTGCTGTGTCGCCCAGTTCCTACCAGGCCATGGGCTGGTACCGGTCTGCGGCCCGGGGGTTGGGGACCCCTGTACTACAGCACACTTTGTAAATATAAGGTGGGGGTGCATTCCAGTGACCCCTTCCTTCATTCAGTCAGGATTTACTAAGCACTTACTATGCAGGAACAGTCTTCCAAGGCACCAGGGTTTCTTGGTAAGCAAGACAGACCAGATGTCTGCTCTCTTGTGACTCAAGCCCCAGGCACAAGGAGCACCTCCTCAGAGACTCTAAGTATGGGGCAAGTTGCTACAGCAGCAATAGGAAATGAGAACAGTGAGTAATTATGCTAAGGCCAGTCCCCTAAAGGGAATACTTTCTATGTTTTGATCCCTTGGTGTATATGTGCAAATATTTAAAAATAGCATGTGTGCATTAAGGAGACCTACTCAAAGAAGCAGTCTCAGAAACAACTAAAATATCTTATGAAATTCTTTATTAAAGTTTCAAGTTGTGTTGTAGATGAAAGACATGCTAGATACCAACTAATCTGACAGGAGTTGGCAGGAAGCTGGGGTAACCTGTGGGGGAATAGAAAGGCCAGTTGGTGGCTTTTCACAGCAGTGTCACTAATTACAGCTAATACACTTCAGCTTGAAGTAGGACACAATATGGACTCTAGTGGCGGTTCCAACTCTCAGGAAGTTAATTAAGCTGTGACAAGAGTCAAGGTCTTACCACTTTCCTAAAGCACAAAAATACACTACACATAGAGAAGAAAATAAACAATATCATTAGGCTTTTCTCTGCGGCGAGGGAGAGGTGGCAGTAGGAGCTGCCACCCGGGTGGCTGAGGGGCACACGGCTGTAGTATGAACAACGAACATTCACGTGTGCCCGCACGGTACTGTTCTACATGTGTCAGCTCGTCAAATGTTTACAGCAAACCTCTGAAATTACCTATAGATATATTTAACAAACGATGAAGCTGGGCAAAGCGATATTAAATAATTCGTCCAAATCCACAAAGCTAGAAGATCCTGAGCTGGGTCCAAACTCACTAGAACCATCTCATCACAAAGCCCAAGCTGTAGATACTACCTTCTACTTCCTGGCAGCATTCCTACATAGCAGAATATTGCAGCGCAACTAAAAAAAGAACCCGAGGGTAAGGTGGATGCTGAGAAACAAGAACTGAATTTCAATTCCATTTTGATGAACCATAAGTGAAACTACTAATGGAGAAATGGCAGTAGCTCCCGATTGTCCAGGTGTGATCTGGGAAGGGCCTCGTTGGTTTTCTAATATTTCAGTTGAGGAGAGGTGAAGGGAGGCTAGAATAGTTAAAAGGTAGAAGTTTTCCCGAGTCTAAAATACAGGGTTGAAGAGCGGAGGCCCCCTCGCTGACCGCCTCTCCCCCACGGTACGTGGGGAGCAAGCACCTCCGCACTACTGTCACCTGCCTCTGGGGGCAGACTGCCACCTTCCCGCAGCGCTCCTGCGCACGTGTGGCTGAACAGCAGGTACAGGGTCAAGTCACTAAGACCCCACTGACCTTTTCTCCCTGGGTTATTTTGGAGAGGGTCTTTTTAGGACTTGTTTTCTAATTTTCGTAGGTAACGGGCAAAGCTTGTAGCCCACCAAGCTTCTACGTCTTCGAGCTTGTGGAGGTTCCCTTTGAGGCCAACAACGTGACCATTTCTGTGTGTTCTTCTCCAGTTGGAGAAGGCTGGGGTGTGAATCCAGTCTCTGCACCAGTGAGGTGGGTGACAGCAGGGAAGCTGTTTAACCTCCCTGACCTCCACTTCTGTGTTTGTAAATGGGGCCCGCGCTTCTGTGAGGAGGAAACGTAACAACGCACAGGAAGTGCCCGCTACCTGGTTCACGCGGGGTAAACGTCTGGCATTCTTGCGCTTCCTCCAGCCATGTGACACCGAGTGGCAAGACCCCTTGGTCGTGACTGAAGCTTTCACAGGGGTTCAAAAAAGATTTACACTCAATTATGGTAGTGCCATTTAAGAAGAAAGAGGAAACTTAAAATCACAAGGAGAGTAATTCTCAAAGGTAGTGACATAAAATTAGGATGCCACAGTCCTGCGAATCCAATTTAGGGAGGTTACAAAGAGACCCCAGCGATTCTTGGTTAGACCCCAGCTCCCACTGTGGTAAGCTGTTCAGCCTAGAGAGGATTTTCCTGTGTCCACAGCTCATGAGTCTCACAGCTGCATAGGCAAATTATTTTCAAAACATAAATTTAGACTATTTGATGATGTTTATTCCAGAGAACCAGCAAGTGAAAACACACACTTAAGCACCCAGGATGGGGGGTCCTTGGCTTTTTCTCCTCCTTTGCTGCCTGCCCTGCCCTGGCCCTCCTGGTCCCTCTGCCAGCCTTGACTGGGGTTCAGCGAGTGCGCCCGCTCCCTATGGCTGGCTGTGGGCCTCCAGTTCCCACGTGTCTATTTCTCAGGCTGCTGGCTCCACTGCCCAGCACATGTGTCCCTGTGACCCCGGAGCAGCATACCACTGGATCTGTTTTTTGAAACTGTGGTAAAATGCACTTAAAGTTGGTTAAAATGATAAATGTATGCTAACTGTGCAGTTCTGTGGCATTAAAGTATATCCGCATTGTTGTGCGACCAATCCCCACCTTCTATCTCCAGAAAGTTTTCATCTTCTAAAACTGAAACTGTACCCATTACACATTAACTCCCCATCCTCTTTCTCCTGGCACCCACCATTCTACTTTCTGTCCCTACAAATCTGACTACTCTAGAGACCTCATGTAAGTGGAATTACATAGCATTTGTCCTGTTGTGACTGACTTATTTCACTTATCATGATGTCCTCAAGGCTTATCTATGTTGTAGCATATGTCAGAATTTCCTTCCTTTTTAAGCCTGAAGATTATTCCTCTATATGTATAGACCACACTTTGTTTATCCATCCATCCATTCATCAATGGACACTGGGTTGTTCTGTCTTTCGGTTATTGTGATATCATTATAAACATGGGATATACAATAGCTCTTCAATTCTGCTTTCATTTCTTTGGGGTACATACCCAAAAGTGAAATTTCTCATATGGTAGTTTTCAATTTTTGAGGCACCATCACATTGTTCCCCATAGAAGCTGCACCATTTTACATTCCCATCAGCAGTGCACAAGGCGTTCCAATTTCTCCACATCCTCACCAATGTTTTTTTTTTTTTTGACAGCAGCTATCCTATTCGGTGTGAGGTACACATAATTCTTTAAGTAAACCCTCTTCTTACTGGATCCTGAATAGGATTTATTAATGGATGGCAATTCTCAAGAAAATGTTATACTTTATAACCAATCTAGGGTTTTCTGCTCTATTCCCTTCCCCATCATTTTTTATAAGTGAACATCTATTATTTTTTTCATCCTTAATTCCAGGATCAGGCACACTTTCCTCCTCAAATTAAACTGTGTTAAGATAAATACCTTAAAATTTGAGTTTATCACCTAGTTTTCAGGAGTTAATCACCAAGCAACTCATTTTACCAAGTAAAATACCTGGATGTGTCCAGTATTCCAAAGACTAGAGTACAAATTAACAAAACTCATTAGTGCCCAGGATGTTTTACAGAAGACACAGAACTGGGGGCTTTGTTGCTTCAGCTGGAATCTGAGAAATGTTTTTGTTGTTGTTGTTTGTTTGTTTTTTACATCTAATTTGCCGCTCAAGCCATGAGACTATCCATGCTGCTAACCTTGCTAACCTCAGTTTCTTCATGGCATCTTAGACATTCGTTACACTGGGAAGAAGGTTGTGAATGTTAAGTGACACTGTGTACTACCATTTTGGAGAATCACTGTCAATAAGCTAATTTTATTACACACTACTGATGGTTAAACAAATGAAATTCCAAATAATTACAATGGAGTTGGAATCGGCACCATCTTACACCACATGGAACACATGGCAGCAATGGATATGGAGTGATGGGAACAACATCGGCAATGGAAAAGTACCCCCAAAGTCAACTTCACAGAAACAGAGTCGACAAGTGTTTACCAGGTGCAGTGGGGGGTCGGGGGAGGAACATAAGGAGAGTGGTAAAGGCTATAAGTTTTCAGCTGTAAAGTCTGAGGATCTAGGGCAAAACATGGTGACTATATAGTTGACGACACTACTGCATAAGAGAAATTTGCTAAAATAGAACTTAAATGTTCTCACAAGCACAAAGAGGTAAATACGTGAAGTGATGGATGTGTTAATTAACTAGATGGGGAGAATCCTCTCACAATATATAAACACATCGAATCATCACTAGGTACCCTTTAAATATCTTACATTTTTATTGGTCAGTTCTACCTCAATAAAACTGAACTTAAAAAAAAAAAAAAGGAACATATCCTATGAAAATAAACATTGATCTCTTTGGCAAACCTGATCCTCCTTTAAAATGATGAAGGCATGAAGTATTTTCAGATAATGCACACCCTGCTCCCACAGTTGACAAACAGTCATCGGTCACCATTTTTAGGGGTTCATTAGGCCTTGCTAATTTTTCCACAACCAAAAAAGTAGTTGTAACTTTTATAACTTAAGCATCTATTCCATTAACTTATCAAAATATAAATGTTATGAGCTCCCTTAATGCTTACTAATGAATTCAGCTGCACTAATCAATACCTGACCCTTTTCCTTACCACCTTATCATTTGATTCCCTGCCTCATTCTGAAACATACAAGGGTGAAATGAGAAGCACAGTGATTTAAAACACATGTTCCATGTTATCTGGGTCTCGTGATTTTCAAATATGACTGCTCTATCAAGATCATTTTAATTTTTCAGGTCTGCGTGGCTTATGGCCACATTTCTAAGCATTCTATGTTTTAGATTTTCCTATTTAATGGAAATGGAAATTACGGAAAGCCCCTCTGTGCCTTGCTCTGGGGATGGAGACCCTCACCCATCCTGCTCTTCAGGGAGCCTTGCCCAGTGCAGGCAGAGACTGCATACATGAGAGAGAACCTGGGTTATTCTGTGTTTAATGATTATACAGATGCCTCTACAAATGCTTTGGAAAGATAAATGCTAATTTTTATTACAAACGTACAATTCTTTTTAAAAGAAATCTTCAAGAAAACAGAATGAAGAAATAGAAATTTCTAGCAAATGCAGTGATTTAAAAAAAAATAAATTTAGTTTTAAGAACTGTTTAAGCTTCCCGTATTATTAACATCTTACATTAGCATGGTACATTTGTTATAATAAACCAATGTTGATACACTATTAACTAGAGTCCACATTTTACTCAGATGTCCTTAGTTTTCACCTAATGTCTTTCTTTTCTTTTTTTTTTTTTTTTTTAATCCCAGGATCCCATCCAGGATGCCGTATCACTTAGTGGTCGTGTCTCCTTAGGCTCCTCTTGGCTGTGACAGTTTCTCGGACTTGGCTTGTTTTAGTGACCTTTACAGTACTGAGGAAAACTTGTCAGGTATTTTGTAGAATGTCTCTCAGCTGGGACTTGTCTGATGTTTTTCTCCTCATTAGACTGAGGTTATAGGTTTGGGGGAGGAACATCATAGAGGCAAAGTGTCACTGTCACTGCATCATATTGAGGGTACATACTATCTACATGAGTTATCGCTGCTGATGGTGGCCTTGAAAGCCTGGTGGAGGTTGTGTCTGCCAGGTTTTCCCACAGTAAAGTCATTCTTTTCTCCTTTTCCGTACTGTGCTTTTTGGAAGGACGTCTCCAAGCACGGCCCACACTTAAGGATGGGGAGTTAAGTGCCATCTCCTTGAGGGAGATTAGCTACAACAATTATTTGGAATTTTGCACAGATTGATCTCCTCCCTCATTTTTAAAAATTATTCAATCATTTATATCAGTATGAACTTACAGATATTTATTTTATACTCTGGGCTACAATCCAATACTTATTTATTTTGTTGCTCAACTTGTTCTAACTTTGGCTTTCAGGATCTCAGTTGGCGCCTGTGTCCCTCTGACACATCACCATCACTGTGAGTATGTGTGTCCTCACTGTGAATGTGTGTGTGTGTGTGTGTGTGTGAGAGAGAGAGAGAGAGAGAGAGAGAGGGGTGTGTGTGTGTGTGAGAGTGTGTGTGTGTGTGTGTGTGTGTGTGCGTGTTTGTGTTGAGCACATCCTTACTTACTATCTGGCACCACAAGATACTCCAGGCTCATCCTGTATCATTCCTGCCCACTCTCAGAATCAACATGGCTGATTTTACAGTAACCAGCAGAACCTACATCCCACTCTGTACATCTCACACACGAGAGCTCTCCTGTGCTGACTCTAGTCCAGCTCCTGGGTCACAAAACTGTTGAAAGCAAAGAAGCTATTCTGTGAGGATGATGCTGTTAGATCTCAGCTGGTGGAAAGCCTTCCCTCCTTCTAAGTATTGCTTCTAAGTAACACCTTCCTTGCACTGGTTACCTGACTCATCGCTCCGGTGTCTGACCCGCTGATATCCCAGCCCCCTCCATAACCTTCTCCCACCACCGTTTCTCCCGCAGCCTATTTCTCAAGGTTCGGTGCCACCCTGTCTCCTCACTAACCTGCCCCAGGCCTCCCTGAGCCCACCAACAGTCTCTGCTGTATGTACTTCATGGGACTCCACGCAGAACTGAGCCAAAGCTTAGTAACATACGTCAGAGCACTTAGAGATTTCAGTGGTTGTAACTGGGAGTCCGATATGTTTGCCAAAAGCAGTGAGGGGGCATTTACCCTGCCCGCACCTGACCGGGGGCAACCGGATTGTGGCGGAAGCACTCCCAAGCCCTGTTTCAGCCTCTGACCACTGGCTCAGGCCAGCCCTTGGTGCTGCTCGGCAACTCACCCCATATCCCAAGCGAACTCCCCATCTCCCTCAGCGAGGGGTTTGTTGGAGCTCTTTCTTTTCCACCCCTAATATCTCCTCCTTTTCCCCGTCATCTCAGTTGATGAATGACCACACTTCTATTTCACTGAGAAAACCAGCAACAATTAGACGGAAATGTCTACTGGTGCCTGGGAACACTCCGGTGTCCCTTTTGTTCCTAAGGGGAGCACATGGGCACTTTTCTGAGGCCTGTCCTCTATGCACTGAATGCCACTCCCTCTTGCCTCCTGAAGACTCTATCCCCCTGCTCCACTGTGTCATGGAGTTTCCTCTCTTTTCCGGATCACCTTACCTGCATGCTGACAGCTGTCACTGTCCACCAGCTCTTTCCTGAACACACCCCTCACCCGAATCCTTGGCCATCACGCGGCCCTGCTGTCCTCCCTCCCTCCTTGACTCTTCCTTCTTGGTCTCACGTTTCTGACCTAGAGAGGCAGGAGCAGCCGGGCTGTCTGCGGGCCACCACCCCACCTCCTTGCCCCCGGATGAGCCTGTCCACCCTGCTGGCTCTGAGTTCCAGCTGCACACAGGCTGCTCTCAAATGCAGGCCTCCGCCCGCTCGCTCCCAAAACATCAGACTTCTATGCCTGACTGCCTACTGACCATCTCCACCTGCATGTCCAATGTGTTTCAGACTTAATGTGTCCAAACAGAAGTCTTCATTCTCTTTATCGAGAACAAATCAGATAAATAACAACAAAAACCTCCTGTCTCCTGCCATGTTCCCTTCTGAGCAAATGACCTAGAAGACAACCATTCACATCAGACCAGAACTCTTAGACTCCTCTCTCGCTCCGTCCACTTCATCAACAAACCCCGGAGGCTCGCCTTCAAAACATGGCTCGAATCCCACCAGTCCTCGCCCCATCCACCGCCCTGCTCCAAGCCGGCAGCACCTCCTGCCAGGACTACTCCCTCCTTCTGGTCTCTGTTTGCACCCCTCCATGCAACTCCAGTCTGTTTCCCTAACAGTATCCTTGTGATACTTGTAAAATGAACAGAAATTCATGTTGCTCCTCTGTTCAAACCTCACTACAGCACCACACTAGAATAAAATCAGACCAGGCCAACTACTGCCTTGGGGCCTCTGGACCCGTGCCTGCTCCCCGCAATGCTCTTCCCTAGACATCTGCAAGCTCCTGTTCTCTCAATTTGTTCAGGCCTCTGTTCAAATGCCACCTCTTCTGCTCCTCTCTTTTCCATGTCCCCACCCTGACCAAATCCAGCTCCCTGCTCAGCCCAGCCCACCCTGCCAGACCTACCTACCAGGCTATTGTCCGCACCCCTCCCCGACTCTTCTCTCCAGGCACTGACCAGTAGTTCTTCACACATATTTTTATTGGCTGACTGTCTGTTTCCTCTGACGGAATGTAATTCCTTGAGGACAAGGTCTTTGTCTCCTTGTAAACACAGCCCTTCAAAGGGCCTAAGCCCATGATATACCCAGCAAGTATGCATGTGAAGGAGTGAACGAATGAATGGCCCACGGAGCTGCTGATGGGCCCTCCACAAGAATCCGCTTGTGGATGTAAGCCGTCCTATACTGAAGCCTGGTTTGCAGTTGGATTGGAATTTAAGATGCCTCATCTAAAACAGTCTCACCTTTAGATGCAGTCAGTGTTATAATCACTCTACATAATAAGAGCTCCTGACTCATGATGGAAGCCATAGAAGAATTCCAATTAAAAATTTAAATTTTATACTATTCCGCTTCTTTGAGTAAGGGAGTGAAACAACGTGGAATATACATAAACATTCATGAAATTCAGATCAATAATGAAGAGTGAATCTTCCAACTCGTCGTAGCAACTGACTAGTACAGCAACAGCTAATGAAAGAGAAAAGTGTAGCAGCGTTCATTAAATTACTAAGAAGGCACAGTCTAAGACTAGACTATACCCAGCAAAAATAACTACTGTCAATAAAGTTCCAGCATTAAAAACTTTCATCTTTTCATCCTCCAAATTTAAAAAAAGGCTGTTGAACACTGAAACAGCATAAAATGGATGTGACCCTTTCAGCGGAGCTCTAAGATTCCCATTTATGTGAAAGCACTGAAGTTTATCAACGGTGGTATCCACGGTCAGCAGTAAAAGACAGTGTTCTAGTTAAAAGAAAGTCTGGATGCTCAAGGAGGAGTTGTTGATTTTCGTAGATCAAAATATAATGAAATAAACCTGTAAAGAAAACTGCTATAAGTTCATACAATGACAAAGTGGTATCTAGAATATATAAAACTCCTACAATTCAAAAACAGATCAACAACTCATTTGAAAAGCAAGCAAAAGACACCATCGTGCAGAGAAGGGTGGCATAAATTGAAAAAACACAAAAATGCTCAACCGCATCATAATTGAGATCACGACAAGATACCATTTTACACTAGCTGAATAAAATGAAAAAGGTCGATAATAAACGTGTGAGAAAGGCTGTGAGCTAAGGGAACCCTCATATTCTGGTAGAGAAAGGAAAACGGGAGAACTACTGTGAAAGGCGATTTGGAATCACGTTGTAAAGGCGATACCGACACGCTGTGTGAGGTGGGGACTCCGCGCCTAGTTGTCGGTGGGCGAGAAACTGGCACCTGTGAGTCAGGGGCCTGCACAACAGAGCTCAGAGCAGCGCCGCTTATGACAGTTACAGGAAGAGAAATAAACAGCCCAATCAACAGGAGGGGGGACAAATGGGTAAAAGTCACTCAACTCAGTATCGCGAAGCAGTGAAAGGTGGAGAAAGCTTCCCCAAAGGATTGCATCCCACACGGTCCCATTTTCATAAAGCCGTGAAACAAGCAAACGAGACAATGTTGTTTAGACTCATGCATGTATGTGGGGAAGCTAATTTTAAAAAAGGAAGGGAATGAATGGTTGAGTAAACAAATTAATGAAGGAGAAGAGATAAATTACCCCAGAAGAGTTCTAAATAAATAATCCAGATCTCCTTTCTCGGGGAGGTAGAACTTAACCCCTGTCCTCTTAAGTGTGGGCTGGGCCTAGAGACTCCCTTCCAAAGAGGACAGTGTGGGAAGGGGGATGAGTAACTTCACGTGGAGAAACCTGACGAGCACTGCCTCAGCGGGTGATTAGGACACCTTCATGCTGGTAAGTCAGACAGTTAGCATGTACCCCTCCCTACGATGTGATGAAAATGGCACTTTACCGCTATGGTCTTTCTCCCCCAAACCCACAACCCCAGTCTAATGATGAGAAAAACAAGCTGAGGAACACTCAACAAGTCCTCCTCAAAACCGTCAAGGTCATCAAAAACACACCACTATAAGAAACCGTCACAGCCTAAGGACACGTGACGAGCACACAGAGAGGTATCTTGGGAGGGACCCGCGGTACCTGGTAATTTGCTCTGACGTGCACCACATACGGTGTCGACACTGCTGCCTTCTTTTGGTTACAATTCATGTTATATTGATGCCCTACCTTGCCTACCCCTTTATTGTCAACATACATACATATACGTATGTGTGTGAAATGCGTCTAAAGTGTGCTGGATGTGACAGGCAGGCAGAGAAGACCCACAGAGGAAAGGACACTGAGTGTTGAGACGGAGGGTGCTGTGGAGACGAGTGAAGAAGGGCCCCAGCCAGGGGCCTAGGACTGTACAAAGGGGTCCCAAGCCCTTTATTAGGTCATCCATTCCGAATGGGGCTCCAATCTGGGAATAAGAAATTTCTGGTTTATTAGTTCTATATCTGCATAAAAAATCCTAGTGGTCAGGTATTCTATATGCCAGTCTCTAAGTTTTCCATTCTTGAGATGGTGAAAGTGTTAGGCCTCCCCACAAAGGTCACCTACACTGAGAGCGAAACACCCCAGGGAACAGAACTGGGCCTCGAGGGCTCAGCCCTCAAAGGACAGGGGTCATCCTACCACCCAGCCCCAGAGCCTAAAGGATACCACACAATCATCTGACTCATGAGAAGACGCATGGGGATCTTGCAGTGCCAGGCGCTAAGCCACAAGGGACCTGCACCCTGAGGGCGGAGGGTCTGGTTCTGACGCAGAGCCCATCGCAAATGTCTTCAGGGTGTGATGTGATTGGCAGAGCAGGACTACCTTTGCGTGTGTTGCCTTCCATAAAGTTATAACTATTTCCCACCCCTTTTGTGCTCTGCAGGTAACCTAGATATTGGCAGCACTGGGCAAAACTAAGGGCTCTGTGAAAAAAAAAAATCCCTAAAAGAAGAGAAATTACTTCTCTTTCACACAAAATAATACAGACTCAGCGAAATGACTTCTCCACTGACCCTCAGCCACATTCTCCAGGAGCCCGCTATTCCCAGAGCTGGAATCTCCAAGGCAGAGAAGACGAGGTGTGGAGAGAAATGACCAGCATGCCCATTTCTGGTATGTTTAAGCACCACAGTGCCCACAGCTGTGTCCTGTTTCTTCATCATATTTTGTCAGACTTCTATGCCTAAGACCAGTCTCCCTTGAGGGTTAACTCTCTATAAGGAACAAAAATCAGAATTGCCAATGAGCACTGCAATTAGTCATAGCCTGAAATTCATTCAATCTCATGAATTCTCTAAAGTATTCTCAAATGGAGAACCTCCGATAAAAGGTCCCTTTAAAGACGGTGGACGGATGCAAACCCCACAGAGGTCCAGACCCCTCAATCCACTCCAGATGGGTCTGAGCTCCTAGTGACTCCTCAGGGAAAATGCATGTTTCAAAGTGGCCTGGAGCATAGAGGGGGTGAACTTGGCACAAATGCAAGTGAGGCATGTCTAAGAGACAGAACAGTACATGTTGACAGTCACCTTCCCCTTCTCTTCTTCCCTTACCTATGCATTCCATCCCAAACACCCCTTATCTCTCCAGCTGGCAGGGGATATAAAATCCAGGGCCCACGTTAGCAGTTTCCAAGCAGGCTGATCAAGGTGATTTGAGAAGCTTTAAAAATAAAGCATGAATATCTGGGCATCCCAAGATATAACTCCTGGAGCTAAGGCCTGGGCCTGGGGTCTTCACATAATTCTGAGAAGAAACCAAGTTTGGGAGCAGTTATGATGGAAACATTTACACCAGTGCTTCTCACCTGCATCAGCACATCTAAAACTCTATGGGGCTTTTGCAGTAGATGCCCAGGCCCATCTGCCCACTCTGGGTTGGTGGCTCTCGTGTATAGCCAGCAGGCACTGCCTTACAGAGCTCCCAGGGGCCTGTGTGCTTGTTTCTGGAAAGTGAGGAGTGGAGCAGAGGCCGTGGTGCCTCCATCCCTACTCTCTTCCCAAGAACCCCCAATCATGTGTCTCACTCCCTCTATGCCTGGCCCCACTGGCCAGCAAAAGCCAGCAACATCGTCACCTTGTAGCCCTGGAAGTCCCTGGTCCCCTTTCCTAGAGTTGAGACTCAGGTGGAAGATGAGCTCCCGCATTTGCTGCAGCGGGAGGAGGAGTGAGTGGGGACTCCCACACCTGACCGCCTTCCCACAGAATTCTGTGGGGAGCAGCATCCAGGGTTGTGGACACAAGCTGTCCTTGCAGTCTTGTCCCTATAATTCCAAGATCACAGACCCAGCACTTGTCTAGTCCCTCCAAGTCACTGTCAGGGAAGCTAGAGCCTAGAGGTAACACACAGCCATGAAAAGCACAGAGGTCAGCCCCTCCACCACACACACTTGACCCTTTCTCCAGGGATCTCCGTTCCAGGTATATGCTGAAAGGCTTGGGATCTAAACACCAGGAAAATATGACTGACATTTTACAAAACTGTCTTAAAAATGAGCTTTTGGTTTTAAGATGTCATCTGAAGATGCTTGTATTTAGCTTCTCCCACACAAGAGGCCTCCACTAGACCCAGGGAAGGTGGTCCTGTCTCAGGCCCTGGGGATCAATGGCTTTCCCTAGTTCTTCCAGTCTTGGCATGGAATATCCCTCTTCATCACCGTAAGCACGGCAAAACCTACAACAAAACCCCTGGGAGATAAGATCACAGGCTGTATGTCCACTAAACGGAACAAGTCCGATGGGGGCAGGAGATCTCAGATCTGCTGCGTGTCCCACTCATTCCCCATGAGCACGCTGGGGGCCAAGCAGAGAGAAGCATTCCACAGACACACCCCAAAGTGTTCTGCCCCCATGAGTGGGAGCTGGCCTGCAGTTCACTGTGGCCCTGGGCTGCCCCTGACCACAGCCAGCCCACATTGTGGCCTGAACAGGAATATACACAGGAGGCTGGACAGCCAAGGACTCCGTCAAGGAACCACCACAGTGGATTCAACAATTAGGAACTCCCTTGCTTCTTGCAGAGAGCAGTCAGGCTCCAATACAACCAATTCACTTGTCAATGTTATTATTGGTCAAGTTCAGCTCTTTGAGAGGCTGAGAAGGCCAGTGTCATTTCACGGCAAGATGCAGGGTGGGCCCCCATCATGGACCAGACGGGTGGACACGGTCCCTCCCCCAGCAAGTGGTCAGGTATGGGAGACTCTACTCAAAATTTGCTTTTGTCATTATCTGGCTCGTTATCACATTATCAAAAGCCATTCCCCTTAAACTATAATCTTTTATGGTCTGATTTATTCATAATATTTCCATAACCACTTTAACATCTTGGAGTCAGTATTATTTCCAAAGAAAACATTTACAGTGTTATCATAAAAAGCCAACAGAAAAAAACAATTCTGATATGCAGAAATCTAAAACTCAAGATGCTTTTTTTCCTCTCCACACTGAGGCACACCAGTGACATAAGAAGGTGGAGGCGAGAGGTCCCAGAGACCAGCACCGACCCTCCACCCAGTGTCCCAAGCCCACCGGACACATCTGCTGTGGAAGGCGGTGCTGCAGTGTTCCATACTCGGCCTTCGGGTTGGCACGCACTACTGATAGGGCCGTGAAGTATTCTCACGCTGCCGTAGCTATTTATTCTTCAACTTTATCAAGGTATACTTAACATAAAAAGTTGCACGATATTTAACGTATACAATTTGATAAATTTGAACCTATGCATACACCTTGATATCATCACCACAAACATGGTAATAAACACATCCATCATCTCCAAAAGATTGACCTGTTCAAGGTCTTGTCTGCTAATACGCCCCATGCCCTGCAACACACACACACATGCAGTAGAGATACACTTTTGTTTTTCTGGAAGAGGGAGGTTGAGAAAAAACACTGCCTTTCTAATTTTGGAACCTCAACTGCAGCACTGGCCTCACTGAAAGCTCTGTGTGATGTTTCTTTGTATTGTCCTCTCCCATCTGTATCATCTACATGCCTGGTCCAGAGACTCAAGGTGAGACACAAAGAGCACTGCTAGGTCAGTGTGTCCACAATCCAGTGTGCGGACTGAGTCACAGGTCACTGTCCTATGCCATGCCGAATGTGGCAAGTAAAGCGACCTCTCCCAGTTCACTTCCTTCTTTTATAAAAGGGGGGTGGGGAGCAGTAGCCACATCACCTGGTTTTACAATTTATAAAAATTCATATGAAAATTCCTTTGTAAACTTTAAGGTATAATTCAGAGAATAACGGAGAAATGACTGGAATGTATGAATTCAGCTTCTACAATCTGTCACAGGCGAGGAAAAGCGATGTGTGTGTGTGTGTGTGTGTGTGTGTGTGTGTGTGTGTGTGTGTGGTCAGAGATTTGCTTTATCTGTTTTTAATTTGTTTCTCCTGCTTTCTGGGAAACCGTACTGCTAGGACATGCTGGCATGTTATCTAAGATAGAAAAAAAAAATGCTTGGCTAAACTTTGATCATCATTCCATCTATCAGAAAATGATGTTTCATTGAGTATATAAAAAACTGTGTATTGCAATTTCTTGAATCTTTGCTCTGTATAAAGTTGCTGTAAGAAAAATAATGAACTCAAACTGGATTAAAGACTTGAATGTAAGACATAAAGCCACAAAACTCCTAGAAGAAAATGGAAGGAGTAAGCTCCTTGACACAGGTCTTAATGATAATTTTTTATATTTGACACCAAAAACAAAGGCAACAAAACAAAATAAAACAAACAAACAAAAAAGCCAAGGGGGACTACATCAACCAAATGCCCTACTCAGCAAAGGAAACCATCATCAAGATGAAAAGGCAACGTACCGAATAGGAGAAAATATTTGCAAATCACATCTGATAAGAGGCTAATACCCGCAAAATATAAAGAACTCATAACTCAGCAAAAAAAAAATATCTAACAATCCAATTAAAATAAAAAGAATATCTGAATAGACATTTTTCTAAGAAGACTTACGCATGGCCAGAAAGTACATAAAAAGGTGCCCAACATCAGTAATCATTAGGGAAACGCAAATCAAAACCGCACTGAGCTATACCGCGCACCTGTTAGAATGGCTGTCATTCAAAAGACAAGAGATAAGTGTTGGTGAAGCTGTGGAGAAGAGGGTACTTTTTGTGTACTATTGGTGGGAATGTAAATCAGTGTAGTCACTATGAAAAACAGTATGGAGGTTCCTTAAAAAAAAATTAGAAAATAGAACTACCATATAATCCAGTAATGCCATTCCTGGTTATGTATCTAAAAGAAATGAAAACAGGATATTGAAGAGATATTCCATGTTCACTGCAGCATTATTCACGATAGCCAAGATATGGAAACAACTTAAGTGTCCATCAACAGATGAATGAATAAAGATATGATAGGTACATACACGTAAATATGTATACACGCGTGTATAAAGATGTGATACATGCACACATACAATGTACGTGGGCACACACACAATGGAATATTATTCAGTTATGAAAAAGAAAGAAATCCTCTCATTTTTTACAACATGGATGGACCCTGGGGGTACTACGCTAAGTGAAATAAGCTAGACAAAGACAAATACTGCATGGTATCACTTACATGTGAAATCTTTAAAAAAAGTCAAACTCATAGAAACAGAGAAGTAGAAAGTGGTTCCCAGGAGCTGGGATGTGGGGGAAATAGGGAGAGGTTGACAAAAGGGTATAAACTTTCAGCTACGGACAAATAAGTTCTGAGAGTCTAACGTAAAACACGGTGACGATAGTCAAGAATACTGTATTACATAACTGAAATTTGCTGAAAGCACAGAACTTCAACATTCTCACAAACATAAGGATAGATATGTGGACTGATGATGGATGTGTTAATTAATCATATGGTAGGAATTTTCTCACAATGCATACAGATATCAAATCACGATGTACACTTTAAATATCTCATGATTTTGTCAATTACACCTCAATAAAGTTTAAGAAATGATGCGTGCAGGATTGCTGCTAACATTTATAATCTGGGTAGACATACCAGCAACTGACAGTTTGTGAAATCCAGGTGTCATTTACTCAGCATGAGTCTTGCCACCTAAGCTACCATCTATCCCCACCCTCTGCCATCTCACCAACATCCTTCTACCCATTAGGCTTCTCTCCTAAAAATGTCTCCAAAAAGTTTTTCAAAAGATTAAAAATCTTTGGCATAGCATGCAAAGCTGTCCACATTTTCTATCCCCAGTAAATGCTAGCCAGTCTCCAACAACAGTGAATCACAGTTCATGTTCAGTTATATACAGGAAGAATTAAGTGCAGATTTAACATTGGTTAACAATTTCAGTGTGAAAGGAAGGGATTTGCCACCATGCTCTTCCCATGGTCTCCATTCCCCGATGTGGGCTGGGTCCAGGCCGGGGAGTCTCGAAGACCTGCTCCTTAACCTCAAAGGGCAGGGGGCTCCTGGAGATGAAAATAGATATAGGGCAGGGAAATGTGTCACCTAGAAACAGGGTTTTGGGGACCCAACTCAGCCCGCTCTGAGATGCAGCTTGGACATCCCCACTCTCCTCAAACTGCTTCCCTTGACCCAGGCCCAGGTGTGGGTCTAGCTGGGACTCCACAAACCTGGAGCACCTAGGAACTGGAAAATGTGCCCGAGGCTGACACTCCACCTACCACTTCAGCAGGCTGCATTTTTATTCTTTTCAAGACCTGACAAATGGTAAAGCTGACCGAGCTAACACTTTCCTAGCTGGCACTTGCTCAAAGACCACTGACCAAACACGTATATGCCTGGTCCCCTACTATTAATGCTTGAATAACCTGGAGACTCTAGGACCCACTAGCTAATCCATCCAGCCTGCCCTGTGCCTAGGGTACCCATTTTGCCTCTGTCCGCACATACCCTTACTCTTTAAATTCACTCCAAGCACAGCATCCTCTGGTTTTTCCAGGCTCTGCTCTGAGGGTCAGTTTGCCCTCAGTTCAGCACCAGAGACTCACTGTAAGAACATCACCTACAGCAGTTAGCACAGGCCCCAAGCTGTCAGGGTCATTGCCCCATCCCCCAAGGCCATGGGAAACAGTGTCTGGAACTGTATTTTATCTATTTTCGGAGCTGCTAAAACACAGTGTAAAACAGTCACTGCAAGAAAAATAGCTTAGAACCCAGCTGGTGCTCACAATAAACATTTATTACATGAATGGCTACATCTAATGAGTGTCCCACTGAACATTTTTCTAAACCACAAAAGTAATTTTCGGTAAGTAAATGCAGGGTTTTGGTGTGGATCTCATGAACTTAAAATAACATTTCTTTAAAATTCTACAGGTATAAATATTTCTAAGTGCATTTTCATGATAATCTATGTGTGGCTTTCTACCTAATCACATCTGAGCATCACTTCTTGTTAATAAGATAGTAATGGACTCTGGCTGGGTATCTGTGCAGCCATGCTGCCTTGAGTGACCTTGGCAGTCCACTGAGTACTACTTTATGAAAGAGGGCTCTGATCATAACTTAATGTAACTGACGATCAAGACCTTTCTAAAGAAGCACCGTCAGACTCTGTTATTGATGAATTACTAATGAAGTCTTATGATCAGATATGAAGATTTGCACGAATATCCATCTTATATTGCCATGAAATATAAATGTGGCTGCATTTATAAATGAATAAGTCTTAAAAGCTTCCACTGCAATGACAAATAAAAAAATTGAGTCACCATGGGTAAGAGGTTTTTTGTTTTTGTTTTGTTTTGTTTTGTTTTTAATGTAATGGAAATCTCCTAGGATTGGACGTGAAGCAGCCCAGTGGTGTCTGTCTTATATAAAATCTGGAAGAGGCACCTGGGAGTGCCCTGTCATTGCAGCAGGAGATATAAGCTGGTAAGGGCCGGTGTCACGGGAAGGCGGGTCAGATCAGCGTAAGGTGCAAGGGGAGGGAGGACAGAGCAGGGCTTGGAATCAGCCTGCACAACACGAGCCCCCCAGGGCCTAGACCCAGAAATCATAATGAACAAAATGCTAAATAAATGAGACAATGTGTCATTTTCTCTATAAGAAATCATGAACGATAATAAGGCAAAGGCACTCAGACACTCAATCCTACCCTTACAAAAGGGTGTTACATATTAATTCTATGCTGTTCTGGTTTACATACATCAAAGGGGAACATAACTGAAATTAAGAAGTCCCCCTCCCTCACCAAAGAAAAAAAGGGTGATCGAGGGGGAAAAAAAACCACAATTACAAAACTATTAGTAGTCGTTTTAGACCAAATGAAAGAAAAATTTTTTAATTTATACTAAACTAATAAACTTATAGAAATCATTACAAGAGAATTTGCAGTCCAAAGTTACTGATTCAAAGATAGTTCAAAAGAATTTGTAAACAGCAGAAGCAAAGGTTTGAAGGAACGCTGATGACTTGGTGGTGTTATCTCTACAGGTGCCTCCGTCCTCTGGAGGTGAGACCGCACCTTCTCATAAAGCTCTCCTTACCACCCAGCCAAAGCGGAAACACCGGGTTACCTGGACTACCAGACAGCATTTCTTAGATTCTAAATCAAAGGTCCCAATGTGTATGTGAGGGCTAAGAAATCCTTCTGCTGTGCAGAGACATGTTTTTGTTCAGTATCTGTTATTCTAGGGCCCCTAGATCTCAGAATCCACATGCTGTGCTAGATATGGTTTTGTTTTAACACACACACGTAGATTTCTCATACCAACAGGTAAAACTTTCCTCAGAATCCTTTACCTGTTTGCATCTTTTGATGTAGACATCTCTGCATCAAAGTTGGAAAGAAACCTTCACTAGACTGACAGCATGTAAAGGCAGCGCTCACTCATCTTGCTGCCCCCAGCACAGCACACAGAAGTCCAGGCTCCCCTGGGCTCGAGAACTACCTGCTGGGCCGAAGACCTGAGACGTGAGGCTGTTTCACAAGTTGGAGAAGCCTGTGCTCCGCTTCCTGGCTACTCAATGCCAACCCAGGCTAAAGCAAGAACAGTGAATCTAATCTTTGAATCAAGGCCCTTGAAAACAGAAATTTCATGTGGTGTATCAAATCAGGGCTACATTTATTGCCACTTTGCTAATGTAAAACCTACTCTGCAAATTGAGCATTTGAGGCCAGAGTAGCAACTTACCCCACCTGTTTTAAGTAGAAAACCACACACTTACCTTTGGCGCTCAGTTATGAGATGGCTGGGCAAAACACAGAACTCCACAAAAGGTGAATTTTTCAGCTGATTATTCCTCTGAAGTTACAAAGCTGCGGAAATTCTCCAAATTCTCAAATATAAGTCAAATCTCGGCAGAGACTTATGATCTGGAAAATCACTTGTAGAAGAGGAACATATGAAATCTGAAAAGAGACAGAGAGAACCATATATTAGGACTGCCTTGCTTGATTTTAAGTAACTGCTTGAGAAATAACTGAGTATTTGCCTGAAACTATTATTTCTAATAAACCCCGGTGGGGGGGTTGGGGGGGGGGGAAGCTGCTTTGTATCTACTTATCTCTATCCAAACAAAAACATTCCCACCTCGCTACCTTCTACTCCCTGGATCAGCTCTCAGGCCATGGTCAAGGGGAGGTCAACCACATGCTCTCTGGAGGGAAGGGATGGGGAGGATGGGAACAACTAGCCATAAATGAGGGACCGTAAGTTCTTCTTCCAGCCCTCCTACCTCTCAGCCCCAACCCACACCCTTCAAAGGCTGCCAAAAACAGAAGGGAGGCTGCCAAGTGGGAAGGAAGCCAGTCTGGGAGCCTAACCCTGGGTTGCAGAGAGCATGGATAATACCTAGAGACTTGTTTCTGTCTTGGAGTCTCCTGCACCGGCCACTTACTGAGGGAGGCCTGCAGGAAATCTGAGAACATTCCCAATCCACAAGAAGCTAAGCCAGGAGAAGCCTGGCAGAGGTGACCTGCAGCCCTCTCCCTCCTGGGTGTGGAGTGTGCTGTCGCCTTGTGTTCGCTCACTTGGGTAACTACTTTCAGTCCTTGCCTAACATCTTTGAGGGACCCTCAAGCTCTGTGGGCCTCCGAGTGAGTTCACTGACATTTTTAATTACATTTCAAACCCACAGGGATCTGTCCTGACAGTTCACTCAGAGAAGATCTATTAATTCATCCTTAGCGTGATTATGACCCAAAACATTAAATACCCCATAGGAAAAAAAATCGAATTCTATTTTAGTCAAATAGAAAAAGATAATTCAAGCAGGGCTATCATAAAAATGTTATAAGGCAAGTTCATAAATTTTGATTAGAAACTTCATTCTCCTTTATGTATTCTCTAGCATTATCTTAAAGGCTGCATTTTTTTTTTTTAAAGTATGATTTAATGCAAAGAAAAGGTGATAACCAAATACAATGGGAATACTAGAATTGGGCAAGATGGTAAATGTATTCCAGGCTGACTATGCCCGACTCTCTGCTGAGTGTTTACAACAAAATGACAGGTTCTCTCAAAATGGAATTTTTGATGTCTGAACTGATAGCGAGGATTCTTATTTTTCACTGCTGGCCTTATACAAAAATCCACCAAATAAACACAGCCATGCTCACAAATGCTACCTCTGTATTAGTATATTCTGGGGTTCTTTTAGACGTATATTTTACTTTTAAAGTTTTAAATGAAAAGTGAATGTGCCTGAAGTCAGATCTGCCTAGACCAATGCGAGGGGATGTTGGGGTGTCGCCAGATTGTCCAAATTAGGGCCTCCCTCTGCGTGTGCCACGCTCTCACAAATGCAACATCTGACCCCCAACAACTTGCCAGGGTAGACAGAAATACCCACTTTTACACATGAGTTAATTTCTCAGGAAGGTTCAAGGTTTCCCTTCACAGGCGCAGAGTTAGGAATGCAGGCCTTTAACACTCTAGATCCACCAGAGCAACAAAGAAGCTAGTTAGGAGCAACTCACACACCAGCCCAACGGGAAAGACCGATGGCCTGGATCCGAGTCCTTTGACAGGGTGTGGTGTGGTGGACAAGACGGAAAAGTGGTACGTAAAGAGCAGGGTCTGAACCAGGGGAGACGTGCCAATCAAGGTGACACCCTTTTAAAGCCCATTTAAAGGTGCCGATGGCCACCTGGGACTCAGGTATGAAAAATTAAGGTTGCAGTGTTGTCACTGAGAAAACATTTCACTGACAAATGCAATGCACTAAGCAGATATCTCAAATAGAAAACAAAAAAAAAAAAAAAAAAAAAACGGAGTGCTCAATATCTGTCTTAGTGGGTTTAAGTGACGTCTACCCACTGTCTATGTTTAGTATGGTAACCCCCTGCTCAAAACCTGTTAAGGACAAGTTCTGCAAATCAGGTCCTAAGTAGAATCTGTGATCTAAAGCCATCACAAAAGCACCCACTTTTGTGCAAAAAATAACCTCAGACCACAAGACAAGTACAACAACGCACAAGGTCACTGGGACTGCAGAAGGTCCTCGCCCAAGACTGATTCACACAACCTGGTGCAGGCGGATGCGGACATCTGAAACACTGTATGCTTTCCTTTAAAACTATTTCTCCGCTAGCACCACGTGCATCTCTCCTTGGAAACAAGAGAGAAGGGAGGAGGTGTGGAAAGGAAAGAACACTAACACAAAAAGTATTTTTTTCTCCACATTAACTTGGATCCTTAATAATACAAAATTATAACCACTGCAAAACCCAAGGGATTAACTAAATTCTCTGTAACAATGAGATTTTCTTTTTCTCAACTATGTTTTGAAACACCCGAGCCACCTGACCTGGGGCCCTCCATATCTTTCTGGGGGTGCTGAGCTGCCCAGGCCTCAGCACCTTGGTCTGCAAACCCAGGAGCACTGCCTGCCTAGGCATGGGGCCCGCCACCAAGACGAGTGCTGTCCCAGTCCAAATTCCCAGTAGCTGCGCAGCACCAGGCACAACGTCTAGGTGGTCCTGGTTTCCTTCCAGCCTTCGTCTGCATGGGGACCAGAGCTGACGTCCATCACTAATGTGCTTTCCTCTGGTGCAGCCACTTAGGGCTAATAAGAGGGTATGTGCCCCATCCTGTTGGAGGCCCAAAACTGAGCCTTTTGTCACGATAATGCTGGACAACTACTCCGCTTACTTTAGAGCTGGCAGATATGCCTGGATGACTCGAATCCCAAAGGCTCATTTTCAGAGATGATTCCACCTCTCTTCTCCCGACCTCGCAGAGACAGAGTTACAGGAGGGAGGACATGAGTGTGTTCTGGTCCCAGGCCCCTGGTCCACCTTCACTGCAGCCACATCCACCGTCACCTGGGAGGTAAATCTTATTGTTCAGCTCACCAACCAAACTACCAGACACTAACAGCCAGAATCTGAACCCATGCTGGGCTGACTTCAAAGTCTAGCCATGCTTTCTCCTTACGAAGATCACCAATCAAGGTGACTTCAGTCCTGAACTCAGGCAAAGATCGGTTGCTGCTGCCATATGACTAGAGCACCTGTTACGTTGGGGGGCCAGCTCTGGCCTCTCAAATCTGGTAGGGGCTGAGTTATGCTGTGACAAAGGAGCAAGCCCACAAATGCGCACAGCACCAAACTTCCAAAGGTACTTAACTTCCACAGGTACTGTTTCCTTTAGATGTTAATGACGGGGGCGGGGGGTAGGGAGGACCTGATGGGGTTAGCGCTGCACACAATCTAAAGGCTGCAGGTTACATCAGGAGTGCATCACATCTGCATCGTATGTATGCCAAACATGCCAAGAGAACCACCCAGACTCCTAACCTGCAGACAGAACTAAAGGCAATTGTCTTTCTCCTTTTATTCAAAAAAAAAGAAAAAAAAAAAAACACGCATGTGATTACGTTATAGGCCTCTGAGCCTGCAAATGCTTTTGCCCTTTATTCTCCACCCACCACACCCCAATGTAACACTTCTCTTCAGACCAAGTAGACACCGAGGTGGGTGTCCAGTTCAGAACAAATATGGAAGGTCAGTGCCTGACCAGAGAGCATGTGGCCAGGGCTGCCTTGGTAACCTGCAGCAGAACTAGCTATATTTCATGCCTACTGAACTATCTGATGGAGAACTTTATTCAAGAGGGAAAACGCTGGTTTCAGACGCTGAACAAAGCTACACAAGAGTCTCCTTGAATGTTCTGGCTAAAGTTCAAGGCTGCTTTCCTCCCCCACGTGCACTCATACAGGGTGGCTTGGAAATGCTTATTGAGCTGACACTCAAAGGCTCCCAGGGATGCATCTCAAACACCCTTTATCATCCGTGCATAGTGGTTCCCACTCAGGGCAAGCACTGAAGACTGCAAGCTAGTTCTCCAAATTAAAAAGGTCCCACTAGAATTTAGATTCTTACTCAAGATAAAACTGGCCCTGAATAGGAAAAATATGAAGGTTTTCTGCACGGGCTGGAATTATGTCAGTTCCAAAGGATATAACCGGTTATCAGAGGATAAGTTAATAAAAATGGGGGAGGGGGAGGAGTACTAATTTCTAACTCTTGTATAGCCTCAAAGAGACAGCACATGTGGCTGAGGTGGGTGTTTGGAGAGAAGAAAGTAACTGGTTACATGCTAAGCTCTGAGGGTTCCATGTTTCGAAATACGGAAGATTTTTGCCTTCAAGTGTCCCAGGCCTGATAAAAGAACAGACAGCAAGCAGTGGGTCAGCCACATATAGTAAGACCAGGAAAGGTGGCCAGAGGCCATGGATCAGGAGACCAGAGGTCCAGACCTGGCTCAGCCACCAATACCCTGTGGGATTCTGGGCCTCAGTTTCCTCATCCACGACCCGGCACTCCCTCAGCTCCAATTCTGTAGCTTTGAAGCATGTGGGAATGAACCTGAAAATGGTCAAAGATTGATGATGTGGTGCTAAACATTAATTAAAACTTATCTAAAGTACCATGACAAAAAAAGTCATAATGCAAATCTTAGTAGGAACTTAAATTTTATAGTCTGCAGCCTAAAAATCCTAACAGATAGGAATTTGATTAGTGACACCATTTCCAAAGGTTTGTAAAGATTTTTGTGTATATATTTGATGCTAACCTCTTAAATATAACATATTCCATTCTCCAAAAGTTCTGTTGAGGTGTTACTCTTAAGACTTTAGCACTAGTTCAAATCATAATTTTCAGAATCAGCACAAACACCTTTCTACATATCTTGACAATGTAACTTGACAACAGAACATTTTTTTAAAGTTCACCAGCATTTTTATTAAGCATCCACAGTATTTAGTTGTTGCCCAGGGAACTAATTACACAACCAATAAAAAGAATGCCGACAATAATAAACCTTAAACTGCACCTATTGAATTAAGTGTGTACAACCCCCCTTAAAAAAAAAAAAAGACAGAAGGAAAGACAGAAAGAAAAAAGGCAGACAGACATACCAGACAATGAATTCTTATCTGAGATCACTTCAATGTACCAGGCGATGCAAAGTTCTCCTCTATGAATATGCGTAAGCAATATTTTGATTATTTTGCTGAAGTTTTGGCCCTTATCTTTTGGGGATGAAAAACTGGAAGAATGAAGGAAATTGCAAGAAAGGCCAAGGTCAACAGCAGGATGGGGTGAGCAAATCCTGTTTTTCTGTCTCTTCTCTCTTACCTACCTCTCCCAGTGTCTCTCTCCTGTCTCTCTGTCTCTGTCTCTCTCTCTCTTTTTCAATAGAATTTTGAAAAACTGGCAGGAAAGGTACAAACTGTTAACAGTAGTTATAATAAACTTCCAGGGTGGAGTATTATTTTACTTTAAACTTTTTTCTTTTCTGTAACAATTCGCAACTATGTTTTGCTTTAGTAATTAAGACAAAATGCTGTTAGAATTTCTGCTTTCTGCATTTGTCTTCACCGCAGTGTTCTGAGCAGGGAACCTGGGCCTAGACAGAGAAGAGGTTCCCCGCTCCCCGCCCCTAAGCATCCCTGAGAGCATCCTCCACAGCACCCCTCCTCTCCTTTCCTTGTTCTGTCTTCATCTCAGATCCCCACCACCTCCGTCTAGAAAGCCCGCCTCTTATTCACCCTCTCATCTTTGGGAACTCTCTCCCTTCAAGCTCTCTCTCAACTCTCTGCCCAGCCCACCCCAGGGCTCAGGGGGCAGGGTGAAATCCCACCCCATTCAAGAGGATGTTTGAGCACCCTCCTCTGGGAAGAATTGCCTTTAGCAACGTACAGCGCTATTACCATGCAGCTGTGTGTATTCCCTCCCTCTGCTACAGTCTGAATTTTATCCCCCAAATTTGTATGTTGAAGTCCCAACCCCCAGTACTTCAGAATTTAACAGTATTTAGACGTAGATCTCTAAAGAGGTGATTCAGTTAAAATGAGGCTGTTGTTAATCCAATATAACTGGTGTCCTTAATAAAAAGAGGAAGAGACAGCCAGGGACACACAGGCACAGAGGGGCAACCATGTGAAGAGGCAACAAGAGGGTGGCCATCTGCATGCCAAGGAGAAAAGCCTCAAGAGAAACCAAACCTGCCAACACCTTGATCTTGGACTTCCAGCCTACAGAACTACGAGAAAATAAATTTCTGCTTTTTTAAGTACCCAGTCTGTGGTGTTTGATTACAGCAGCCCAAGCAAACTAACATACCATCTCTACTTTACATGAAATCTCACCACTAAAAAACACATACAATAGGAATTGAAAAAAACATGTCCTAAATGAATGCAAGAAGGAATGGATGCAAAGAAACAAAAACAAACCACCAAACAACCCACCATAGTGCATCTTCTGACTTTCTTCTTCCTGGACAGGAAGGAAGTTTTTGCTCACCTATTTTTTCTTTAAAACCCACTGCTGAGGACACATTTCTGATCCTCCAGAAGGTCTGTCTTCCCTCCTCTGTGCAAAGCCCTACTGCAGCATTCATCAAACTGTAACGTAATCATCATAATTTGCATTTTAGTGGAGATGTTTAACCAAATGCAACATGGAAAGGATATATCTTCCCAGGTACCTTGGCACTCAATCTCAAAAATTACAGACCTACAGCCACCTCACCCCTCGCTAGGTGACTTTAAAACAAATCCCACACAGAAATTATTTTATCTGTGAACACTTCAGTGCGTGTGGCCAATGGATAAGCACAGCTCCATCATTACACCTAAAATAATTACTTATCCCTTAATATAAACCTCATATCACTTAGTGTTCCAATTTTCTCGATTGTCTTGTAAATGTATTTTTATAGCTGATTTATTTGAATTGGGATCCAAATAATGTTCACGAATTATAATTTCTTGTATGTCTCTCGGGTCACTTTAAACCTATTTTATTGTAATGACAATTTGTTGAAGAAACTGGGTCATTTGTGCTGCAGAACACCCAGCATTCTGCACATTGCGGATTTTGTTTCGTTGTCATTTTACATGTTCCCCAGTGTGGCATTTCCAGTAAAACGGCAGTTAGCACTAGGGACTCCTTAAATGCGAGGAGACTTTCTCAAGGGCAGGGGAGGGGTCCTACACTGACCGCATGCTTGGTACCAAGAAGCAACCCGACTGATCAGTGATTTAGTAAATGCCAAAATAAACTGGAGGTGCTAATGTATCATGAGTCCAACCCTCCTCCTGCTCCCAGTTTTAAGCAGGATACTTCCCAGGGTCAAGGGCATGGTGCGTCCCCTATGAAAATAAGAAAAAGCCGCACTCTACCCTTCCGACTGAGAAAAAGTATATACAATTTAAGGCTAAAAGTTATAAAGGAATCTAAGCATTCCATGACATCATGTTCTTTTCTTTTTTAAAAAAAGATTTTTAAAAAAGTAACCATCTCGGACAGGTGAGCATGAGTGGGAGCTCCAGGTGGTGTGGGTTCACAGATGGACATACTCACGCCCCCAGGAAGGTAGCATTTCATGCCCCAAACCACCCTACTGAGAAAAATGATGCCTTCTGACACTCAAGGCAATTACATACAGATATTCATTGTATGGTACCAGTTTTTCCCTATATTTTTCTATAAAAAATTTATTTTTTTCTACGAAAAACACTCCTCTGTTTTTAAAAAGCTAAGATCTGTCTATAGCAGAATTATTCAAATTAGAAACCTTTACTTCCCCTGCCCTTCAAGTACAACACCTCTGTTATTTTAGAGCCACATGTTAATTTTAGAGAGAAGGACACTTAATCTGCTAAGCCTGCATGTGCATCACAGGATGGAACTTTCTGGAGAGAGCTGTTACAGTAGGTCAGGTCCGGGGCTGGGATTAAGGTGCTGTGTCCCCAAGTGAGCAGGCTACACAGATGGATGCAAGTTTGCGTATTCCAGAGACCTGAAAGGTTGAGATCACACCACTGGCCTGTAAGAAACCAGAACATGAGGGTCCGAGATACAATGCTGTACAGCAACTACATGAAGGTGTTAGGTTAAAAAAGACTGGGACTAGCCCCTGACCCTTGGTATCTAAGAAACCCTGGAGCATAGAGAATAATCAAGCTCTGGAGAAAAGAGCTGAGAATGACTTTGTGGGAAGGTGGTTGTTGTTTAATTTTGTAACTTCCTGGTAACTAAAAAGCCTCTTACAGAATGCACTGGCTTCTAAGAAACTGTGAGGGGAAAAAATCTACCTGAATTTTATCCTACTTCACTTCTGATGGGTCCCGAATTAACTTGATTTATTTCTCCTATTTTATAGTAGGGGTGATACTCACAATGGAGTATCCATACACTTATTAACATAAAAGTCCATAAGATGAGGAACAAAGTGGGAGCTGAGTAAATTCAATTTTCCCATTAAAAAAAAAAAGTCTAATAGTTAAAAAAATCTAATTTACAAAGAACAAAACCATGATTATTCCAATAGAAATTTCGATATCACTGTTTGTAAAGGATATTTAGCTGCTTTTGAATATTCCTTAAATGGTCAAAGTATGTTCACCCACATTTTCCCCAAATGCCAGATCCTTTCACAACTCTGCACCGTTGTGTCTAGTGTTTCTCCCCCTACAGCGGGATGGCTCCATCCCTCCAACTTCCAAGGCCATCATCCTACCAAATCCAACCTGTTGTTCGGGAATGAACTAACACGTTCCCTCTTCTGGGGATTCTACAGGAATGCCCTGCACTCATATGGAAATCATGCTTTTAGAATCATAAACTCCCTATTTCCACAGCTACCTAGACAGGAAGAGCCTCCTGGAAGGGACTGTCACATGCTGGTGTCCATACGGCTTGGCATACAGAAGGCTCTGAATAAAATGACTCCTATCAGATCAGATATTTATCATCCAATAAACTTTCAAGTCTGTAATTAGAGATATAAGGTCGGCTGCAACTGTCCAAGACCCTACAGTATCCAGTACCATAGGGCCCAGAATCATCTCCCAAATTTAAATTCAAGAGACCCTGAGGATCCCTCCCACAACTGTGCCCAAGCCATCCCATGAGCATCAACATGCAGCCTTAAATACAGATAATAATGGAACTGTGCCAAAACCAAATGATGGTTCTGCTTACAAAATATATTTCCTAATTTTATTGCTGCAAATTTATTTTTCTTGAGTATTTCATTTACTGAATAAATTAGCAATGAGCCAATGAGAGGGAGTGGATCAAAGCACACTTCTAAATTCTAAAGTTCAAAAACATATATATGACTTAGTTTGGCAGCAGCCCAATTAATGCCATCCATAAGCCATTCAAACACTGTGTCTGGGCTGAAATCCAATTAAGTCATTTCTGTCTGAATATCCCCAAAGAGCCTCCCGCTGAGCTCAAAGCGGAAATAATCATAAATGCCAGATTAGCTGCGTAAGCATTTCCAAAGCTGAAACTAGACAAGAGCATGAAAATCAACATGCCCAGCCCTTTAACTGGGCGCGTGCACACACACGCGCGCGCGCACACACACACACACATGCACACACACAAGAAATGGGAAAAACAAAAATTCAATGACCATCTGGCAGAAAGTCAAACCCATTTCCTTGTCCAGCCAGGTCTTCTCAAATAATCCTCACCTAGGGGAAGCGTCAAATAAAACTCTGATCCACTCATTCACGTACATTATGAAATGATCAGCTTCAGTTCCACAAGGCAATTTTGAGCACAGACTTAACAGAGTTAGGGAGAGAGTTCAAGTTTTCTCTGAATTCACCATTTTACTTGACCAAACCCTTAAGAGAGTACACCCTGAAATTAGTAAATCCTAAAATTCACAACTGCTTCTATATATATAATTTCTCCCCTAAAAATGTTCAAGCAAAGAAAAAAACCTCATGGAGAGGCTGAGGAAAAGAACAGACTCAGTGATGAGCTGAATTTCTGTTTCACCTTGCGACCCAGTACTCAGATTTACAACTCAGTAAAATACAGAATAACTTCAGGTTACATTCATTAGCTGAACACTTGAGTGTTCTAACCACACATTCCAGGAACCAAAAGGATCCTCCTGGCCTGCTTATTCATTCCAAACAGACCCCACCTGAGACCTACAGAATCAGAGTATCTGTGATTTGTAAAAGCCCCTAGATGGTTATACTGTCAGCCCCAAGTAAGGACCACTACTGTAGACAAAAGAAGAGAAAATGAAGACAGACTCATTCAAGAAACTCTTATTCTCTAAACCTTTAATATTTGAATGCAAGCCTTGTCTGAAAGAAAACCAGGTAATAAAGTTGGCCATGCCTCTGCATATGACATAAAGGACACAAGGACCTTGTCTTAAACTGGAGGCAAGTCCCATCTCTAGATCTTACTATATATTGTTGAGGCTGCTACTTAACCTCAGAGACCAGGTTTCCTTGGAGACGGTATCAGTCACCCTGCTGGTAGAAAAAAATGAAAGTCATACTTATTCAATGAAAATTGTGTGACACATCTGCTATGTACAAACACTGTACCTAAATAAGGCATAGCACAGATGCTCGTCCTTCTCGTGGAACTCAGTCTGGCGAGGGGCCCAGGTCAAACATGAGATGATACAGCAGTGCTGCTTTATTCTTTATATGCTACAAAAAAACTCACCCATAAAAAAAAAAAATCAACTAAACTTTTCTAAGTGACTTCTAAAATAGATGTGTGCTCTCCAAAATATCTATTAATATTATCCTTAGAATTTAAAAATTCTAAGGAGACAAGCAAACTGAGTGTATACATAAACATAATAATTTTAGATAACAAACAATTTCTGATGGAGTAGAAAGTAGGTCTAATCTTTTTCCTGAGAATAAACTTCCAACAGTTAAAGAAACGTCATCATCCCTGAGGAAAACTTACTTGAAAAATGACAAGGTTCCCTAAACCTCATCGTCCCAGTTCTATTCTCTCTTCTAGACAGAGTTCACGGTAAGTTACTCAACAAATATATTTTGAACCCTACACACAACAGACAAGATGGACATGTGCTTTGCCCCCACAAAGCAAAGGAAACAGACAACTGGATGGTAAGAGCCCAAACAGGGCAATTCTGATGCTACAGATCATCATCACTCATCACCTCTGTATATGACACATGGAATCAGACATGGATGTCCACTGCAGAAAATGGAAACGCACGTTAATGATTCCTGAAACTGCCTTACCTTTTAGGCAGCACCACACCTGCAAGCAGCGCCCAGCCTCTCATATCTGGGCAGGAGGATTTCGGAGTGGAAGTAGGCGCCTCACTAATCCTCCCAGCCCATTTCACCAGTTTTAGTCCACCGTTCCACTTCTCAAGAGTTTTAAGTTCCGATTCAGTCATGGATAATCCCTATCACTCCAGCCACTCATCACCTGCGAATCTGATATGTAGGTTTCCAGGTTTTCATGCAACCTGCTATACAAATCATGGCCAAGGGTGGGGGATGCATCTGAGACCTTCCTCAGGGAGGATCTAACTGGCAAACCACCCCCGGGGTGTGGTAGTCCCACCCACTCCCATCCACACAGCAGTGCTGCCAGCAGGGAGGTGGGCCTGCTCCCTGACTCCGGGAGCAGCACTGGCTTTGGAATGAAATGCCAGCTCCACCCCTGTTGGCTCTATTTTGAGCTAGATGGCTTACTATCTCTAAGCTGTTTTCTCACCTATAAAATGGAGGATAAAGAGAAAAGAGTTGCCTTGCAGATATGCTGTTTACATTAAATAGCACAAAAAACACCTGGCAATGTTCTAAATACTTAATAGGTGCTCAAAGAAAACACAGCTCTGTTCCCTCAACTAGCCTCTCATTATAAAAAGAGAGTGGTCTGAGGGCCGCCCTGCCCCAAACACCCAACCTGCCAGGTTCTTACACAGAGTAGATAAGAAACCAGCAGAAGGGTAAGAGGACAATGGGGTAGAGGTAGGAAACGTCCCTTCCCCTCATTTGGCAATGAAACTCAACTCTCTTTCCTTTGTGCCATGGGCTACTGGCCCCTACTCAGAGCCAGCACATGACAAAGGTCTGTGCGTGCCCTGTCCCCTCTTTGCATTCTGGTAATGTTGCACAATGTCTTCTGTGTAAACAAACTACAAAAGTAAAAGACAAAACTGTCCCCCAACTAGGTGTGGTGTGTCAAGATGATAAGGGGCACAGGAAGGCAAGTCAAGTGAGCTGGTGAATGGATACAGGTAGGGGCAGGGTCCCACACAGCATGGTGAGAGCAGATGACCACAGACTCATCCCCAAGGAAACAATGGCCCAGAGGCTTTTAAAGAATGCCCAGGGTCAGAGGGGTACCCAAGGAGAGAAGGTACATTAACACCAGATTTAAGGGACACATTCATAAGTGGCCTGACCTTATTCAGACGCCCTGCTGAAATCACACCACCCTGCACCAAGAAGAGATGTCAACAGGCTCGATGCCCCCGCCTTTTATCTCCATTTAGTAGTCTCTTTCTTGATTCTGCCTCTTACTCCATTTAGAAAATTAGAACATTTGCCTGTCTCCAATCTTCTAGCACTTCTCTTCTCCTTCAAAGCCACTCAGAGTATATCAACAGGGATATTCTGTCATCCATATCCGCCTGGAAACACTCATAATTCATCCGAACCTTGAGCTTTGAACGTAAAGTAGCAAGGCACTCTCCTACTAATTTTTCTCCCATTTCAGCTTCAATTCCTTTTTGTTGTCATTTGTTCTATGTGCCCTATTTTGAAGATTATTCTTTTTTACAAAAAGAAAAAAAAAATCCAACCCAGATGTGCATGAAAGTTGATCAATCCTGCTCATGCAGCTGATCATATCTGACACCAAGCACCAAGCCTATGCTCTTAGTCCATCCCTCAAACAGACCAAAAACAGGAAGAATTTTTTTTTTTCCTTAGGCCTTAGATTATTGATGTCAATCTCACCTCTCCTGAGTTTCAGCCTTCTTCCTATGTGCTACTTACACACGTGCAAGCCACTCTCTTACTTAATCCCAAACTATAGCCTATCTTCCTTCATCTTCAGCATGCAAGTTCAGAGACTATGTGCCTCAGAGCTTCGTGCACTAAGGAGGAAAGAAAACAGACCAATGAAGTGGCAATCATTTTACTCAGCACGATGGGGTGCCACCAACTAAGGAAGCACTTTTCACATGTTATCACATTCAGTCCTAACATCAGGATGACACTTCATTATCCCCATCTACAGCAGAGAAGCTGGGGGATGCTCAAAGGGGGTTGAGAGCATGCGTGCAGTGAGAATTTGGAGCCCTCTGACTTGGAAGCCCTTGCACTTGACCTTGTACATGCTGCCCCTCGAGCCAGAGACCAAAGAATCAAACTGCACAGCGCAGCCCGCTGAAGAACTGCACTGACCCTTCCTTCCAAAGGAGTGCATGCTTAGGGGAACCTGGGAACGATCTCTGTCAAACACTGGGGAAAGAGAGGCTTAACTATGTCATGTGAGCACAGATATCCCTTCTAAATGATAGATTTCCTAAAGACCAGAAGTGAACTATTCCAAAGAAAGTTCTTCAGGGAATGCTAAGTTACATTGCAAAATGTGTTGAGCTCCCCACCCTCTCTTTTTTAAAATTGTTGTCAGTAACTATTTTCAATCAAATTTCCTACCAGCCTTCCTTAATCTGCCCCCTCCCCCATATCCAAGGACACAGCTGGCAGGATGGCAGAGGGGCAGTCTAGGTAAGTACCATCAAAATGACTCCTTGCAACAAATATATTTTACCCACCTTTGGACCTGCAATGGAGGCAACCATCCACCTTCCACCCCATGCCTGAAAACTCAGTAACCTTTGGGCCTCTATTGCCTCATTTACTCACGTGTAAGCACAGGAATTAGCTTTTTAAGAGACTTTTGATATAATGTTATTTTCTTTTCTTTATTTACTTTAAAATAATAGGAATTTTTCAAAGAACTCGTTTGTTCAAGCTTGGTGTGGCACATAATGGGAAGAGCTAATGAAACATTAGGATAAACAAACCCAGAGGAATCTGGCAGTCTAGGATATGATAAAGGTGCTGGCTCGAGTCACAGGGGAAAAGATAAATCAGGGGAACCGATAAATGACAATTATCTGGATACTTTGGTAAATCATCTGAAAGAAAGTGGGAGCCACGCTTCACACTCTATAACAAGATAAATCCCAAATGCATCTAAGGTTTATGGTGAAAACATAAAAGTATAGATAGGCATATGAAAGATTCTTTATAGAACTGGTTTTTTTTTTAATCTATGACTAAAAATTCAGAAACTCCACAAAAGATGGATGAATTCCATTACATACATATATAAAAACTTACATGGCAAAATACACCCCAAGGAAATCTTAAAGATGAATTAACAGTTAGGGGAAACTATCTGTAACTCATAACCCATTGGGCTACTTTTCCTGATACAGTGAGAGCTCCTTCAAATTGATCAAAAGAAGAGACCAGCAAATCAAGAAAACAATGGACAAAGGAAAAGGGAAAGAAAATACATGACTTGCAAAAAATGAAAAGTCGTTGGACTTCATTTCACTCATAATAAAATAAATGTAAACTAAAATTACACAAAACTGTCACTTCTCATCCATCACAGGGCCAAAGATCAAAAAATGTGATAATAGCACAAAATCAATGTTACTTTCCTTGTTTGATCATTGTAATGTGATTATGTAAGAAGTTAATGATTAAGGAAGCTAGATAAAGGGTAGAGGGGAATCTTTTGTACTATTTTTGCAACTTTTTGTAAGCCAAAATTTATTTCAAAAGTGAAAGTTAAAAGTTTTTTTTAAATGTTAAGTGTGATCAAACAGCAGGCATATTGGGAGGTGATGGGGAAGCAGGTCTTCTGAGACACTGGTGAAGAATGCACAAACTCACCCAGCTCTGAGGAGAGCAATCTGGTAGGATGTCAAAATGGAAAGAGCCTAAACATCCATCAACAGGCAAACAGTGAAATAAACTACACCTATATACTGAAGTACTATTTACTTTTAAGAAAGCAGAAATGCCTCTAAGTAAGAAAGACTTCAAAGACATGCGGTTAACTCAGAAAAATAAGGTAAGAACACTTCAGAGTGAAAATAATTTGATCTACGAAGACATTTACCTACTTGTTTGCTGCCTACTTAAGCTTCCTAGAGTGCAAACCTTGCTGTTTATCCTTACTGAAATTCATCATCCACATGAACCTTTGTGGGTTCACCACAGGCTTTTCTGTCTCAATAATCCCTAACAAATATGTTTTTAATCCAAGCTACACAGAACTTTGGGGAACCTCATATCTGATATCTATTCATATCTAATGATATAAAGACAAAAGCTATCTCATCTCCCATTTCTTTTCCCTAAATCAGTCCTAAAGTCTAAGGTTACTTTTTACCATTACGATATAATTCACCATAAAAATTCACCAATTAAAGTGTAAATTTGGTGGTTTTCCTTGTTTTTAAAAAATTAATCATGGAGAGATCTCTTCATATTATAAGAAAAACGAGAAAGTAAGACAAAAATAAAATGATCTGAATGACCTACTACCTAGATAGTTCCAGAACCTCTGGATGTACACAGAGGAAACCATGAGCCTTGCCTCTGATGAGGACATTTGTACACCTGGGACAGGAGACAGGCTTCCCTTGATGGATGGTTTCAGTTGCCTTTTTTTTTTTTTTTTTAAAAAAAAAGGATTACTCTTTCAAATAAAAAGGTTTTTTTCAGCAAAATAGTAATAGTAGAGAGACGAAAACAAATCTTACAATAAGCTAAACTTAACTCAGAATATTAACTCCAATACTTATGTTTAAAAACACATCTTCTGGAGGTAGGAGATGATTTAATATTGGCTCTGAAGTAGATGAATCACGACAGTAAATTAATGAAAATGCAGTTATAATTTTGTTCTCACAGGAAATGAACTGAATCGGATTAATCCAGGTAGTCCTACAGAGTCAGACCTTACGTAGGATGATTAAACTGCCTGAAAATATGTACCAGTAGCTTCAGAATCTTATGAAACCACAAGTTAATGAGTCCACACTGAATGGCTGAAAAAGTTTTTCAGTGCCAAATTTATAAACTGGTTTTCTTTTCTAGAAGCATCTGTTTCTACAGGAAGGCAGAAGCTGATGGGTTCTGCATTTAAAGTGCTTTGTTTCCACTGACTATGGTGACAAAGGCTCACCTCTGTCCCCAAGCCCGAATGTGGCAGACTCACGGCGAGTCCCATCTTGGTCAGGGCTCGCTGTGAAACTTTCCGTTACTGCCTGCCTCTCAACAAGGCGAGAACCAGTCTGCTGCCCATCAGTTCTGAAGCCCCTGACATGATGTCTGAGCATGGTTTCCCTCATGTGTGCAGAGGAGCATTTAAGAACTTTCTTCCACTTGCCAAGTCCGACTGACAGCTTGCCACTGGGGTGGAGACTCTTCCTCCTTAGTAAGACCTGGAAACAGGTTTTGCCCTTGCTCACACAACACAGAACTGCACAGCCCGTGGTCCCTTCCCACCCTGCAATGGTGACTTCAACACTCATTGCCCAGAAACTACACAAACTGTTTTTAATTTCTGACCAGAATAAAAAATGGCCAAGGCTTCAGAAAGAACCTTGTCAATATTTAAGGGCCTCCCCACCAAACTAATATAAAGGCTGAAAAAGGGCTTAGGATTTTCAAAGGTTCTGAATTTGGCAAGGGAAAAAGGCATGTAAATCAACATCGACTTTTTTCTTGAGCAAGCAGAGAGAGATGTTGAAAGAAAAGGGTTGGTAGTATAAGATGTGAGTCAAAGGCCTAAAAAGGATAAGTTTTTATGTCTTAGGGACATAAAGTTAAAGCCAAAAAGAGGTTTTGATGACTAAATCTATTTCTGAAAGACCTCCCTGAAGCCATCATCACACACAGGCACCCCCACTAGCAGCACTGAATCAACAACAGAAAAGTGCTGAAGCTCACAAGAAAAATGTTTTTAAAAATTTATCCTATCAAACTAATCCCTAGGAGGGCAGGCAAACCTATGAATTGTCGTCATTGTCTGTGACTCTTCTAATTATACAGTTGCATTCCGCGGAATCAGATTTGTATTGCGGTTACACGTGTTGAGAGGCGCCTATTGTCCCTCCCCCCAACTCATTTAACTTACCTGATGGAGTGGGGGAAATACAGGGGAAAAGAAGAAAAAAAGAGCAGCACTCTTAGGAACTTCTAGAATAACACTAAACTACTGGATCCTCTTTATTACCACAGGCAAAAGGAAATCTAAGATCGGAAGTCATCAAGCGTCCATCACAAGACCAGATACCATCCACCTCGAACACTTGGTTTCTCTGCCCCATGCTCAGGCTCCCCGGCTATCGCTCTGCAAACAATCAAGTGCGCATCGCTGATGCCCCAGCAGGTGCTTTCCACGTGGAAAGAGGCGCACGCCCCCATTCGTCCACATCATGTTAAAACCATAATGAAATTTCATTATTTGCTCCTCTTTTTAGTTGAAACTGAGTATTTCATAAGATGTTAAAGGGAGGCAATGGAAAACACAGAAGTAAGAAAAATTCATGGCACCCCTCGAGTTATCGCAGATGTCATCAATGGCAAAGTAACTTCGTAAGAGCAGCAAACCTTCCCATTGGTCACCTACAGTCACGTGTGCCTTTGAATAAAAATCTTTCATAAATGGATAGTATATCAAGATCAAAGGTGGAGCCATGTGCTCGCCCACAGTGACGGTGATACATCAAAATTTTAACGTCGGTCACTTTAAACCATCAAGCTGGTGTTCCACGTGCACACACCTAACAAGAAATCCTGTTTTCCTGAGACCTGTAATCAAGCAGTTTACTTCGCCCGAAATACTTGGTTGCACACATGAACTAAAGTGGAGCACTCAAGTGCAGAATTATTCTTCTCTATATAGAAGCGCACATTATTGATGTTCTCATGTCTTTTCATTTTAAATGATTTATGTTTTCTTAAAGTCCTGGGTGTAAATATCGAGTTTTACTGAGAAAGAAAAGAGAAAAGGGGAGAGAAAGGGAGAGCAAGAGAGATGGAGGGAAAGAGGGAAGAAGGGAGAGAGAGGGAGATGACCCAAGACTTCAAACACCTGGGTGAACTGAGCAGGCTTCTCACCAGTGACATACCTATGATACGTGGGCCAGGTAACTCTTTGCTGTGGGGGCTGTCCCAACTGTTAGAATGGTTGGCAGCAACCCCGCACCCTCCCTTGAGTTGTGGCATCAAAAAATATCTCCAGACAATGCCAAATGTCCCCTGGGAGATGAAACGTCCCCTGAAAGGTTGAGACCCATGGAAATACAATACATGCAAATTAAACAGACCAAGTTTGGGTTTTTGTTTTTTTTTTTTCTTTAACAGCAAAAATAAGACAGGAATATTAATGTATTTTCTAACCATTTTGGAATATGATTAAAATATTTAGGTGGCAGTTGTTATAATTACCATTTCTATGATAACTGAATAGGCACATTCAATTTAACTCAATGTCACAATTAACTAAGTTACAATATGCCATGTATTAGAAGACAACCTTTAAACTCTAGTTTGGGAAGTAAAGTATGCTACTGTTTATTTAAGAAAATGAGAAATATTAAAAATAAGTATGTAACTATGGATATATGCATTTGCTTTCATTATAATGCAATCAGTAAAAGGAGGGAGAAGTAAAATAATCCTTTTAAAAATAATGACTGAAAGAGACAGGGAGAGAAAAGGATAAAAATACAAATAAGACTTCTCGAAGTATATTTCTTTTGGCTCTGAAACCATGTAAATGATTTGCATAATTATAGACCAATATTAACATGTTTAAGTCCTAAAAAAATCAGAAGCAGAAAGGAAACATTAACCAAGTTATGCATTGAGTTGGTGGCGCACATAAAGAGAGGAATCACTCTGGAAGTCTTGGAACACACAACAATTTGACTGTGCTTCCCTAGTGGGATAAACCCTAAGGACAAAAACATCTTCAGCTCCCAGGCAGAAGGGAGAGAGAGGGAGATGACAGTTTGTCGGCAAACTGTCAGTGATGATACTGGTAGAGTTATTCTAATTCTTTACATGTGTTGTATATAAATAAAATAGGATAATCAAGCAAATAAGTAACCATATTAATATTCCTAGGGTCGAAAATTTTCAGCATAAAAGAGATACAAATATAAAATCAAAGAAGTAAAATATCTTGTGATCTATTTTTGAATTAGAAAAAGCACTATGAATTTACAATAGATTGTTTAAAAAAAACAAAACAACAAAAAACCACCTCTGTCCACTGAAAAGGCCCAGACACAATGACCGACCCTCAGGAATAATGAGTGTCTTTAACTCTCAAACTGTGGTCCCCAAATTCCTTTGCCTACCTACTGAAGGGACTGACCATGGAGAAACGGGGACCTGCGGCCTGAGTGGGCACTGACCGAAGGAGCCTAAAGCATCATAGCTCCTGGCCTTCTGCGGTGGTGCCGCGGATCAGGGGCACATGCAGGGGACGCGGCAGCAACCTCACGCAGCACAGGCTGCAGCCGGGCTGATCTGAGCAACAAGGGTGTCGGCTGCAACGGATGGAACTCCTTCAGAAGTATCTTAAATTATGAGCTCCTAATTTTTCTAAAAACAACAAAGAGCCTTGCTGGTAGTTTTAGAGGATGCTGGGGAACCAGAATTATTTATTCTGAAGGCTGCCAAATAAAGGCCAAGATTTTCCTGTATGAATGTCCCTCAAGACAATAGCTGAGCATTGTCCTCAGATGGCTGGTAAACGTGGAAGAAATGAGAAGATCCGAATGTCACCTTTTTGCAACCCTGATGAATTATGGACAAAGGCAATGACCATCAAGGCTGCTGGCTCCTGTGTCCTCCTGCCCATGGGAGCACATGCAGCACCTGTGAAGCCGTCCTGCCAGAAAATCAACCAGAATCTGGGATAAAAATGCATGTTAAACAACGTCGAGTTAGCAAACTCCAGCTGTGGAAAACCTACAGGACAAAAGACCTAGTTCCCCCAACAAACCAATCCGCAATTTAAGATAATAAATGAGTCACGGGGGTGTGAAGGGTGGCACAAGGACTACAGTCAATATAAACAGACAAACAAATGATGAATAAATAAACAAGTGGTAAGCGGATGGAGAAATAAACAGATCATTCAACTGCAACAGATGGACCTTATTTGGATCTTGGTTTCAAAACTAAAGTTAAATGAGATTTTTGAGACAGGTGAGGAAATTTAAACACTGGTTGTATATTTGATAATATCAAGAAATTATTGTTACAGAGATAGTTAATATTTACAGATGAAATAAACTGATGTCTGGGATTTGCTTCAAAAATAAGCCACTGGAGAATGTGAGAGTTTAGGTGAAACAAGACTGGCCACTGGTAACTACTGAAGCCAGCAGTGGGTATGCAAGGATTTATTCTGAGTGTCTCTAACAGGATATGATTATTCTGTTAACTAAGAGATCACATCTTACAATTTGAGAGTCAAGAGCATCAAAAAATGTGACAGCTTCAGGACACTTTAGAAACCACAGGCTCCAAACCACCCTCTGCACTGAAAGCTGGTAAAGCCACTCTAGGGAACAGAGCTAGTCAGTGGTGAGGTCAGGATGGGTTTCCCAATCTCCTGTCCCTCCAACTATCCAGGCACCACTGGGCAGTCAGAAGACTAGGGAAGGGCTCGGGAGAACCGTACAGAGCCTCTCACATACTCATAAGATTGCTTTTTACAATCAACTGCTAAGACATTAAGCCTCTCCCTTTTGCTTCTAAATATAGTTCCAAAGAAAACTGTAAAGTTTTCTGATAGTTTGAACTCCCCCTATCCCACGTGCACAAGAATAATCAGTTCATTCAGTAAAATCCTGAGAATGTATTCAGATGTTAAGTATACAACAGATTAAAATATTCAGTGTCCTATCAAAACACAACTACCAACAGCAACTGTATCATTTTTACATCAATCGAACTACATACACCCCCTCCCAGCTCACAGGCTGCAATGAGAATGTGTGGCACTGATGTGCCTCAACTACAAAATTACAATAAGTAATACATGTATCAAGCACTTACTTACAGAGGTCACTGTGATCAGTTCTATTATAAAGCGAGTCAATTAGAAATGCTCCTTACTCTAGAGAAGTTCACCACCTAAAACAAATGAACAGAGAGTACTATACAAACATAAACTGTGCTGATACCCAAGCAAAGACAGAGGCCGTCCCAAGGACAGTAGACAAAGATAAAACTGCTGGGAACGCTGGCTGGTGAGGACTAACAGGGAGAAAAGTCGTTCACTAAATTGATATCATAAAGCCCCATGTCCTGTGCACACCTCCTACCCCCACTAGCCCCAAAGAATAGCCGTCCTGAAATTCACGGAGCTACACTCGTGCCTATTCACTTCTTCTTCTGGGGTGAGGAGAAACACCAGGATGTACAAGAGGCCGAACAGCAGAAGAGATGAAAATGGCCAGTTTCTTATCAGTGTGGCTGTAATTTACATCACTTCCCCAGGCTTCCCCTGATGAAATCAAAATCTTACAAATTACTAGCATTTAAATCCCGAAGGGAAGAATTACAAATCTGCTCTAAAACCATTTAAGAAATGAGAAAAGGAAGGCAAGCAATGGTGCAGCCCGAGGCCACATGGCTCCAGGGCGGCTCCCAGAGGTAGGTGCCTCCTTCAGTTATGTTATTCAGGGGTATTTTCCCCCAAGTTTTTCTGAGCTGAGATGACAGCACCCAAGGAGTGTTATATAATTCTTATCAGTTTCTAAAGACAACAGAGCTATTCTAGGGGTTTGTAACTGTGATGATGGGAAAGGGAGGGTGGCTGGTTCTCCCTGGATCCCTAGAACCCCTGCGGGTGGAAGCAATCCTTGCCAGCCACGTGGACTTGGGCTGACCAGCCAGACCCAACTCAGAGGTCAAAGCAGCAGGACTGAACACTCCAGCTATGCCTTGCCTGGGCACACCATCTGGTGACAAGAGGCCCACCTGGAGAGTAGACTTAAAGAAGGAGTCCATGCCCACTGAAGATGAGTGCCACCTAGTTACACCTCGCCCCCTGGTGTGCTGAGAACAGAGGCCAAAGCCCGGGGCTCCAGCAGCCTACTCCAGTGCTGAGCACCTTTGTTTGAGAGTGAGGACAGGCTGGGGGCAGTGAGATACCCATCGGGTGGCGACGTACCAGGCAGCGCCACCTGGTATTCTTCTCAAGGGGCTAGGAGACGGGCTCCAGCCATGGCTCCCCTCAGGCTGGTGGAGTAGCAAGAAGGCACCAGGGGAGGTGGCCAGACTCCCAGGGTGTCTGCCCAGGGATCCACTTTGCAGCATACTGCCTCACATGGTGCCCAGGCGGGTGACTTTACCCGTCCAAGTGCCTGGCCACCCGCCAGCCTACGGAACCAAGCAGCACAGAGCTTAGCATCGGTTACCCCTTTGAGTCAGCAGTGCGAGATCTACTAAAAATAGGTGGTAAGCAATTACACAAGCCACAGGAAGTAGAGAAATGAGCGTCTGTAATTGTAACCCAATCGACAAATTCTAATGACAAGAGCACTGTTTCTTAATGGTTTACTTTTATGTCTAAATGTGCAGGTCTATTTATGGGCTGATTAAGAAGAAACGGTTTGCCATATTTTTAGCTCACAAATCAACTTTTAATTCTACCCCATCGACAATTAGGAAATAACATTTTACACAGCAGAAGCAATAAAAAGTCAGATGTTTTGAGGAGAAGCCAATTCTGTTCCTTTGCACTCACCGTATGACTGCATGTACTGCCTGCACTGTTGGGCTGATTCGCATGCTCCTCCTCCAAGCAGCGGCTGAAGACAAAAGTACACAGCCATTTGTGGAATTTTAGTTACCTGCTACTTGTAGCCAACCTGTTCTTTATGTCTGGTGGCTAGGGCAGTGGTTCTCCAAGTATGCCCTCATCAGCAGCATCAGGAAACTTTCTTAGAAATGCAAATTATTGGGGCCCACCTCAGACTCCAGAGGCAGAAACCCGGGGGGGGGTCATCTCTATCTCAAAAAGCCCTCTGCTTAACTTGGAGCAAGCTCAAGCTCAAGAAACGAACCACAGGGCTAGATTCATCACAAGAGATCATGATGGGCAACAAATGATTTACAATGTGTTTCTCAGACATCACATCACCCGTTAGGCTGTCCCCTTGTAAGAGGATCATTGTCATCAGATAGACTCAAGTAAACATTTCTTCTATTGCAAAGAACTCTTATTTGGACCAAAAGAAATGTTAGTTTTTTCTCATTTAAACACCTGGCTTCTAGTGAACCCAGGACTGCAACCTTGGCCTGGTCATCGCCCCTATGGGAGCCAGGGCCCTGTCAACCAGCTGAGGAAGGTGGGGTGGGGCACGCTCAGGGCCTGGAGCAGCCTGAGCCTGGAGGCCTAGAAGTGTGCGTTCCAGAGATCACAGTCACCATATATTTTAAAGGTAAATTTATCTGCATCCATTTAGAATTCTAAGATGACTGCGACCAGAATATATTTTTAAGAACTCAAACCAGTAGACAGGAGATCACTGCCCTGACAACTGCTACCTCTGTCAACACACAGCGTTTAATACAGATGGCTTTTGTCTTCAAGCACAGAGTACTGAATCACGGTAGGTTATAACTGATTTAAGGAAGTTCTCTATGAATGAAGAAAGGAGATAGAGAGAAACTAGGAAAAAAGTATGATTCTGTGGATAAAGAACATTGAAAGAAAACAAACAAAAAATAGGAAACCCTAGGAGAAGGCACTTTGGAGCAAGTTAGTAAGCTCTGGGTTGCTCAACAGAAAGAAGTCTTACATAAGCTACACTAACACCATAACATATAGTACAAACCCATATACGTGTGAATATTAAAATACATATTACTTATATTACTTGTTAAGAAGAAATTAAGACAAGCAATAGCAGTTTCAGAACTTACTGAGAAAAGTCGATTTGGATAGAGTACGATTACAAGTATTTAACCACAGAAGAAAAGAAACCTGCGCATACGTAGAAGACTCAAAAGTCAATGGGGCTGGTAAAAACGGTGGCAAACAACTGCCGTCTCCTCTTCACCTACTTTTAGCAATGGCTTACCCCGCCGAAGAGCACTTTACCGGTGTAAGAGTTTCCAGGGCACTAATATTCTTTACATCGATGACAGCGATAACGCCTGTTTTTGAAGTTTTATCTGCAAATCACATAACTGATTAGAGAGACTCATTTTATTCAAAATTGGTCTCCTTCCTGCCAACCTCCCACTTCCCAAAATTCACATAAACAAAAGTGGAAAGAACTCAACTCTAAGAACATTTTATTTTTACACAGCCAACGTCCTCCTTTTGGCATCCAGGTACAATCTAGGAAGCACTTCATCCCAAAAGCATTTGCCCCCAGCAGGGAGTAAAGGAGCACAGGCGTCCCAGGTCCACTGGGTCCTGCAATCGGCCTGGAAACAGGGGTGTGCATGTGGCTCTCACATGCAGAGGAGGTGGGCTCACCCAGGGTCCCAGCTCCTCTTACAGCATGGGCACAGGTCCAAAGTAAAGCAAAACAGCACCAGTCTCAATCTCCCCATCCCACCAGCTCCCTGTCATCAAGGGAAGCTAGTGCAGCCTTGTTTCCAGCATGAAAATACCTGGCTGGCTAGATGCCCCTGTGGGAGGGGTGGGGGTGGGTCACCCTCCTGCACCTTGTGAGGCAGTGTCTCCCCTGCAGTGAGGGTCAAGTGAGTCTCACTGTATTAGTCTGCTCAGACTGCTATAAGAAAATGCCCTAGAGTGACAGGCTCAAACAACAGAAACTTATATTCTCACAGTTCTGGAGGCTGAAGTCCCAGGTCAAGGCCTCAGAGATCTGATTTCTGGTGAGGGCTCTGATCCTGGCTTGCAGAAGGCCACTTTTGCTGTGTCCTCACACGGCAGAGAGAGAACAAGTTCTCTGGTGTCTCTTCTCATAAAGACACTAATTCTATCAGTTTAAGGTCCCACCTTTATGTCCTTATTTAACCTTCATTACTTTCTTAGTGGTCCCACCCCCAAATACAGCCACACTGGTGGTTAGGGCTTCAACGTACGGATATTGATGGGGGGGGGGCATAATTTAATCCATAACACAGTTCAGTCCAGGGGAGGGAAGGGAGAGAGGGAGGGAGGGAGGGAGGGAAGGCAGGGGAAGGTACAAATCCAAAGTGGCAGAGGGCAGGACTTGGGGGAGAGGGGCAACCGAATAATAAAAGATAGCAGTTGAGATGGGATGCAGGCAGGTGAGGCCAGGCCAAGGTCCACCCGAGGCAGACAGCATTCACTGTGAACTGGTGGAGCTAGGTCCTTTACAAAAGGATGTATGTTCAAAGTGAGCTGTGAAATCCCCTAGCATCTGAGACCTGGAGAGGAACAGAAACACAGAGGTCAAGGCCAACCCCAAGGCTAGAGGCAAAGTCTCAAACCCAGAGACTTTTCCAGATGGGCCTGCGCCAGCATCTGCACCCTATACCCACCCTGCCCACTGGCTGTTCTGGGGCCAAACGACATGAGTGCTTAGACCTCCTCCGGGCACACAGCAGCGCTCAAGTTAGCAATGTCAGTTATCACACAGACTCAGCATGTTCTTCTCCGGTATCAAACCATTGGCATATATGTATGTATATATATATATATATATATATATATATATATATATATATATATATATATATATATATATCTTTCTTCCCTGTATCGGGTACTGAGGCTGCCTGCAACTTACCGTTCTGTCCACAACACTAATCATGGTGCCCTGCACGGAAGGCATGCTCAATAAAAGGCTGGATGGATGGATTAATTAATTTATAGAGAAAGGTACAATGGAAGGGACATGAGAATAAGGCAAATGAGGCAGAAGGGAAATTTTCATTGACAGATGGGCAAAGAATGAACACATACAGACATTTCTGAAAAGATGCAAAAAAAAAATAGACAAAAGACAATAAATGCTGGGAAAAGGATAGTCTCACTTAAATAATTTGTGTCTCCCTGGAACATCTTTCTAAACTGGAAGTATTATGCCGCTACCAGCTATAAGCATTTATTTTCTTTAGCACAGTAAATAATAAATACATAAACAGATACATCACTTACTAGGAATTAAGCATCCTACACCCCACCTCCACTAACCCCGGCAGTGACATTTTACATGTGACCAAGTTCTCCCAGGCTTCTGCATACAAAGTGCAATGGCAAACATCACGGCACAGGGGCAGGGCGACCCCAGACTCACCAGAGAGCAGACCTCAGTGCCGGGCAGGAGGGCTGCTCAGATGATCTGATACCTGAACTGACACTGGGCTGGTCAGATGAGCTCAAACAGCTTCCACTCTATTGTGCTGCTTTAAAGTTAACCTCTCCCCTTACGTTCGTGGCAGAAAACCTGTCTGTGCGTCCACTCAGGTTATGAGAAGGATTAAACCAGGCAGCATTAGAGTACAATTTTCTACAGGTGCCTTTTGAGTCACTTTTAACTCCCTTTAAATTTTATCATTTGAATAAAAGGAATTTCCCTCATATATCCTCCTACGTGACAGCGTTATGACTATTTTCTCCTTTGGTCACTGACATCTCAGAAGGAACCTTCCAACCAGGCTCCCTGGTGAGTAGGAGGAGACCATCCTCTGCTTCTTCCCCATCTGGACATAAACACCACGGCCACCTCAGACTCCAAGTGACACTACCAAGAACCAAAGGCCTGCTCCATAAAGTATCTTTAACTGTGAGGATGGCCAAGTTCACTCATGATGTCCTAACTTCACCCACATATCCTATGCAATCAATATTTTAGAATGAAATACTTGTGTGCACTGTAAGAACACTGAAACGGGAAATGTCAGAAGCAGTGGTGACTTGGGATCACTCACCCTGCCGACTCCTTAGGGGCTGGAACAGAGGCCGACATCGGGCCCAGAGCAGGGAGACAGGTGTTCTCGCCACCCCAGGGGCCAAACTCTTCTTGCCCTTTGTTCTCAATCTTTGTTTTTATAGTTTCCACTGGATTAAGTGAGAATCTTTTATGAAAAGCACTTATAACGGCCAGACCCAAAGACACTCTCGATTTAAATGTTAGTAATTATTATTATTATAGGAATGATAAAAGTACATTCAGGCTCACCTATGTTGTAAAAACCCGAAAACCTGCCTACACTGTATACCCCTCAACCCTTCCACGCTCGGCGTGAGACGGCAAAAACGAAGCGACGTGGCCTTGTGCAGTCCCACACACGGCTTTTGGTATGTGGCAGAAACACAAATGCTTCTTGAACTTAACATTCTCCTTCACTTCAATGAAACCAGTACCAACATTTATTGGCCTGAAAAGGCTGTTTTAAACAGCTTGCTATGCAAGCAAATTAATCCTTCCTCTCCCCTTAACCTCAAACTCAATCAGCAGGTGGAAATACTTCTCGCTGTATCTGCCATTGGGCTGGGAAAAGGGACGTCATCTCTCTATTAGAAATAAGATAGTAAACACTTTCCTGAGAAAAAATGGATGACATCACTCCCAAATACCATACAAAGAACTTCCGAGGCCCACTGCGGAAGGGAACTGCCACTCAGCTAAAGGGCATCTGGATAATTACAAGGCGACCTTAAAACGCGATGATGTTCTATCATCATCAGGGAGAGAGGGATTTCATTTCATCCTGCAAATTCCAAATATATTCAAATTTCTGACAGTTACCAGGTAATAATACAAAGGGAAAAGAGAAATGACTCCAACTTTCTGGAAAGAAAGATCTTCGTTTCCAGGTCCAAACCACGTCTACGGGAAACCACATCCCCGGCTGAGGGAACAGCGCACCTTGCTGTTTCACCCTACTCAAGGGGTGACGTTTTCATTTTTAACCTTTTACTAGAGAAAATGTAATCTGAACATACTTACGTGGGGCCATTACATGAAATATTGATTGGGGCTCTTTGTGCCAACGTAGTTGAGAACCCTCAAAGGAGCAAGGTGAAAAAAATACACCGTTACTCTCCACCAGCACTGTCCCCCAGGTCACTCCATGCGCTGCACATTCACGTGCACCAGCCGGGTGTGCGAAGTTTACAACCGGCAAGGAAGGCGGCTCAGAAGGTCAACTCTGTGTTTATTTTTACCCTAAATTAAAAGCCTGTGAGGATCCCAGAACATGGGCCCCGTTTAATCACTCACTCTGCCTTTTATCTTAAGTTATATCACAAGCAACTCAAATTGACCTGCAGAACAGTTAACATCTCAGTAACGTCTAAGCAAGAACAAATCCATACAGAGACCGCTGACCGTGCCTCTACCCTTCCCATCGTCTGGGTTAGAATGTAAAAGCCATTTAAAACTCTGTTCTCCTCCCTCAAGCCCACCTATCCAATCCATCATTACAGCATAATAGTTCTTCTTCCAAAATATCTTTGGGTGATTCCCCCTTTTCCCTCCATTCCTGGTGTCAACTTCATTGACAAGAAAACTCACAGCAGCTGAGCCCATACCCTCCAGAATAAGAACAGCAGCCAATGTTTGTGTGCTTGGTGCATGTCAGGCACTGTTCCAAGTGCCTTACGCACAAGCTACTGCACTTCATCCTGCCACAGGCCCATTTCCCTGGTGGAGAAAGCAAAGTCTGAGCGGTGCTAAGCGTTGGAGTATGCGGAGAGCACACACGGGCAGTCTGGCCTGGCACCCTCACTCAGAAGCATCCCAAGCTGTCAGTCCCCCCTGAGACCACACGCCCACCAAGTCAAGGCCCGGAGGTGCCTCTGTGGACTGTTCCCTAAATGCTCCATTGCTTCTTCCTACTCTCCCACTTCTGCTCCTGCTCCCCCACCTTTAAGTCCTCCCCAGACATCCAGGCTCAGCTCAGGCCATCACTCATAAGACCCCCGTCCCGACCCGGCTTTCCCTCCTTTCCTTCCTCCCTCCCTATACATTTTCTGAAGAATCTTTCTCCCCGCCAGCTAGGGTCACATACTGCCAGCTGGTGCTGGCAGCTGAGTGTCCCTAGCCAGATACAGACACTGAAACAGCATCCGCACAACATGCTGCCAGGCCACAAAGACCACATGAAGAAAAACATGCCAGGTAGGCTGTGTACTCAGAGGAAAAGCCACACACATGGCAGCAAAAGGCTCTTCTCCCCTTTTTCGGAGTCTCCCTGGGGCTGGTCACAGTGCTGCCCAGACCTACCTCTAACAGCTTACATCTCTCCCACTCTGTCCCCCACAGACATCCAAGGTAGCTTTGCTCCACCCACCTCTCCCCACTCAGCCCTGGTCCCAGCAGCACCTGCGTCAAGTGGTGGCAGTAGTGATGGGGACAATATGACTGCTCTCCTTATAAGCAACTGCCATGTGAAGCCACAGACACAAGGGTGGGGAAGCAGTGTCCCCATGTGATGCCAAAGGCAGATGCTGGAGCTACGCAGTCGCAAGCCACGAACACCCACAACTGAGGCAAACAGAAGCTAGGAAGAGGCGAGGAAGGGCTCTCCCACAGGTTTCAGAGGGGCTGTGGCCCTGCCTGCACCCTGACTTCAGACTTCCGGCCTCTGGAAATGGGAGACAACATGTTTCTGCTGCTTTAAGCCCCCAGTCTGTAATGCGTATTACAGCAGCCCGAGAAAACTAATACAGCTCGTTTCTGGGAGCATGCAGACTGCCTCTGAGGCCAGACCGTGCCATCCTGCTGACAAGGTCACCACCCCCACAGCCAGGCAGCTTTTAAGGGACATCAAGGAGCCAAACTTGGGATTAAAAACCAAATGATTCTCTCTTCAACTTTAACTACCTGGCCCTTTTAAAATGGTAGCAAAGGCATAAACAAAGCACTGAGGAAGTCTCCTTTAGCGCATGATCAAAGAAATTAAAGATCTGTGATCAGACAAGTGCTTTTCTATCTCTGGGGAAGGAACTATACTGCACTAATCACTAGACTCAGTGACCACAAAACAATGTTCTTTGGAATGTGTAATGCTCTGAAGAAATACCAAAGGAAACGACTTAACCATTTACATAAAAAAATGCTGTAACAGGAAACAACAATCACCTCCAATGGATATGTATCAAAATTCAAACATCAACACAGGACAAAACAATCATAACATCAGCACCACCAACAACCACTAACACACACAACTTTATACACATAGCACCCACAAAGCACGGCTATATGAACACATGACTAATTACCAAGCACGCTTCAGAAATGATCACGGGTCCAGGCAAACTCTGCATCCTCACGGGTCCTAAACGGTCATTAGGGAATACTGCAGCAAAGGACAGCTGAGAGCTGCGTGACACATGCCATGAGGTTCAACTCCTTCATTACCCCAGCAATGTGCACCCACCTATGGGGAGAGAGGAGACTTGGGTGGGGAGGTGGCTGCCCCAGGATGAGGTGTATCTTTTCTATCTGCCCTCCATCCTCATCCTCAGTGACTGGAAGACCATCTAGCACATTGACTAGCTCATTAAATTGTAATAAAATGATCCTGCAAAGCCCAAACCTAGACTCTTAGTTTGGAAAGACTCTATCACAACAGTCCCCAGGGATAATCCCTGAAGCACCATCGGCATTTCTGAGCACATCCTACATGGACCTCAGGTTGGTGGGAGATGCCCTCCATCTCTTCCCAGGTTGAGGATAGTCTGATTGTTCAAAACAAACACACACGCAAGAGGGCATTCAGAGAAGCCACTTCTCTAATGACAATCTACGATGCTCCCCAAGGGAGAAGAGGGATGGGAACGCTCTGGCTAGGTTCCAAAGGCTCTTGATTCTTCTAAACAGCACTCAGAACATTCCTCACTGCCATTACTTCCCATGTTTAAATTACTTCATATCACTTTAAAGAAAACTCAGTGTTAAGGCATGCATGCCACCATCTTTTTGGTTCAAATTCGGCAGCGGCTGAATTTGTCTGTCTTCCAGGCTGCTTAGTGGAAAGCATCATAGAATGAGAATTTTAAAGCCACCTTTCAGAGCTCTTCGGTATCTCTTCCTTGCTTACAAGCTCCAAGAAGGCACCTTCTCCATTTACCTTGTTTGGCTCTCATGTCCCAGGTACCCAAACAGGGCCCAGTGCCTGGGAGCAACTTGCTGCCCATCTGTGGAACGGAGCAGTTACTGATGCATCAGCAGCACTTGGGACTTGTTCTGACACCTAAAATAAAGATGCAGCTGCCACCTTTACCCTGTTAGGGACACACAACAGTTGGGAATAACTGCCCCTTCGCCCACCAAAACTGGCCACTCAGGACTGTCACAGATAATGTACTGGGACAGATCATTCAAAGTCACTTCTGGGAGGCAGATGCTGTGGCCACAGGTGCTGAACAGAAGCATACCACCTCTTCCTGCCCACGTCTCCCCTCTCCACAGACAGCCTCGGCCCTCTCTGCCAAGAAGCAGGCAGGATCCCTGCGCTCTAAGAGGTTATCAGGCTTTATCATCTGACATCCTATGAATTGAGCTAAAGTGGCCATGCAAATGAAACTGTCCTAACAAAGTAACTAAAACCAAGCACTACCAGTAGAATTCAGGAGTGGGATTTTGTGCAGGATTTAAACTAACATTACTAATTTAGAAGCGAGTGCTCAGTACACAGAACCATTCTCCCCAAGTCCTCAAAAGGCCTTCAACCCAAACATCACCAGGGGTGGAGGGCACGGAAGGAGTTTGAAGGGGATGCTGAGGGCACAGGGGGAAGACGATGATCCCGCCCGCCCCCCCCCCACACACACAGGGTCTATGGGAGGCACTGGGTATGTGTCTGGTGAACCAACCAGGATTCGGCACGGGCCATCCATCCTGTCTGCAGATGGCCAACCAGGAAGGTCATCTTCCTATCAGACTGTTTAGAACTGGTGATGGGAGGGGCAGAGAAAGAGACCGTCCAGTGACAGGGCTCCCGCTCTGATAGAAACCTAAAAGCAGCTTCTCCCAGCCATAGGTGAACCTTACTCCCAATGATCTCTACACTGGCCATTTTATTACTATTACTATTATTATTACTATTATTATTATTATTATTAAAAATTACTGGGGGTGACATTCATTAAAAAAATAAGTTTCAAGTGTACAATAACAGTATGTTGTGGAGATATATATATATATCACATTGTGATTTCACCACCCAAAGTTAGATTTCCTCCTGTCACCAAATATTTGACCCCTATTACCCTATGTATCTGCCCCTTTTCCCCCTCGTTTACTACTAATCCACAGTCCGTGTCCAACAGTCTCTGTTTCTCATGCTTGTTTGTCGCTTGTTTTCTTTAGAAATCAGTCATGGTCACAGGTTCTCATGTGGCCATCCCTCTCTCCCATGCCCCAGCTCATCTCTGCTCTAGAAGGAGAGTGAGGCGGGGGCAGAACTCAGCCCTGGGGAAGCAGGTCTTGTCTCCAGGCCTCTCTCTCAGCTTGAGGGACTCTGCAGGCCTCAGGTCTTCAGGTCACTTGGACCCTTTCACACTGATACCAAAGAAACTGGCTGCTGTATGTATTTAATCTCAATTAAAAGCATTTATAGGAATAAACAGGAAATAGTATAAATTTACATAAATCAATTCATTCAGCAAACAGTGAGCCCAACTACATTATCAGCATCCTTACAGACTCAGACTGTGGCTGGAGAAACAGACACACATACAGACTGTTATCCTATGGAGAGGTGACGGATACCACTACTCATAGATGACACTGATGCTGGGTTATCACTTGCCAAGCAACAGGCTCTCGTAAGGCATTGCTCTTTATAAACCTAACGACTAGATCAGGAGATAAGTACTACTACTGTTGCCATTTTTCAGAGAGAAGACTGAGGCACAAAGAGTCTTCCAAGCTCAAAGTCACACAGTCCCAAGTGGAAGGCTGTGATTCATGACTGCCTGCCAAGACTACGTACATGAGTATTAAGAGACAGATGGACATGAACTAGGAGGAGGCCTAGGAGGGAGCTACTGGTTCTAGTTTCAAAGGAGAGATGCCACTGCAGCCCTGCAATGTGGCAAGGAGGTGAGCTGTAGCAGAGATGGGGGAGGTGGACCAGGCATCAGGAACAGCACATGAAAGTGCACGGCTTCGTTGGGCGCAACCAGTGTGACAGTGTCCATGAAATGTACAAGTGCCAAGCAGTCGAAGATGAAGCAAAAGTCATATTTTTAAGGATTTTAAAGAACAGTAAAGGGCGGGCCTCCACTTCATCCTCCATGAAATGGGACTCAGATTTATAGGCAGAAAAGTGGAATAATTAAATCTCTAATTTAGAAACTCAACCACTGTAGCAATGAAAGAGTCTGATGGGAAAGAGAAAAGTATAGAAACAGGAAAACAAGAGGACCATGGCCAGATGAGAGATGGAGGCCTGACGTGGGCAACTGGCGGAGAGTGGGTCAGTCTTTCCAGGCGGAGTGACCACCCACCACTTTCTGCTCTATGACCTTTGTCTCAGCATAATCATTAACCACACCCTTTTCAATTCAAGGGTGTCCTGGTGTAGGTAACAAAAATCTGGTTGCCTAACTCCACACCCTCTTGCACATGATGCAGAAGCAGGACCTGAGGATGAACGTTATAATTTTAACCCAGATACCAAATAAAAATAATAAGAGTGACTGAATATGTGTTCTTTAGATAAATTTACATGAAAATAATATGAAAATCATATTAGAAATGTGGCCGCAGATATCAGAATATTTATGACAATCAGGCTGCAACCTAATCTAGATGTTGAGAAGCAAAGGTTTTAATACTGACAATTTCACTTTAAAATGTTTTCAAATTTTCTACTATGAATATTCATTATTCTTGGTTAATCTTACAATCAGAATTTTTTTCTATTAAAAAACCTATACTTCATTTCTAATGAATCCAAACTACACCTAATTAAAATTATGCTATATAATGAAAACGCAAAACCAAATAAATTGGAGAAGGGGTTAATGCAAAGAATAGAACAAATTAAATAATGGAAGAATAGCAAATGCATCGAGTCCAGAGAGCTCGCTCAGCTGGGAAGTACTTGGGAGCATACACGATGTTATGTAAGACGGCAGGCAGGGTGTCTGATCACACACGGTTCGTGGAGGCGGTGGTATCCCCAGGCTGGCTTTCTCACATCAGCTCCTCCTCTTGCACAGCTAAGAAAATTAATCCCATCCTACAGAACATACAAACTCCACAAAGCGAATGTTCTGCTAGGGATGCGCACGTGTAGCTGTGTGAGTGTTTTACACCATGGACTAACCAAGAGGTGCACTTCGAAAGCTGCATTCTTTACTCCCTCCACCTGCAGGCGGAGGACAAGTTTTCTGTCCTTTTCATCCACCATGAGCTTCGTCAGCGAGCACAAAGCATGAGTGTTTCCTCTGATGTGTGTCTGCATTCAGGGAGCCACATTCTGTCCCAGGAAACCAGTCAGCTGTAATGCTGCAACCTTTCGCTGAGGAAGTAAATGGGGACGCTTCCATACCTTATAAAGGACTATAACAATTAAAGCAGCCCCTTTTAATTAATGCAAAAAGATTTTGAAAAGAGATCAAACTGTTGGTTGCCAGAGGGGAGGGCTGGGTGCAAAGGCGAAGGAGAATATAGTCGATAGCAGTGTGGTAGCTTCGCAAGGGGACAGATGGTTACCAGACAGTGTGGTGATCATGTTGTAAGGCATATAATGTCGAATCAGTAGATTATAAACCTGAAACTAATAGAATATTGTATACGAAGTATACGTAACATTTTTCTAAATGAATAAATAAAAGCCCTGAGCGTTGGTCTATTTTGTTCTTTCGGGAGTGAGTCTCATAAACTCATTTTACTAACCATTCCTAAGGAAATTATTCTCAGTGATTTCTTAAGTTTTAATATTTTAACAAAATCAAATTTCTGAGTTTGAAAGAATATCTCCTCAGGGCATATTCATAAAGTTCTTTTTTAAATAACCATGATTCCAATTTATAGACACAACGAGCACAGTCACAAGGACATTACCTCCTACAGTCCAAGGAAGAACACGCAGGGACTCCAGCAGACGGTACACGGTCAGTTGATGCCGTCGCCAGCGCTGGCCTTGCTTTGTGGAGGCTTGCTCTGGAAAAACCCCACTGGGAGGCTGCACAGAACCAACAGCTTCCCCTCTGCCCTCAGCTGCCCTTCTCCCCAGACCCAGGACAGGTGTGTTGCACAGGACGCCACCCTCCTCCCCATGAGGATGGCCCACTGATTGGCTCAGAGTGGGCGTCTGACCAAACTGGACCATGAAGGCTCTCCCAGAGAGAGCGAATCCAGAACAGTGCCTCTGACGGATGCACACCCTCCCTGCTGTTGGTAGAGGCCACCTCCCACACACCTGCTGGGAAAAGGGACAGCCAGTCTGCAAAGTGCAGACAGAGGCAGAGCTTAAAGGCAGGAGGGCTTTCCAGGTCCCCTATGCCATGCCTCCTATGCCCTGGACCAAGTCCAACATGCCAGCCTACATCCCTTCCTTAGACATCTTTCCCTGTGACAACTTCCTCTCTTGCTTCAGGGAGCTCCAGAGGGTCTCTGTCACCTGCCACCCTGGCAGCTCCTCCAGGCACAACTGAAGAAGGGAGAAAAGGTACAGATGCAAAAACAGAAGCTGGGAACCACATCAAGTCCAGGTCTAAAACAAGAAAGCAGAGGCTGAGTGGATCCACAAAACCAATTTGCTGCTGCTTGAATCTTGCCAGCCATTGCCCCAAAGCCAATCTTCTCTTCCGCATCAAGCTGTGAAGGAAAGCTTAGCATTTTCGAAATGCATATGGTCGTTTCTTGCTTGAGGACAGTGACCAGTCTGTAGCAGGGCTTCAAAGAGCGGCTTTGTCTCTCCACCTGCAACATTACTTACCAGAGGGAACCAGTCCCCTCACTGAGTCTTTACGCAGCAGCACATGGACGTGGAATGCGCATGTGGGTGTCCACTATCACCTACAGTCCAGCTGCAACGGAGTAATTTCTATTCATTTCCATTAGCAAAAGCCGGTCACGTTAAACCTTGTTTCCTGTTTTCCCTACCTAGCAGGTGAGTGCAGCCTGTATGACTGGCATATTACCAGTGGTCCACGATCCACGCAGAGAGGGATCCACCAGCAGCTACCACTATTTACCCACCATGTGCCAGGTGGCCCCACGTCATTTTTCCCCCCACACTCCTGAAAGTCCCTGTGCCAGATGCGGCATGCAGGTGGCAGAGCCACTGTCATTCAGCCACACTCTCCTGTGTAATGCTGGGGCTGAAAACCAAAAAGCCCCATTCCCCAGGCCTTTGCCAGCTGTATTCTTGGTTTGGTTCTGCTGAAGACAGGCGCTGGTGCGACGTGGAAAGGCAGGAGGAGGAAGGGTGAATCCTTGGCCACCTCCGTGCTGGCTCCTGGCCAGGCAGATGCTGCTGCAGCAAGCGGCTGTGGCTCCAGCTGCCACCATAACGAGCTGAACAGGACCATCCACTCAGGCTTCCTGCTCAGGGCAGCAGGGTGGGGAACACTGCTCCAGGCTCTAGGGACACTCCAGTCCTTGCTTTGTTCCTCCAGACCTAGGGCAGCAGCAGCTTTCTTAGTGTCTGATCTCAGGATAACACATCTTCCCCCTTTGGCTCCTCCAGCCCCTCACACACTTTGTAACCATTCCCTGTACTAGATCCTGCCTGTCTGAAATACCTCAGAGATTCCAATTTTCCTAACAGAGAAGCCCGGAGGGAGTAAGAACAACCCCACAGGCTGCAGTAAAACAGAGGTCATCTGAAAAATGAGGTCAGCAGTGGTGACTCCCAGTTGAGTCAAAATAGAAAGAAACCAGAAGTCTGTCCCGCCCCTTACCACCTGTCACCTGTGGTCTGATTACTAAAGGTCCCTGGAGCCTGGGCAGAGTTGATATCACCCAGCTGGGATCCCTGAACTAGAACCAGATGGGCCAGCTGGAAGAAGAACACACTAGTTAGCCAGGCAGCCACTCAGAGACCAAACCCAGAAAAAAAATTTGCAAGTTCCTTTTTCCGGTCATGTTCAAAATGTCACAGAGGTCCTTTCTGGGCCAGAGGACAACTCAGGACACTTACAGTGCAGCACAGCCCTCAACGGGCAGGAAGGCCAGTCACAGGAAGCAGCCCCTGACCATAGCTGGGTGACCCTGCACCAGCCAAGATGGCCCTCCTGTCATAAGCTCAGTGACAGAGGGTCCTGAACCCCTCCTCCCAATTTCTTTGCCTGCTTCCAAATGATGTTGAAATTTCAAGATATTTGGAATGTTTATAAAAATAAGGGACAAAGGTAGGAAACTGAGTTTGTTACAGAAAACCCAAGCTGTATGATAGCCATAGTGGGAACAAAAGTTGGGGGTCTCCCACCCCCTCTCCGGACACGAAGGGGAAGTGAGAGCTGCTGGTGACATCGGACAGCACAGCATACCTCCAGGATTCCCTGGGGAGGGTCTGAGGGCCACATGTGGCCTTCTCCACTCCCACTTCTCTCCAGAGGTGGCCTGCAGTAAGGGACATGCTTGGTAGGTACCATGCCAAACCAAAATAAGATGGGTCCATGGCTTCAAATTAGTCCCTCGGTGGAAGTCATTAACTCCCTAAGCAACTGAGGGTCACAATCACAGCTAATATTGTTTTCTTTTGTCTGTTTATTTTGTAACCACAAAACCAAAGAGAACCTTGACAGCCAGTGATTCCACCCCTCTCATTTACAGATGAAGAGATTATGTGCATGATTAGTGTACAAAGAAAAAAATTCATAATAAGAGAATCCTAGTGAATCAATGGAGCTCCTAAAACTCACTCACCAATTGGAGGTGTGTCCACTCAGTTATGCAAACCAGGCACTGAGGTCAAAAGGAAAAAAACAACAACACTAATTTTCAACAAGGAATAATTAATTGATTATTTTTTCACTTGAAAGCTGCCAAGAGGCAGACAGCTCTGCTTATCACAGAAGCTATTTAGGTAAGCTATAAACTCACAAATAATGTTTAAAACCCAAGATGAGAAAGAACATATAAAGGTGTCATGATGACATTGAGAACAAAAAGCAAGTCAGAGGAAAAATAATTACGTTCAAACAAACCAATCTGAAATTAAATTGAAAAATTACATTCTGGTTAAAAATAATAGCAAGAAATGGCATCTATCTGAAATTTGCTTTATAGTAATCTAGTGGGGTGCACAGTGAACAGAAGGCAAAGATGAAGAAGACTGGCTCCGAGGTCCTGACTGCCGAAGCCAGTGATCCGCACGCCACGGTTCAGGATACCATTCTCTACACTCTGAACTTTTCCATTATGAGAAATTAAAAATCCATATAAAAACAATCAAATTTCCATCTAATACGCACCCTTGCACCACCACACAAAGTGCAAATCACTCAGCACAGGACTGACATGTAAACACCAACCCCCAATGAATTTTTTTTTTTTTAACAAAATAAAGTTAAGCCAAAATCAGATCACAGGACATTCAGACGACATGGTATGACTCAATTTCTAAATGGATCAATATGGTAATGATTTTAGAAAGCATTTTTTAAAATTATCCATCGTGTAAAACTTCTTAAGCATTATTTCATTAGCTAAACATGTGCCATAAAAGAAATACTTCAGAGATGATATATCATATATTACTCAATCAGTGTCCCACAGATGCCTCATACAAGTTGCTAAATGAATGTGAGCTAGAACAGGATATGCTTGTGACACAGATTTTTGTGATGCCCAGGCAGGCCCCAGACAACTTGAGACCTGACCCCCCGCCTTCCCCGTGGCGGGAGATGGGCTCTGCAGTAAGGTCTGTAATTGTGCGACTACCTCTGGCCACAGCTGACCAGACCGACTCTGGACACCTGCCCTAACAGACAATGGAATCAACCTCTGGGACCCAGAAACCTCATTCCAGGGACCCACACACCAAGACACAAAAGGGACCACTATGTCTTTCATGGGTGGGCCCCGCAAAGCTGACCAATGCTCAAACAGAAAACACCATTGGTCAGACCATTGCCATACTTAGTGGAATAAGAGCCTCCTGTAAGGGCAGGCAGGGGTCATGGCGACCATGGAGACTCAAGTACCTAAACCATCCTTCACTAAGATACCTCTCAAATTAGGATTTCTACATGTGCCTTTCATTTGCTGTCTCTGGTGGCATATTTCTACTGATCCAAATGGAGGCTCTCCACCTCCACCCACCAAACTAAATTAGTTAAACAAATGATTACTGAACTACCCAAAGGAGTTTTAAGAGCAAAATCAAAAGTCCGCAGCACTGCCCACCGTCAGCAGCCCCTGGGCCCACCCTCCTTCTGTGCTGCAGGATCCCCAGGGCCTAAGACAGCACCCGGCACAGTGCACGTGCTCAAAGACCCACTAAATGGGTGACTGGAGCTTCAGATCTTTCAAGGAAAAGATAGATGGCATTTAAGCGACAGCATTTATGCAATAACTAGGATGTGCTAAAGGGTCACTGCTGTGGTCTGAGTGCTTGCGTCCCCAAAACTTCATGTTGAAGTCCTAACCCCCAGATGACGGCGTTAGGAGTGGGGGGCCTTTGGGGTGATCAGGTCATGAGGGAGGAGCCCTCGTGAATGGAGTTAATGCTCTTATAAGCGAGGCCCCACAGAGCTCCTTCACTCCTCCACCATGAGAACACCGAGAGAGGCCTGCCAGTGGAAGAGGGCCCCCACCTGACCACGCTGGCACCTGGATCTCAGACTTCCAGCCTCTAGAACTGAACAACAAATCTGTTTATAAGCCCCCCAATATGTGGTATTTGGGGGCTCTTAGTGAAGGAGAGGAGAGATTTTAGGCATGAACTGGCACCGATTCCAGATGCCACCGGAGTCTTATCTACTGAACTTGAAGTTACCTACTCGGCAGGTTACTCATGTACTGCAGATGGTCGCAGCAGAGCACAGGAAACAAGAGGGCATTCCCAGGAAGAGCCGGGACTTCCACTGAACAGCGAGAAACTCAGCACTGGAGGACAGAAGACTGCATGTGTCCATGTGGAAGTGACAGGATCGAAGCTGCCCAAAGAAAGCAGTCCTGGGCCATCTGTGGGAGGATGGTGGGAGGCACTCGGCATGTACAGACAGACTGGGCAGGACCAGGAGACCAAGTAGCACAGAGGCCAGGCAGCAACACTGGCTCTAAGATGACGCTAAGGGGCCACGACTAAGAAAAGGAGAGGGGGAAGAAACACCAATTCCACGAAGCCCAGTCAGGAACAAAACTGCAGTAGAAAGTTAGAATGCCTCTGAGCTCCCTGAACTAGGGGGCAAGAGTTTTGCTGTTTCTCCTTCCGAATCTTCTTCTACAATGATGACCCAGTGCAGAGCCGTCAGTGACACTCAAGTCCTGGCTCAGTGTAGTTATGTGTCATGTCATGAGGCTGACCCCAATGCTAGGCGGGGAAGGGAGCGCCTAGACCCAGATGCAATCACCAGGAGACTGAGACTGGACCAGCTCTCAAAGGGACAGAAGGGAAGACAGGGAAGTGAGAAGTAGGCACCGGCATTCATGGGGAAGAAAGAAAGGACGCTTCCTTTTCCTTTACCCTCACTAAAACGCAGACGGGGTAGGACGTTTAGTTCTATTCACTCCAATGGGCTGGAAGGTTCTCTCTGGGGACTAAGTAAGCAAGCTGAGTGTTTGAGCTGGGCCTTGAGGAAGTTAAAATCAACAGTCTAAAGCCTTGGTTCTCACACTCGGGGCCAGAAAGGTCAAGCATTCCCAAGAGGCTTAGAGAGGCTGTTAGGAAGATACCGATAAGAATTTCTAAAGCAGCACATGCCATTTGCTTCACACACCACCCTCTCCACACCCGGGAGTCTGCCTCAGGGAAGTGGGACTCCCTGCCCTCAAGGCTGCTGGCAGCTTGGTGACAGGGGGCAGCTGACATGCTGTAGCTCCCAAGGACTTGGTGCTGAAGAGCTCTTGTGCACATCTACAACCCCTAATTTTTGGAGGGTGGTAGGGAGGGAAAGGAAAATGAGGTCTTCAAACTGCCCAGGGAAGGAGGAAGTCAGTCTGAGAAAGCTTCTGGGAACAGCTGTAGGGAAAAAGAGATCAGAGTGATGGACAGGCCTCACAAAGGAAAGGGGGCTTTGAACTGGAGGGTTTTCACTTCAGAAAGAAAACCAGTTGGTTAGAGATAGTGGCCAGCAGTGTGAAACCAAGGTGTGTGCTTTTTCTAGAAAGGTTAATGAAGTCAAAATACGTCTCAATAGCTTCCACTACTGACTGAATGCATGCATTTCCCCCAAAGTTCTTATGTTGAAACCTTAAAACCCAGATGAGGATATCTGGGGCCTTGGGGAGGGAGGTGATTATGAGTCTCGGTAAGGCCATAGGAGTCTAGCCCCCATGATGGATAAACACCTTTATGAGCAAGAGACCAGAGCTCCTTTTCTCTCCACCTTGTGAAGATACCACCGGGAGAAGACAGCCGTCTCCAACTCAGAAAGGCTCTCACCAGGAAGTGACTCCGTGGGCACCCTGATATTGGACTTTGCGGCATCCAGAACTGTGAGAAATAAATGTCTGTTGTTTAAGCCACCTCGTCTATGGTATTTCGTTATAGCGACTGGAGCTAAGACAGCCTCTATTTAAGAAACATTAGGTCTAGAATAAAATTATCCTTTAATCATGAGAAAGGGCATAGTTTCCACCTGTGCCAGATGATGAAAAAGAATGAAATATTTGTCCAAAATGTAACTTAGATTCATGTTTCTTACTATAAAGTCAGAATGAAAAATATGAGGACAGAAATAGTGACATTAACATCTGGATTGTCAACACTGAAAACTGAAATTATGGGCAATCTAAAAACCTATTTAATGCAATATAGTCCACTTCCCCAAAATAACTTTCTTGATTATCTGAAATATTACAAGGCTAAAAATACTTTTTCAGAAAGACTTTTCTTGCCCTGCTAACATAAAGATGTCTGAATGTAAAATAATGAAAAATAACTCAGACTACTCAATATCAACATCCACCTGCTAGGCAATAAAGCCTATGATGACTTAACAGATGAACTAATCTCTAAATCATGATCTCGTCATTTAAAAATGAATGGCCTATGTTTCTGGGGAATATCTATATCCTTTAGAAATGATAGATACTCTGTAGCCTTCTATTCCTAAGGAAATTATTTTAAATGGAATCATTTATGATCACAAACACACCTTACAGCAAATTTCAGCTTTCCTTAGTTGTAGAAAAACACTGTATTTTATCACTGATACATACACACCTCAGAAAGATAAAAGCCAGATGCAAATACCATACTTTAAAAAGATATTTAACACAAGACAAAGCTAAGTCTGTTTTAACTGGTCACACAAACAGAAATTTTAATCATGCCCTTAAAGTTTGAAGAATGAGTAAGCTACATCCAAAATATTACAGTTTTAAAAATTCTGATTCTTAGAAATTTCTTTCCCAACCACGCCCCACTCACACAGCTCCTGGACACTCTCTTTCACCATTTCTTCTTGTTCTTACAATACACTTTTTCTTTATGTATTAGTGTTCTACGTTACGTAATTAAACATATGCAAAAATACATATATAATGTCATGTGCCAGGCACCATTATCAATGTTTTTACTCATTTTAATCTTCATAACAACTCATTTTCCAGTGATGACAACTGAGACAACGAGAGGTGAGGTAATCAGCCCAACTCACAGTCCTAGTGGTGGGCCAAGATCTGAACCCAGACACTCCGGTTCTAGAATCCTGGATTGAAAATTATAAGAGAAAACTAAAAAGTCAACATTAAGAATACAGAAATGAAGACAACCTACTGGATGGGAGAAGATATTTGCCTATGATACAACTGATAAGGGGTTAATATCCAAAATTTATAAAGAACTCATATAACTCAACACTAAAAAAAAAAAAAAAAAAAAAAAAACAATCCAATTTAGAAATGGGTACAGGATCTCAACAGGTATTTCTCCAAAGAGGATACGCACAGGGCCAATAGACATATGAAAAGATGCTCAACTTCACTAATCATCAGAAAAATGCAAATTAAAACCACAATGAGGTATCACCTCACACTTGTCAGAATAGCTATCACCAAAAAACCAAAACCAACAAGTATTGGCAAGACATGAAAAAAAGAGAACCCTCGTGCACTGTTGGTGGGATTGCAAATTGATACAGCTGCTCTGGAAAACAGTTTCAAGATTCCTCAAAAAAAATTTTAAATAGAGCTACCTTATGACCCAGAAATTGCATTTCTGAGTATTGATCAAAAAAAAACCCCCAAAATACTAATTTGAAAAGAAAGATGCACCTCTATGTTCACTGCAGCACTGTTTACAATAGCCAAGATATGGAAGCAACCTAAGTATCCATCAACAAACAACTGAATAAAGGAGTTATGGTTCATATACACAATGGAACATTACTCAGCCATAAAAAAAATGAAATCCTACCACTGCAACAACATGGATGGATCTAGAGGGTATTATGCTAAGTGAAATAAGTCAGAGAAGGATCAATACTATATGATTTCACTTACATGTAGAATCTAAAGAACAAAATAAATGGACAAAATGAAAACAGATTAAGATGCAGAGAACATTTTCATGGTTGCCAGATTGGGATAGAGAGGAATTGGGAAAGGCTGGGTGAAAAAGGTGATGGGATTAAGAGGTACAAATAGGCAGTCACAAAATAAGTCAGGGGGATGTGAAGTACAGCATAGAGGACATAGTCAATAATACTGTAATAACTACGTATGGTGCCGGGTGGATACGAGACTAATCGGGGGGAATCCCTTCATAAATCATGTAAATGTCTAACCACTGTGCTAGTCGCCTGAAACTAATACAAGAATACAGAAGCGTCATACAAGGCAGGGAGACCAAAGACCATGTGAAAAATTAAAATCCTCATTTTTCTCTGGTTTTCTTCCTAAATCTGGTTTACTGGCAATGCCATGATGTGTACGGTCCTCACTGTGGAGGCACCAGGTCATCCTGGCTCCTCGGGCTGGAGCTGCATAGACCTACAGGTGCCTCTCGGCCAGATCGACCTGATTCCATGGTTCTGCAGGACACAGGATGGTGTGGCAGCAGCTTCAGCCCCACATCCCATTTCTTAGAAAACCTGCAACCACAGATGCCCATCTTCTGTAGTTGAGTTATTCTTCTGTAAGGTATTAAAATAAGCAGTCACAATTTTTATGCTGTATTTAAACAGTTTGTATTTCTAAGCTTCCCTAGAAATGTTACTATATTTTTCCTACATTTGCTTCCCGAGAACCAAGAACAGGGCATAGTGAGAGTCATGATTAGTCAACAGAGGGTAGAGAAGAATGTAAAATAAGAATGCATCAGCTGTTTTACAGAAGAGGAGTGTTCTTAAATAGGGTACAGCCAGCTGGGGGAACGAAGGGTGGGGAAGCTGCCTCAGGCTGTCCTGGTGTGGTAGAATAAAAAATAGATTCGGTCTCGGTGCCCAGTTCCTGGCACAGAGCTCCGAAAACCCTTGGAGTTTCCTGAGTGACAGGAGTGTCTTTTATCCATAACCAGCCCCATGTGATCACTCCCGCATGTGTAATAACGAATTGAGTCAGGATTGGCTCTAGGACAGCTTCGGGATGGGGCCGGCCAAGAAAAGACCACGTGATTAGAGGGCGGGGACTTCCAGCTCCACCCCTCAACTACAGGGAGGAGGGGGCTGCCGAGTGTGTGTAAAAACTCTGGAGCTTCAGGAATGATGAATGCACTGATGTGCTGGGAGGGCGGCGTGCCCAAAGAGGGAACCCAGGCTCTGCCCCCTCCGTTCCAATACCTTGACCCATGAGCCTCTTCTGTCTGGCTGTTCCTGAGATGTAACCTTGGTAATAAACCACTGACAGTCAAGTGCTTTCCTGATCTGCAAGTTATTACAGCAAATTATCAAGCCTGGTGAGGGGATCATGGGAACCCCAAATTTATAGGCAATCGATCAGAAGTACAGGTGGCCCGGGACTTGTGACTGGCGTCTGAAGTGAATGGAGCCCTTCTCCCATGGAATCTGCACTACTCTCAGCAGCAGTGTCAGAATGGAACTGAATTATTACAGGATGCCCAGCTAGTGTTGGAGAATCAGAGATGGAGCATGTCCAGCTGCACCCTGTTATGAGGATCAAATACACACCAGATTCCAGAGACTTGTGCAAAAAAGTAAAAAAAGGGAAAAAAATTTAAAAATCAAATATCTCATCAGTAATTTTTATACGGATTGTAAGTCTGAAATAATACGAGGCTAAACCAAATACATTACTAAAATTAATTTCATCTATTTTTCTACTTTTTTAATGTGATTAATAGGAAATTTAAAGTTACACATTTAGCTCACACTTGTGGCTTGCATTATAGTTCTAATGGATAGTGTTGTTTTAAATGCTTTCACTTCTGAAAATTTAGGAACCGAAACCCATTGTTCATCTGAGAATTTCACAAATAGAAAGCAAGTAACTACCTAAGGATAGGGGTGAAGGATGTAACAGAGGGGAAGGAGTTTATATAGCCTCCTCCCTCCATCACAGAGAAGGCAGCCAGCCAGCTTCGTCCCAATGAAGCGAAAGAGCAAGGACTTGAGTGAAGGAGCTTCACCTCCTTCCTCCCTGCACACCAGGGTCAGCAACTTTTTCTGGAAAAGGGCCAGATAAATATTTTAGGCTTTTCAAGCCATACAGCCTCTGTAGTAATGGCCCAACCCTGTCTTGTTGTCACAAGGACAACCACAGACCATATGTACATGAACGAGCCTGGTCGGGTTCTAGTAAAAAATATTCACAAAACAGGCTAGAAGCCATATTTGGTCTGCAGACCACAGTTTGCCAACCCCTGCTCTATACTGTTAAAAACAAGACAATAGGTCCAAAATGGAGTCACTTATGCTAAGCCCCACGTCACCAAACTGAAATATAACTTAATTACAGCTTAAGCCCCTTCCAGAAATGGAACCTTAAACCAGTTAATCAGGAATCACCTGACCAGCACTGGGAAGCAGCTGCCTGGTGGGCCCTGCCATCCCCTAAAGGAACGTGACCTTGCCACAATCAACCTACTTGCTAGTATAACATCCTTGTTTCTGCTCCCTTCTACCTATAAGTCCTTCATTTTGCACAGCTCCTTGAAGCTCCTTCTATCTATTAGATGGGTTGCTGCCCGATTCATAAATTGTTGGATAAAGCCAGTAGGATCTTTAAAATTTACTCAGTTGAATTTTATTTTTAACAACACCATGAAGAGAAGATATTCTGAAATAAATGATTTTATCCAATGCAACAAAATATAACATTTATAAAAGATACCTTTCAAAATACTAATTGGATTATTGCTGAAACGAAGTTTGCTGGGAAACTCAAAATCTGCAAGTTAACTTACTATTAGGCATCTAAGCTTTTATTGGATATCACAAGTAGTCCATTTAAGTTTTGTCACTACAACAGTTAACAGCAAATTACATTTGGTTCAACATTATGATGTATGTGACAAAAATAAAATTAAAACCATATATTGAAGAAACATACAGTGGAGTCCATGAAATGAAACAGACAGGGGTTTAGGCTTCTAGGTTTTCAAAGTCAGCCCTACTTCTCCAGGGAAAAGGGATAACGCCATGTGTGGCCCTGACCTGGCTAACCTGACACACGTGGTGTCACACACCTGGGCAAATACCCCTCGGAGTGGCAAGAGTTAAACTAGAGTGTTTCAGGGTTCTCTTTGTGACCAACCTCATCCCTTCTCTGGACTCCCAATTTCGACCAATACGCAATAGGTAGCAGGAAAATGGAGAAAGAAGAATCTGGTCAGTTATTAACTTGAAAACTATTAAAAAATCAACTCATAAATCTAAGGAACATCACTCACAACAAATGGAAATAATTTATGGGGGGAAAATCTGGTAGAGGAAAGGCCAAATATAGCAACAGTCTGGGGATTTAACTGCTACTGGCAAGACCATTCACCTGGAGACCCCGTGCTCCCAGGTCTGTCCTGCATGAACCACCCTGAAGGGGGCCTGGTGGATAAACACAAAAAGGGGAAGAGGAGCATCTAAATGCACTAAGAGAGGAAGAAATACATCAAGTTCACCCCACCCTCCAGTGGCTCTGACCAGTCCAGAGCACAGGCAGGCATTTCCCCATCAGGAAAGAGCACCACATTCAGCATCTCACACTGCCATCCCTCACTCGCCATGCTCACCGTCCCCCAGCAAGCCCCTCTGCCACGCCTTTTGGTCTTTCGTTTTGTCTAAAAATATTTTTAAAGGGTATACTACGAAGTGATTTCAGCCATATCTTGAGCCAAACAGGAGAAACGTCAAAACACCCAATAAAGATGTAGGTTTGTAATTTCAGGGAATCCCACTCAGTGGCGGGCAGAGTCGGACCCAGGAGCAGTAAGAAGAGGTTACACTTGCACACTGCATTTCATCAGTCACCTACTGCTGGGCGGCCAATCACCACGAACTTAGCAGCTTAAAAATACTCGTGTTTATCATCTCAGTTTCTGCGGGTCTGGAGTTTGGGCAGGGCTTACCTGGGCTCCTAATTGGTTACTGACAACAGAGAGCTGATACACACTAGATAGAGAGAGGGACAGAGAGAGAGAGACAAGAGAGAGACATACACACACATACACGCACACACACACCCTATCTGAACAGAATCTTCCTGAGATCACTTCATCTGCCTGTTCCAGGAGTTGCAAATTTACTAAAAATATTTGCAATTCTTTCTGAAAATACCTTGAGATCAGATTACAAATTTAGAGTAGTCCCATTACCTCTGTCTCACGTGGCCAGTGACCAAAAACAGGATATTCCAGCTCTATCACCCACTCTATGTCCCAAACACAGCTCCAAACACCAATCTATTATTTAACAAAAAAGTAAACTCCCACTCTCAAAGAGAAAAAGACTTGCTTATGGCTAAGTATCTTCCATGTACTATCAGAGTCCATTCAAACAGGCCACCAGCCAGAAGGTAAACTCCCAGAGTTGACAGCAGGGCCCAGCCTTGGGACTGTCAGTGAGTCCGAAAACCAGTGAGCACTGGCAGAGTCCCCAAAATTCAAGGAGTGTGTTAACGTCAGCCTGTTTTAAAGGACATGGTAGTCACAGTATATACAAATTCTAGTCAATTTGTTTTTAAAACAGCAGTGACACTGTTTTATAATTACTGTGAGATAAGGTCCTCAAGAATACATTAACTCAAAATGCCTTTATGAACGGGCCATTTAGACTCTGACTTTCAAAAGCAGTGTAGTTTGGGTGAAATTGATATTTACGCACTACTGAAAATCGGCGCGACCCTGCAGAAGGGCATGATGGCAACACACATCAAGAACCATAAAGATGTCCATACATTTACCTCTGCAACCCCTCTTGGAGAATTTATGCTAAGGAAAGGATTCAGCAAAAGAAAAAAAAAAAGTGCTCAAAGATGGACACAGGCACTCATGGGGCAAAAATTTAAGTGACCAAGTCAGCAGACTGTCCCTACACTTGATAGACCTTTCGATTCTATGAGACATCATGTGGCAAGAAAATGCTTTTATAAAGATCACTAATAAAGTGAAGAAAATGTTACTATTACAAAGAATGTATAAAATTGTACAAAAGGTTATGAACACGTACAAAGGACTAATTCCAAGAATGAAAAGTTTGTCTTTTAGGATAAGATTACAGGAGGTATCTTCCTTTTTTAAATACTATTTTCATATTTTCAAGAGTTGGTTAGTACATTGTCTTTATCATTAAAAGAAACTACACACGCAAAGCAGTGTCAGATGGCTGGGATCATTTTGGCTCTGACGCACCTCTCTCAACCAGAAGAGATGAGCCGTTGAGTTTGGAGGCAGTTTAGTGACTGCACCGTGAACAGAGCAGGCTGCCGGCTTGTGTGGGGACGCAGTCTTGGAGTGCGCAGACAGCCACAAAACGAGGCATGCCCACTCAGGTCTGGCGCTGAAATAATTAGGGATGTGGGTGTCTCTTTGCCCGTGCACTCCCACCAACCTGCACAGCGAAGATGCAAAGCCAGCCGACGCTGAGGGTCACTGTACACGCGTGCAAACACAACACACCCATGTGAAAACTCTCCAGAGAGAGGTCTGCCACAACTACCCCTCAGATAAATCGGTTTCTCTCAGTGGCTTACCTCTTCTGTTAACCGGGATAAGACAGCCTTTAGGGTTGTGGTGAAGACACCGTTAGACAACATGTATGAAACATCAAGTGCTCAAAGATACCAGTGATTTTTATTGTGATGTCAATACTTTAGGGGTGTGCCTCCACACAGTTTATCACCCGAAGGTAATTTCCTGCAGCTGGTATCTACAATTTCACAGATGGGGAAGTTACACCACAAGCCAGGCACATGCCACTCTTTTTCTAAGCTATTTCTGATTTTATAACATATTTCTATTAAATACGGGGTCAAAACCTGCAGGGACTATTTTTCCAAAATGCCCTGAAAAACATAAAGTCGAACTCTTTTATGTAAGAGATTTTTAAAAGTCATTGGCATTTTCTTGATACTGCAAGTTATTATAAAGTCCTAAGTACCAAATCCACGACCCAACTCAATTACTCTTCTGTTAAATAATCACCAATTCCAGAACACTATTACATGAGGGTTTTCATTAAAGTAATAAAATGAGTATATATTTTCCCACTATGACAACTTAAATAATTAAATTACATTTACAAAGACGATGTTTCGGCTTTTTCTCCTATTTAAACAAAATTCTTTTTAGATGTTTCTTTTGGAGAACAGATTTCTGTTTTATCCATTCGGGGATGGTTTGTCATCACTGCACAATGGGTTAGGCGGCAAAATTAAGTGACACTTCTGCAAGGGCCGTGTAGACTGGCTCTGGCCCAAGGCCTAGACCCCAACAGCCTTATCACCAAACAGGGCAGCACCCGGTCCCCAACCAGGCCCTGCCGCCCTGTGCCACCCCCGTCAGACCAAATAGGCCTGGAGACTCCTCCTCAAAATGCTTTTATGAGTTTTCATTTTATGCAATCACATTAAAACAGTTATTAAAATATTATTTAATATACAAATTTGAGACATAGTAACATGTTCCCTTTATGAGCACACTGAGCAAGAGGGTGTAGCAGGTCTAATAAGGATTGAAATAATGATGAGAAGTAGTTTGAATTTCAACATATCTGCAACCAATGTGATATGAAAATACCAGTCATTTCCCTGATGACTGTGGCTGTCATGGGTGCGCTGGTTACATTCACAATTAAAAGAAATAATAAATTTCAGTTAACCGCTAATAAAATAAAAACCTAAGTTTTTTCCCACCCCTAGTTCATAGACCCCTAAAGTCCAACCACTCACAGCAGGGCCCCTGGATTAAGTACTCAGACTTTGGGGAACCACCTAGAATTCCATTTAAGGTCAGGAATACAGGCCATTGATTCAACAAATTCCTAGGTTCCAGACTTGGGGCAGGGCTGCAGGACAGGCCTTTCAGAGCAGATGGCTCTTTTGTTGTCCCTGAATAACAGGACCACCTGCTGAAGTGAGGGGGCAGCCCAGATCTGGACCTATCCCCATTCTCTGTCTGATGCCCTGCCCACAATTCACTATGCTTCCTTGAACAAGGCCTCTTTCAACTGGAGAGCTGGGAGAAAGCTCACCTATGGAAACTATGCTTCTAACAAGCTTGCGAAAAAGACAACCCCAAACCAGCCGACCTCAAAATGCCGTCCTTAAGTGTCTTCCAGCAAAGTAGGGGAGCCCTCATGTTCATGTCAAGTGCTTTTCTACACAAAGCCACCAAAATTCACATAATAAATTAGTCAAAACTTTAGGAAAAAGACAAGATTTGTAAAAAAATTATCAGAAATCTGAAGATCAAAACAGAAATCAAATTATACTTTAACACAGAGGCATGGATTTAAAGAAAACAATGTTCAAAAGAGCTACGGCAGATGTCCGTATTGTCAATTTTAATAACCAAAATGTACTAATGTGAATTATATTCATGTGAATGAACACACTGAATCTCTCTAATCTGTGTAGCTTTGTGGTGAGGGTGAACAATAAGCAGTCTTCCCCACAAGGGGCCTTCCATCCCCCTACCCTCCAATGATACCATTATTGAGCGGGGGAGGAGAGGTATAAGTAATAAAATGAAATGAGCCTTAACTACAACCCTTTCTATATCCAAGAGAAAGATCAACCACTCTTCTTCCTATTGAGATTCCCTGAAACCTCTGGTCAGCACCGGAGAAAAAGGGACCCTCGGGGGAGTTTCCCTAAGCCAACCCCGGAGCCCCCTCCCACCTGATCCAGATCTCCACTGATACCATACCTAGAGCTGCACTGCAGCACCCGGGCAGGTATAAGAGCCACCAGAGCATGCTCAGGGCAGCAGATTCACCCTGTGTCTACAGAGGGAAGTGCTTGCCTGGGATGACACAACCACAGGAGTTCATCAGGGCACAGCACTTCCTCCAGCTTAGAAACCGCTACAGCCACTGGCCACTACCCTCCCACTTCCACCAGGGGACCTGCCTAAGAGCTAAATGGCCATCTCAAAGAATGAGGCACAGGGCTGTCCTGGAAATTAAGAAGACGTGCTGACAGATTTGATTTGCCCAAACTTGAACAGAGTCCACAGGACGCTCTCATCGTCACACACTCATTCGCTCTCTCTCACACTCACACATGTAACAAAGTCATTTTCAGACAAGCCCGATTCGATGACCTCGCTGCCCTGGCCCAGGCCGGGTTCACAGCTGTAATCCACTCTCTTCCCCGTCTGCTGGAACTCTGAGGGGGCACCCCATTGAGGAAGAGGTCACCCAGAAAGCAAAGAATGTCCCTGGGTTTTAAACAACGTGAGCCACCTGAAAAGATATCCAGAAAGGGTTAAAACCCAGGGCTGGGGCGGGCGGCGAGGACAGAGACCTTCTGCAGAGGAGCGGAGGGACTAGATGCTACTGGCAGGCAAGAGGTGTGGACAGCACGAAAGGGGTGAGAGCCTCATTCTGGACACATCCACACATTCGGGAGGAAAAAGTCCGAAGGGTTCGGATGGAATAGAGAACAATGGGTCTCAACCTGGCAGATGCATCAGAACCGCCTGGGCAACTTATGCAACAAGGAGAAGTCCAAACCAACCCTCCCCAGGAGGCTGAGTCAGTAGGTCCAAAGCCAACCTCAGGGATCCATGTTCCCAATTAGTACTCCAGGACCACATTCTAGAAACACCGCACCAGGCTGGAGTAGCTCCAAACTTCCCTCCTACAGAACCTTTCCCAGGGCAGCGATGCAACGCCATCCAGGACCACTGAAAGTCTTCCTCTTGTATGGAGAACAGATAAATCCCATGAAGAATTCCAAATACAGTAACGCCCCCTTCTCTGCGATCTGCCATGCACGTTTCAGTTGCCTGCAACCAGCTGTGGTCCAAAAATATGAAATGGAAAATTCCAGAAATAAATAATTCCTAAGTTTTACACTGCATGTCATTCTGAGTGGTGCAATGAAATCTCGCGCTGTCCTTCTCTGTCCAGCTCAGGATGTGAATCACCCTTTTGTTCAGCATCTGCGCTGAATACATTCCCCACCTTTTAGCCTATGAGGATCTGGGTTATTAGAGCCACTGACACCATATCACAGAGCTTGTGTTCGACTAGTCCTCATTTTACTTAATAATGGCCCTAAAGCAGAAGAATTGCGAAGCTGGCAATTTAGCTATGCCAAAGAGAAAACTAAAGTGCTTCCTTGAAGCGAAAACATGTGTATGATACGATGAGATATTTTGAGAGACTACATTCACATAACTTTTATTATAGCATGTTGTTATATTTTATTAGTAGTAATTGTTGTTAATCTATTATTGTGCCTAATTTATAAGTTAAACTTTGCCATGGGTAAGTACATAAAGAAAAAACATATAGACAGTGTTCAGTACTATCTGTGGTTTCAGGCATCCACTGGGGGTCCTGGAAGGTATCCCCACAGATAAGGGGAAACAACTGTAACTAATGTAGATACAACCCCTGGGGAAGCAAAACATAACTCCTCCTCTTTTAAGTGACCTCCTTCCAAAGACTAGAGTACAGACACAGGAAACCCCAGCTAAGGTACACGGAGAAGGCCCACAAACACCACCTCAGCCAGGTGGTCAGCGTCGTCAGCAGTGAAAATTCAGTGACAGTTATGTATTCTTGATACGATGCAAGAAAATGGCACTTTACACCTTTGTGGTGTTCCTCCCCAAAACCTGCAACCCTAGTTTAATCATGGGAAAAACAGCAAACAATTCCCAGCTGAGGGACATGCCACAAAATACCTGACCGGCGCACCTCGAAACTGTAAATGTCACAGAAACAAGGAAAGTCTGAGCAACTGTCAGTCGAGAGGAGCCCAAGGAGACACGACGACTAAGGGTAATATGGCATCCTGGACGGGATCCCGGGACAGAAAACTACATTAGGGAAACATTAAGAAAACTCAAATAAAGTATGAACTTTAGTTAACAACACTGTGCCAATATCAGCTCACGAGTAGTGACCAATATACCATGTAACGTTAAGATGCGAATAGAGGAGAAACTGGATGATGGGTATATGGGAACTCTTGATCCCAACTATGGAATTTTTCTGTAAAGCTAAAACTATTCTAAAATTTAAATGTATATATTTAAAAATGTATAATTTAAAATGTATATATACTACATACATAAATACGTATGTGAAGCACAAAATGAGTGACTGTCAACATTTACAACTGTACTTAGAAAAGTAAGTAAAAACTACTCAACGGGAGAGAAACAGGCTTATTGATTAGCTTAACACAACAGAAGAAGGTTGAAATGATACAGGTTTGCTGTTCTTCAGAGAATATATTATGTGTACTTGAACATGTTATATAAATTCACTGCGTGAGTTTGTAGACAACAAAGAAATCTTGCTCCTTTGAATAAGAACCAATGCACACTTATTTAACCCACATGAAATTCTCTTCTTAAGTCCCAGAGAGCCAGGAAGCAATGAGTGCATCACAAATCTCATCTCTCAAATTAAATTTTAGTTATTTTCAAACTAAGTTTATTTGAACACTAAGCATTAATTGCAGTGTATCACAAATTAATTACAGTGTATCACAAGAACTATTTTACACTAATCCGTGTCATCAGAAGTTAAAGGAAATGTAAACTGGTTCAGTGTGAAATGCAGGGCAAATCACTAATTAGGATCCTAATTGTTTTGAATGCTAACACTATGTTGTTTCCACATGCTAAGCAGAACTAAAACAGAAACACCAAAAATCGGGCCACCTCTAGAAAAGTTCTGTACCAGCTTGCTGTCAGAATGACACAATGATTTGGGTATTGGTTTAAGCAGAAGCCAAGAATTTAAAACACTACATTTAGAAAAAAAAACAAAAACAAAAAAGAACATCTATAACGAAGTAAGAAAGAGTTTAAGTTTCAACAGAAACAAACTAAAGGAAATACACTTCAATCTAGATAGACCATCAGTAGGATAAAATATAAACCTGTAAAATGTCTGCACAGGATTGATTTACAATATTCATTACTAATCCAGACAAAGTAGTAATTTGGCTAAATAAATCTTTTCTAGATGAAAATGTAATGGCATCATGCATTTATGCCATTATCAACTTTTTGTAAAGAGGAATATGGAAGTATGTGTGCTACCTAACTCCAGAATTCCATTAAAAGCACAAACGAATAGTTTTACTGATTTTTTAGATTGAAAGGTCTAAAGCAGATAAACAACATATAAGCAGAGTTTACATTATCTGAAAATTATGGACCAAGTGATGTCCAAATCAAGTGTTCACCCTAAACAAACTGATTGCATGACCCTTCATCATTCAGGATTACCTAGAGAACAGTCAAATGTCAACCCTGAGAAGCAAGAAAGAATGGGGTAGCTGGTCCACGCTGTGGTGGTGACAAGCTCGTTGACCAACTGGCAATGGGACCATCCCTGCTTAGCTGGCATTCCCCTGTCTCCAGGGTTGCCTGTACACTGATAAGTTTCTAAAGATCTCATGTAGAATATTACCCTTCCCTGGACTATCTCAAATGAATTATCCCTGGCACTGGGGACTTTTCATGTGTTGTCCCTTGTGTCTCCTACAGGACTCCACACAGAGGTAGTGAGCAGTCATTCGGTACACTTGCTAACTGAGATTGTTGACTGTGAACCTGTAAAATCTATCTCCAAACTGGTTCGTAAGCCCCCTGAGGGCAAGTCTTTGTCTGGTCCACCTTTCCATTTCCATAGCACCTGGCACGGTGCCTCTTCACAAAAGTATTAATTGTGTGACAATTTAGTTACAGCAAAACTGGGACAGCGGTCCAATTTATAGGTCAGATCAGGAGGAATAATGCAGCTCTTTCCATACCCCCACACACACCCTCTAAGTAGACACACGAAAATAAGTTAACAGCAACGTAAACTTACCATGTAAGCTGGTTCATTCCACTCTGCTTTGATAAAACTTCTCAAATAAAGAAGGGAACAGTTCATGTTTTTAAACAGGGAATGGCAGAGCAGTGAAAGGCTTTTAAAACATCAGAACTAAGCCCTGGTTTCACAGAAGACAAAACGGAGGTTGAGAGAGGTTACAAATTAGCTGTGCGACTTGAGCCAAATTGGTAGCAGGTGAAATGAGAATCTAACATCTCTACTCATGTGATGCAAGATTTTTGAAGCTCAAATTTAGACAAGCTATTCATGAAGTTCAGAATAAGCCTGTTTTAATCCAGCTCCTATTATTATTAAAAGTCAAGACCTTATTGCGTGAAGGCAAACATTTTATTTTGAGGGAGGAGGAGATTTTAATAACATATTACAAGGCCTTGGTTCTGGGGCACCTTGCACACATCCCAGACCTACTGTGCTGCTGAGAGCATGGGCCTGAGGCCACCCCTCGGCCACTCACCAACAAGCGACCCACACTGTCCTCATCTGTACAATAGCTGAGTAACAACACTTGCCTCCCTCCAACGCTGTAAGAATCAAATGACACAATGCAGTCACAAATGACAACTGAGTGTCTACACTTTTACAGCACATAACTTTGGAATTTTCAAATCTGTCCAAAGAGTTACTATTAATTTTAGAGGTTTTTCCATCCACCTGAGGATGGGAGGGTTAAGGGGCGGGGGAGAGTGGCTGTGCTCTTAACTATCTCCACCAGAATTTCGAAGTGATCATTTTGTGTTTATCCTAGCAACAGAACAGGAAGAGAGGAGATAAGCAGCAACCAAGTAAAAAGGAAGAGCAATACAACAGGAAATGATTTACACAAAAGAGATCTAGATAAAGCCCAGGAAACTTCTAATTGAAATTGACAGCCCCTCAGAATTTCTAGGCTTCTCCAACTTATCAAGTAAAAGCCTGCTTATTAAAAAAAAAAAGAGAAAGAGAGAAGAAGTGCGGACGAGACATCAACATCCCAGTCCACGCCAGCTAATAGGCAGCTTTGCCACTAACCCAGACGCTGGGAGTCAGACTAACAGCCAAATTATAATTTTCCCTTCCCTTTTCCCTGAATAAGGTCTAATTTGTGGTATTTTTGTTCTAGCTCCTCTGAGAGTTTATTTTTTAGAACTAAATAAAGTAGGAGACAACATTTGAAAGCTAACAGATAACCAGCTCAAAGATAATCAGGCTGAACCTAGACTCTTATGAACTTTAGTGATAACAAAAATTTTCTTTTCTACAGACTATCACAGCTGTAAGGATTCTGAGCTAAGTAAACAGATGTCTTTGATTAGACCAAACTCTGAAAATCAATTACTTATTAAAAGCAGTTGATAAGGGACCCCCACCTTGTAAGTAAACACTCAAAGGGGAACAAACGGGTTTTTATCACAGGTCAGCAAGATATCAAAATGTTTCCTACAAATCAATATTTCATGTTTATAGTGTCTAAATATGAAGAAGTAGAAAATAAAAAGCAATATATGCCATGCTTTATCACCAACATTACAGATAAACCACGGTTAACTTGTGGTTATTAAAGCGTCCCCCCGACACATTTAATTGCAGAGATGTACAGTGTTTAGCTCCCTGAAAAGGTATTATTTTCATGTTTATAAAAAGAGAAGAAAAAAATAATCTCCACAAGGGCAACTGTGTGAAAGAATACCTGTGTCATTAATTTAAATGTCTCAGCAAAGTGGAGCAGCAATCACTTACATTAAGGTTGCTGAAATACCGACATTCTGGGCCAGGTAATTCTGTTGCGGGGACTCTCCTATGCATTATAGGTCATTTTAGCAGCATCCTTGGTCTCTACCCACTAGATGCCAGGAGCCTCAGTCATGATAATTAGAAAATGTCTCCAGATGGTGCTAAACTTCCTATGGGCAAAACTGCCCCCAGTTGAGAACCACTCATCTACATACCAGAGTGGAGGGTCAAGTCTCAGCGAAGTTTTTTAAAATGTTAACATTTGGAAAGGTATTTTTGTATTTGCAAGTGTGAAGTAATTTTATTTCTTAATCCAAGCCTAACAGTAAGACCCAAAAACGAATGGGAATTGGCAAGTATGAACGTATACCACGTTGAAAACATTTTCTTCTGTCAACCTGTAACACTTACCAACCTGACGCGTTAAGGAAAAGAGAATCTACTTTTCTTTTTCGGAAGGCGGACTCAGCTTTCCCGGTCAAGGCTGAGAACACCAGGTACAAGACACAATCAGGTTTAAGCAGCACCATATTAAACACTTGAGCCTTAATCTGTGACGGAACGACAGAGTTGCCGTTCCACCCAGGCACGCTTCAAAACGAAATTCCGACAGGAGAACGTCCGTGTCCCCCCTTTCCCTTTTGTAGAGGATGACGGCAGTTCCTTGACAGTCACCATTAGCTCATATCTACAGAACCTACAACAGACCTAATGAGGAAACTGTGAGAAGGGAACTAGGCAAGACAGATGGGGGAGAACGTCTAAGTACAAGCTAGGTGGGTCCAAAGGTAATAACTGAAACGTGTGAAGGGAAAACCGTATGAGTGCAGGCAAGGAAGACAGATGGAAAACAGACTGCTTTCAGATAAATGGTCAGGGTGGGGGGAGCACAGTAAGAAAGTCACATGCAAATGTGAAACTCGGGGAGACCCAAAAGAAAAATTTGTTTTTATATCTGTCACGCCAGATAAGATATACGTTTCTTAAAAAAAAAAAAAAAAAGATTTGATGAAAATTTGCTATTCGCCTATATCAAATTTCCTGAAACTGTCTCTAAAATAACTCCCTGACTCCCCTTTTAGTTCTTGCTCTCTTAAAAATACTCGAGCAGCTCCCAGATTTTGTCAGTGTCCCCATGCTGGCTTCCATCACTCAGAGCAATAAGAGAGCTGTTTATCACCAATCCAGACCTCCCCCACAACACACACAGACTCGACAACAGGGATACAAGCTTTTAAAGTGATTGTCCTTAAAATGAACACAGCTGGCGAGAGGAAATGAGAAAGAGCTTCTCTTTTGTAGCTAGCCTCATAAGTGACATAATTCAAATATTTGTTGACTTGCAGACATCCTTAAATACTGAGCCAAAATTCATAAGGCATTAAACTGAGACGTATCCTTTAAGGAAAACTGATGTGGATATAGAGGGGCTTTGTCCTATACGATGGGCCATTGGCGCCTTTTTAGGCATCTCACTTTGATCCCCCTTCTTCTAACATTTCTCACTGGCTGGCTGTCCCTACTCTTGCTGGGAGAATTATTCAACTTGTTTTAAAGTAACTACTTCTTTACTGCTCCTTCTCCTGGAACATGCTGCCTACAGAGATGACCATGTGAGAAGCAGCTTGACTACAAATCTAAGCCTGTGAAATGAAAGAAGCTGTCCAAGTGGTAGCCTATCTGAAAACCACCGTGTCCCCAAGTCTTAGGATATATTGCAGCTTCCCCCAACAGAGGCACCAGACTCCTGATCTGAGGGATGGCTGCTAAGCACGTTGACGGCCTCAAAGTCCTTCTTCCAAAAACAGAAGGGTAGATGGTCTAGCACTATAAAACTCGCTCGGAAGAGCAGCAGCCACTGTCAAAGGTCCCATCAGAACCTTATGACATAGGTCCTCCAAAAATCCAAACTGAGACTTGATCAGGTCTCTCCTCATGATGTGAAATGTAGATTTTCAGAACATCTTTCAGATGCTTTCGAGACCTGCAGAGATGTCATAAAAGTACAAAGGTAAAGAACTTGGTATGTTGGGCTCCTAGGTTTTCTGCGCACCTACCTACCCACTTTCACTTTCAAAGTTACTCATTAAGAAAAACAGCAGCTGCTTCAAAGGGCCTCCAACAATACTAGAACTTGGGAGCCAAGTGGAAGAGTGAGGAAGCACTCCAGCTTCCTCAGTCCCCACAGTGGTGGAGACAGGGTGGGATCCCACAGAGCTCTGTATGCAGGGGCATGGTCACATGGACCTGTACGATGGTACCTGCATGGCAGGCTTGCAAGTCATTCTCAAATTAAACGCTGTTACTGCAAATCAGAACATCTCTTCACTTCCTCCGTCACAGTGCAAATCCCTCAGCAGCTATTCTCAACAGGTGGTGCCCATCCCAACATGGATCACCCTGGAACTCAACAGAAAAGCAAATTCACAGGTCCCACCCCAGACCTCTGCCTCACACACTCTGGGTGGGTCCAGCCACCTGAGGTTTAAGAAGCCCTCCAGGCAGTGCTATCACCCATCTCAGAGCTGCAGAGTTTGCCCTTTGGAGGACCACTAGCCTAAAGGCAGAAGGCAAGGAGAAGCTTGGGGAGAGGAGAAGAAAGGCCAATGGTGCTCAGTAATGCTCGTCCATGACCCTCCATAGCCATCCCCGCAACCCATCCCCATCCCCACCTCTTCCACCCCCACCTCCACCCCCCAGCCAGAACTAGAGAAGCTCTTAACTATTTCTTAGGTCCTTCCAAAGCTCTGGACTTCCTTCACAACTTGGTTGATAAGAGGTTCCCAGGATGAAAGCTACCCAAGCTCCACTCCTGCTCAATGATTTTTCCATCAACGCTTCTCAAAGCTTGTATCATAATTAAAGTTGATGGTTCCGTTTCTGTATTTTCAGATACATCTTAATGAGGAGATGGTGACCTAGCTTAGTGATGAGAGATTCAGAAGTCAGGAGGTCTGAGTCTGTCTGAATTCCAGATCTGCTAAGTAACCCTAACACTGATGTAACTTGGGCAAGGTAACTTGTTGTCTTTTCTGTATCCTTATCTAAAAAGACAAAAACAGAAAGTACCCACACTCAATTTTTGAGAGAATTCAATGAGTTATTATTTATGTACAATACTTAGAACAGTAATTACAATGTGTGTGACATGTTTGTATGTTAACGGAAAAGCTAATGATCACTAAAAAAATATTACTTGAGCTTATGTACTTATAAATCAAGTACTTAACGTATATCAGAAATATGCTGAATGCCAATACCCCAAAAAAAGTTATTTTATACTGGTAATTTAACCACTAGAATTCAAAACACATTTTAATATTTGTAAAACATACAAAGTATTTGCATTATACGTAACCAAATCTGGTTTTAATACTCTAAAATTGAGTGTGTGAAATACTACATTACTCTTCAGAACTACAAGATTATATCTTTCCCACTAAAGAATGATAATTACGATTAGCATTATTCTAAGTTGTTCTGCTGACCTTCGAAGTATCTCAACTTTGGAAAATACAGAATAAATGAAACTTAAGTCATGAGAAATGTATAGATCTGCAGTGTCCAGTACTGTAGCCATGAGCCCATGTGGCTAACTGAACATTCCAAACGTAAGGAGGTGGAGTAAGGTAGACACAGGCGACAGCCAGATTTCAGACTTCACACAGATAAAACAATGTGAATCATCTCATCGGTGTTTTATGTTGATTACATGTAGAAATAAAAATATTTTAGATCTATTGGGTAAGATAAAGTATATTCTGAAAATTAATTTTCCTTGTTTCTTTTTTACATTTTGAATGTGGCTACTAGAACATTTATAATGACATCCGTGGCTCACATTTCTGAGCTCACATTGTATTTCAATGGACAGCACTGTTCCTGACAGACAAGCACTGCGAAGGGAATCTGCAGGGAAACGTTCCACATTAAAAGACACATAGCTGTTCCTGCACTCGGACTCTCTCCTCTCATAAAGGTCATGCAAAGTTCCAAGGTGCAAAGCTGTAGTTGCGTAGCGACACCATTATTGCAAGGGGTGACACTGAATCAGCCCCACGTACACACAAGTCATTCAAAATAAACTGATTATAAACTCTGGCATTTTGTTATCACAATTAGCAAACTGTCATTCAACATGTACCCACAGGTGATTATAGCGGCTCGAAGTACTGGGGGAGGGGTACATATTTAGAGGCTGGGGGAACACTGAGGGCTTGGGACATTGACCTAAGGGCAATGAGAGCCACCGATGGCCAGACTTGAATATTAGGGTGAAGTGAGGAGGCTGGATTGGCAAGAGTGATTAGAAAGGTATTTTGACAGTCCAAGTGAATGAGGAAATAAAAAGTACAGCAGGGCTCAGATGTAAAACCTTTTGGAGGTAACTCAATATGATTTCAGATTTGGGAGGTGAGGGAGATTCAAGGGTGACCAAGTGTGTTGACGATGGGATAGTAACTGAGAAGATGGGCAAGTCAGGAGGTAGTGTGTACGGTTGTGACATTCAAACTTTTATGTGAAATGATCAGTAAAAAGTTAGACAGTTTGTATGACTGACTGACTCAATGAATGAATCAGGAGCTGAATACACAGACAGACGTGGAGCTGGAGAGCTGCCAGTCAGACGTCCCCTTCCTTATGGAGTCATCTTGCCCTGGCCTAGGTCAGCACAGACGTGCAGTGCTTGGGTGTAGCTCACCAAGCAGGGTCACGCACAACCACTGAAGGGACACCGCTCACGAGCTGAGGACTGCAGAGTCACAGCCACAGCAGGCCCAGCGCAGACGGCCCCTCTGGCCTGGGCTATTGCCGGCCTCGTCCTCTCACTTTGCTCTCTTCACCCAGGCCCAGGATGTGCTTTCGTTTCTATACAAAATCCAGCACTTTCCACCATATATCTGATATTTTATATGATCCTGTTGCAAAAAAAAAAAAAAAAAAAAAATGTGCCTGCAGTTGAACTCGCATATGTTGAGGGGCAGTATTCGTTGAGGGCAGCATTTGTAAATGGAATTAAGTCAATGTTGCTGTTTCTCCTTCACCTTTCTACTTAAAACCTGACCAGCATGGAAGCCCAGTGTTAACGCTTCTTCCCCATCTTGAGGTTCCCTGACAAACAGTGAGCTGCCGTTCCCTCCTCCCTTCTGACAGCTCTGTAACCATCCCTGGCAGGAGTCCTCAAACACACAGATGCCAGATCTGGGTGAAGGAAGCATCAGGACTTCCTAAAATAATCAGCCTTGTTTTTGAACACAGAGCCACACACTATTATAAACTGAATTGTCCTCCCAGTGTTTGCATGTTGAAGCCCTAACCTCCAATGCGACTGTCTTTGGAAATTGACCTTAAAGGGGTGGAATTAAGGTTAAATGAGGTCACACGTGTGGGTCCCAAATCCAATTGGACTGCTGTCCTCATAAGAGGAAGAAGAGATACCGGAGAAGAAAGTGCCTGTGAGGACACAGTGATAAGGTGGCCATCTACAAGCCAGGAAGAGCGACTCACCAAGAATGAAATCTGCCAGCACCTTGATCTTGATTTGCCAGCTTCCAGACTGAGAGAAGCAAATCTCTGTTTCATACTCAGGCTGTGGCCATCTATTAGGGGGCCCTAGCACACTAAACAGGAATCAGCACCTTTCAACTTACCGGCTCCTAGCAATGAAGCAAGAACAAAAGTTCACTGAAACGGCTCCTGTCTGCTCTCCAGAAACAGCTCATCTTTAAAGTCAACTGACATATAGAATCGGCCACCACCGGCACCTGCTCATACCTGCAACATGGCAAAGACACTGCACAAGGTCTATGACACTCTGCTCCACCAGCACATGCTGGTAAACCAGCAGCCTCACAAAAACAACTACATCCAGCACCATGCTGGTGCTCCTTATCTGCTGCCTGCTTAGCAGGAGAGCAGGGTGCCAAGGGAAGAACTTACACCCAAGTTCAAGCTTTGTCATCCCTAGCATTGTCCCTGAGCCCCAATCTCCTCATACAGAAATAAGGGCTGGAGCCCACTTTACCATCATATTTCAATGTTAAATATAATGGCACATGTGAAAAATAATTTGTAAACTATAAATTACCATACAGGCATTATCATCTTTAATTTTTACCTGACTATGGCCTTTTAAAATTTGGTTAACCACTGACCGGCAAAACCATCCCACTCTTGGAAAACCATCTCAAAAGAGGAAATTGCAATATTTAAATTGAGTGCACTTGAAGCTTTTTTTCTTAAAAACATTAAAAATACAAATGGTAGAAAGAAGGTGGCACTAAATAATTTACCAAGCCAGGATAACAAGTGCTTTGTCCAGAGTAAGTTTCCAACTCAGGTTGACATGGACAATCTACTAAAAAGTAACATATCTAGCAAATCCACCAGGTGGTTATGTAGTTGGGGTTTTTTGTTTGTTTTGGTTTTTGTTTTTTTAAAGTTCAGTTTCAGGACTACAAATGATTCCTTTGACAGAGAATTTACCAAATAGAGGCCACCAGGCTAAATTCTCACATTGTCTGGACATTCTGGGGACAAAGACTTTCACCATATCAAAGAGGTTTTGAGCAAAAGTACAAGGGTTCTGGGAATGTCATGACTCCCTTTTCAGTGAAAGCCCAAAGCCCTAATAATGCAACAGTCTCAGAACTTAATGCCCATGTGTTAAATCAGTATTTGTTGGGCATCCACATGTTTAAGTTATGAACACACACACACAAAGTTGTGAACACAAAGAAACCATAGGGAAGACTGTGATAAATCCCTGTGTATATCTGTGTGTGTAAAACTTGCTAACCTTCATAAGCATACATACTTTGGGATCTACTCAAAGTGAAATGAAGGAAAAGAAAAAACAGTCTTGCTGTTTTAAATTCTGTTTCTAAACTGGCCTAAAGAAATAAGAAACTATTTTTACTTTAACTGCATACTTTTGGTAACCCATTAAAAGAATGTGTTGACCTCTCCTTCTAAGTTGCTTTAACTTGAGCATTTAACAACACGCTACATGATATCATTTTTAGCTTAAGCTCCTTGAAAACACACAATGAGGGTTTCCATCACTCATTTTAGGAAAGAGAAACAATTTGAAAGTCCCATTTGCAATCTCTCCAGATGGAAAAACTAATTTCCTAAGCCTCTGGGGTGAGTTCTGGGGAGTTTCCAGTTCATTTGTGAAAAAAAGTTAGCTTACTACTTTTCCGAAACATCATCCACTGTCCTCTTCTGCAGCTTCAGCGAGCAATCATCACCCTCTCAGGCAGTCAGCCTCATTTTTTAAGTTGGAGAACTGTGTTCACATGCCCTCTTGCCCCCAGCGCACCCTGCAAGCCAGTCTGAGCAGTTAAGCATGTGTGTCCCAGAAAGCAACACAGCCTGATCTTACCAGGGCAAATTAAGCTAATGCAAGTGATCGAGTAAAGGACTCAGGCCATTCTGGGAAATTGGGGACTTTTTAGAGTATATGAAAAGGTTATCCAGTGTGTACATGCAAGGAAGTTTTGGTATATTTAATAAGGATAGGGCATTTCTTAAATCCTGGGTACATGAGATCTGCTGTTAGTAGGAAAACCTCGATAATCCCCTCAATGCAAGTGACAGAGGGTGGGAATGTGGCAGGGTCCAAGAGATCAAGGATGACGACAATTTAAGTATGTAGCAAGTAATAATGCAGAACACAAAGCCTAAAAACTGAGCACAGCCACTTGAAATGCACCTTAAACCAGTCCCGCCCATTTAAAAAAGGCCAGTTTCTCCACAAGTGAGTCGAGGGGTGATAAGCAGTCAACTGTCCAGATGGCAATTTGCCACCCAATTTCATCCTTTGTTCCGTAATCAATCCTGGTGTGTATGTGGCAGCTGAGAAGCTCAGAGCCCAGGTGGGGCCTCCAGGAGAGGAAGCTGAGTCAAGCTCCTCCAAAAGCTTACCACTGCTCAATTTCAGCTTCAAGTAGGTGCAGCCAGAAAAACACTGAGATCCTGCCACAATCTTCAATCAAAACTACATCTAACCAACCTTGAGAGAAATGTTGAGGTAGGATTTTCCCTTGTGGTCGCTGCTTCATAACCATGGTTAACATCCTTTCTTGGGAAATCCCTGTTCCAAACATACCAAAACCATCATCTCCAGCCAGACCTCCAGGGTAAGTCCATGCCTACTTCACACGTCCACTGACTGCTATTTTCTTTATATAAATGTCATCTCATCAGTGCTTGAATCCTGTTACTAATTTACCCGTTTATTTAGGAACACTGGGTAAGTGAATTATGGGAGTGTTCAGAAGCGAACTTTAGATCTGTTGTGATAAGTTAAAACAACCCAGGTTAATTTCATTTTCTGTCATTTTAAGACTTGAAAAGCATTGTTGCTAATGACAGAAGACATCAAATGCCATGCTCTAAAACACACCCGAATTACTCTCATTCTGACCAAAATCCCTCCCCAGAAGCAAAGCAGGGACAAAACCAGGGCTGGGCCTTGGACCAGGAAGGGCTTTCCCTACCTGTGCAACTTGGGCAAGCCACGCCCACGGGCCTCCCTGGGTTCAGTTTCCTTTTGGGTCAACGGAAGGAGTGGGCCTGCGCGAGGGTTTAGACACCTGAGTCCCCAGCACCGGGGGGCCTGTTCACCCCATCATGCAAACAGACACAAACTGAGTAGATTCAGCCTTAAACCTGTTGGCAAAATTAACAAAGTCAAATAAAGGGGAAACTGCCAACCTGAACTGTCTGAAGCGACAGGCGCCCACTCCACCACACACGTTCCCGCTTTTGTCCGTGAAGCTGTTACACTGCTAGCTGAAGTCAGGTGCCTGATGTTCACCAGCCAATGACCTCCAGCATCCTGAGCAGACCTTCCAAAGCGATCGTTACTGTCGACAAATTAAAGCCTTTTGCAAATTAAACCCCTTCACACAATGACATGCTAACTGCACTCACATGGGAGTTACTGTCGATGTTTTAGAAGTCACACACCAGATTCGCCCTGGATAAACCCGGAGGGCAGAGTGCGGTGAGAAACTTTGTTTCAGGTGCTGTAAGAGTCCTGTAAATCCGCGACGGGACGCAGAGCCTGAGACCCAGCACAAAGCGCCCTTCGCCCGGGCGAGAACCTTCTTTATGCGATGTGACAGCAGCTTTGTGCGGGATCATACACAGTTCCAATAAACACATAAGTTCTCCCGGCTGTGCTCGGCCTCCCTCGTCTCCGCGCTGGGGCCCGACAATCGGAGGCTATTCTTCACGGGGACTGCCACTCCAGCGTCCTCGGCCACCACACAGTCCCATCCCGGCTCCAGGCCCGCCGCCGGCATGCAGGCCGGGCGCTCCCCGCGCGCCCAGGGGTCTCCGGTCCCAGAACCCCCATCCCAGGCCCCTGCCTCCCAGGCCCCTGCCCCGCCCGCGCGCGCTCTTGGCGGCACCCCCGCCCCAGCCTCCAGAGGGTGGGCGCCGGATCGGCAGAGGGAAGGTGCGGAGTCGGGAGGTGCCGGCAGCGCGCAGCCATGGGGCCAGGCCGCGGCGGGGCCGAGGGCACCGGTGGGGCGCAGAGGGCACCGGTCCCCCGGCCTCTTCCCCGGCGCGCCCCGCCCCGCGAGCTGCTGCGCTCCAACTCCGCCGAGCGGCCCAAGTTTGCTGCCCCAGCCCCAAGCTCGCCGGCCGCGCTTACCTTGCAGCCGGCCACCCGCCGAGGCCGGAGGGCAGCGGCGCGGGTCCCGGGGCGGCGGCCGCGCCGCTCCCGCCCAGACGCCGCTCTTTGTCTGCGCCGCTCCCTCCTCCCGCCGCTCCGCAGACGCTGCCTGCCCGGCCGGACCCCGCCGGCCCGGGCGCCGCGAGCCTCGCGCCGCCGAGCCTCCCCGCCGCCCGCCGCCCGCTCGGCCGCGCGGCTCGGGCCTGACGATCCCCGCGGCGGCGGCGGCGGCGGCGGCGGCGGCGGTGGCGACCCCTCCCCCGGCGCGCGGCGCCCGCCCCTCCGCGCTCCTCCCCCTCCTCCCGCCGCTCCTCCCCGCGGCGCGGTAACACCGCCCAGGGGCTGGCCCGTCCCGCGCGCCGGGCGGGGCCCAGACCCACCTGGGGACGCGCAGGAACTCCGTGGCCCGCACGCGGCCGGGCTGGGAATGGCACCGGGGCAGGACCGCGCTCGGGGATGCTCAGCTCGCTGCGCGCGCGGCCGCCCGGCCACCGGGAGATCCAGGGCGCAGCGCTGGGCTGGAGCTGAGCGGTGGAACGGGTCCTCACTCCCAAAACGGCTCACACGGGGAGTGGGGCGGGGTACGGGTGAGAGGACAAAAGAGGAAGTAAAGGCAGCAACTTCCAGCTTCCGATGACCGATGGGTGGTCTTTCCATCCTCTTTTTGTTTGTTTGATTTTCTTATCACGACGCTCTAGTTGTTTGGCGACCGCCCCCGCCCCCGCCCCCGCCGGAAGCATTCCCACGGCTCTCTGAGCAAAGCAGGCCTGTTGTCCATCAGAAAAGTGACTTCCATAAAAATGTCACTTCCTCTCTGTAATTGCTTGTGTGCATTTTTATTTATTTGTCTTCTATCTATTTACTTTCACAACCAGACACTTTTTACTCCATCCTTCGCGTCGGAAACCCTTCTAAAGAGGAAAGGAAACCTGATCTCTACTGCCTCCCGCGCTGATCTGGCTCAAGCACACCCACGGGGCAGAAAGAATCCTGTCTGGAGCTGCGGGAATGTAGGCCCCGGAAGGAGTCGTCACTAGAAGTGGGACTGGTCCAGTCACCTGGCTACATGTAGTGGCTTACTAATACACAAACTTGAGGAGTAAACCCAAGAAGGAAGAAGAAAGCCACAAACAAGGTTCTCTTTCACTGGCACATGCATCCAGATGTCTGGTTCTCCAATCTCCTTCCCATATGGCTTCCCAGAAGGAAATCCTGCTATTCAAATGACTGATTTCCTGGTGGAACAGCCGGGATCCATATTAATGAGATTCTTTCTTAGGCTTCTGGTTTCGCATTATGATTGAGGCTATAATAATTTACCAAAGGTGACATTGCAGTATCATTTGAATCACTCATCCCTTTGCCTTGCTCCCAAAAGGAAGTACCAGAGAAAGGTAACTAGAGCCAGTATAACTTTGGAGTTACAGTGGAGGGTGTGACTATCTGTTTCTCCCATTGTGGAACCTTGCAGTAGTGTTTCTTAACCTTTCTAAAACCTATCGGAGGGGAGGTAATGCTGACCTAGCTCCTATGTGAGTTCCTGGCATACACCCTGGTAGTAGGGAGCACTCAGCAGGTCACCAGCTAGAAGGAAGAGCACTGTCCTGAGCAAGGATGGATCCAAGATCAGGGAGCCAGACAGACTCTTTCCCTCTTCTGACCTAGGGGAAGAAGCTGCCTCATCTTTTTGTGAAAATCTTTTCTTACTGATAAGGAAAGCAGTTTAGTCAATGGTCTGACCCAATTTTAAATTAGTTTACTCAAAATAGGTATAATAACATTGACCCAGTTTTTAACTTGTCTGCTTTATAAACTTCCCTTGAATCTCGGTGCTTGACTGCATCTTTTCTGATTCTTTATAAAGTCACCAAAGACATTCTCAATCTAAAACTTAATGTTCCTTTCTCAACCTTATACTATGAAGTTTTCTGAAGCATGTGGCATTTCTGTTCTTTCCCAAACTGTGGTCATCTTTCATTTATCTACCTTTCTGACTCACCCATCTATTTCCAATGTAGGGTATGTTGTCCTCCCAAACTCCAACAGTGATATCCCAAAGCAGACTTTGGCCCTTTGTTTTTATTCTAATATAAACCTTTTCTTTTTTCCTATTTTTTTTTTCAAGAGAGTCAGTCATATTTGGTGTGCTTCCAGTGTAGATGTTTAGACGTTTAGTGATCTTGTCCCAGGTCTGTAGCCTTAGCTCCCCAGCTTGTCTGCAGTCCCTCTGGGTGGCTCTTCATCTCTTCAGGCTCACCTCATTCAGAGTGAAATTCATCTTCTTCCCAAATTAGCTCCTCCCACAGTCTCAGGCTTGGCCAAGGGTCCACCCAGCACCTCAGCTCCCACGAGAAACTTCATTACAATTCACTTCCTCTTTCCCTCTCTCCATGTGTTCCCCAAGGACCGTGAGGATGGGGCTCTAGAGACCTTGGGATCCCTCTCATCCCTCTAAATCTTGATTGATTCTGAGTCCTTGTGATTCTTAAACACCTCTTCGATTGCACCTTCCTTTCCATTTCCAGTGCCACGTCCTAAGTTTTACAAGATCCCTAACAATACTTACAATATACCTTCTTTTAATTCTCTGCATACATCAGCTCTAACACACACATGATAGTATTATCCTCATTGAACACATAAAAAAGACTAAAACAGTAAGTGAGGAGCTGGAATCAGAACCACATGTACTAGGCTCCAAAACTCCCATTGTTCCCACTGCACCCACTATCTTCTGCCTGGTCTCCCATTACTCCTTCCCATCCCCTATATTAATACTGGATATCAGTATCATCCTGACTCTTCTAAAATTGCTTCTATCTTGCCCCTCCACTGTTCAAGAACTTCCATGGCTCCCTGTTTGCCCACGGTTTCTCAAAAGTTTTCTGACAGCAGAAGGCTTGAGTGTTTGCTCCTAGGAAGACTAGGAATTGAGCACTAAGAGGCCTGTGTTTGTTTCCCAGGGCCACCTTAACACTGACCGGAGTGGCTTAAAACAGAGGGATGTATTCTCTCTGAGCTCTGGAAACCAGAGTCTGGAAATTGATGTGTCCACAAGTCCATGCTATCTCCCAAGGCTCTAGGGGAGAATCCTTCCTGCCTCTCCCAGCTTCCTGTGGCTCCAGGGATTCTTGGGCTTGTGTCAGCATCATTCCAGTTTCTGCCTCTGCCTTCACATGTCCCAGTCCCCTGTGTGTCCTCTCCCCTTCTCTCTTCTTATAAAGACACTTATCATTGGGTGAGGGGCCCCCAAAATCCAGGATGATCTCACCTGGACACCCTTGTGACATCTACAAAGACCCTTTCTCTAAATAAGGTCACAGTCACAGGTTCCAGGTGGACACATCCTTTGGGGCCACCATTCAACTCATGACAAGACGCAGCCTGGGGAGACATCTCTTTGAAAATGATGTTTGATCTAAAAATGTATATATTTTGCATTCTCCTCCATTAGTATGTCCACATTTGTTTTACTACTAAAATGTCTTCGATAATGAAGTGTTGAAAGCACAAAAAGTATAAACCTTTTCCCCTAAATCACGTCTTCATTTAATCCTGAGATTTATCTTCCAAAGGCCTCTTGAAGTTAGGCCTGCCATAACCATCTGTTTGTTTACCCTGCCCCACTATAAGCTATGTGCTTTGGTCACTCTGTTCTCCCCACTTTGCCCCACTTAGTCACACCAATTTCCTCTTCCAACAGTCCCCCTTCTCTTCAAAGTTCCATTCAAGCCCCACTCTCACCTCTTCCTGGACTCATAGAAAGCACAAGGTGAGATTGTGGGTGTTATGTTTGTCCTTGAGAGGTCTGCAGCCTGCCAACCAGCCTGTGACTCCAGATCACTTAACCTCTCTGGGCCTCGAACAGAAAGTACAGAACTGAGGATCAAATGAGACAATGTAAACATGTCTCAACTGTGTGTTTGACACACGGTAAACACATCAGCTGTTGCATGACCTTCTATCTTAACTCTCCATTCAATTAAACATACCGAGTATATTTCTATTTGTAAGGCATAAGGATCAATTCTGGAGAAACAAAGATAAATTGAGTTTTTAATCTCAGAGGAAGGATAAAATCAGTACACAAATAACTACAATATAGAGCTAAATATGAAATGTACCAAACGAAACATGCTCTGAGAATCAGAAGTGGCTTTAGGTTTTAGGCAGTGACATTAGAATGGATATTGAGACATCACACAGTTCGGCCACCCTATATCCAGCCCCCTTCTGGTGCTGGGGACACCCCTGTCCGACCTTGGCAGGAGGCAGGATGGGTCCTATGACCCTCCAGTCTCAGAAGCCCCATGAGAGTGAGCAACCTGGAGCTGGCAAATGGAACCTGCTCACTCAGGACTCTGAAGCTGGAGAGAGTGATGAAGAGGAGGGAAGATGAGATTTGGTTTTGTTCTTGCTGGAAGAGTCCCAGCACTTTCCTAGGGGTCATGAAACTGCTCCTTTCTCTCCACTTCCCAGCTTTTCCAGGCATTCCCCACCACGGCCACTTGATATCCTTCCAGTAAATTCCTCTTCTGCTTAGGCACTTCATCTTGCAGACAAAAATCCTGAATGATAAAAATGATAGGATTTTGAAGTGTGAAGACAGACAGGGAGGAATTTACCAGTGGAAGGAGCTTAGAACCCTGAAGACAGAGGAGGGATGTGAGAGGACCCCATGAGGACAGGGAATGCTCTGTTTGCCTAAATGGAGCAGAAGATGCTAGCAGTTACCAACTTGTGGACGTCATTCAGGCTTGGGGGCAGGAGAACTCACTGTGTGCGCACACCAAAGAACACCAAGAGGAAGCATGAGTAGTTAGAAGTTTGTATTATTTAGGTAATAACCTGAATAGAGTGGGAAGTGGTTTAGGAGAAATTGAGAGGAAAGACGCAAAAGGAACTGACAACTGATTAGGCATGGAGGGCAAAAGAGAATGGATATCAAATACAATCTAAGGGTTTGAATGTGGGAGCTGCAAAGATGATGGTGCCAATGTCAGAAACAGAAAAGTTGGGTTTACTGGTTTGGGCTGGATAAATAGTTCTGTTTTTGTACATTCAGTTAAATTTAATGAATATTTATTGCTACCTTACTACATGGAGAATGCTCTATAGGAGGCACAGAAACCAGCAAGTTCTTGCCCTCAGGGGACTTTCTGCTAGAAAAGCAGCTATTAGTGCTCTAAATATTCTTTTGGAATAATGAGCCCTATTGCTCCTTAATTGTGTCATCTGTCTTAGTATCCATATAAACACCCTGAGGGCAGGGACCAAGTTCGATTTTTCTTGCAGCTCCAACGCCTTTTCCTGCGTCCCAAGTAGGAGCAGACACTTAATAAATCTTTAATGATGGCCAGGAATTCCACACCTTTATGGGTTTGCCAAAGGTAACAATGAGCAGGGAACAGAAGAATGCAAGCATTAGTGAAGGGACCTAAAAAGAGGGCTTTAGAACTCACTATAAGAATTTCAAACCTAGTAGTGACAGACTTGCAAGTTTCAGTATTTCAATTTATCTACATTAGCATGCGGAAAAGGAACAGAACATGACTCTTAAGATGGCAGATAATTTCCAATACCTTCCCGTTACCTCTTTAGCCTCAAAATGGGTCAGACAGGCTAGAAACCCATGGAATTCATCTCACAGTGACTGACAAGATTAAGTTGTTTTGTTTTGTTTTTTAAATCACGAATGCAAAGAGTAAAATTCACACATACCCCAAACACTATAAAATTGAGTGCAATTAAGGGTAAAAAAAAAAAAAAATTTAGAGGAAAGTAAGTGTGCTCAGACTCTGCCCTATCTTTAGCTTTGTCAAGGAACTCTTGCCATAGTGGCAAGTATATATGGTAACTTTAAAACTTGAAGACTGCTCGCTCTGAAATATAAAAATTATCAAACCTTAAATTGTTTTGAATTATTAATGGCAGGGCAGACTTGATTTTACATAGAAAAAATTTTAAGATAGATCCATACTTTAGAAAAACTAAGTGAATTTTACTCAAATTTCCGTTTTGGAATCTGCCTTTAGGTGAACATCACATATGAAACATTTCTGTTAGATACAATAAACCCTCAGTTAATCGGGATGCCTCAGGAAAAAGCTGGTCTGCTGAATTAAACTTTCGTTTTGGTAAAGAATTAACCAGAAAGCCCTGTTAGCTGAAACTGAAGTTGAAATTTTTAAAAATATTTGCCAGCTAATATCTCACCTTAAAAAGTGACCATAATGCCTCAGAGTCATCGTTCTGAATATACATGTTCAAAATGTTCAGAGCTAAATGTGTAAAAGATTAAATAGAATCTACGCTAGGTCAGAGCCATGTGCTAAAATTATTTAAGTAAACAAAATTCATCTGTTTTCCTGAATGTGCTCCTTTTCCCCCAAAGTAGAGTACTGTGTTGGGAGATTTTCAGTTAATGAGGGTTCCAATTACTTAAAGTCTAGTTCTTCAATGTTTTACAGGCATGTTTTAGAAGGAAGACTGCTAAAATATAAAGCGATCGTCAACAAGAGTATTGGTGAGTAGAATGCCACTTTTTTAAAGCACACTCTTCACTAAAGCACAAATAAGTTCAAAAGAAAGCATGTTTTAGAAACACTGTGAGTGATACCTTTTGCACTTTCCTTTTGTGGTATGCTGCTTGGAAGAGCTCTACAGTCTGTGAATTTGATGGAAAATGTTAAACTGGAAATTGCCTTGATGGGTAGTAATTTATGTCTGTATGATATTTAAAGATGACAAACTGATTAAGAACAAAAATGATTTTTTTGGATTCCTGGAGTATCTCATACAAAGTTGACAGTTAATAATTTTTTTTTGAAGGAATGGGATGGAATAAGAACATTAACTAGTAAAAGTTTTTATGCAACTATATTTAGCAATGTGTGTTGTAAGTTATTATTTTTAATGCTATAGTCATCATTCATTGTCTTCCTACCACTGCCAAGCTCATTATCTGACCCGCACAAAGTGGGGCATGATGATCCCCATCTCATAGAGAAAGAAACAGAGGCTTAAGCTTCAAAAATTTGTCTAAGTTCGCAAAGCTAACAGGTGGTTGTGATCTCGCATACAAATGTTGGTTCACAAGGTACCTGAGAAATGAATACATTGCACTTATTTAAATTTCCCATTAAATCAAATTTTTTTTCCTGTGAAATCACTTTCCCATTGAATTCTTAGCAGAGTTCCTCATAGTCCCTTATTTCACTTTAATTTCGTTGAACACTTGTGATATTGCAAGAGTATGGAATACAAAGAAATGAAAATCCCAAATTTGGGGCCAGGATGTGGGGTTCAGGGTGATGTAAGGTGCAACTCACACCCATGTGGATTCAGGCTGGAGGGAAGCTCACAGCAACCCAAGGTGCGCCTCAGAGCCCAACTCTGAGCCAGAGTATTAGCTTCCTATTGCTGCCATAGCAAATTATTACAAAGTCAGGGGTTCAACACAGACTTCTCAGCTTATAGTTCCCTGAGTCAGAAATCCAACATAGGTCTCATTGGGCTAAAATCAAGGCATCGGCAGGGCTGTGGGACCTCTTGTAGGCTTTTCCAGCTTCTGAGGAAGCTTCCTTGGCTCATGGCTCCTTCCTCCATCTTCCAAGCCAGCAGTCATGCATCTTTCTGACCCTCTTGCATTTTAGAGTCTCTCTCCCTCCAGCCAGGAAATGTTATCCTCTCTTAAGGACTCACATGATGGCACTGGGCTCACCCAGATCATCCAGCATCATCTTCCATCTCAAAATCCATACCCCTAATTGCCTCTGCAAAGTTTCTTCACTGGGTAGAGCAATATATTCGCGGGGCTGGGGGCTGTGGACGGAGGCATCTTTGAGGGGCCAATATTCTAGAACATTATTTTTGGAACAGAATTTAAGTCTTGTAGGAGTACAGAGAGGAATGAGTCCTGGACGGTTTCATGGAACTTGAAGCAGGATGAGGATGCCACATGCTGAGGCAGAAGGAAGGGAGGATACTCTGGCTTCAGGAAGCATTGGAAGAGAGGACATCAGGAGAGAACGAGCGTGATGTGTACACAGAGGTGAAAACGTTTCCGCCTGTGCTCCTGAGCCCCTTCCCCAAACAAGCATCACTTGTTAGTTGAAGTAAGGGCACTTTCTTCGCCCTCTTAGGCAAAGCTCACCTGCATTCAAGAGTTACATGCCCCACCTAAGAGCCAGGTGAGGGAGTTTAGAGAAGCTCATGGTTTCCTGAACAAGGACATGACACATGTAAAAAACATTTTGCATCCAACCACCAGATTACAGGAAATAGAGGAGACGGAGAACATGTCCAACTGTATCAGGAATGCAATCAGCAAAGTTCAAACTATGGGGGCTGTGGGACAAAAGGTCTGGCTTCTTCCACCAATATTGCTGAAAACAATAAAGAGAGATGGACTGTGAACCTATCAGTTAAAAGACCCAGGATACATTTTTTTTTTTTAACTGGCAAGACTATACCATAGTATTTAGGGATGCATGCTCATAAGCTAAAACAGAAGGAAAATAAGAACTCTTGAGGGAAGGAGATGGTGTTTGGGAGGGGGCACGTGGTGGGCTTTGGGGTGCCGGCGAGGGCTGTGGTTACAAGGTTTGCTTTAAAATAACCTATTAAGCCATGCATTTGCCTTGTTGTTAGCTTTCTGTATGGGTTATGTTTATCAATAAAGACATTAATTTTGATGATGTATTTTGGGAAAATTGGTCAGGCAGTGGCATGCGAGCAGGTGGGGCACAGACCATAGCTGTGGAGGTCACAGTGTTGAGGTGACAGACAAAACCCTGCCTGTGGTGATCTCAGTATCTCAGTAGAAACTGCCAGAAGGAGAGGAATGTGCGTCATCCAGAGGAGGTAATACTTGACAGGAAGCAGTGACTGGCTACATATTGGGGTTAAAAGAGAAGGAGTGTGTATTCTGTTGTCCCACTTACCCCAGAAGCATCAGAATAGCTGCTCCAACCTGATGGAATTTCTGGCTCCCAGCTTGCCTCCTCATGACCCACCACCAGCTTTCTCAGATGTTCTGACATGGGTTCCAAAAAAGGAGAATGGAGACAAAGGCTTGCATGCGGGTAGTTTATTTGGGAAATGATGCTAAGGGAGGAGTGGAAGAACCTGGAAAGTATGGAATACAAAGAAATGAAAATCCTAAACTTTGAGAATATTGCCTCCCGGATGTTAGCTCCACAATGTCTCACTGGCTCCATAGCTCTTGATGCCTTCAGACAAATCTCCCAAATTTTTCTCCTGGTTTTTCTAGGTTGTTCTCAGTGGCAAGGTGCTCTGGAAACAATCTGGGCATCAATTCAAGTTAAGGGGAATTGCATCTTCCTCAACAGAGGAAAACAATGGCTATCAAATTTGCAGGCTAACTTTCTGTCACTCCTCAAAATTATTTAAGAATGGCACATGGAACCAGTGAAAGGGGGTGTTTTTTAAATTTTTTGTGGGAGGCTACCATAGGATGGTGTATATGAGTTTATCATACCCTATATGAGCACATCTGTGCTGCTGGTGCTAAACAGTTAGTCATTCTGGAAGTCAGCAGGCAGCTGGAGCCCAACATCTGAAGCCCCAGGGTACTGCCCAGACCCCTGTCCCAGCCAGGGCCCTCAGACCTCACCTTAAAACCTATCTCTATATCAAGCCTCACCTATGGCCAAAGTTGCCTCTTTGTAACTTCTTTTTCAAGTTGCCCTTGAATGTCACTTAAATCTGATTTCACCAATGCATACATATTCCAATGGGGTTTGTTGTAGACCTGTCAACCTCTAAATCCCTATGTTATTTGTAGGTTCATTCCCAAGGTAGAACAGAAACAAGCAGGTTGCTCACCAATAAACTACCTTTCTATCCAATTAGTATAAGTAGTGGGGAAAAAGTGTGATACTATTGAAGAAATTGGTCTACACCCTGCACTAATTTGATAAACACCTAAGTAACCTAAAAGTAGATACATTGTTTAATCTGAATTATTGTAGCAAATGCTGTCAGTACCCTAGCCCACGACTTCCCTAAAGGCTATGTACAGCTTTACAGGACAGGTTTCCTTCTTCCTACATGCTGATGGCTTCCTCTCTGGCCACAGAAGTGGGCCCGACCCTCATGTGGGGTCAGGGCAGCAGGTAGGAAGTTAACCCCCACCCCTAACAACCCAACCAGCAGGGAGGTGCATCTGTGGATAGATACCACAGCTTCCTTTACTCTGGGTGGGACTGTTCTGAGGTGCCTCTACACGGAGGTCTCCAGCAGGATTGAGCCCCGGTTGCCCACAGCAGTCGCCCACTGGTTACTTTCCTTCCCTACCCACCTCACATCCCCATTCCCTCCCTGTGTTTCTTGAACACCTACTGCTTTAATCTGCTGGGGCCATCATAACAGAATACCACAGACTGGGGACTTAAACAACAGCAACTTATTTGGAGACTGGAAGTCCAAGATCAAAGTGCCCACAAGGATGATTTCTCTTGATTCCTCTCTCCTTGGCTTGCAGATGGCCACCTTCCCGCTGTGTCTTCATGCGACCTTTCCTCTATAAGTGCATCCCTGCCATCTCTTCCTCTTTTTAGAAGGACATCAGTCTTATTGAGTTAGAGCCCCACCCTCCTCATTTAATCTTAATTATCCCTTCGAAGACCCTGTCTCCAAATACAGTCACATTGGGGTTAAGACTTTAACATGTGAATTGGGGGTGGGGGACACAATTTAGTCCAAAACACCTACCAAATAAAGTATTTGCACTCAAATCCTTATCTCAGGGCATGGACCCAAATTAAGAGTCATATACCAATCCAAAGTTGTAAAGAATACACACACACACACACACACAACACACACAACACACACCACACACACATCTGGTTCAACAAGGCAGGGATTACTGACATCAGAGAATGCCGCCAAGTTCCCAAGTCCAATTCCTTGCTGGCTTGGGTTGCATAACTCAAGAATAAAAGTTGGGATGGGGAGTTCTCCTTAAAAGAATGCACCCATAGATTCAAAGCATTCTGCTTTTTCTGCACCCAATTTCTTTCTGCCAAGCTGTTAACTACTGTTCTACACAATGTCAGATTGGGAGCACAATTAATCTTCGCCAATGGAGAGGCATTCAGGAGACAGACTCCCCAGGGGAGCTTCATCTTAGGGAGGCCACATATGATGTGTTTCCTAAAGCAGTTCCATGGCTGCCCTTTCAGAGTCCTCCTGTCACGAACTACATTTCAGACTGAGGCTCATCTTCACCCCAGTTACTATGGTGAGTTCCTGAACCAGAACTCTCTCACAACCTGTGGTCTGAGCAAACCACACATCTTGCACGTGCATAAACTACAATTTTTCAAATATATGCAAATGCTATGGTGATGAATAAACAGATTCATTTTACAGTGTTATTGAATTCACCACAGCTTTTAGTCATGTGATTTTCTAATCAAAGGATATTTAAATGACTACAATTAACGTGAAGATATTTGAAAAAATTAGGTTTATGTAAAAAGGGATCCTCCTACTCAAAATTTTGGAGTCGTTCTAATCTGTAACAAAGAGACATTTCTAACTCAGCTGACCCTCCGTGGACAAGGCCTATGAAAGGAACAGTAATCTACCTCCTGTTCATTGCCCCTTCTTCTCTTGAATAGTTTTCTTAACCAGAATTGTCCCTGCCCACGGTTCTTTTATTATAGTTTTCCACATCCTCTACTTTCTCTCCTCTGCCTTACTATCTTCTCTTGCCAATATTTTAAATTCTGGTCAGGTGATCTTTCTCTGCTCACCTTTATCAGTATGTTCTGTGTTCCCTAATCCCTTATTCTGATCACCATTTCATTGAAAGGCCTTCTTAACCCCATTTACAAGTATTCCTACCAGGTTTGAAGACCTTTACCCAAATGCAGAGGTGAAGAATTAGATCAGAGAGGATACACTGGAGTATACATGCATTCTTAAAGGTTGGCTACACCCAGTGCAGCAGAGGCAGCTGGTGCCCAGTCATATCCCCTTGGAATGCATCATTCCTGCCTACAGGCCTAACTTCCAACCGTCAACACCTGCAACACTTTGCCTTCAGATTCTTTCTGGCCAGTAGTGCCTGTTTTGCCTAGTGCTGGGCAGGGCAGATATGCCAGGACATTTACACCTCCCAGAGTCCCCTCAACCAGTTACTGATGGGGATTAGTTGACAAATACCCCAGGTCCCTCACCCCTCTGGTGTGTATTCTATACTGACTCCCTGAGTTCTGCAGTGCAATGAAGCTCCAGGTGTCTAAGTAGTAACCTGCTTCATAACAAATCTTATATCGTCTTCCTTCCATCTCTTGCATCACTACCCTATTCCCCTGATGACTGGTCCTGGGATGTCTTCCCAAATAAGCTTCTTGTACTCCAATCCTTGTCTCAGAGATGGCTTATAGGCAAACCTAAATTAAAATACCCTGGCACGTCTTTGCCCTTATACATGTAGAACAATCAATTTCTAGATTAAAGAAAAGAATATTTTGGCTACCTGCTCAGATTTTAAATTCCATTACCTGGAGTCGACACTCAAATAGCTGGGACCTGGACCAGCCACTTAACCTCTACGTGGCTCAGTTTCTTTATTGTAGAATAAGCATTCAGACTGGAACGGTAATTTTCAAAGTGTGGGATTCCTCTGAGGTACTTTAAAAATTCCCCAGACAAAAGTGAAATCTGAAAAGGCAAAGGTACTCATAAACTCATTTGAGTTAAATTACAAAATTTCAGGGGAAAGGGAAAATACACTATTGGGAATTAGGAGATAATTCTCCATGGGTGTCTTGTGTGTCTGTTCAACTTGCAAACAGAAACACTGACCACCTTTATTCCCAGTTGTCTTTTCTAAGATGTTGTATAGCAAAGTGCCTCGGAAAATAGAGGCCACGTGTCCCAGCAGGCCAGTGGCAGGTTTCTTTACTGTCCAGAAAAATAAAGATTATGTTCCTCTCCAGTGCAGTGTTTGAGCAGATTTGTTAGCTTGCAAGCCCATTATAAGAAACTCAAGCTCTCTGAGCTTTGGATTTCTCAGCACTGATGCAAACCCACTGCATGAACAGCTTCTACTGGACCACTCCGCATTACCCGCCCTCCACCGCAAGACTTGGGAAGCAAAGGAACTAAAGTAGAATGAAGCTTATGCTATTCGCTATCTGGGAGTGTGAAAGTCTTTTGTCTCTAATCCAGGAATCTCGAATTTTCTGCCAGCATTTATGAAACTATGGCAAGCTAACTTTTTAGCTCATGAGCTGGGTAAAAATCTCAGACCCTTCTTATTATTTAACATCTGCAAAATGTTACTGAATCCTGTGCTATTGGTGTTACCAGTAGAATGTGGGCTGATAGGTTTGTACGACACAATAATTACCATCGTCCAAACGCAGAGTCTAAAATAGAATCTAAGAGTACAGATCCAAGGTTCTGAAATAATTGTTTGAAGTCTGAGATTAGTAAAATCTCTACATTTAAAATAGGCAAATGTATGGATGTTGATAATTTCTCCATTTTGGTTATTTTGTACATGTTCTGCAGGCAAAGAAAAGGGATATTTATCACTTTATAAAACACTCGCCACAGACGTATTAGGAGAAGAAAATTTTAACCGGGTAGAATGCACATAACACATCACAAAAAATCTTATTAAAATGTAGCAATGTCTGTATCATGAGTGATAGCAGTGGTAGAAAGCCCATTCACATAAAAATTATTTCCAATACGTGTACAAGTGGTATATTTGCATAACAAGGCCCGGCTGTTACATAAAAGGCAACTGTGTTTTCAGTGTTGGATAATGTCATACAAACTGACAACTTTATTAAAGGATTGTCTTTTCATTACAAACTTTTCAGTTGTTGGCAATGATAAATGTGGTGGATTCCAGAAATTACTTTTTATATTGAAGTTCACTGGTTACACTGAGGCAAGGCATCAGCATAAATACTTCGAATGAGACAGAAAATTACTGCTGTATAATACAAACACCTTTAGATAAAACACTCAAATATAGCATGATTGTGCTTCTTTGCATATCTTCTAATATTTTTAAAGAACTAAATTTGGCAATGTAAGGCCCCCATACTACCATGCCTAAAATTACAGTAAAAATGTCAGCAATGAAACTGAAAACTAGTTTGGACTCAACTTCCAAAACAAAGGAAATTAAACTGTTTAGAAACTTCAAATTACTATCCTACAAAGAACTATGTATTACTGTATTATTTATATAGTTTTATGTTCTTCAAAGTTATGCTTGCAAAGTCTTTTCTGCCCAGTGATAATTAAAATTGGCTGAGGTATTTAATCAACTGTCTCCAAATTTAAGAACTGTCAATTAAGACATAATAGCACTTATATGATATTGTTAAATAAAACTTGCCTTCTTATTTGTCTGTCAAGTTCCTGAATTAGGCTAATTAATGTGAATCCTAGAAAGCTTTCTTGAAAACTTTACCATTCAGAACTGTTTTATTTCTGTCTATGCCTGCCACCCTGAACATGCCCAATCCGGGCTGATCTTGGAAGTTAAGCAGAGTCAGGCCAGGTTAGTACTTGGATGAGAAGACCACCTATGAAGACAAGGTGCTGTAGGTGTAAAAAAAAAAAAAAGAACTATTTGTTTCTGTGGATTATGATTGTTTTAATACTGTGTAGCTACACTGAGGCAGGGTGGGGGGAGGGACATAAGACTGTACCTGATATTCTTAAGTCTCAATTCCTAAATTTTATATTTAAATTATTATTCACAATGATTTATTTTTGAGTAAATGTTATAGATTTGAATATGTAAAATTGATGCCAACAAAATACCATATTTTCTGTTTTACCTATTAGAGTCCTGCCTAAGATTTTATATCTGTAAGAAGCTTCTGGGAGTAAAAAAACATTTTGAAAATAGACTAACTGATTTCTAAGGTTCTTCTATGGACTCTATTCCTCTAATTTTGCACTTAAAATAAACTTCTTAATTTTTAAAAATTATTGAACTAGAAGATGAAATAATATTCAAATTAGAAATGTATTCATTCAAAAGATACGCACTTGAACCACCCCCCAACACACATTCTTGTCTTATTGTTTCTGCATTACCTTCTCTAATGCTGTCCAATTGCTTTATTTAGTCATATCCAAATCAGATGTGCCAACTATTCTGGTTATTGAGTTTGTAAGTTCTCATTTCCCCCTCCAGCTCATTGCCTTTGGTCTAGTCCACTGTTTGTCCATACCTTTGCTGAAGGATGGATGGAATTATTTGTGAATAACAACAACAAACATAGCAAGTAGGTAATTTCGTTATTTTTGGCAACTAATAAAAAGCTTTTAGTGGAGCAAATATTTAGAATTATTGGCTGGGACACTATTTTAGTTTTTCATGCTGCCATATGAAAATGTTTGTAGGATAAAAGATTCTGGGGAAACTTGGTATCACATAGTTGAAATATTCTGTATCTCTGATCATGGTGTTGTGCCCCAGACTATGTATTAGTTATCTCTTGCTGTATAACAAATTACCCCAAAACTTACACTTAGAGCATAATTCTTTGCACATTCCAGATGAGCACTTCTGAGTCAAAGATCCTCATGAGGTCACAGTCCTGCTGTCATCCAGAGCTGTGGTGTCACTGGAAGGCTCTTTGGGTTGAAGGACCCGCTTATGCAGTGTTGGTGGGATTTGGGTTCACACAGGTTCTTGGACTGAGGGCTCAAGTTGCTCACTGCATGTTGGCTGGAAGGCTTCCCGCAGTTCCTTTCTGTAGGGGGCTCTCTGTAAGTCAGCTCACAACGTAGCAGCTGAATGAGTAAGAGGACAACCTGAGAGGGTGCCCGAGATGGAAGCCATAGCCTTTTAGAAACCCAGTCTCAAAAGTGGCATTCTATCACTTCTTTCATATTCTCTTTATTAAGAGTGGGTGACTAGGTCCAGCCTATACCTTTGGGGTGGAGGGCATTGGCACCAGGAGAACTGGTCACTGGAAGTCATCTCAGAGACTTCCTACCACAGGACGCAAGGCAGAAAATGTGTGCTTCTCTCAAAGTTCCCACACTCCCCGTGAAGCCAGCACCTACCTGGTGGAGAGCGGCCTGAGTGAGTCCAAATCACATAGAAGTAGGTCTATGTGGCCAATACCTCAATGTTCCTGAAACGGAAAGGAAACGACAACTTCTCTATCCTCATCTTGCCAGCCTTTTGTAGGCATCCAAGTCAGAATATGGGGATGGTGGTGGCAGTGATTGAGGGCACAGCCCACACCTAAGTCCATCACAGATGCTGAGCATCTTATAGAGTGCACCACTAGGGCTGGAAGTGGTGATGCTCTGTGCACACCATAGACCACAGCCCAAGAGGCCCAGAGTGCCTCTCTTCCTCTGTAATCATACCTTGTCCCTGCGCATCAGATTGTTACCTTGCCTCACTGAATATATAGTGACTTTTTAAGGTTAAAAGAATCCTTTGCCCAAATTGGGGTTGACATACGGCAGATACACTGCAGCTGGGCCTTCGCTGCCTCGATGAGCTGCTGCGGCAGTTTCTGGGCTTGCTAATTGGTGTGCCCAGGTTTCAGTACCGAGCTTGCTTCAGCTGCTACTGAGAACAGCAGCTGACGGTGCCAGGATCTCTGCACGGCCCAAGTCCTCGCCTCTCCCAAGTCCCTGCCGCACCCAGTATCAGCAGCTGCACGGAAAGCCACCTGGGCAAAGTCAGTTACCTGAAAATAGCATTTGCACAATGGGGTCAAATAAAGCACTGGCTATATGTGTGGAAAATGTATGTTTACACGGAAAAACCTCTATGATGAGTTAACTCATATCCTGAAATGCAGAGGAGACAAGAGGACATGATAATCTCAATTTGGGACAATGTGAATTTCATTCCTCTTAAAAACACCCAAGAAGGGTGACATAGAACAATGGGCAAGGAAAGCTTTGGTTTTCAGTAATTAGCATTATAACTCAGAACATATATAGTTCCAGACTCATTCCAAGTGCAGATTAGTTGTGTTGTTGTTGTTGTTGTTGTTGTTATTGTTGTTGACAAAGTTAAGTTAGGATTATTGTCTCTAACTAGCTTTTACAAAACCTACTAAGTGCCAGAGCCTTCGTGTTCTGCAGGAATGCCAGTGGCAGCAGCAATTTGATGTTCTGAGGTTTAGCTGCCCCACCTCTCCTCCTTACAGATTGCAGGGAAGGAGAGAGTTATGCCAGGAGCTATTTTAAGGCTATGTACGTTGCTAAAGATACATACACATTTTCAGCCCAAATTTATAAACTTTATTGCCTTGAACCTAAAACTGAAATTAAAAGTTAGTTGGTGGGTCCTTCTTTGAATCTTAAACATTCTTTTTAAGTCTAGAAACTATCTTGACCTAGAATGTGATGAAGTCTGAAATATGGTAATTAGCTATTTATAATGCAAACAACTGGCAGTGTATCCTCATCAGATGCTCAATAAAAGTATCAGAGATATTAGAATTCCTCTCCAAGAAGCTCTTCAAACACACATTATTTTTGACTTCTAAACAGTGCATAGGAGACACCCAATTCTCTTATTCCTGGGTCATAAACTCAGGGATTTATTTTCCACTTTGAATGAAGCTTCTGGCAAGCACTCAAGAGAAAAACTTAAAGGTAAAATCAAAGAGAGACTGAAGGGCAGATCTGTGATATGGACAGTCAAGGCATCCAGAAGTCAGACAGCTTGGACAGGCTATTGGCATCCGGGTTGCTTCTTTTATGCCTAAAATGATTCCTTAGTATCTCCTTTTCTATTTTCAGTTGCAAAATATTACTGATAAATAAATATTAAAAACACAGGATGTTTTATTGAATATAACTATACTCCTTTTTACATAAAGGTGATATACCAAACTTTCAATTTTCAGGATTGACAAAATAAGAAATTAATGTTTTTAAACTGACTTCAAGTCGCATTATTTTTTAGTGTGTAGATCTGTTTACATCTATTGCACTTTTCTCACCAGATGTCTTCTGCTCAATACTTTTGAATATCTTTCTTTTCATAGAAACATATCTCTGGCATTTGATGAAGATGAGCAGATAAATGCGGTTAATGGACACTTGCTCTGCAAGTTACTGAGGTCAAATTTACCTGTCCCATGGTGTAAAAAGAGGCACAGATAAGCACGAGCCCACAACTGTTTCTCATGAGTTAATATTGTAAAGCACGAACCCCGTCAACTCCATTCATTCCCTGTATGTCCTTGTATCCCCCACTCTGTGCTTTAGGGCATTCCACATCAATACCTCTGGGAAGGATCAGAGGGCGGAGCACAGGGCAAACTGTCAAAACCAGAGGCCATCTGGACTAATCCAATAGATTTAGAAGTTTATATGGTAGCTTTTGGTTTCCCAACAAAGAGAAAGAGGTAAAGAAGTGAGAGATGGAGAATCCTGTGCCATGCTTCTCCTGAGCTTGGGACAGAGGAAAGAAGAAAGCCCTACAGAGGTTCAAAGAGTCAGAGATTAAAGATATCGTGAGCCTCCTTTCTTGAGAAGAGCCCTAGGAGGCGCTGAGACCCTCCATCTGAGGCCAATCTAGTGAGGGTTTAGATGGCTTCCAGATTCCTGCAGATGAGTGCAGAAGCAGCAAATTAGCCCATGCAACAGAGGATGGCATGGTAGTATAAACAGATGGCCGACCCAACACGGTGTCATGTGAAGCTGAAGGTGGGACGCCACAGCAACTGCCTTGACCATGAAAGATGGATGTCCCTGGAGTGCCAGCTAGGATAGATCTCACCATCTTCAGAGGCCCCCTGTCCCTTCCCCCACCCTGTCCCTGTACTCTGATGCTACATATGCAGACCAACCTCAGGAAAAATATGTGCATGTATCTAAGGGACCCCTAAAATTACTAAGGTTAAATTTCTGTCACCTTAGAGATAGTACCTTCTAAAGAAATTCACGTTTAGTTACAGATTAATTAAGGTTTCTTTGGGTTTCTGGGTGCAGGTTTCTACCTGCTATTTCTATAGTTGTTCCTATGTGAAGCAATACTCCCAATTCCCCAACTTCCTAAAATAATACAAAACTGATTCTAAAAGGACATTTTCATATTTGCTCAGAGAATGTTTATCATGTAGTATGAGGCAGTACTTTATTTTTTTAACAGCTTTGTTGAGGTATAATTCACATTCTATAAATTTTACCTATTAAACTATACAATTTGATAAGTTATGAAATGTTTTTGCATCCAAGAAACCATTACCACCATCAAGAAAAATTCTTCAACATCTACAATGACAAGAAATGGTGGCCGAATAATGGCCCCAGTGACTATTAGCTTATGTGGACTGCTACCCTATGTGGACTATTACCTTATACAGAAAACAGGTCTTTACAGGTGTGATTAAATTAAGGGTCTTGAGACGGGAAGATTATCCTGGAATATTAGAGTAGCCTTAAATGCAATCACATGTATCCTTATAAGAAGGAGGCAGAGGGCAGTTTGGCCATAGACAGAAGGCAATGTGATAGAAGTGTGATGAAAGCAGAGGCAGAGAGAGGATGCTGTGTGCTGGCTTTGAAGGGGAAGAAGGGACCAGGAGACTACGAATACAGAGAATCAAGCACCAGATGATGGAAAAAATAAGGAAACAGATTGCTTCCTAGAGCCTCCAGAGAGAACTCAGCCCTGACAACAACCCTATGAAACTGCTGTCAGACTGCTGGCCTCCAGAGCTGCAGGAGAAAGCATTTGTTTTTTGAATTCATGGTGCTCATTGCAGCATTCATGAGACACTAATAAAGGTATATTTTGACTCATTCGAAGTAACAATTTTATGGCAATTAGATTGAACCTGAAGATAAAATGGACCAACGACATGGCTTTAGTGTCACCGAGGTGTCTCCTCTCAGCTCCACGTGCTCTGACAGTCCAAATAACCAACGTCTCCATTTCTTTGAATTTCCATCTCTCAAGGAATCAACCATGTCTGTTTTTAAAAATTAGATATCTTATAAATCTTACACAACTCAGCCATTACTATATTTTGGGGATATTTTTTCCCCAGGGTTTTTTAAAATGTGTATTTTACTCTCACATTTGGTTGTACTTTTTACTGTCCATACAGTTTTTCACAGCCTGTTTCACTCAAAATATTTTCTCCATGTCGTATTATAATTTTTATAATTACCACTTGCAATCCACAATGCACCACAAAGGGAATATGCCAGAATCCAGCTATGGGATTTTTTCCCTAATTTTTTCATATAATCTCTTTAGTAATTGTTCATATTTGGGAATATTTCCTTAAGCTAAAATTTTATAAATGGGTTTACTAGAACAAAGAAAATGAATATTTTTTTTTACTCTTTATACACATTTCAAAATTTCTTTTAAAAAATACAATACAGTAACACTAAATGTATAGATATCACTACACTTTGATCAGAATTGGGTAATATCTATTTTTAAATTCAATTTAAAAAATAGAAAATGTGGCCACTTTGTTGTTTTCATTTACCTAACTTCATTTACAAGGAGAATCACTGTTTTGTTTTGTTTTACCATATTTTTGTCATTAGTTTTATTTTTCCATCCATGCATTACCTATGTGTGTTCTTTTGTACTTGGCTATCAAGGTTTCAAAGTTCTCATTTACTCATCTGAATTCTTTATCTAATAAATATATTGAGCATTTTTTTAAATCAAATTTGTCTCACTCTATAGTTTTCTTTCTTAGGTTTTCCATGCAAGTGTTGAATGTAGTCAAATCTTTTTTTTAATGACTTACTGTGTTACTTATGTGTTTAGGACACTCTTTCCCTTTCAGGGTTTAGATAAATATTATATTCATTATATTTAAGTTTCTCCTGTGTTTAGCTGTTTTTTCTGAAATTTCAAATAAATTCTACTGTAAATGAAAGTACAATTCTCTTTTCTCTAACTCTCACCCCAGTTCTGGTCCGTGCGCCAAATCATTGGGCCTCCACTGGCCACAGTGTCGTTTGCTCTGTCCACTTCGAACAGAAACTGGAACGATTTGTGGCAGGCAAAGAGAAGGGCTCATGGTTACACCATCCCTTCCTTTGGCCTCCTTTGTGCTCACTTAAATAAAAAGCTCCTCGTCTTGGCCTAGTTTCAGAATGTTGTTCCACCACAACATTCTGGCACAGTCACCCATAGTCAACGTTAGACATCTTTCTAATTTAGGAAGAGAGAGGTGAAAGACGTTGCAGTAGCTGAGATGTGTCAAGCCTGGAAATTACCTTCTGACACTGCATTGTGAAAATGTCTGCTGTCTGCCTTGGAGACTCCCTCCTTGGGCCACAGCTCGGTAGGCTAGGGGTGTGCCCTTCCCTTGAGGAAGGGACAGGACGCCTTCCTGAGGGCATCCGGTGCCTCAGAACTTTCCCTCTAGCTCGCCTGTCTGCCCTTCCCTCTTCCCAGAGTCCTGGAACTCTGATTCCTGAGTGTGAAAACTTCTACCAGTTACTATGATTCTCACAAACTTCTTCTGTAAAGAGCTTTAAAAAGAAAATAGATGGCCATTTCTCTGACAGAGTTTAATTATTATCCTGCCCTAAGGCAGCAAGATGGATTGGGTGACATCTCAAAGTCTTTCCAAAGGAATGATTTTGAGATATCTAAAGCCATTTGTCTAGACTGAAAACAAGGATGTGGAGAAAGCCCCCAAAGTTACATTTTCCAAAATTTTACTTAGTTCATCTCACCTCCTCTTAAAGCCCTGCTAATGCGCAGTCTCAGCCCGTGACATCACATCAGCCTGTATATCGAGATTTTGTGAATTTCCAGCAACCATATGTCCCTCCCTTGTCTTTATGACAAGAAATGGCAAGGGCGAACTTCCCCATTAGCTGTGGAAACCAGCACCACAGCGGGCAGACACCAGCCCTAGCAAGCTCAGGAGGGACACAGCCTCATTCTTTATTATTATTTTTTTTTTATCCTTACCACCTTTACTACAGAAATTTCAAATCTTATCCATCTTTTACCATTCACTTAATACCATTTTCAAAGTAAAGAAAAGTGAGACCTCTATTCTCTTTCATTATGAAAATTCATTTCACTCATTTATATCAGGACTTTATTTTGATTCCAACTTATTAAGGGTTTATCAAGACTTGAATAGAGGATCTAATACCGACCCTTAATGTGGGTCTACATTTATTTTATCAGTGTTAGTCTTTTCTTTGCAAGACAAGTTTGGAATCTTAAAATCTTTTTTGAGACTGCATTATCGTTTATTATTAAAATAATGCTTTACTTTTGTTAATGCATTTGTGAAAAGAGGTAAATGTTCTCTCATTGAAGACCTATATAATTTAATTTAGGTGACTTAATAGTAATATGAACAATTTGATCAATTGATGAAATGTATATCCCTTTGATTGATACATAATCAAATAATTACAACAGCAATATGAGAATACCATACAAAAAAAAAAACAATACCTTCATTGGAAGAAATATTATCTCAAGAGATGATCATTCCTAAAATAATGGAGAAAGGTATGTCTCATTTAACAAATGGTGTCAGGATAAGTGTTTGGAAGTTTGGTTGAAAAATGTTCCTCCCGGTAGCAAAGTCCAGTAATTTCCCTCTGGAGTCACTATCTCCTTCCTCTTCAGTAATAAACCCTTCGAGCTTTAGTGGAGCACCTCAATTGATGTCAACTTGTGTGCTCCAGCCCCCTGACAAATTGCGCAACTTCCTGAGCATTTTTTTTTTTAAGAAAACTGCAGTTCTTCATTTTTTCTCCCTTTGCATAGGCCAGAATTCAGACTCACTAGTGACAAACCAGCAGTGGCCATGAGGTGAGGACAAGAGCCTGGAGGATGACAGAGTGATTAGAAGGAAGGAGCTTGAGTCCCTGAGCAGAGGCTCCTATTCTCAACCTATCTTAGGCCCTTGACAACCATTGGCCATCGTGTAAGAAAGTAGTTGTCAAACTGAGTGAGTATTGAATATTAAAACTGGAGGTCAAAGACAAAAGATACAAGAAATTCATAGAAAGGAATATGATTAGGTCTTGAACATATCATATTCTAGTAATAGCTCTCAGTAAGTATCGTGTCAATATGAATAGCTCTTGAGAACATGAAAGAACTTCAAAGTACTCCTAATAAGAAAAATCAATTTAGCATTTTTAATCTGAGGATTGGCAAATAAATACAAATTGACAAAACAGAAACCACAAGCTTCAAGTGAATAAGCAAGGAAAGGCTGCACATAAAAATCATGCAGAAAGGGAAATATATATCAAAATGAGTCGGTATTTTTACATATTAATTGTCAATGTTGCCAATATAAAACGAAATATGTAATTTCAAAGATGTTGAGATCCACCCTATGGTGTACCATACAATTGTATTTTGCTAGCCTTCTTCAACCTATTCTAATGAAACGTTCAAAATACAGCAAAGGCTATATACATAAAGATGTCATAGTAATATCATTAATAATAGTGAAAAATTAGAATCGGACTGTTCAAAAAAGGGAGACAGTTATTATGTAACCATTTAGTAGAATAGCACAATCATTTAAAATAATCTTATAAAAATTGCAAAAATGATAAGATTGACATGAATTTTAAGTGGAAAAAGCAAGATTCAAACTGGATATACATTAATTTTGCATTTATGCTTCCTATTGAGGCCCTGTATCTCATCCCAGATCTGTCTCCTCAGTGCAATCCTGATTCTAGATGGCCATCTCTACCTGCATACTCCCTATCCTTCTCCAATAAATCTTCCACACTTCTGCCAAATTAATTCATTTATTGTTGATTCAACAAATATTTATTGAGTTCTAATCACTAGCCAGGAATAGTTACAGAAGCATGGGATAGTCCATTGAACAAAATAAAGAACCTTGATCTCACAGAGCTGATATTCAAGTCAGGGGAGACAAAAAAAAAAATATGTCAATAAACCATACAGTATATTAGAAGGTAGTTAGTGCTGGGGGAAAAAAAAGGATTCTACTGTTCAGACTGTCCCTAATGGCTGAGTCCCACCTCCACTTTCTTATTACATTTGTTGTTGAATTACAAAGATCTGAGAAGGCAAATATCCCCAAATGATAGGAGCTATGTTATGGTGATGGGCATCTGATAATATTCCCTGCTTTTGCAGCTGAGTTATACTGTTTGAACAGCTTTTAAAATTTGGAAATCCATTATTACTTTTTTCTTCAAAATTAACTTCAGAAGAATTGCTTGTAAAAATATCACATGAATGTGGGTTTTTTGGTTTACACGCAACTGCTAGTGATGCTTTATCATAAAAGTACTGCAGTGATTCTCTTCCAATCTTTACTTAAACACTTGTGATTTAATGTTCTTGTTGCCTTTGGAATGAGCCAGTTCACAAATTAATCCAAAACAACAGTACACAGTCTGTAAAGCGAAAACTGAGCCTGAGGCAGGGACATTTAGACAAGAAACTAGTTCCATGTGAAGCTTAGGAGGTCACTAGTGTATTTGTTTCTGGGCACATGGTAAAAGAGAAGTCCTGAGCCCCAGCTTCTTTACATATCAGGTGACTGGGTGGGACCTAGGGTCCGGGGAAAGGTGGAGACAAGAACATTTCAAAGGGAGCGTGACATTCGACATGTCTAACATGAGGGGCTTGCTGCACAGAGTGGGAGAGCAACCATCCTGGCATCAAATTCTTGCCTCTGTGAACCTCGACACATTTCTTAATTGACACCTGTTTCTTTGTTTATAACTATATGTTAGAGCTTAGCATGTGGGTAAGAATTTTGAAAGTTTGGAACACACATGTGCCTGCAGTGCTCTGCTCTCAGTAAATATTAATTTTCCTTCTTTTTGCTGGGATATTATAACATTCAAGGTGTTATTGATCTAATAAATCCACATGTGGAGGTGGCTTGTAAAGATTTTATTGATATCAAAGATACCTTAACACGTAGCCTGGTTCTCAAATAATATGGCTGAATATTTATATAACAAGAGCTGACAGTCTTAGAGTGTCAGCCAAGGGTCTAGGCACTTGATGTATATTTACACACAGCCCTTCAGGCAGGAACTGTGGTTGTCATCCCCTACTACAGTGAGAAAAAAGGGTGCCTGAGAGGGGAGGTGTATGCTCTCAGGTTACAGTCGGTACCTGGGAGAGGCAGGTTTTGAACCCAGGTTGTCCAGGCCTTTAACCACTGCAGCACTCGACCCTTCTGTTGGTGTCTATCTACTCAGCACAGGGTGGAAAAGTCCTTATCACGCAGCCCCCATATCCTAAATACACAAGTGGATCCTGTTAAGTCAGTCCTGTTGACTAGGCTCCCGTGAAGATCTTAATTCACTGTGACTCCAGCCCAGCTATTTTTTCCTTTCCTGTGTGATTATCATGCTCACAATGACATTGGCAAACACATGACACAGAATGAAACAAAGCATTCTTGGAAGCTAGATTTGCAGCAGGATTGTCATTGTCTCCCAGCTTTCTTCAACTCCCTTAGGAAGCCCCAGCCCTACTCGGGTGACTCCAGAAAACAATTTCCTTCAAATGTCATCATCTACACTCTCTGCCAACCATCTCACCAGCTCACGTCTTGCCACTTTAGCTCAATCAACATAGGCAAGTCAAAACCTTGAATCCTTCAACAGAGGAATGTCAGGGTGTCAATGTCACTTTTTAGACTGGAAGGTGTTACGCTTCAGTGCACTCATGTGAGGACAACCGACAGATCTTCAAGGCTTTGAAATGTCAAGGCCGTGTATTCACCTATTTCACCGTTGTTGACATCTGACTGACTGAAAATTGCCTTTGAATCTTGTTCAAACATTTGAACTCCTCCATCCTATTGTTTCTAGTCCTCAAGAGAATGTCAACAAATAGTACAAATCCAATGGCTATATTGTTAATTCCTGTGTATCGTCTCCTGTGCTAGAATTCTACCCTAAATTCCATGCATAGACAGAACAGAAATCTTTGTGCAAAAATTTCAGTATGTGTGAGCACAGGAGATGGTAGGGATGTTTTTACTGATGAAATTGACATTCTCCAAGATGGGAGGTAGTGTCCACTTAATAAATGCCATATGCCTGAATTATGCACTATATGAAGTGATAACAGGGCTGTGGAAGGAGAAGGAAGGTAATTGGCTAAATTAAAGTTTAGATTAGAGTTAACCCTCTTACACTCATGGTCTTCACAATGCAATCTGAAATAAGCCAAAACTCTTTGGGATAAAATACTGTCTGGTCTATATTTAAATTTTACTACCCATTTCCAAACCTTGACATTTCCATGTATTGGGCTCACACACTTGAGTGGACACTGGAATCTCCTGAGGGGCTTATTAAAACACAGATTTCTTTGTCCCCTCCCCACCAGAGTGTCTGAATCAAAACTTGTGGGTGGGCCTGAGGATTTACAGTTCTGATATTTCCCAGGTGATACTGATGCTGCCAGTCTGCAGACCACACTTCGAAAACCAATGTAACATAGTCTATGTAACATGGACTGCCAGGTTGTACTAATTACTATAAATCCAGAGAACTGGATTAAGGGTAGGAAAGGAATTGGATTAAGATAAATGTGGGCTTGAGTCCCAGCTCTGCCAATTACCAGCCATGTAGACTTGGAGAAATTACTTAACCTTGAGGAGCTTCAGTTTCTTCACCTGCTGGAGATGCATAATGAGAGCTACCTGGCAGTGTTGAAAGAATACAAAGGCTGTATAGATTCCACAAATATTAGCTAATAGGATCTCTGCTTCCCCAGACTTCGGTCTCTGCAACAGCCTTGATTACATACAATAAAGTCTTTCAAAACACTAGCCTACTAAGCATTAATCTATACACCAACAAACAGGAATTTGCTTTCTGGGGTATGCCGGCTTCTTATTTATATTAATATTGCCCTTTCGCTTTGGTTCCTATTTGACTAGACCACAAAATGGGAGGTAACAGTTCTATATTGACTATGTCTTTTAAAAGAGAATACCAACCCAAATAACAATGGTAAAGAGCCTAGAATCACAGTACTGAAAATTTCATGTCAAATATGTCACCTGTTAAAAGTTTGGTTCTCAGTATGTCACTGGTGGCAAAAGTGACCATGCCTCTATAAATTATTTACAGTCAATTCTGGTATTTTCTTGTGTTGCACAAAGCTATGTGGGAGTCTCATGAGTAGATCTGTGATTAAGCCTCTCCCAGATAATTCCCTCCCATGATAATTTCCAAGAGAAAACTGAGACCAGTCCAGGGATGAGTCATCTACAATGATGGAGAACAGAAGCTTAGAAATGTGAAGTCCCTTCCCAGGGTACTGTCAGCCCAGTCATTTCCATATCACATTTAGTTAAACACAAGTCATTCAAATAACTTTCAAAATGTTCAAATTCTTACCTATCTTGACTCAAAATTTGGGTGACATGTTCTCAGCAGCATTATTCACAGCAGGCAAAAGGCAGAAGTAACCCAAGTGCCCATCAACAGATTAATGGATAAACAAAATGCAGTGCAAGCACACAATGGAATATTATTCAGCCTTAAAAGAGACGGAAACTCTGACACTTGCTATGATACAGATGAAACAAGGGGACATTAAACTGAGTGAAATAAGCCGATCAGTCACAAAAAGACAAATTCTGTATGATTCCATTTATATGATATACTTAGAGTAGTCAAATTCAGAGACAAAAAGTAAAATGGTGGTTACCAGGGGCTGAGGGGAGGGGTGTGGGGCGTTAGTGTTTAACGGTGTGGGGTTTCAGTCTGGGAAGATGAAATAGTTCTGAAGATTAATGGCGATCCTATTCTCATGACCAGGTGAATGTACTTAATGATACTGAACTGTACCCTTAAAATGGTTAAATGATAATTTTATGTTATGTGTATTTTACCATGAGAAAAAAAATTAAACAAAAAGGAATCTCGGGTGAGTTCAGCTCAGGGTGGGGAAGTTACTAGATAAATCCCAAGGACTGCGGCTATATCCACTGGCTTCTAAGTCCCTCTCTTTTGTGAGGCTGAATCCATCAGGGTGTCTGGAGGCTGCCTGGACCCTCATCCATTTTAAATCTAGTAGCAGAAGGCAATAACTGCCATGAGAGAAGGACATTGTTCAGATGAAACAATGGGCTTATAATATAGATATGTCTAATAAGAACCCCAAAATTTTCTCCAGTGTCATTGAAAGTAGCTGTTGAGAGGGGGTGGGAATTAAATCACTTATTTCCCCATGCAGCTCAGGCAGATTCTATGCCATATAGTTGAATCTATGATGAGTCCATGGACATTCCATCAAATGAATTTTACTGACAAATACATTTTGCAAAAGTGATAGAAGGGTCCACTCCCAACTCGCCCTTGTGCTCCATTTGGCAGGATGTGCTCATAGGCAGAGGTAGCAGGAATGCAGAGTCCCACCCATATTTCTCAGCTACGCTTCTCTGACATAACCCTGTCTGCATCGCCTTTCCTTCTCTCATACATGCTCTTTCTAACTTATACAAATCTAAGCACAAAGGAATCCACAGCTAGTTAAAGAATGGCATTAAACACTTAAGAATTGCAGAGATGTGACAATGCACAAGTGAAGGAGTATTTATTAGTATGTACGTGCTAGGTAATACACACAGATATGTCTCATATGTTCCTTCAAAACATTCCTGTATTGTTACCCGTCTTTTCCAACTGAGTAAATCAAGGCCCAAGGCCCTGAAAGGTTTTTTAAAATCTAAATAAGATTCCACAGCTAGTAAGTGGAAGAAGTAGAATTTGAAAACAGATCCTTTGCATTTCTTATTACAGCGAATGGGGAAAAAACAAAACCAAAACCGAAAAAAAACCCCACAGTGATCTTCTGTTTCCTTTTGTCATTTCTGATCAACTTTGAATATACGAGCTACTGTAAAGGAGAGATTGGTCAGCATAACGATGCTTCAATATTTGTTTTTAAATGTAACGAGGAAAGTAAGAAAGGTGGAAAAAAATTATTGTATGAATAATATTTCTATATAATTTCCTGAACCGATTTCTTATTGTCACAAATTTAAATTGTTTCCCTTTTCCCTTTCTTATTATCAAGACAGTTGTGTTGGAATTCTCTCTTCTAGCCCCCCAACTCCATTTTAAATGAGGTTTCCGTTTATTAATTTTTGCAATGCATATTGTTAAAATATGCTCCAGAAGGTTTTGCAGTTTGCATCCCCATCCACAGGGCATGGGAAATCTATTTCCACAAGTCAGATGCTATTATTTCTAAAAATCTTGCCAATTTTATTAAAAACACATGGTATATACTTATTTTATTTTACATTCTGTGTTTTATTTCAGGTGAATGTTAACATATACTCACATGTTTAGCAGCTGTCTAAATTTTTTTAATTGAGTGAGTATGTATATTCTTTGCCCATTGTTATAATACGGTGTTTTTGATGAAGTTTTAAGAACTCCCTTTTAATTTTCTTTCTTCTTTCTTTCTTTCTTTCTTTCTTTCTTTCTTTCTTTCTTTCTTTCTTTCTTTCTTTCTTTTCTTTTCTTTTTTTCATATATACAAGTACATCAACCACTTTCATATTTGTAGATGCAGGCACCCACATATCTGTAAACTTGTGTCAGTATCTCTGTGGTGAAAATTCCTATGACTGGAATTACCAATTACCTCACTCATTTAATGCTCACAACAGTTCTCTGAAGTAGATATTATTGTCACCATTCAGAAATCAGGAAACGGAGGCTCTGATGACAACTTGCTCAATGGTACACAGCTAGTAATTGGAGGAGCTCAGAATGGAAGCTATGTTTCTAGTACTTACCCACTATGTATACTGTTTTTGGTATATTCTACAAGGGGAAAAAACTTTATTTTCAATTTCTCAAACTTTTCCTTTACCAGAAATTAGGACTGTAGGGATCAAATTAAACAGTTTATTTTAAACATCAAAAGAGAATGTGACTAGGCGACATTGGAGAAAGTTAGGAAAGAGAAATCTAAATTTGCTGCCAGGTGGTAGTCTCAGCACTGACGCCTGCTTCAGCATCTAATATATCATATTGCTTAGAATAGGTACCGAGTTTTATTTTTAAGGGATGGCCCTTCCATGTCAAATCACAGAAAACACATTCCTGTATCTTCAATATTTTTTTTAATGTCTCTGAGTATTTTAGAACTGGTAGGAAATCTCATAAGAAAAAATTGCAGGCATTGAAGAAAATAGATTTTCTATTATATTCTACACAGTAAACAGTTTAAATGAAAACAATTAAACCAAAAAAAATGACTCCAGTTTGTGGATAATATGAGAATATATGCAATATTACTTATTACTCTTTTTCAACTGAGAAACTAAGAAATAATGTGGCATTTCCAAATGATATAATGTAATAAACTTTTCTGTCACAGTAAGTATCTTTAGCTACTGTCATTGGGGTAATTGAGCATTTCAGAAAAGGCTTCCAGAAGAACTGATACAAGATACCAAGGAACTTGACAATTTCAAAGATAACGTCTTCTAGTCCGTTGACTATACGTGATAAAAGTTTCTTGTGCCAGTAAAAAAATCTCACCTCTTAAAGAATAGAAATGCCTCTTCTGGTGTAAAGTAGTCTAACAAGATATAATAGTTACAAGAGAAGAAAGAAAGTGACAGCCATAATTAGGGATCATTGATCCAGTATCAACAGTCCGTTCTGGATGATCACAGAAGGTAGAAATGGGATCAACTTGCAGTACCTGGGGAGGAAACGACAATGGTCTGGAGCATCCTAATTCATAGGTTCTAGGGCACACCTTTCCCATCCATTGACACCTCTGACATTGGGACATGTGGTACAAGCAGTGGTATCTTACGATCTATGGCTTGTCACAGTTAATTGCTCGCAGGTATTTCTTCCTTATTGGGACAGAAAATAATGGTGCATCTTTCAGCCACTGATGTCCTGAATTCGATGAAGTAGGAAGGACAAATGAGCAAGGCACGGACGACTTTATGGAGGAGCAGGTGGCAGTCACTTGTACCCAGATATTAGTTTATCGTAATTACAGCATCAGGGCTAGAACACGAGACTTGGAAACAAGGTTAAAGGGAAAGGGGGGTATTTGGGGAGAAGGAAAGTGAAAGGATGATGGAGCTACTTATTCATGGTAGAATAAGTAAGACTATAGCGTGAACCCAGTGTGGGAAATTGCCACATTACTTCATCTTCCAGGAACAAGGAAGCAGTTTATTTTTTAAAGAGTGTGTTCCATGTATTACATTAGACCCTGAAATCCAAGTAAATCAGGGTTTTTGTAGAAAATATCATATTGTTTTGAACACAGTATTTGTATCTATTGATTATGATTTGTAACAATTAATTAATACTCAGATGTAATATCTAAACAAAACACTTGCATTCTACAACATAATTATAAAACTGATTTTCTACAAAATATTGTGAAGTAATGTGGAGTTACACAGCTAGGAAGGAATAAGAAGAGTAGGTTTAGCATTTGAACTAGAATCAATTACAACCTTGTTAATTTGGAAGAGTGATAACAGGACACCAAGCTATGACATGAGAGACCCTAGACTCAATATTGCCTGAGCCTTGCTCCATCCTTGAGTGGGAAGTCAGATGAGATGACAGTAAGGTCCTTTCCAAACATATATGATCATTTCGCACAACAAGGCCACCTGGTCTAACAACTGTCATCTAAGGCTCAAGAGGAGGAATGTCATAAGGAAGGCATAAATACTGCAAGTGTTCAGTGGACTGATAACCCTGGTTGGGATGGAGATGGGGAAAGGCTTCGTGGAAAAGCCCGTTTGCGATGGGCTTTGAAGGTGGGATTTCACAAGGTGCCTATGAGAAGGTGACAGTCGGGGCACAGTCCATAGAGAAGGGAAAGCATGTGCAAAGGTGAAGTGGCAAGAAGTGCAGTACTTAGAATAGTGGCTCTCAGTTCTGGCTGCTTATTAGAATCACCTGGAAAGCTTGAAACGAGCAACGCCTGGTCCGCGTTTCCCTCACACAGCCAGGGTCTTGCCATCGGCATCCACTCGGCCCGGTGCACGGCCACCTGGTTCTTCCCCCAGGTCAATGGAATCAGACCTTTTGAGGGTGGGGCCCAGATGGCAGTATTTTAAAACATTTTTTTCAAGTAATTCTGGTGTGCTGTCAGAGTTGAAGACCTTTGATTTTTGGTACAGCAGGTAGAAGAGTTTCACTGAAGTTCACGGTGCCAATGAGGAAGGTCAGAAAGCATGGAGAAATAGATCAGGGTCACTTCCAGAGAGCATTTGTGTCAGTTATGATCCTGGCAGGAAACAGAATCCAAGCTAGCCAGGTCAAGAAGCTGTGGCAGTGATGAGGGATTCAACAAGAGATATGAAGGCATTCAGTGAGTGTCAACAGATGGAAGTCCATCACCTCTAGATCTGGAGAAAGAAGGAGCCCAAGAAAAGTCAGACCCTGGATGAGATCCCAGTCAGCAAGGGACCCTGAGAGTGCCCCTAAGAAGGGAGAGGGTGGGGAGAAAAAAACAAGACCCTCCTCTTCCCATCTTTCTGTCTCTTGCTCCTTCTTCCCATTGTCCAAAACCAACTGGATGCCACTGTGTTGGCTTCCCAGAGCACAGACCCAGGCACGGGATGGTGGGAGTGGAGAGGGAGATGGCAAATGGAATACAGTCAGCGTTGTGTTCAAGGCAGTTTTAGAAGTTTTTCCTGAATTAGGTAGGCAAAGTGAGCCACTGGAGGCTGATGATGAGGAAATTCATGATTAGAACCTTGCCTTTAAAATGTTTACGTTGCCATGATATTAAAAATTAACATGGGCAGGGAATATATTGACATGTAGGTTGATTAAGGCCAGAAGGAAGCCCGCTGGCCTTGGCATTGCACTGCTTGGGTCAGAGACTCTCCTGGGCTGGCTGGTGGTGACCTCCAAGAGCAGTGGGTGTCCTGCTGGCAGCCGGCCTGACCTTGGCCTGCCTGTACAGTTCTCGCTGGCTGCAATTCCATGCTGAAGGACAAAGGCCTATCTGTTCAGAGACCAAACGTATGGGATTGATTCAGCCTGTGTCAATGTTGAAGAACTAGGAAAATCTTGGCGAACACATAAGAGCATGTCGATTCTGAATTTCTGCGTGGGACTCAGGAATGGACGGTTCCTTGTTGCACACGTAGGAGGAGGGGAAAGGTTTCCCACAGCAACTGGCCTGGGAAAATAGAGAGGTGAGAGGAGAACCCTAGCCCAGGGGCTGGGCTCTGCACTTTTGCGAGAGAAGAGGACCTCTTAAGAGGGCAGAACTGCATGCTCTCCACTGGGGTCCTACAGAGGCATCTTCTATGGGCAGTGAAGTTGAAACTGTCTATAAACAAACAGCTCCCATGGTGTAGAGGGTGCAGGCCCCAACCCTTTGCTATTCCTGGAGAAAGAGGGGCAAGGGAGAACATTAAAGGATGATTCTTTCAGTTCAACATGGGCAAAAAACTCTAACACTCAAAGTTGCCCAACAAAGGAATGGGCTGTCTGGCGAGGTAGAGAACCCCCACCCTCACAAGTGCCCAAGTCAGTGTCCGGTGGGTGCATTTATGACTGATATTTTGGAAGAAATTTTTCAAAGGGACCAGAACAAAGGTTGGATTAATTACCCACTGTTATGGGCTGAATTGTGTGACCCCAACACTGATATGTTAAAGTCCTAAATCTCTCTACCTCAGAATGTAACTATATTTAAAGATGAGGTTTTTAAAGAGGCAAATAATTTAAAATGAGGTCTTTAGGATGGGTCCTAATCTAATATGTATGGCGTTTTTATAAGAAGAAATTTGGACTCAGACATGCACGACAGACAGAAAAGGCCACATGAGGACACAGCGAGAAGGTGGCCATCTATAAGCCAAGGACAGAGGCCTCAGGAGATACCAACCCTGACAGCACCTTGATCTTGAACTTCTAGACTCCAGGACAGTGAGAAAAGACATTTCTGTTGTTTAAGCCGTCCAGTCTGTGATTCTTAGTTATGGTAGCTTTAGCGATTATAACACCCATAATCTTTCTAAAATATTACTATTTGATTTGAAAATTAAACAAAAAAAATTATTCACTGGAGTCTAGAATAACACTCAGGATAACAAGTCTTGGCGTTTCGTATAACAGCAGGAGCCTCAAGCTGTAGTTGCACATTACTTAGCTTAAATAATTGAAATAGGAACATGTCGCAGAGGAGAGATCATATGCAGGATGAATTCATTCATTAATGAGTATCTGCTGAGGGCTTTCTGTGTGCCAAGAACATCAAATCAACACTATGAGCAATCAGCTGGCCTGGCTGCAGCACACAGGGCTCCTGCAAAGAGGCAGCTGCAGCTGACCCAGCAGCTGGGCAGGTCAAGGGCTTTCAGGTAGGTGGGCACTGGGCATCTGCGTATTAGAATGCAGGAGCTAATAGCTCTTGTGTGGTAGAGAAAATTGACTCTCTCTGCACTCCTATAACTAAGAGCAAAGGGTGGAAGTTTCTGAGAAGTAGGTTTTAGTGTAGCATTAGGAGACCCATCAAACTCTCCAGTTCCATGAGGCCGAAATAGGTTTCCACGCGGAGTAAAAAGGTCTGCAAGCGCTGGTTTTGCAATCACCTGTGGGAATGCTCTAGCGGGGTCAATTGTCATGAGATGATCTAGAGCATCACAAGGAGCTTTCGGACCTTTACTTTCCCCACGGTTTAGGACAATTAATTTCACAATAGTGGGATAGAAAGACTGAAGTGGGAAAGCCTGTTATGAAGCCATTGAAATAATTCAGTACTGAGAGCTTATGTCGTGAGCCTACGTCAGGGAGTAGAAAGGAAGAGCCAGATGTAGTGAGGGCAAATGTGCCAGGAAATTTCTGTGTGCTCCTCCACCCCACCTCCACAGTTACCCTGCTCTCTCCCCCATTAAGCTGATTTGTTTGGGTGGCATCAGTGAGCTTCTTGCCCTCTGGAGTCTTGCCCTCTGGATTTCCAATGGGGAGCCCAGCAGGAGATTGGAAGGAGGGGGAAAAGAGGGAGGGCTCAGAGTATTTATTCCCTGGGTCTTCCTTCCACCAAAACAGGAAGTCACTGGTCCTCTCTGAGTGGCTGACTATACATGATTCTTTCCCTTCTCTTGGTCCCTTCCCTTGGTCCTCCAGGCCTAGAAATGGTGGCTGAGGGCCTGAATTCTTGCACTTTCCTTTATGGTTTCTGCTTGTCACACTTCCGTAAATAAAACCTAATTTGAGTGTATCATCTATTTTCTGTTTTCTTTTCCCTGACCCACACAAATTGCATAACTGGATTTGGTAAATAATGAATTTTCTGTAAATCAGTGTATTTCAAAATGCACTTTAAGCATCAGGGGGAAGCTTTGTGGGTGGTCAGCCAGAGCAGCTCTATGTACTTCCTAGGCTTCCCCTGAAAATTTCATCTCTAAAAGGGATTTCACAACTGACTCAGTTTAAAAATCTCTAGGGAAAAGAAAATGATGCTCTCATTTTAAACATGGGTCAAGAATAGAAGTTCTCATCCAGTCTCTGCCACAGACCTCAAGCTGCCTAGCATCTAGTTCGTTTCTTGGGCTATAACCTCGCAGTACAACATATAATGGAGTCTTGACATTTTCTCCTTTAATTTGATAAATGTGCATGACCAGCAAGGTGGAGTGGCTTAGTGTTTAAAAAAAAAAAAACCCACTTAACATTCTAAATTATTCAGGTAACTGTCTACATTAATCAAATCAGTTGGATAATTGCCAAATCTGCACTTTTTTTGTATTATTTAGAGCCAAGATGGGATGACAGGGTGGGGTGGGGAGATCAGAGAATGTCGACTCTACCTGCATCTTTACAAAGATGATGGAAGGTAAAGCCACTTAGACACGTCGACCAAGCCTACAGGAGTCTGGCAGCAAATACTTGTTTTTAAGACGGCTCCAAAATGTAAACATCCAGACCAGCTGTGCATCCTCAAGACTAGACACTTTGGTAAAAATGCATTCCAGACGTCTAGGAGAGACCAAGTTATGGCTGTGGGTAGTGCCTGCCAGATGGGTGCTAGAGTAATCAGCGGTCACTTTATAAATCATATAAGTGCCTAACTATCGTATTGTATACCTGAAACTAACATAAAACAACAAAGAACAACTTTAAAAGAACATTTAAAAAAATAAAAGTACTTAAATCCTTATTTTAAAAAAAAAAAAAGAATGGACATTTTGGTTGGAATGTACTCTGGATGTCTACAAGACACCAAATTAGGGGACCAAAAAATACTCCCACCCAATGCAGTCTCAAGCACAGTGTTAAACAGCATCTGTCATGTGGGTACCTGCAACTCAATGAAGAAGCCAGAACAGAAGTGAAATCTAACAGGAAAGGCAGATGTTGAGAGTGTGGGCAAAACAAAAATATACCAATAACTAGCATTTGAAGACAACGTCAAGAATCTCAGAGTTTTGGTTCGAAGCGTGAGTTCTGATTTCTAGAAAAAATAAATGTTGCTACTGCACGAGGTACAAGACTGGTGAAAGGTGGAAGCCATGGGAGGGGGCGTGCTGTTGGGCAGCAGCAGGCACAGTCTCTCCATCTGAGCTCCGCGGCGGTCTCTGGGTGAGGAACCCAGACAGCCTTCAACTGTCGGAAGTCTGCTCAGTCCATACTTCCATGTCTGGTTGCTATTTTTTCTCAGTAGGCAGTTTGGAGAGAGTATGGGTGTGGGCCTCAGAAGAGCTGGGTGACAGTCCACTGAGCTTCACTAACCAGGAGCAAGATGCTAATGGCCTGACTCTCTGGCAGGATCTAGCAGAAGGGAAGACAGTGGGCTATGGTGAGCTGTCTTTGATCTGCATGGTCCCTGGTACGCAAACTAGATTGAGCTTGGAGGCAGGTGAGGCCTCTTCCCAAGTGCAGGTTTGTGTGGATTTCATGCTGGCTCTGAGAGTAGAGGGATGAGTGGGTGAAGGGATGGACGGGTCCACAGATGAGGGGCCTTGGGATGGGGAGCTAGCTGAGCCTCGCCAGACTTCAGTTTCCCCATTGGAGAGGAGCGCTTGGGCTAAACGATGTTGTCATTCCACCATTCCTCATGCTCTATAATTTTATGTCTACTCATCCACGAAGTACCAATTCTTCTCTCTGAACTAATCACCCAGAAATGATTAATAGGGTTCTTAATATACTAAATGATCTTTCCTTTTCTTTCATTAAAAAAAAAAAATTGAGACATAGATGACTGGCTTTCATATACAACTCTTCTTAATTTAAAAAACATTTTTTCTAACCAAATGTAATGTGTATCTTTGAGTTGCTTTTTATATAGAAAGCATTTTTTTTTTTTATGGATAGTACTTCAGCCATCCATTAAAGTAAACTCGAAGGATTACTTTCCACACTTTAACCATTCCACAGACCATGGAAAAGTCCCAGTTCTGTGCTGGGCTGATCAGATCTAAAAGTTTGAAGGTCAAGAATCCTCAAGTCTGGATATCCTTCTTGAAAGAAAAAACAAAACAAACAAACAAAAGAAACCAACCCACCAGGTAGGATTGTCAAAAAGATAGAGACCATTTCACTTCCTTTATGTCAGGCCTCTTTCCAGGGTGGGTCTGACCACATTTCCATCTAGGAGCTGATAAGCTCACTCACAAACCTATGTTTTCTGTTTTCCAGAATCAAAAGCCGAAAGGTTAAAGGGACGATTTAACAGGGTAATGGGGCACAAAACTCTTGATGTTAGAATTTCAGTATCTAAATTAGAGGCAAAGTTGGAAAATTCAGAAAAATTTTTTATGCAACAGCTGTTAAAATATCATGCAGACTCTTAAGCAGTGAAAAGTCCGTAGTTCAGAGAACTTAAAATAAGAATAAAAATTACCAACAAATCTGCAGCATCTGGTTAATTTTTTTTTTTAATTTAAATCTTCCCTGGCTCTGTTTTTCTCCCAATCACATGACATGAGGACTAATGTCTCTCAGTCAGGGACATTTCGTCAGCCTGGCAGAACAATGTAAGTGACATCAGAAACTTTCACCGACAACCAGGGGCACGCGGGTGGTGTGATGTTGACGTAAACCTGTATGAGGGCTTCTGGAATCCAACAGGGTGACCTCATTACATTATTTCAAGTGAACAGCCAAGCCAAGGCTACATCGAGTCATGAAAAGGTGTCATGATTAAATCGTCTTTGAAAGACTGGTTTAGTGTCATAATATAAAATAATTGCAAGTAATTCTTTTTCACGTGGACCAGGGCCTACAGAATTTTTAGGGAGACAACTTATATAAACACAATTTGTGATTGGAACATACTGTACCCACCAAATATGCTCTTTAGGATCGAGAAGGACAAGTGCAATATACTCCAGAAAGTCTTGCTTTTATTTGGAAGCTTACCCGATCAGTAAAGTAGATTTAGTTTGACCTCTTTATTGCTCACACGAAGGCAGTATTTCCTTTCGTTTGAGTCAGCAAGGGCACCGAGGGCAATCCCAAAACTTCAAGCCTCTGGGGACCAGTCTGGGAACACGCATTCTGGTGTTACATACTCTTCAAAGTGGGCTGCTTCTTAGAGCCAGCCGGCCCTGCCACAGGCAGCATCCTGTTTCTTGGCATGAGGGTCCTTGCTTCTGTCTCCTTGAAGAAAAGGTCATCCCTATGGGCTCTGGTCTAAGCAGCCAGCAATGTATACTGGACAGTAAACATGACCGCAGGTCCTGACGTCCCACTGCTAAAGCACAGATGCGGACAGAATGCGGTTGCTCCCTGACTGAAGGCTGACATTTTTTCGCACACAGATGCCATGTTCTGACCACTACCTTCTGTCTTTCCAGCCTTCTCCCCCTGGTCCCTCAAAAATTCCAGGAGCCCTCTGACCCCATCAGTAATGCTGATTCTGCCATCACTGATTCTAACACCCCTCCACTCTCCCTCACTCCATAATGTCCTTGTCTCCAATTTCAGGGCTTTTGCACTGGCTGGTCTCTCTGTCTGGATCATTCTTCCTTCAAATATCTGTATGGCTTACCTCACTCAAGCTGCTGCTCAGATGTTGCCTGGAAGCCTATCCTAACCTCTTTAATAATTACACATCTGTCTCCCCAATCTCTCTGACCCACTTTTAAGAACGTTCTCCTAACACAGTCTCCTTCCAACATAAAACCTCAAATGGTTTTTAGGTTTGCTATCATTGTTCATCTTCCCTCCCAGCTGAAAGGAAAGCTCTGTGAATGGCAGGAGTTTCTGTCTACACTGACACGTTCCAGACACAGAAGACAATCCTGGACGCTCAGCCAGTGCTTGCTGAAGTGAACATGTGACGGGTCTTGTAGAGATGCACTGAGTCAGCAACTCTGCTTCTAGAATAGAAGTCACTTGGTTCTGCACAAAAATCTGAGCTGGAAAGCCTGTGTGAATTTGCTCACTTCTTTGTAGATACATTTTTACTTCCCTCTTTCAGAATGCCAATTGTATCGTTTCTAATCTATTTTGCTACAAGCAAAATTGAATCCAGAGAGTTCCTTAAGAGTTAGTCATTCCCTACTCTTTTCATCGAAGCCATAAATGTCTTAGCAGGTAAATCTCTACCAGGTATTATACAATACAAGCACAATTTCCACTAGGAAAGTTGCTCACTTGACATTTGTTCTTCATATTAGGTAGTTTTAGAGACATGAGAGAAATTACATATGCAGTCGATGATTTTATATGTACTTAGTCCCCTTGAACAGGCCAACTTACCCTAATAGGGCAGGTATTGTTAGGCTTATGGCTGAGAAATGTGGATTTCAATTTGTTCTGAAGACACATGATGAGAGGCAAATGCATAAAATATGAAGGCTTATAGAAAAACATGCTAAATTCTCATTTACTGTACTGCATTATATTAATTTTGGCATATCATTTAAAAATTCTTAAATATGAGAATGGTATTTGGCTATTTCTTATTTTTCTACACCAGAGACATTTTGAAGTGAAAGTTATTTTCAATGTTCTAAAAATAATCTTGAATGAGCGGTGTTTAATACCTGTTAAGTAGGGAGAATGTTATTAAACTTTTTCTCCTTAATGATGACTAATTTAAAAAATAAATATATTAGGGATAAAGCATGTAGTATCTACGTACAAAGGCACATACAGAATGCATTCATTCACTGGTGATTAAGTGTTGGGTACTGTGCGAGGAGCAAGGAGCATGCAGTGGAGAATTAAATGGGTACTGTCCTTGATCTCTTGGAGCAAGTGGGGAGAATATGTTAAATACGCTGACATATAAAGAAACACACGATGGCTGGTTGTAATAAAGAAACTGAAAGTGTTTGAAGGCGATGTGAGCTGCATGGTGTCAGAGTCAGAAATTAGGGCTTAAAGATGAAAGACAAATAGGAGGCAGAATACCTGAATTCCCCTACACACAAACACATGCACACACCACATACAACACATGCACACAACACACATACACACATGCATGCACACATACTTATACATGCATATACATATATGAATGCATACCATGCAATAAGCACACACATGCATACACAAACACAAACATACACACATGCACACATGTATGCCACATTTTGTGTGTAACATATAACACATGGCACATTGCAACCAATGCTTCACATACATTGCAAATGCACATGCACATGAACACACTAATATCTATATACTAACACATATACACATGCACTCATATACACATACAAACATACACACATAGACCCACGCACACATATATACACATACACACACATGCACACATCATACACATAAACATACACACCTACACAGATGTATGCACGGTGCACACCCAAACACATGCACACCAGGGTCAGGACCCAGATTATGTTGGCTTCTGTGGGTCTCGTCAAGGGGTTTAGTTTTGTTCCTTACACAATGGGAAGTCTTGAGGTTTGAGTCAGGGAGTGTCATGCATGATCAGAGATAGCTCATCAGATGGATTGGATGTGAGGATGAGGAAGAGGACGGGTCATGGTGAATCCCCAAATTTCTATCATGATTAAATACTCAGGTAGCTTCAAATGTGTCACAGATCAAATTGTTTTAGGGGTATGGACTTCAAATGATTTAAAATAAACCAGAAATATTAACATTGCTTTGGTCATATCTTGATAGCAATGGTCAAGTTGTACATTAATGAAATCCAGCAAATATGTCTATCAGGCAACAAAAGTTTAATTTTCCAATTTTTACAGAGTGAATTCAGTAGTAATATTCCTGTTTACCTTCTAAAACTACACATATTCCATCTGGCATAGGCCTCAAGTTAAGGCTAATTAGAAAGACCACACTAATCCAAAGCCTACGGCAGCTACTGTGAATAGGATGTTTCTGAAAAAAAAAAAAGAAAAAGGCAAAAATCCCAAACCATTTCTTCACAGATACAATATGAGTTATTCAATAAGGCACTTAAAACATATTTTATCAAAATATATTATAAAATATTTATTCTAATTACCTAGTTGTATTTTTCAGTCATTGTGGACTATATAGAGTTTTTAATTTAAAAAATCTCAGTACAGTATATGATTTTAAAATAAAATAAAGAACTTATAATAAAAAATATTTTCCCGCCCCACTTTTTCCGGAAGAAGTTTTAAGACATTTATAGACTTTAGGTACAATTATTTTTGGAATTCCTAACATTTTCCATGTCAAAAATATTAAAATGCATTTACATCCTATTAAATGTAATTTTTTGGCTCTAAAAACTAAAATAATTTTTATCATTCTACTTTTGAAATGACCTATCTTCAAGTGACTCTGCAATTGTGGTACCCGCTATGGGATTTTTAAGAAGTAAAAAAAACCTGTATACAAATTGTTTTCAAGTGTATTGAAATTTTCATGCATATGGAATTGAATAATTCATGAAGTTGAACACTTTATTCACAAAGAGGTGAATAATGTTATGGCCCCTTCCCTCTCCCACGTCATGTTGCTCTGTTACAAAGATGACAGTCTTTGTTACTCTGGAGGGACAAAGGCCATCATGACAGGTCCTTTCCCCAGGGTTCTGGCTAAAGTCTTGTGATGTAGGGAGGAAGGGGAGACCCGGGCTGAGAACAGAGTGAGCAGACATCCTATGCTGCATTCAGAACTGTGCTTTGTGCTCTAACCTAACCGCAGGCCCTGTTTAGATGGAGATAACACTCCCAGAGGACATTGCAGTCTCCTCAGAACAAAAATGGCCCAGCGTACCTGTTTTTCAAAATTTTTCAGTCAGCCCAAATACAATAGAATTTAATAGAATCTTTGCTACAAATCTGTAAAAGAGATAAGCTAGAAATAAAGACAGAGTTAAGTCTAGGAGAAGAGAAAGCAAATAAAATATATAATCGTAAATACTGAAATTGGCCATGTTCCTAAAATGTACAAAATTAAGGAACTGCTCAATTTTTATTTTCTTTCTTCCTGATAAAACACATGGTGTTTATGAATTTTCTGTTGTTTTTTTCATCTTAGGTATCTGCTTTCAAACTATGAAAGAAACTACTTGGTAAAAAGGTAAAATCTAAGTAATAAAACATATGCTCACTAAATAAATATTTCCTATAAGAAAAAAATGCACTATTTTACATTCCACATAAAACTTAGTAAAACTTTGGACAAAGGAAAAATCATTTACATTATTTTAAAAAAAGATTGCCTATTTTCCAGCAAAGATTCTTTTTGGATTTTTGCTGTTTAATGGTCTGACCATGGAATTCTCAACCTTGGCACTATCCAAAGTTTGGGCTCTATAATTTTTTGTTGTCTTAAAAATCTACTTTTTTTTGGCCAAATGACCTAAAATTTCAGAAGAAAAAAATTAATGAAGTTGACACAATGATATGTTTTATAGACACTTAATGAATCATTTATAAATGTTAATTGGGCAGTTTTCTTTTTGATTTTTGCTCTGTTTTGTTTGCAAGCATAACTCAGGGTCTGAGAGGTGTGGAGTCAAACAGCCTGGACTCAAATCTTCATTCCTGCCCTCACTGTGATTGTGACCTTGTACCTCTGTGTACCTCTAATTCATAATCTGTAAAATGGGGATTTTTAAAATTCTTCATCTGTGATTTTGAAATCCAAAGCATTTGAAAACAGAGATTTAAGGCTAAATCTGGCCTGATTCAGCATGAGGCTATTTATTCTTTGCTTATCCTGGTGAATGTAAATACCATATGTTTCGGTCTGGATGTATCAAGTATCATATTTGACTGAGGTGCTTCTCCAGACCGTGCTAGGGGCTTTCGGTAACATATGATATACATACTCTATTTCTGGTCTACAATCAGAAAAATTATGAATTCTGAAAAGTATCTTGCCCTCAAAAGATTCCAATAAGGGGTTATGAAACGAAAGTGACCATTTTGTAGACGAGAAAACGGAAGTTCAAAGTAATAAATTTACGTGACTCAAATCATGTAGCTAAAAACCTTTAGTGACAGCTGACCTGGGGCTGGATGTCATGTCTCCTAAAGGCCAGTAGTTTTAAACCCCAGTCCTATCCTGACCCTCCCCCCAGTAAGAACAATGCTTATGTAGCTGGTAAGCATATCATGCATATTATGATGCATTTTCTGAAGTAATTACCCTTCAAAGTATAACCACAATGGATGACTTTTTTATGACCTTTCCAGTTCCACCCTGGGCAAGCCAACTTCATTGTCTTGCAGGGGATTATTCCAATGGCTTCCTAAGTATTCTCCTTGCTTTTCTCCTTGCTCCCTAAGGGATAGTCTTAATGCAAGAGATCCCTTTATATCATGCATCAGAGAAAGTCCTTGCTCTGCTCAAAGTCCTGCAATGACTTCTCTTCACACAGAGCAGGCAGTCCTTTCTGTGCCCTATGAGGCTCTACTAATCTGGTGTCCCAGGGCCACATGACCTTATTTCCTATGACTCTCCACTCCTATGCCCTTATTTTCCCAGCACTTGCCAGTTACAGTGACACAAGGGGGTAGCATGCAGCACAGTTGACCTGTCCCATTGCCTCAGGCCTTGCAGTGGGGCCTTTGACAGCCAGCTCAAACACCTGCAGCTCTCAGCCTTAGGACTTTCTTTGAACTCCAGAGGCTCAGAAATTAGAAGCGCTAGAGAATGGAACTCCTCAACTCAGCAACTTTCAACCACTGACCTGAACTAGTAGTAAATACCCCACTCCCATGGGAGGCGCGTGTTCAGGATGTCTCTCAGAGGTCCTCAGATGGGTGGAGCACCGGTTGCCCTCCATGTTAAGTTGCTTAGTCAACTTGGGCTGCTCTGACAGAAACACCATTGACTGGTTGGGTTAAACAACAGACATTTATTTCTCACAATTTGGGAGGCTAGGAGTCCAAAACCAAGGTACCAGCCAATCTGAGTCATCCAGATGAGAGCCAAGCCCTTTTTTCTGGTTTGTAGATGGATGTCTTCTTGCTGTGCTTTCACATGACAGGATGAGAGAGACAGACAGGCAGACAGACACAGAGACACAAGAGAGAGATCATCTCTCATGTGTCTCTTCTTATAAGGGCACTAATCCCACCATGAGGCTCTGTGCTTACAACCTAATTACCCCATGGATCCCACCTCCAAACATTGTCGCCTTGGATATTAGGGCTTCCACTTACGAATTCAGGGGAGAACACAAACATTTAGCCCATTGCACGCACACTTTGTTGGCTTCCTTCTCTCCCCTGTCCCATTTCTCCGGTCCTTTCCTGGGACTGCCTTTCAGATAAACTACTTGCCATAGCCTCCTTCTTACTAGGGCCTACTCTGGGGACACTCCAACACAATAGGGCAGCAAGGATGACTTCCAGGGTGCCATTTACTGAGATCAAGGACACTAGAAAATTGTTCCGACCTAAAAGGCCACGGTTTAGATGCTTTTCTGTCTTCGAGAGTGATAAATGAAGATTTCACAAAAACAAATACCCTAAGGTCCATTGCCTATGAATTAATCAAGTTTACAGGATAGTTAGCAGAGAACTTTTTCAAAGGAAACAGTTGTTTAAGAGTTGCTCAAGAGCCGTTTAAATGATCTAGTCAAGGAGAAGGCTGCACCGCAGAGATAGTGGCTCTCAGGGCACGGGGTTACAAAGCTGTGAAGCATAGCTGGCATGGTGCGCTGCTGAAGGTCCCTCCCATCCACGGCAGCCCGGCACAGAGCTAACAGCCCCCGAGCGGAACACACGCTCAAGAATTGCTTCTGGTGTTTAGCTTTTAGAAGCCTGAGTCAGTTTTCCTGAGTTTTGAAGCAAAAGACCACAGGCCTCTGCCTTCTGAGCTCCCAGGATGTGCCCTGCTCAGTGATGGCAACATGGTGGAAACGGCATCAACAGATGTTCCTTATCCCCACTCAAATTTCCTTCATCTGAAACTAAAGATGAGTTTCATCAAGACACAAGCTCTTCTCCGCTGGCTGGAAAATTGGCTTGCTGTGTTTGGGTAAAAGAAGCAACTGTGCTGACACATCATTGTGTATGTATCCTTCAGTGATGGGAGATAGGGTATAAGATGCCCCTGGCAGAGTATTTAAGCACAGTCCTTAAAAGACAGAGTTCTTGATAAGAAGAAAAGAAAGGAGGAGAATAGTTGCCAACTATTCAATCCTGTGGAATTCCCTTCCATAGAAGTCAGCAGCTGGCAAGGGCAGGGGTTTCATGGTAGAGCCCAGTGCCTCACGTTGGATGGCCGGGATCCGCTTGTGTCACTATTGCCCTATAGCATAGAGACTGAAAACAAAACCAAAGGATGACAGATAATCAGAGAGTCGTAATGTCCCCAAAATGCTACCCAGGAGTCGCCTCTGACAACACTCAGAGTTGACTGTCTCCTTACAGCTTCTGAAAGAAAAAGTGGGCAGAATGTAAGCAGTTAGATGGGGTTCTAAATTTATTGACACAGTTGATAAGGACTATGGCTTATTTACACTCTTCTCTCTGGTGTTCAGAAAATGATTAGTTGAATATTCAAGAGTGAACTAAAGTTAAATGGGAATATGGTTTTTTGTTTTTGTTTTTGTTTTTTAAATGCCTCAGAGGAATAGGGGAAAAAAATCCTAGGACTGAATGTACTATTATTACCATTTATTCCTGTTCTAGAATAAATGATTTAAAAATATTTATCCTCTAACATGGCAAGAACAAGAGTCGTTTGGCTCCAAATGCTCCTGTGGTTGGAGCAAGGCATGGGTAACCTAAGAGGACAGGCCACCATTCCCACTGGTGGCTTGCATGGAAGGCAGGGGTTTGGTCAACACCCAGGGAGAGCCTGTTCTGTGGACACGGCAATGGTGGCCTGGGGAATTCAAGACAACACCCAGTTTGAGATGTGTTGCTCCACATTTACACTGTGAAATACTGAGGGGCAAATTCCACATGACCAGACAATAACTTGCAAACCCCATGTGGCCATCATCCACCCAGTGCAGTAAAACCTGTGAGAGGTCAGGGGAGCCAGCATCATGGGTAGACAGCAGCCAGATGACAGTGTCCTGGGTCACTATGAAACCAGTATTAAATAGTGTGAGGGAGCTGCAGGGACAAGAAGATGTGTGATATTCATTACAAACAGACCTCGTTTCCCCTAACTCTGCCTGAGCATGTGCACACACACAGAAGGTCTGCCCATCAACCCGAGTCCCTCTCTCCTCGTCTCCATCCTCATATCCACCACCGTGGCTCAAGGGCTCACTTTTTCTTGCCTGGAAAAAGCCAACAGCATGGTCCTCTGGCCTCTTGAAATGATTTCCTGCTGTCTCCCCACGATTATGTTTCATCCTAGTCATAAGGAATTACTCGCTGCTGTGAGATGAAACCCGTTTCTTCTGCCTTCATGCTTTTGTTCCTGCTGCTACATCTGTGCGGCTGCAGGGTGTTTTCCTCACCTGGCCTCCACTGTCCCGTCTGCTCACCTTTTAAAACTAAATGTCCTCTTTGTGTCCTCTTATGATATCCTGGGCAAAGTTGGCACTGAATCTCCTGTCTCAAGCTAACTCCTGGGCCTAGAATAGTATTTACTCTAAGTTACAGTAACTGCCTACTCACCCATGTACCCCATTAGCCCTCCAAAGGAATTTGTCTTGGAGACAGTATTTTATATTGAAAATACAATTTTGAAGACAAATTGACTTGGACTCTATTTTTTTTTTCATTAAAGAGATAAAATATTATGTCAGTAGAGGTAGATGATGCATGATTTCAGATGAGTAAAGTTTTGAGTACAGTGTTTCGCTTACACTAGAGGCACAATAGGTAGTAGTTGTTATACTTATCTTTCCGTTTTCAGTGCCTAGTCCAGGGCCTGACATGAAGTATTCACTTGGTAAAAGTAAAGAGGAAAGTGAGCGACAGTTGGGTCAGACTCTGTCAGTGGGCCACCCCATATGGATTTCTCCTGCAGTGTCTATTCAGAGTAAAGCCATGAAAATGCCCCCTTCATGACTGTTGCTGCAGCAGGAGTGGCAGGGGCAAGGGTTCTGCTGACACAGAAGGCCACAGAGTAAGGCTTCAGGAAAGCCGTGTTTTTTGTTTTTTCCTAAAAATGGATGAACTCTGCTGGCACATATCTTTTGTCTTTGCCTTTCCTCTTATTCCATGGATGTGATACTGGAGGTTGAGCAGCCACCTTGCGACCATGAGAACAAGTGGTGGAGCAAGAGACAGTCTTCAAGTGAAGTCCTAGACCTCTGACATTTGGATTCTTTGTTTTGTGAAGCAATAAACCCCTCACTTGTTTAAATTGTTGTTTGATGGTTTCTTACATGTTCAACTCAGTTCCCCTAAATGTGGGGAGTATAATTTTATCTTACAGAGGTCATTTTCCCAGCATTTAAGATTCATGGTGGCTCAAGCTGAATTCATCATATGTATCCCCACCCTCACCCCACTTTATGCCAATTTCCTGTATTGGTCTGTGGGGAACTCGTACCTGGTCATTCTATTGCTTCATGTACTCTCTTTTCTGTCTTCAGTTCCTTCCATCTCCGTGAAGCTGTCTCTCTCTATGCCATGATGGGCTTTTCCATTTTGAATTCCCATGGTGCTTCAAATCCTATCATCCACACTGAATTATGTAGTACTTATTATTTTCATGTATGCATGCTTGGTTTTATGTATACTTTCCACACTTGTAAGACAAAGACCATGTCTAAAACATCTGTATTTCAGAGGTAAGATTTCACCCCTGAGCCAGGTAGTCAGTTGGCACTTTGCAAAATTCTCTGGCTGATTCTGTAGTGTCTTTTCAATGAACAAGTTGCCATGGCAGTCCTGGCTTGTGGCTTCCTCACTAGTATCAATCAGCAGAATGATTAGTATTGAAACTAAAACTAGGCAGTATTTTTAGTCTTAAGTAACACATCCTTCATTTCCTGAAATCCTTACCTCTTTTCACCAGTGTCACACCAACAGTGACTTTTCTCAAGAGCAAATGCGGCTCCCCAGGTGTCCTTACTACCTAGCATGTTGCAAGCACTCAAATTGTGCAAAAAGAGTGCTCCACGGCGATGAATTCCTTGTAGCCCTTGTAGTCTACTCCAGAAACTACGGTTACGTGCATCTACCATCATGGGCAGCTGAGACGGAAGCAGGGATAATGCCCGGGAAACAACTTCAGTATGGGATGAAAGGGAAATTAACCAGAAGCTCAAAAGCTGTAATTTAAAAAACAAACTCCTGTGAGGGTCAGCATGAAGGAAAGTAACGAGTGAAATGGAGATAAAAGGTGAGCACATGCACATATTTAGAAAGGCTTCTTGCATGACATCTCGTCTTGCAGCCAGCCATTTCTAGAACTACTGCCCCATGCGACACGTGCAGCCCATGCAGCACAGCTGGAGAAGTCAGGCGTGACCAAGGAAACAAGAGCCGCCATACACCAATGTGGCGATGTCTTCACGTGACTCAAATATATAGACAAGTCACGAGTTTTAGGGCTAAGAGACATTAAATAACTCTTCTTTCTTAAAAAAAAAAAAAGGGGGGGGGGCAGCACAGTTGGGATGGCTGTTACAACCATGCTGGGCATGTGTCGGAACATGATGGTCCCCGAACTGGATTTGGATTTTCTCTCAGAAGTTTTCTCAAACTGTAGTTGGGGGACATTTGCCTTATAACTCTTAGAGTGTTGGAAGTGCTGATTTCTGGGCCCACCCACCCCTCCTTTATGGGATCTCTAAGGGGGAGGCCCAGGAATACATTTTCATAAACAAATCCCTCGGGGACTTTGACAACACATTCAAGTTGGAGAAGCACTCCCCCATGTGCGTACTTCCTGGCTTTTGAGTTCATTTGGGGACACAAAATAAGAGTGTTCCAGGAGGCTCTGATGAACAGAACAGGGGGTGGGGATGGGGAAGCTGGCCAGTGAGGAGACCGAAAGAGAAATCAAATTCCCCACAGCATTTCCTTTCAAACAGAACATCTTTTCTATGAAACAAAGCCTCTGGGCTTGCACTGTCTCCCCTGTCTACCCGCAGGGAGAAAACTCCTGTGGTTGTTTCAGGAGATTCTAGCCAAGCACATGTGAGCTTATGCAGAATGCTGGCCTGAAATGTGTGTCCTGGTTCCCCTCCCTCTCACCACTGAGGTACACATGCAGGTAAGGCAACAGGCAGGAAGCTCTGGGAAGATGGCACACAGGTGTCCTGCTGCACACCATCCCAGGCCACCTGTGGTCCTCAGCTGCCAGAGGGAAACTCTACATGCACTGCTAAGTGTATTATTTAGTTTTTTTTTTAAGTTGTAATATGCTTATTGTCAAAAAATTAAGCAATACAGAATGATATTAGATATATTATGTCCCCTTTTTTCCTCTGCTGTCCATAGGAATGCGGGCTTAGCATGATATGCACATCCCTTTCGGTCACTTTCTATGTATATAGAAATCTATATACATACAGCCAGCTTGCACACATGTTAACGTGATGGGAGAGTTTCTAATGATTTAAAAGGATGCTCCTCTCCCCTCCTTGCAGGTATTCTTATGGAGACGTCACCAGGGCTTTCGGTCTAAGCTGCCCTCTTGGCCACCACGTTGGCTTCTTTACCAAATGCCCCTCGACTCCAAGCCCAGCATTTGCTCTGTGATGCTGGGCTAGGACAGAGCAAATTATATTCTCCAGATTCCATTTCCAGTGGCTTCCTGGTGGTTGGTTTCTGCCAATGGAGCTCTAGAGGGAGTTGACTGGTGGGAGAAGGGACTTCTGTCCTGTTTGTGACATCAGCAGTGCCCAGAACCAAGGACAGAGAGGACAGTGGCTATAGCCTTGGGCTTCTCTCAGCACTGCCAGCACCAGCCTGGCTGGGTCCCCTCAGAGCTGTCAAGACAGCCGTGCCATATTCCCTGATTTTCAGATCATGCCCCTTCTTCAGAGTCCTGAGTACCAGGTGCCTAGACTTCTAGCCCAGAACCTGGGCCAGTTTCTGCTGCCACCACCTTTTATGTGTGTCCCTCTGTCTCAGGGCTGATAGCTGCTTCCCGAAGTTATTCCTCTCCAATTGCCTCTGAATCTTCTTTTTGCGTTCTCAGCCTTCCAACACCCACATAATCAATTCCCTCTATTGCATACTCCTGGTTTGAAATATCTAGTGTTGTTTCTGTTTTCCTGAGTGGTTCTAACTGATGTTGATAAGCAGATTTTATAGAATAAAACAAACAAAGAGAGTTTGATTTTACATGAACCAGGCTTTGTTCTGAGTAATAAGCTTTTGGGTATAAAGAATAAAGGCTGTGAAACACTGAATATAGAAATGGACAATGGCCAGACCACATATAAAGTTAGAACTTTGACCCACAACCTACAGCAACCAGCCCAGGAAGTCAGAATACTTTTCAAGTAACTGTCCAGAAAGCCAAATAACAACCCCTATAATAACTAGCCCCAAATGGCCAGGACTGAATCAATAACTGACAGCTGCCCTAACTTTTGCTCCTGTTTCCAGCTTAGGACCAGCTAGAGAAAGCCAAACACACACCCCTAACTAATCACACAGGACACCCCATTTCTGTCCCCCCCTAGCATCCCCAGGCCAGCAGCCTCCCATCAGGATACACCTGAGCCTTTCTTTTTTCTGCCACTAAGCTTTCCTGCTCCTCTGCCAGCCTTTGACCATCTGTCAAAACCAAGCGATGGAGGCCGACTCGCTTATCATCGCCTGCTGTGAATAAATGGTGCTAGTTGGTCTTCATTTCTTTCCCCAGCTAAAACCATGATGTTTATAGCCAATACCATGGAACAGAAGAGAACATGGATAGATGATAGCCATTTTTCTCTGGAAAAAGAACTAGAATTGCAGGGCCATAGGCAGAATAGGATTGGAGTGACATGTTTAAGGCATAAGCAGCAGGAGTTCCGGAGAGAAGCCTCCATTCTATGCCTTGCTCCTCCAGAGGCAAAACCTACTGGGGAGGATGGTTTCCCAGGGTGAAACCTAGGAGGCTGCAGCTTTCAGAGCAATGTCCCAAATCCAATATGACACCTGCTAAGCTTCCATCTGAACACAAGTTTCCCAGGATAGCCTTCTAGGCTGCTTCCTCTGTGAGGGCAGTGGAAGAGCTGAGGGTACTGTCCTGAGAAGATCTGAGTTGGGAGTACTGTGGGTGTCCATGCAGGCTCGTGCCAAGGCTAAGAGTTATGGTATAGCAACAAAGGTGGCCAGGACAGAGCATGCAGTCACCCTCCTCTGATGTCCAGGGCATACGCAATGCCCCAGGAACTTCTGCTGCCCCAGTAAGAAAAGAGAAAACAAGGCATAGGGAGAACCATGACTCGACTTCAATTTAAACTTTGAATTTCCCACATTTGAAATAGTTAGATTTGTCTTCTGCCATCAGGAGAAATGAGCTAAAACGGTTCCTGTGAGCTAAAATGGATTCTGTTGTAGAGATGTACAGAAGAATGCAGTTCTGGCTGCTTTATTTTGAAAAACAGCATAAATTGTATATCATATCTGGTATATATATTTTTACATGAATAGAAGTATCCTTAATATTAACTATAAGTTAGTGTACTGTAAGTATATTAAATATTAACCACAATAATTTTTGAGAACAATATTTCACTTAAAATATCTCAGACATCTTTTTGTTTAAGTTTTGTATGAAATTATAATTTATTTAACCAGCTCTCAATAAATTAACATCTAGGCTATTTCTAATTCCTCGCTACTACAAATAATGCTGCAGTGAACATGGTAGTAGACAAATTCCCACCTGGGGATGTCCACACTGTGTATAATCCCCGTGATTAGGTCACTAGTCGGTTGACTTGGAGTTTATTAAAAAGGAGACCATCTTGCGTGAGCCTGACCCAATCAGGCAAGCTTTTTAAAAAAAGGTGAAGCATCAGAAAGGTACTCTCCTGTTGGCCTCAAAGAAGATGAAAGCTGACTTCAGTTCTGCACCACAAAGAATGACCAGAATTAGCTTCAAAGGGGACCATAAACCACAGACGAGAACTGCAGCCCAGCTAACACTTTGACCAAAGCCTTGTGAGACCCAGTTACCACATACCCAGACTTGTGGCACACAGAAATCATGAAGTAACAAATGGGTGTTGTACTAAGTCACTAAATTTGTGATAACTTGTTATTCAGTAAGGAAAAATGAATATACACATCCTCGTGTTTTTTATCTATATACCTTTGACTGCATGTTCAGTTACTTTTATAAGGAAACCCAAATTAATTTTTGAATAATAAGACACATACCTAAATCTGGAAAATGTAATTGGTTTTGAAATGTACATATAAACTGGTTTTCTGTAAATTACATGCTATTTTATTTTTTGAGGATTTCTTTCATGTACATTTGTGTAATGGCATGCTGTAAAAAGTCTGCAATTAGTAAATGATAGAGCAGCTAATACTGAACTAACCTTCCTGAAGATAACAGTCAAAAACTCTCAACAAAATGTTAAAGAAAATAATTATATGAAGGCACTTGAGAGCAATCAATAGCAAAGGACAACTAAAAAGGATTTGAGTTTTGAAAGAAAGGAAGCACACTTGGAGAGATCCATTTTATAAAGATTCTTTTCAAGGGCGTTCTCAGTACATGAGCTGGGAACAGCAGGAAGTCACAGTTTTGGCTACCTAGTAGCTCCATTTATCATGGTTGCAAGAATAGCTAAAATTGAAAGAAAAACCCTGGAAAGGAAAAAGGCACAGAGAGTGAGCCCTAAATTCTACACATAAACTCCCACCAAGTTTATGTTCATGCTCTTTGGATGACCACTGAACTGTTCATGCTTGTGGGCATTTCTCAAATTCCAGTAGAAAACAAAGGTGGAAGAGATCTAACCAAAGGTTTTGGTTGCTGACCCCTTAGAAGAGACAATTTGTGTTTGAGTCCTGACAACTTGGAAAGGTATGGTAAACATCTTGGGCTCTCCACTGAAACCCCAGGAAAGACATGCCTTAGGAGTAAACTGTGTCCCAGGACTAAAGGATTCATCCCACTCAGTACTGGGGTAAAACCATTCTAAATCTACCCCAACGAAGCATGAAACCAAGCTTAACAAATTCAAAGTGATCAGCCACTGATTTCATTATCTATTACAACAAAACCAACATTCTTTAGAGCAAGAGAAAAGAATACAGACTTTAAACAAGGTATTCTCTATAATGTTCAGCATAAAAATTTTTAAAAATTACTCAGCATAAGAAGAAACAGAAAAATGAGAACCATAGTGAAGAACAAAGCAATCAATAGAAAGAGGACCTGAGATGTTTCAGGCATTGGGTTAGCAGAAAGAATTTTAAAGTTGTTAATATAATGATGTTCAAAGAACTCAAAAGAGGAGAATGGTCATAATAAATAAACAGATGGAGAATCTCAGCAGAAAGATACAACTTTAAAAAGGATTAAAATGAACATTCTAAAACTGAAAACTATAGTATCTAAGAAGAAAAATTCAATGGATGCTATTAGCAGCAGATACAAACATAAAATAATTTTATGTACATCCATACAACAGAAAGATGAAAGCTTTGAACAGTGAACAAGTCTTTGTAACTATGGCACATAATGAGCATCTACATGCGTAACTGGAAGCCTCACAAAGCAGAAGAGAGAGAGAACTGGGGCAGGAAATTATTTGATGAACTAAATTAACCAGAAGCAAATATTGCAGATTTGAATGACAAACATCAAGGTTTAGTGAGCTCCAAGAATCTCATTGAAACCTAAGCAAGATAAACACACAAAAACCAGGTGTATGAATATCAGGGTCAAACTTTCAAAAAATAAAGGGAAAACCTTGGAAGCAACTAGCTGCAAGAACAGTATATTTGAAAGAGTAAAGAGCACCAAACAATGAAATATCTTTTAGTGTGAAAAAAAGTAACTGTGAACTCAACGTCCCATACCTAGCAAAAAAAAATTCTTTTACAAATTAGAATGAAATAAAAAATATTTTCAGATAAATCAAAGCTGAGAGAATTTCTTGCCAGTAGACTTATACTACAATGCAAAAGAAGTCCTTCAAGCTACTGGGAAATTTTACCAGATGAGACCCAGATTTATAGAGAAATGGAGTGGTAAATGTGAGAAAAATTTTTTTTTAAAGATGATATTTTTTACCTTTTAATTTTTTGAAAAAAAAAAAAACCTGACTGTTTAAGACAAACGTTATAGCATGGCATTTTGTGGTTTTTATTTTAGGTAGATGGGGAATATATGACAACAGCAGCACACAGGAAGGGGCAAGTGAAATTTTTTGTTAAAAATTTCTCAAAACTGATGATCAGTGGTACAATATTTGCTCTATATTGATTGTGATAAGCTCACAATATATATTTGTTTTCTAGAGTAACTACTAAAAGATAACAGAAAGTGATATAACTAAAAAGCCAACAGAGGAATGAAAATCAAAGTTAAAAAAATAGAATTACTCCAAAAGAAGACAGAAAAGGAGAAACAAAGAAACAAAAACCAGATGAACAGTAGAAAATAAATAACAAAATGGTAAACTTAAAATCTATCATGTAACTAATTATACTTTATGTAATTGAATTAAACACTTAAATTTAAAAGCAGAGATTATCAAAATAATAAAGAAGATACAACTATATGCTATCTGCTAGAAATGCAATCAAATTAAGAGGCAGAAATTATCAGACTAATGATAAAGCAATATATTTATTAAAATAAAGCAATAATATTGATAATAAAGATACATTTATATGAGGTACCTACTAGAAATGCAATAAGGACACTAACAGACTGAACACAGAAGGTTGGAAGAAGAGACCGTGCAAATGATAAGCATAGGAAGCTGTGAAACTATATAACTGTGAAACTATACACATTTTATAAATGTGTATGCGTCTAATATGATAATATAAAAATATGTGATAGAATTAAAGAAAAGTGGAAAATACACCATTATACTTGGAGATTTAATATCACTCTCAGAAACTAATAGAAAAACTAGGCAAAGGAATTGGTATGGATATAACAGATTTGAAGCACAATATCAACCAACTTGACTTCAGTTGACAACTAACTACAGAATAGACATTCTTTTTAAATGTTCACAGAAAGTTCATGAAGCTAGACCATAGGCTGGACTATAAAATGAGTCTCAAAAACTTTCAAATATTAAAATTATTTATCTAACCATATAGAATTAAATTAGAAAGAAATTTAAATGAGATATCTAGAAAAATTCCAAATATTTGGAAATTAAATGACATACTTCTATATAACCCATGTGTCAAAGAAGAAATCACAGGGAAATTAGAAAATAGTTTGAATAATGATGAAAACAGCATATCTATTTTAGGAGAAGGAGCTAAAGCAGTGTTAGAGGGAAGTATAGCTTTAAATATCTATATTAGAAAAGAAAATAAGCCTAATATCAACAGTCTAAGCTTTCACTTTAAGAAGCCATAAAAAGAAAAGCAAATTAAAGCCAAAGTCAACAGAAGGAAGGATATACTAAAAATAAGAGCATAAGTCAATGAAAAAAAACCATAAAAACAATAATAAAAATAATGAAACCAAGAGTTAGTTATTTAAAAATTTAATAAGCTTGATAAGCCCCTAGCAAGAATAATCATGATGAAATCATACAAAACACAAATTATAAATATCAGAAATACTATCTTCACAGATCTTGCAGGCATTTGAAGGATAATGAAATATAATAAACAGCTGTATGCCAATAAATTTGATAACATGAATGAAATAGTCAAATTCTTTGAATACACAAAATAACTGGTACATGAAGAAATAGAAAAATCTGATAGTGCTATAACTATTAATTCAAAAATCCAACAATTCAAATTTATAATTAAAAACTTAGCCACACAAAAATCTTTCAAGCTTAGATAAGTTTACTGATGAATTTTAATAGACAGTTAATAAAAAATAATGCCAATCTTACACAAAGCCTCAGAAAATAGAAGAGAAAGAACCATTTTTCAACTCTTATGGGCCAGGATATCACTGATACAACACTTGACACATAGATTATATGAAAAGAAAATTACAGACCAATATCCCATATGGATATAGGTGCAAAACTCATTAACAAAGTACTAGCGAATCAAATTCAGCCTTATGTTATAAAAAGAAAATTTATAATGATCAAGTGGGGTTTGTACTATCAGAGTTTAGCATCAGGTGATGAAATAATGTAATTTACATTATCACCAGGCTGGGGAACAAAATGATGATCATATCAAATATATGCAGAAAAAGCAGTGAATAAAATCAAACCTTGTTCATGCTAAACATTCTCTACAAGCTAGGAGTACAGGGAACTTCCTTAAACTCTTAAAGGACATCTACAAAAGTCCTATAGCTATAGTATTTAAAGGTAAAATATTGAGTGCTAGGAACAAGCAAACATTATGCTGTAGGTCCCAACCAATGTAAGAAGGCAAGAAAAAAAAATGAGACAGGTTGAAAAGTATAAAACTGACTAGTCTCCATGTGATTGTTCATGACATCTACAAAACAACTAATAGAACTAATAATTAATTAGCAATGTCACAACACACAAGGTTAATATACAAAAGTCAATTTTATTTCTTTATACAGTTTAATTTATCATAAATATTTCATTTTATTTCTATATTAAATTTCATCCAAAAAACCTATAAAATACTTTAAACTAGATTTAACAAAAGATATGTAAATCTCTATACTGAAAACAGCAATATATTGCTAAAAGAAATAAAAGATGATCTCAAATGGAGAGATATGTTACACCTGTGGATTGGAAGAATTACAATTGATAAGATTGCCATTCTCTTCATGTTGATCTATAAATTTAATTCAATATCAATCAAAATCTTATACACTTCATTGTACAATTTGAAATGTTACTTCTAGGCATAAAGATTAGAGTAGCCAAATTCTTGAAAAAAGAACGATATTAGAGGACTCACACTATTTGAATTCAAGTTTTATAAAGTGACGTTAATTAAAATAGCATATATTGGCATAATGACAGATAAATAAATCAGTGGGATAGAACAGAGAGTCCAGAATTAGATCTACACTTAGATAATCAATTGATTTTTGACAAATATTCCTAAACGATTTAATGAAGAAACAATAACCTTTTCAAAAAAATGAGGCTAGAACACTGAGTAAATGTGTATGTGTGTTGGGGGTGGTGATGGGAGGAACTTGACTCCTACCTCACACCATACACAAAAGTATATTTAAACAGAATAGATCTGGACCTAAGATCTAAAATTCTAAAGCTTCTAGAAGAAAACATAGAAAAATATCTTCATAACATTGACATAGGCAAACATTTTTCAGAAAGAGCACTAAAAGCACCAGCCACCAAGGAGAGAAAAATAAAAAACTGAACTTTATAAAAATTAAAGATCTCTTTACAAGACCACTAAGAAAATAAAATGCAAGTGACATACTGGAGAAAAATATTCATTATATTTATTTGACAAAGCTCTAGAATATGTAAAGAACTTCGAATTAATAATACAAAAGACTGACAAGTCAAAATACTGAGCCAAATATTTGAGTAGATATCTCCCAAAGAAGATATCTGAATGGACAATAAGTTCATGAAAAGGTCCTTAGAACCAAGAAAATGTAAATTAAAACCCCGATTTCATATCCATTTGTATGACTGAAATTGAAAAGCCTGGACACACTAGTGGTGTGAGGATATGTAGCAACTGTAATTCTCCTACTTTGCTGGTGCCTGAGTAAATGGTATGACCACTTTGGAGAAGTTTTGGTAAAAGTTTCTAGTAAAGTAAAACAAACACCTATGCCATGACTCAGTAATTCTACTCCTATATATTTGGCTGAAAGAAAGGAAAACACATTTCCACAAAAAGGTTTATACAAAAATGTTTACAGAAATTTTTTTCAAAACAGCTAAAGATTGGTAACGATATATCCATCGACACATAAATGGATAAACAAATTGTGGTGTATTCCTACTCAGCAACAACAAGAATGAATCTCAAAATAATTATGTTGAGGAAAAGAAGCTAGACACAAAAGTGTATATACACTGTGTGTTTCCATTTTAGGTACAGGAAAACTGATCAGTGAATTGGCAATCACCAATCTGCTTTCTGTCATCAGAGATTAGAATTTACAGGAAAGGCATACAATAAGTTACAGAAATTCCATCAAACATATGATTTCACCAACTTACGGAATGACTTAGCTAGTAGTTTGGATACTGGGAAGCACAACCCCAGGAAGTAGGGATGGAGAAAGGCATGGAACCGTCTTTTAGAAAACACCTCTCCTGCCTTGCTCCCGAGCTCCTCTCTCTTTCAGAAACTTCATGATGTTCTAAATCCTTCCCTTCCTCCAATCCAAGGTTACATACACCCCAATTACTCCAGGATGCAAAGCTCCCCTGGGTCTGTTGTTTTCCACAGTAATTTCTGCATATTTATGATATTTGTAGAACCAAAATATCATCAGAATTTTGTGAATAATGGGTTAATTGTACTTTCAACACTGTCAATATTAACATTAAATGTACCTTCTAAAATTATTTTTATTCCAGCCATGGGGAGGACCACACTCTGAGGGAGCTGACTACACTTAGTTAGGGTATGGAGGAAAGATGTCTGATTGAGGGAAATCATATTTATGTGTGAATGGCTGCAACCTCACACTGATCTAGCTGATCCAGTGTGACTTACCTGTCGACATTTGAAGTCTTTGAAAATGCTCCACTTCCTTTCTTCTCTCCAGCAATTCCCAATTTCCAGATATAGGACTTTTCCAAATTATTAAAAGGGAATATTTTCTTGAAGTCTTCACTTTAAGAGATCGGATAATAGCATCCAGACAACATGCCTGCCCTTTCTGCTCTGCTTTGGACTGTAGTCTACTATCTGGGCTTTGAGACCACACTAACCCCAGGATTCGTGGCCAATTTCCCATGGTTGTGCTGCACTGGCCTTCCCAGGCCATTCATGTCATGAGCACTGAATCACATGCAGGGCCACCCTTTTGACTTTCCCCGACCAGAGGCAGGCCTCCTTTCCTCTAATGACTCCAGTTCCCTGCACAGATTTCTCATACTACCAACTTATAGACTCTAGAATGACTGTAAGCCATTTTTATTTCCCTCACTTTGAATTCCAAAGATTCCCCAAGTTTCAAAACACACACTTATATACACCCAAACAACTTTCTCAAAAATGTCTTTGGTAGCCTAGATTTCTGCTGGTGGAAGTATGTTAAGAAGAGCAGAAGGGGTCTTATAAAGGAACTGAATTTGTGATAAGCAGGAGGTTTAAAATCAGACATAACCCCTCTTGGCATACTGATGTAGATTTTCTAGTAATATGGATTTTTCTGGGCAGAGCTGCCTGGCTGGGCCCCCTGGAACCCAGGATACTCATTATCCCCTCACTGGTTTTACATGCTGCCATCTTTGGTGCTGCCACGGTGACCTTGATAGCCCATGTGACAGAGGCCATGGGTGGGAGCACCTTGCCTGAGACAGACATCCCCATCTGTAATGAAATGCTGGTCTTTGAGATAGATATCATTCTGGGCTCCTGAGAGCATGCCATTGCATACTAATCTTTCACCATGATCAGCATTCAATTTCCTTGGGAATTGAAACTTCAAACTTTCTTCATCATGCCCATTTATTTCGTAACTTTGGAAATAAACACTGGCTTTAGGCAATATGGCTAAGTAGACACGTCTTGGTGGTTCCTACCTCACTGTTCATCAGACTTTCTTCCTGGGGCACCTGGCACTTGGGCTCCTGTCTCCTCCTAGCTTCCTCTGTAATATCTCCCACACTAAGCTCCATAGATGGAATCTGATCTTTGTACCCAACCACTAAACACACACACAGGAAAAAGTTCCAGTGTGTTGTTTAGTGAAGAAAAAGATATTCACATGGTAGGTATTTAGGATTATAACTCTAAAATTATATGTATACAGTGAAAAAGAGTCAGAAAAAAATCTGAGATGACTGATTCTTCATGTTTTAAGACCTATCACAAATAAATGTTTTATGGTTGCATTTATTAAAATTGGGTAAAATACACATAAAATAAAATGTACCAACTTGACCTTTTGAAGTCTGTGGTGCAGTAGCATTAAGAACCTTCACACTGTTGTGCAACCAACATTCAGAACTTTTATCATCTTCACAAAACTGATGCTCTGTATCTGATGAACAACGACTTCCATTTCCCTTTCCCCAGCTCTGGCACCCACCATTCCCCTTTCTGTCTCTACAAATTGGCCACCCTAGGGACCTCATATAAGTTGAATCGTACAATATTTGTCATTTTGTGACTGGCTTTTTTCATGTAGCATAATATGCTCAAGGTTCATTCATGTTGTAGCATGTGTGAGAATTTCCTTCCTTCATGAGGCTGAATAATATTCTATTGTGTGTTTATACCATGCTTTGCTTATCCGTTCATCTGTCTATGGATTATTTCCACCTTTTAACTACTGTGAATAATGCTACTGTGAACATGAGTGTATAGACACTCTTTGAGACCTACTTTTAATTCTTGTGGGTATGTACTCAGAAGTGAAATTGCTGGATTATATGGTAATTCTATTTTTAATTTTTTGAGGAATCATCATATCATTCTCCATAGAAGATACACCATTTATATACCTACCAGCAGTGCACAGGTTCTAATCTCTTCACATCTTCAATAATGCTCGTTATTTTCTGTTTTGGATTTTGATAGTAGCCATCTTAGAGGGTGTGAGGTAGTATTTCATTTTGGTTTTGATTTTATTTCCCTAGATAGATAATGACTGAGCACCTTTCATGTGCTTATTGGTCTTTTCTATATGTTCTTGGAGAAATGTCTATTCACGTCCTTCACTCATTTCTAAAACAAAGTTGTTTGGGGTTTTCTTTTTGGGTAATAGGAGTTCGTTATACAGTCTGAATATTAACACTTTATCATCCACAGGCTTTTCATATATGGTTTTTAATATGTTGAAGTAATTCCCTTCTCTTTCTAGTTTTTTAGTGTTTTTTAATCATGAAATTATGTTGAGATTTGTCAAACGCATTTTCCGCATCAATTGAAATGATCACATGATTTTTTCCTTCACTCTTTTAATACAGTGTATTGTATCATAGATTTTTGTATGTTAAACCATATTTTCATTCCAGGAATAAATCTCACTTGGTATATAATTCTCTTAAACTTACATGTTTTAAGGAGAAAAGTTCTTTGTTGAAGACAGTGGTTAATGAGAAAATATACTCTTGAAACAATAAGAAAAAATCTATTACCCTTCTAACTAAAAGACTGCAACAATTCATACAATGAAAACACATGTTTGATATACCAAAAATATGGCACGTGGTGCTCCTGCTTCTCACAGCCGGGGTGCATGCTGACTCCTTTGGCTTTCTTCATACAAGTTACTCCTCCTCAATTTAACCACTTCCCTTCCCACTTTCACCTTCTGCAAGGAAAGTTAAAATCTAACAAGTTTAACATAGATGTAAATGAATGGCTAGAACTTCTTGTTTAGTCAGAGATTGGTCCACAACTAGGTCCACTTTATTTGTTGCCTAATATCAGATTTTGGTTATTTTAAAGTAGACTCAGATTTTACCACTGGAAAGACCCCGAGGGACTATTTTACGATTAAAACACCAAGTCCTAAGGAGATACATTTTTGTCCAAAGTCACATAGATTAAATGCTGGAAAAGTGTCTGGAAACCAAATCTTTTGACTTCTACTGCATTGCTGTCTCCATCTAGCCACTTTCTGTATTTGGTGTCAGTGCAGGCTCATCTTCTACAATGGAAGAAAAAGCTGGCTAAGACCTCAAGATGCACGGAGGTTTGGGATTTTAATCAAACTAGCTCCAGCCACGCTACTTCCTGCCCTTGGCATTGGCTGGGGCTGGTGGTAGAAAACTACACAGTGTCTACGTGCCTCTGCCACAGCGACAACACTCAGAGGCAACACCTTGTTGCTTGTTGTAATCCCTCATCTCATTAGAGAGAATGTCTCAGTTCATATCTGGGGACAAAGAGATTGGGGATGATGCCTTCGATGTCATCTTACACAGGATCATTTCCAATATTTTTTTTAAAAAGACACAGGTCTCTCAAACAGAGACTGTGGACTTGGATCTTCCCTCCTCTCACAACCCAACAAATATATCGATACTCACCGTCCATTTCTATTTGCATGATATTACAGAAAAATGTGAAATTAGAATACTCTCTTAGTCTGTCAGACTGCTAACACAAAACATGACAAGCTAGGTAGCATATAAACAACAGAAATTCATTCTCCTAGTGCCGGAGGCTTGAAGTCCAAGGTCAAAGTGCCTGCAGATTCAGTGTTGGTGAGAGCCTGCTTCCTGGTTCATAAACAGCTGTCCTTTCACCCTGTCCTCACATGGCAAAAGGGGAGGGTAGGCTCTCTGAGGTCCCTGTAATAAGGGCACTAATCCCATTCATGAGGGCTCAACCTTATGACATAATCACTGCCCAAGGGCTCCTCCTAAAAATATTGTCACATTGGGGATTAGGATATCAACGTATGAATTTTAGGCAGGCACAAACAGTCAACCCCTTGAAATTACAATTTACATACAATTCATTGAGTCATTCAATTTTTATTTGTCTCTAAAAGTGTTAGTCATTCTTTCTATGCCAATAATTTTCTGTAATTATATGATTTTAGCTTCCTAGGAGTTTTAATTACAATGTTAAGGTAAATATTTTTTAGTGAGAAGGAAAAAGGACTAGACTATCTATGTAATTATGATATTTTACTAGCATGAAATTCATATGAAGTAAATTTGAAAAGTTGCTTTTAAAAAATATAGTATTATGGATCTAAGAGTTTTATTTTATTAAAACACATTCTATATTTATTTCCTTATTGAATTAAAACATGACATTCCTTCCATAAGTACCCTTGTAGGAAAATGTGGCAAGAAATTTATAAAGATAATTATATTGGTTATTTTTATGAGTTACATATATTTCCAAATATTTAATCATATACTTATACCAAAAAAAACCCCCATATTATGTTGATTTTAAAGCATATGTTAAATTTTTAGACAATAAATGGGTCATGCTATAGAGAATATTATTTATCAAACACTTATTAAAATGCAGTATAACTTTAGAACAAAGGTTAAGTTATTTAAGTCAGAGAAAATAGAAGTCAGACTAAGATGAAGCTTCCCCCCACCCCTACCACGTAGGACCGTGATAAAGGGCAACGGAAACTTGCATGTCAAAATTTCCATTGCCATAATAAAAGCAAAAGGACTCTCTTCTTTGATGATATAACCACAAAAATCTTCTCTAAATATTAAGATTTGCACAAAAGAACACATCTTAAAAATTCAGTTTGCAGCCTCCAGACATAATGTCACACGACTGCCTCATAAGCAAGTTAGATCTGTGGAAAGGAAGCCAGGTTTTACCTGAGCCTCCCTCACGGCTGGTCCTGTCACTCTCCAATCAACAGACTAGTTTCGCAGCCAGAGTTTTCTGATATTAGTCACCAAGAATAGATTTGGCCTTTGCAGATCTTGTAAAGAAGAATCTTTTCAAATAGACATTATTAAAGAAAAAAAAAAAAGTAAACAGCCATAAATGAAATACCCTCTCGCCTGTATTTGACTTTCCATCGTTGTACGGATATTCTCACAATTTATCTGTGGAGTCTTGTTTTTGATAATGTTTTATTTTTGGATGATGAAAATACCACCTAAAACGACATTTAAAAGTAAAAAAAAAAAAAATGGTTCAGTCATTTTACCATTGCTTTGGAAGGAGGATTGCAAACTCAAACATCATTGCCTTTATTTTTTTAAACTAACTCATTTTCCTCCTCTGCAGATTATCTCATGGAGGTCATCTTGTCAGGATCTGGTTTCATCCATCCGCAGAAACCACATCTGCTTCCATGCATTTGGCAACCCCAGAGCATATTCATTCTGACACCTTATCTTTCTAGGCCATAGGCCACTGCAACCTTCTGGCAGACAAAAGTCTCAGGTTCCAGCACAGAATCTGCTCTCAGTTACAGCAGTCCATTTCCCAGGAGGCCGCAACCCCGATCTCGTATCCCGTACTGACTGACCTAGTCCCGGCCATTGCACCACACGTACTGCATAAACTGTATGACACACATATCTACACACTATAACCCAAATAGACATACTATATGAATGATATAGCACACACTGTATAAACTGTACGACACACACGGTAGACACACTATACCGTGTGTACAAACTGTACGACTCACATATCTACACACTGTACACACACATACATATACCATATAAATGATATAACACACACTATACTTATACTATACATGCATACACAGAAACATACTACACTATATAAACTATATAACACAGCCACAGTACACACACATGTACACACACTATACAAAACTAAGACCCACTTATAGACCATGATTCCTTAGTGCCACAATCACAGCGTGTAGTAGGAACCCTCAAGTCACCCTTGGAATGTAATTTAGAATCCCCCCACCCCTCCTCAATCTTTTTAATTGAAATAGTATTTAATTAAATACTCAGAGTAAATATGAGTCATGAACTGTGACGCCTTATTTAATGGGCCATGAGACCTCCTATAATGTCTGGTTCTAGGATGAGCATATCCGAAGAGCTGAAAACTGGGGAAAATAAGGGTGAAGGAATCTCTGCAGCAGGTGGGAGGTGTGAGGGGTCCATCCACAGTGACAGAAGGTAGTAGCCAGCTGGCAACAGTCAAATGGCAAAACTTTGATGACAAAGGAACAGGGACTTGGATAGAAGGGGCCTTTAAAGAATCCGTATGTTTGCCATGGAGAAATTCAAACTGAGAAAAGGCTGGTGGGGACCTGCCACCTTTGGGATGTTGGGAAAGGGGTTAGAGGAACCACCCCAAATCAAGTCCCTCAAGTGGGTGAGCAGTCTCTTCCAGACTCCCTGAAGGGAGCAGAAAATGCTTCTAGATCCATCTAAGACCAAACCACTCCTGTGAATGGGGACCTTAGACAGCCCACTAGGCAACCTACATTCTGCTTCTTACAGCTTCTGACACTTCATAGGAGCTTTTTTCTCCCCTAAATAGAATAAACTTCCCTCTCCTTGGGTCTGTGGTGGGAAGAACAACAGCTAGCCAGGCCTTTCCCACTGCTCAGTTTCATTTGTCTGCGGTGACCATGGACTACCCTCTGGGTGCTGAACTAGCAGTTGTTGAGACCACATTTCTCAGGGCTAAGGAACTTGAAATTCACCTCTAGCCAGACAGCTGGGAGCAGGAAGCTGAGACCACAGGGGAGGGCAGACACCAGCTGCACCAAAAAGGCTACCCAGGTGAATCATGGGGCTAGAATTCAACTTACCTGGTAAAGGAGGGACAGATTTAAAGGATAATTTGAGGGAAAGAGCTTAGACTCAGAGTTAGATTGGGCTCTAAACTTGTCTCTGTCCCCTACTGTGGGGCCACACGTTTCCTCTGAGAAGTGAGAAACCTGTACCAGACAAACCTCAAAGTCCCTTCCATCCTAGGCCTGTGAGGACCAAAGAGAGGCATCCAAACCTTCCACTACACTCCTGGCCATGCCTTTCTCCAGCTTTGGGCCCAACTACACATCTGCATTCAATTGAAATCAAAAGAGTGAACAGGATGGCACACTTTACTCACCATATTTTAATAACTAAAAAAACTGGAAAAGAACTTTCCAGAACAACTCAAGAGAAAATCCAAATGCCAAAACATCTCTCAAAAATAATCAGGAGTAGGCTAAACCACCTCAGAAGATGTTTACCCTAAACCTCAGGGAGAAGCATACAGACTCTGCAGAAAATACAGGTTAGGCCTGGTGGGAATAGAAATTCTAGCTCTCTGCTCAAACTGAATCATTGTCATGACTAGAAGAAACACACTTGTTTACAGAGAGGTGCCTGCTGATCTCATTTCCATCGTGCTCCAATCTGTGACTCACTATTTGTTTACTGATGGCAAGTAGCAGACACTTTGGGTTTTCTGTAATAAACCTCAGCTACATTCCAAGGAGACAGCACAATCAGCCACTTCTTATACACACAGAGCAGAAGCAAGTGCTTCTATAATCTCCTGCCATCTCAACCCTGACCCAGACATCTTTTTTTTTGCGGGGCGGGGGGGGGGCGGGCGGGGCGAGGAGGGCGGGGGATGGGGGAAGGCCACTTTTTCTACTCTGTGGAGCCAATACTTCCTGAGTGACTTTGAATAAATTTCTAAACCTCTCTGAGCCATAGTTTCCATATTTGTAAAATAGGACTGATAATGGTATCCACCTGACAGTCCTTGTATTAAATGAGATAATATATGCAAAGCATTTTATTTGAGGACATAGAAAAATCCTCAATATATGTTAGCTATTATATAATTTTTTTTAAAATAGACTTTATTTTTTTACAGTGGTTTTAGGTTCACAGCAAATTAAGCAGAAGTTACAGATTCCCCAGAGGCTATGGCCTCCACATGTGCATAGCCTGCCTCCCTGCTGTCAAAATCCCCAGCCAAAATGACACATTTGTCACAATCGAAGCCCTGTATTGATGCTTTGTCACCAGGCTATCATCCAAAAGACTCTAAACATTTCTCAATACCTGAACTATGTCATGAGCTATGCTTGCTCACAGGAACTGAAAAGGATTCCCGACCACAGCAACCAAGGTGCCCAGTGCAAAAACCAAGATGGCGATGGGCAAGAAGGATGGTGTGTAAAAGGGCAGGGTGCAAGAGAATAACTATGAATGCCTTAAGGAATGCAATCACTCCCCACTACAGCCTGCAAATACAGAAGGCTGCTCCCAGTCCTGGAGAAGGTCCTGTTAGAGCATGAGCTCACACTTCTGCATTCTTTGATCAAAGAGTAAAGTTTCCACTCTGCTTTGCCGAACTCAGTCCCCTTCTATTGGCATGAACGTCATTGGGCAGAAGGATCTGGGTTTGGGTCCCTGACCAGGAAGCATTGGTAACAACATTATTATTACCCAAAGTTCGTAGTTTACATTAGGGTTCACTCTTGGTATAGTCTCTGGGTTTTGATAGATGTATAAGAACATAGTGTAATACAGAGTAGTTTCGCTGGCCTAAAAATCCTCTGCACTTCCTATTCATCCCTCCCTCCCCTGGATGTCTGGCGACTTGAGATCTTTTTACTGTCTCCAGATGTTGTATAGTTAGATTCACATAGCATGTAACCTTCCAGATTGGCTCCTATCATATAGAAATGTGCATTTAAGTTTCTTCCATGTCTTTTCATGGCTTGATAACTCATTTCTTTTTACAACACTGAATAATATTCCATTGCCTGGATGTACCCCAATTTATTTATCCTGCTATTATGTTATTTTTTTCACATTTGTGCTAGCTCTTAGGACTCATAAACCAGTTAGTAAGACATAAACACATATGAAATAACCACGGAATATGATGCCTTCTCGTAACCACACACAAAGCTAGTGTAGAGAGAGTGGGGTAATATGCACCAAGGAGCTAATGGCGTACTCTGGAGAGCAAATGCAGGAGGGAGGAGAGGTGGTCCTGGCCTGTTTCATCAAGAAAAACTTCTTCCTGGGGAAGACATGATCCTGGGGTGATTAGGGGGATAGAAAGTGTCTAGGCAGAGGAGACAAGGTATGAAACCGAGGCAGGTAGATGCCTGAGAAACACAGTGAATGTAGGGCATGAGAGAAGCTTAGGAGACTAGGGGGATGGATGTCAGAGGAGGGTCCTGCACAGCCGACGTAATCTGGGTGGTCCATCCAAACATTCAGGACTAGGCCGCTGAGTCAGGGGAGAGTTACGTATGTGCTACTATAAAGGGACATGAGCTCCATCAGGGAGGCCATTTCTGGGCTTGCAGAGGGTCCAGGGTAGGGGAGGTGGCAGGCCCCTGAGGCCTGAAGAAGAAGTGGGAGATGAAAAATGTCTTTTCTAGAATTGGAAAAATGAGAATGGGACAGGAAAGTTGGATAAACATTTTAAGGAAAAAAGTGATTAATAGGATTTAGTTTTAAACTCTTTGAGATAGAATTGGTTGTGACAAATTAGTCTGAAGTATTTATAAATATAGGAATTGGTGCTCCGGAAGGAACAAAAACAGAGGGGAAGGGTGGAGGAGAGTTTCTATCACAGACAGATACATAGGTGTAGATAGATAGATGATAGATAGATAGATAGATAGATAGATAGATAGATAGATAGATAGATAGATAGTTGATAGATATAGACACACATGCACAGGCGTGCACACGTGCGCGCACACACACACACACACACACACACACACACACACACCAGTTACTTTCATAAGGGAAGGCAGGTGGTTGTGAAACCTAATGTGGAGAGGGCAATTGCAGTGCTTCTTTGTGGCCTGTGAGTGAAGCATGAGGAGCTCTAGGCAAGGGCAAGTCCACGCACCTTGGTGCTGCAGCATACCTGGCCCAACCTGCTGTCATTCCATATCCTGGGGGATGCTTGACCTTCCTATCTCCTGAAGGTTAGACCAGCAGTGGGCAGGTGAGGCTCTTCTGTGGGCATCCTTTGCTACTCATTAACAAATTCTCTTTCTATAATTTGTTCCAAAAAGTACCCAGTGCCTGCAGATACTTAAATGAAGGTGATGATTTATTTACTTTTTCATATGCTGCCCCCCTGCCCAGCCCTGGGTTTACTACATCTGTGGCTCACAGTTGGCTCCCATGACAGGTTCTCCCTTGGTATGCATGAAAAATAGGTTGTAAATAAATGGATGGGTATTGAAAGCTTCGCCTATGGATAATCCTGACTGCATAAACTCAAGTTCATCACAAGTCCCTTGCAAAGAACTTTTTTATCACTAAGGAACCAAAGGGGAAGGAGAGAAGTCTGAAGCCACAAGCATGTCTCTCTTCTCTGTTGGCTATGTGGACTCCTGGTGACCTGCCAGGTGGTCTACCTTGAAGGTCAGGGTCTAGTTTAGCAGTAAAAGCAGAGGCTCTGGAGCCAGGCCTGTTTCTGCCCCTGTAGATGCAGACAGGTCTCTTAGTCTCTCTGTGTCTCCATCTCCTTGTCATGAAGTTGGGATAATAAAGATGGGTCTTTTTTGAGGGACTAATGAGCTAATAACATGTGTGGATGCCATAGAAAACCTGAGCTATTACTCTTGAATGAGGGTCCGTCCAGCGTGGGCTGTGGTAACAAAGGCTCAGGATGATGGCCCTCCTACTCCTGACGTTCCTCTACACGTAGTCTGGTTTTCCCCTCTGGTTCCTGTGTCCCACTGGTGGCCTGTCCTGTCAGAAGCACTACCAGGTGCTTCCCTTCCCCATCTCTTTCCCATCCCTTCCCTCCACCTCCAGGTAAGCTGGTCCTTCCCTGGGAGGCTTTCACCAGTTTAAGCTCTCAGGATGGAGCATTCAGCCCAGCCAGAGACTGGTTTCCATTTAAACTTGAAAGAAATCTTACTTTAATCTTTTTCATCCTCAAAGATCCCTTATTGCCATCTACACATGTCCTTCTTTGTAAAGTTTCAGGTAAAGATCTGATAACAACAGCTTTAGAGCCCTTGGGTTTCAATCCATTGGAAAACTGTGGCTTGTGCATTTACTAGTATTTATTCATGTGGTTTACCCTTCTCTACTGGAAAGAAAAGGTAAAATTGAAACAACCACAGAAATGTTTCTCAAACACTTTAACTTTTTCTGTTGTTATTGTTTGTTTTTCTTGAATGCATTTAATCAAGTCTTCAAGGACTCCTGGGATGCACCAGCTCTACAGGGGCCACACACACCACCGAGGACCCTGCAACTTTTGTCCTTCGCCTCTATTTTTTCAGTAAGTGGCCTTGATGTGCGGTCCCTTTGGCCACTCTCGTTTCCCCAAGTTTCTCCAATTCCTGAGTTGAGCTGCACCAGGCTGGAGCACCCACCACACTTGGGAGCCTTTTGCAGAATTCTGTCTAGTTCAGCTTGAGGCAATATTCACCCTCCAGTGAGCTGCCGATGCAGGGCAAATTATGAAGGGAGTTTCCCTTCCCACCGTCCCTTTGGCGCTCTTTTCCCTTCCCACCTCTCACACCCTTTCCCTGCCTCACTCAGGAATCGCTCCTCTTTACACTGCACTGCCAGGGTGTGGCTCTTAGAACTTCAGAGGCCTGAGGGCTCACCTAATTCAGCCTCCTGATTTGTGGATGAGGAAAGTGTGCCCCTGGTAAGTGATTCCACAAGACCCTGACTTGGGTTTCTTGACGTTCATCTCTCAAGCACAAAATTCTGAGCAATACTTGAACTCAAGTCATGTGCATGGATTTTAAAATTCCTCAGATTCTAACTCTTAGCTGAGATGTAAGAGCCACAAACAATATCAAGCTCTGGACACATGCTGGGCTCTGGGCTCTATTCGCAATTCTTTACTAACTACTCATTGCTGTCCTATGAGGTGAGTGGGTTACTATTCATATTTCATAGATGAGGGAACTTGGAGAGGAGAAGGAAGTGGGCCCAGATCACAGCACCAGGAAGCAGAAGAGCCGGATTCCAAACAGTGATTATCCAACTCACACCACTACTGCAACCAGACATGGATACCTGAAATGGGACAACAGCAGCAACATCACTGGGAACTTATTAGAAATGAAGGTTCTCAGCTCCACCCCAGATCTGCTGAATCAGAAATCTGTGGGCAGGGGGCCGGCCTGCTGTGTTTTCACAAGTCCCATGTGATTCTGATAGATTCACACTGAAGCCCCAGAATCACTGCACTGGACTGCACAGTGGACCGTGGGATGCCGGACACCCCAGGATTATTGCAATTGATCAGGTTAACACATTTGTACTGTGTGTAAAGCACTTTACCTTCCCATTTCAGAACTATAAATCTGGTGGTTGAGAGACTTTCTGACATGTAAACAGAAGGTGTTGGGGTGCATGTAGGATAGACCCCAGAAGCCCTCACTCCAGTAATTTTTCTAATTATTAGGTCCCAGCTACTACCTGACTGGCTCTGGGCTGGATCTGAAGATAGATAGCGAGGGACCCAAAATAAATGAAAAACCACACTGTCTTCAAATAGATCAATAACGTTCTCTGCTCCAACACAGATTTTCTGAACAGGCAGGAAACAGGTCACTGCCAGCTCTTATTTTAGCAAAGCCTTGGAGTCTTTTCTGCCCATCTTAAACATTACCAATTCTATCCATCATCTGGGCACTAGAGATCAATGAGCTCATAAGTGTGGAGAGATGTTAGAGTTCACTGTGGCCCCAAATAAACCAACTGAAGAAACCAACTTACTGTGGTGTTTGTCATGCCATTGATCTGTTTACCTACCTGTTGCTGAAGTAACAGGGGATGTGGATGTGTCTCCAAGAGGAAGAAATCTTAACACCATCACAAAGAGAGGAAAAGAGCAGGTTCGCTCCTGTCATGTAGCAAACCAGGTGTGCTAAGAGCTTCAAGAGAGGCGGCCTTATTTAATGCAAAGGAGTCTTAAAATAGATCCTTTAATAGATGAGTAACCTTCCAGTGTTCCTCGTCTCTCCTCACCATCCTTGCTCCCATCTCTTACACATGCTATAGAAGTACCTCCTCCCAGGTCACAGTGGGAAACCGATGTGAGAGAAATGCTTTAGAAAAACAATATCGGGGGAAACTTATGTCTGAACTATGCGAGGGCCTTTTTTGAGGGGTAATATGTTCTGCACACAGTGGGTGCATAATTAAAGGGGCTTGTTGACTGCTGAAGTGCCTCCTGTCTCTTTTAATTGACAAGGACATCGGCTTGCTACTGTTTAGGTCTTTCTTTGTTTTTAACAACAGTCCTATCATTTGTGTATCCCATTACTCATTTATTCATTATTTATCTCTATATACCAAGCATTGGCTAGAAAATAGAAATGCAAGGAGCATAAGAATCCTCCACTCTCACTCACCTTCCAGGAATTGATAATCCAGAGAGGGAGCTTACTTTACCAGTAACCATGGCTTCCTGTGACAAAGAGAGTAACAGGCCACCTGCGGATGCCTTGCAGTCTCCAGAGCACACTGGAGTCCGTCCCCCTTCTGACACTGATGGTATCTTGTGAGGGGACAGTCAAGACCATGATGCTGATTTTAAAATCAAGGAAAAACTAAAGCCTCTCTGGTTAAAAGACAATCTCTTCAAATAAAATTTTTTCCAGCAGCTTTTACAGATTGTCATGACAGAGTTTTGCTTTCTGAGCAAATCTCCCCACCTCCTAAAGTTGTTTGCTAAGATGCAGGTCCTGCAAATGATGTCAGGCATGAGGGTAACAAGCGTGCTCTCTGAAGTAGGTGACTGAACATGCTGACCGTCGCTTCCAAGCTAAACCTGTTGGGATTCGGAAGCGATGTCGTGGTTCTACTTAAAGCAGATGATGGAAATAATAAGGAGTAAATGTTCCTGGTGAGGCCTGAGCGGGAGCGGGGAGCGGGGAGGCAGGGACCCTTCCCTCTCATTCCCTAGGGGCCATGTGGCTGCAAAAGTGGGAGGCCTACAAGGCCCTCCTGGTGGGACTTCTTTTGGCAGTAGCCCTTGGGTCCTCAGGCTGCCCTTGCATGCAAGGGTAAGATAGTTTGAATGATTTGGCATGGCAAATAGGTGACTTCAGTATAAAGGTGCCATAGGCTGAAAAGGGACCCAATTCTCAGTGGCCTGTCCTTTTGAGAGGCTCACATGCATGAGTAAAATGTGTGGCTTTTCTTCTGTCTGGGTAACCGTGTCACCTGGACAGGCCTGGAGCAGGTGGGATGGTTTTTTCTCTTTTGATTCTTACATTTCATCATTTCATAGAGGAATTCCTTAGAAGCGCACAGCATGTCAGAGTTTAGAAAGCAGCATTTCACATATTATCTCTGTGGCCCTTCACAGCCTGTCTGGTAGGTGATTTTTATTCACATTTTAGCTAGGAGGGAGGTGAGGCCAGCCAGTCTGAGTCAACACAGCTGGAAAGTGGTAGCATCGGCTTTGAATGCAGGTTTACTCGTAATGACAGCAAACTGAGCCCAGACAGAAACCTGGACACACTTGCCCATTAGCCCCAGATGGGACGGGGCTGCCCTGGACCAGTGCTGTGCGTTCAAACTGTGAAAAGCTGAATGAAAAGGAACCGTCTCTAAGGAAGACAGCAAACCTTCGGAGTAACCCGGTTTGGTATTTTTGTTTGTTTTTCTCTAAAAATGTGATGTTTTATGCCTTCTTTGTTGACAGTATTTTGTTTGAATTAAACATCTGCTAGTGCCAGGCACTATGTTGCACTCAGGTTTCCTGCCACCAAGTCGAGTGAATTTTTTATTGAGGCACAGCTGCCTTCATCCACCACCTCACTCTTTACTCTGCTGTTCAATCTCTGCTGTATCTCGCTCAAAGCAATAAGGGACCTGGAGTCTGCAGGACAGTTTTGAGTGTGAGCAAGTGGGATCTGTTCCTTAGCACACTGGGTCACCATGACAAGGATGGCTCATTGTTATAAGAAAATGTAATATGACAAACACTTGGGCAAGAAAAGCTGTTATGTTTTGCCTCTTGGGTCACCCACCTTCCCAGGCTGAGTAAAGTAGTAGCCTGGTGGCAAAACAGGTTCATTGGCAATAGAGGAACCTCACACCAAAGCTTTCTGATCAGCAAACACTGGAAGTTCCCTTTTACTTGGGTTGCAGAAATGTCAGCCTCCAAAGTCATTAATTTCCTGTCAAAACAGCCAGGCTTGTGGACAGGGGACTACAATAGAGCTCTCTCTCTCTTGAATTGGGACCCTTTGGAAACTACAATTTTGATTGTCATCGAATAAATCAGCACTGTGTTATTTGGGGATAAATACAAGCAAGTGCATTGAAACAGAAAAAAGTGCCCTCCCCATGCAGCTCGGGGGTATTAAAAATGCGTCACCCCTTTCAGGATGCTGCGAAGACCCAAACCAAGGAATAAACAAGAACCAATCTTTGAAACAATCTTGAAAGAAAATTGTTCCCAGAAGTAAATATACCAACTTTGCCTAGGAAAAAACCTGTTTGGGCAGAAGCATCTGAGGGAACGTTCCTTATTACATACCTGGAGTCGTCTGTTGTGCATTTGCCTTCCAGAAATTTCTTTCCAGCTCACAGCTATTTTATTGACACCCCAAATCATCTCTTCTGAAAATTAGCTAAAATGTTATATGGAACTGTGCTTTCAGCAGTTACTTCATGATGGCGTGTTTCCACTGGCCTCTCCATGTGGAAAAAAAAAAAGTGTAACACATCAGAGAGGCAGTTTGTAGAGACTCAAACATTCTTTGTTCTTGTTCTAAATATTCAGAGGAAGGGAAAAACATAGTTGAAGAAGAATCTAGTAGTTCCTGATCAATCATTTTATTTGCCTTTCAGATTGTCATTTATTCTGTACTTTACCTTGACAGTAAGAAAAATCTCTTTCTAGCTAAACCATTGGAATTGTTGTCTTCCTTTGTGTTCCATGTCCTGATATCCCCATATTTTTGCAAGGAATAGCCAAAGTTGTAAGTTTGAGTTTCTGAAGCCCCAGAAAAAATCCTGCAAAAAATCCCTTCTCAAAGGGCCTCAAACCCCTCTCTCTCGCTTGCACCGAGTTGGGGCAAAATGAATGTGTTTTTCATGAGTCAACCCCTTGCTCTGATTGGCTCCCGCGTGTCATGATGTCCTATCCAAACCATCCTGGTGAAAACGTCCAGGGGTCTTATCAGAGCAACCCTGAGAAGGGGTCAATGTTGAAAATACAGGCCTGTGCAGCCATCTACACTATGAATTAACTAGTCACTGATGAGCACTTCTAACTCAGGACCCTAGGAGGTCATGCAAGGTGAAGAAGGCACTTCCAATGGGGCTGTCAGTGGACAGCCTCCCTCCACCTTCTCTCCTTGAAGGCCCTCTCCTTCCCTTACGCTTTGCATCCTACTTGACTGTCAAGTCATATCTAGATCTTCCCCGTATCAGCCAGCCTCTCTTTCTCAGATTCCTAAAGATTTGGCCTCCGAATCAGTTATTTAACTCTTACAAATTGCTTTACCATGGGATTATTTTCACTTGTATGTAATTTTTCTTCCCTTCAATCTGATGGTAAACTCTTCGATGTGAGGGGTTAGTACACACTTCTTTTCATTCACATTTTTATGGCTGAGCCATCATGCTTTGCCAATATCAGGACCTTCAATAGAATTTGTTCATCTTCCTATTCAAACCAGCTCCCATATCAGCGTTCAAGGTGGAGATACAAACAGTGTCCATTTCCAGTAAAAATAAAGCCACAGAGCTGTGTGGTCATATAAGGCTACTGCCTTAGCAATCAGGAAAGGGGGTCCCAATCTCCACCCCATCTTTGTGATTGCTTGTGTCAGATTTTGTCATAACCTCCTTAGGTCTCACCGTTCCTATTTGTAAGGGGAGGAGGGGAGGAGATTGTTTCAGATGACATGTAAAGGTCTCCAATAAGCACTTGTATTGCCTTTCTTGTAAAAAAAAAAAAAAAAAGATGCTCTTATGGAGTTTAAGCACCTCAAAGTTGCAATACTAAAGCCCCACCAGCTCCCACCATGCCACTGATGAAGAACTCAGCCCTCCCCTTCACTCTAAGGCCTAAAGGCCTAAAGGCCTGTTCTAGAGCTGAAATATCTTCCTTTAAAATTCCATCCTTTGTTTTTTAATTCTGCCTTTTGGAGCCACATATTCAATGGAATCCGCCTCTCACACAACTCTTCAGATGTTGGAATACAGATGTCACATGCCCCCAATTTTCCCATTAGCCTTTTCCAGGCCTTGCATCTGTTCATCATTGACATGCTTCCCAGGCCGCCCAGCATGCCTGGTCCTGTGCTCGGACAGGCCTCATAGGTCAGAGCTGGCTCCAGCACCCATGTGGGCTGTGATCTAACGTTCCAGGTGGGCTGGATCCAGTGCCCAGGTGGGCTGTGATCTAGCGTTCCAGGTGGGCTGTCCTCCAGCAAGTAAACAGGACAATGGGACTATTGTCACCCTTGTAATAGACACTGTATTTTTATTAATACAGCTTAAAATTACACTAGCAATATTTGGCAGCCATGACCCATTTTGAGCTCCAAATAAATGTATGGTTATCTAAAACTCCATGGCCTGTTCGGAGAAGAAGCCAAGTTGTGTCTCCCCAGTTCTCTTAACAGGCTTCACAGTAGTTATTTTTTCTAATTTAGTTTTTTACCAATTCAAATGTGTTAGCTTCTACTGATTATTTGATTTCATAGGGTAGTTATTTTGTAATAGAAAATTTTTTAAGTTTTTAATACTTTTAAATATTAGATTGCTCAAATCATGTTGTAATTTAATAAAAAAAAAACAATTTTTTGTACTTTTGTTTCTAAAAGCAATGCACTTCCTATGTGGAAAAGTGGTAGTTATGATCTTTGGAACTCCGAATTAAAGATAATCCATATTCTATTCACCCATTCTTCATTCTTCATGTGTAGATTACTCTAAATATATCTGACTGTGGTGTTTGGAAAAAAACAGGATAAGTTGAACAAAGGAGCTATGAGTAATTAAGCAATGTTGATTGGCAGGAGCACTCAGCTGCTTTCTGGGTTCCTTAATTGGAAAGAAAATTAATTATGAGATTTGAAGATAAATTTTTGCAGTTATTAACTTTGCAGACATTTCAAAGCCATCTGTACTTTTTGGTAAATTTCTTGTTTGGGGGTTTGTTGGGATTTAAGCAGAAACAAATCATCCTAGCTTTTCAATATTAACCCTGGGCTGGAGCTTCTTACTCCACTGGAGGCCTTGGGGGTCCAACCACGAGAAACTGATGGAACTTAAGACCAAAATGCCAATGAAATATGAGGCAGCATCAAACCTTTCAACCATCTGATAATTGGCTCTAAATGTGTTGTTCTATAAACACAGTCATATGCGTTTCTTTGTTGAAAGCGAAATTAGTCTGGAAAAAGGTCTTTAAAAATATTTATGAAATCATGTGGTCACCCAGGTTAAAGCCACCCAGTGTTCTTCGTAGCACAAAAATAAGCCTTTTTTCTGATACCAGTCACTTTTAACTACAAGGGCTGGTTAGAAAACATCACCCACCTGTTCCTGGAATGTGTGTGTGTGTGTGTGTGTGTGTGTGTATATTCTTGTTAGCACCTTTTTAAGAATAAAATATATTTTTTATAAATGGAATCTGTACATATTCACTGCAGAAAATTGGAAAACTAAATAAAATATAAAAGAAGAAAAATAATCTCATATAATCTCAACATTCTGGTGTATATCCTTATGACTTTTTTCCAACTCATAAATATAAATATGTAGGGCAATTTTTAAATTAAAAAAAGACATTATTTTGTATATATCATTTTGTAAACTTCTTTTTTCTCTTAAAATTATAAAATGAGCAATTCTACATATCATTACTGTTGTTCAAGTACCCAATTGCTTTTGAGAAAAACTTTTCAGGTAGAGAGTCACTTCAAGGGTAAATGAGAGTGGCCCTCACCCATTATCCTTTGTAGCACTCAGTCTTATTTTATTTTTCATATGCTAATTTTATATGAAACAGTAAATTCTAGTTTAAATTTGCATATGTTTGATAACTAGTTATGATGAACTTTCTATGTGTCATGTATATAGGCTTCTTTTATGAATTGACTTTTCTTGTTATTTGTATATGTTATGAATTTTATTAACCTTTTCCACCTTTTAAAAAGATCTTAACAGTTTGACCTTTTAAAAATGACTTGGGACTGCATCTGTTTATAATGTATTATACTTCTAAATATAAGTTAATGGTAGGTTACAAAGGGTTCAAGCTAGTGATTCTTTCCAAAGCATTCGACTTACTTTTCATTTAAGCAACTATTCTCTTTCCTTTTATAATCATATTTTATTGATTTAGATGACATCCAAGCAAACTACACAATGTTCAGAACAAGTTTGGGAACAAACACAACTTCCTTGTGGGGCACATGTGATTCAACTAGCAGGGCCAGACATAGCTGGGTATGCTAGAGAGAGAGGCCTTCAAGCCTTAAGCAGCCCCCAGTGTGCCTGGGCCCATCAGTGCATTTTACAAGGGAACTGAAGGTAAATACTGATCAGCCAGCCTGATGAGTGGATGCAGGCTAAGGGAGTCTCCTATATTTCACATGTGAATAGGAATATGGTCCCAGGTTTCTGTTTGTTTCTTCTTTTCTCCCTTTAACTCTCTCATTCATCCCTACATGTTAGGAAAGTGATTAATTCACTCTCTTTAATTTTCTTATCAGTTCTTTGATGCCATCCTCCAGAAAGTCTTCCTGCAATCTTTGACAGCCATTATTAGTAAAGTCTAATAATGACATGCAGCAAACTCATGAAGTTCTGGTGCATGAATAAGTAAGCAAATGAATAAATGGATGAGCTGCCAAATATGTTAATCATGAAAATTAGAACAATCACCATCTAAAAACTGATGTTCAGGCCAGAACAAGGGAAAAAATTGGCCTCCTAGAAGATGAACATATTTCTCAGAGACCCCAGGATAGTCTATGGAATGATGACTGAGGAATTTCCTCCAGAAAGGGTTGCAAAACAATAGTCCCGTCACCGTGGCATTTGGTGGTTGAAAGAGGCACAGTGCTGTCCCACTTTTGGGTTTTAAGGTTAGTACGTTCATATACTTCTGAAATGAAGATGACTTCGTAAACCAGAGGCATATTTAAAAAACAAAAGGTGGAGCAAATATTTTCCAAGCACAACACATCACCAGTTATTTATCAAACACTCCCATCCCATTGATAATCAGGTGGAAGACTCCCCCCTCCTCCGCCACCAGCACCAGCATAAGTGTGAGTCTTGGGGGTGCAGTTGTACATGACACTCTACCTTCCCAAATGGTTTACGAGTTGTTATGTGACAAAGTCTAAGTAGTAAAAACTCAACAGAAAGTTCCCAAGTATGAAATCGCAACAGCTAGTGTTATTTGCTTATCAAAGTACTTCACTAGCTTCTGAAAATCTTGCTTCCCCAACACATACCACTTCTCTCTAGGGTCCTATTAATGCCTGAAGCCTTATAAATGGAGGGAGGCATCAGACATCAATGTCTAAAGCTCACAAAGATAGACAGGCTCCTTGGCTCCTTCAATTCATGCGGTAGGAAAAGTTTGAATGATAAGGAGATGCCGCAGTTGGCAAAGAACATAAGCTCGGTGCTCATGGTTGCACTTCCCAGCTTTAATGTTCACATGAATCACCCGAGGATCTTATGATTCAGTAGTGGCCAGACACTTGGCACTCTTGAAAGCTCCCAGGCGATGCTCATGCTGCCTGTCTGTGGACCATTCTCTGAGCAGTAAGACAACAGGTACAGGTTTCTACGCATCTTCCTGGAGCAGCGATGTGGACTGTGCATTCAGTGAAGTCATCCAGGAGCGTATCTCTTGTTGAGATGGCAAAAATAAACGTGGAGGCTAAAATATTCTGTGAAGGGCATGCTTGGCATTAAAGTAAAACTAACTGCTCTAACAGGCAAACCCTGAATCTTGGTGACTTAACACAAAAAGTGTGTTTCCTTATCATGTAAAGTCCAGGCAACTGTACTGTGGGGGCTTGGGTTCATGCAACCATTCAGAGATTCAGGCTGATGGAGACCTTGCCATTTTCAATGCGAAGTTTCGGGTAGATCTGAGTCTTCGCAGTTAGTGGCAGATGGAGAGAAAGAGCCCAGGAGAGACAAAACAGCTGGCCTAGAACTGACACACCTCTCTTCTGCTCATTCCATTGGCAAGAATTAGTCCTATGACCTCTCCTAGGTGAAACAAACTGAAAAGTGTATTCTCTGGCTGGCATTATTTCCCAGGAGTGTCTCTACAGTGAGAGGGAAGCAGGAGGATCCGATCCAGCACCTTGTGGGAATACAGTTCATTTACCACATTTTCCATTGCTTTCCACTATCTGAATGTTTCCGCCTCTAAAACCATTTGGTCCTGAGAAGCTGGTCATTTCAAATAGAATTAATTAGACCTAAAATGCCAGCAGTTAGGTGGTGAATATTTGGTACAGAAGGTTTTAACCTAACGAGGCATAGTGGGGCATAACCAGGTAAATGGTCATAGACACCCTGCAGAGGAGTGATGAAATAATAAATGTTTATGGGCCCCAGCCTCATGTTCTAAGCTTACATAGTGGGAGAAAGGGAGTGAAGAAGAGGTTCATTCTTCTCCGGAGCCCCAGGTCCATAGGTTTAAAGGGTTATGATTATACCACCACTTTTCTTTCTTTTTTTTTTTTTTTTACTTTCACACTAAAAAAAAAAAAAAATCCAACTTTGAGAATTTCCTGTTTATTCTAAGACTTTCCTGTTCTAAAATTCTATGACGGGCTGAAGGTGCTCTTTCCTCTGGGTGTGGTTTCATCTAGGTTTAGCAGTGGGAATCCTATGTCTTGTACCTTTTCAGAGAAGACCCACCCATCTCTAGATTATCATGACAAACCTAAATCAAAGGCTTTTCTGGCAACAGCAAAAGTAATATCTTTTAAGAACTAGAGATTAAAGTAAATTCATCTTATCCATTTAGCCCTGATTTTTGAAGATCATAAATTTTATAGATTGGATGTACTATTATACCAAAGGGACAATAATATGAATTGCTTTTTTTGGGTCCAGGGTGGCACAGGGGTTGAAATCAGGGTGCACAGAGGTGGGGAAGGAAGTATCATGCCCGCTGTGTTACATGTTTACCTTTTTTATCTAATAAAGAGAGCTGGTGTGTCTCTGAGCTATGACAGGAAACAGTGAGTAGGCAGGGAGCAAATGCACTCGATTATCACGGGAGCTGGAGAAGCAGGCAAGGGGGCCCATCGGTGAGTGACACATTCCTCTGAGATCCAGAGATGAACCTTCTCCTGCTGCACAAATTTTGAGGGACCCCAAGTTATACTTAGAAGACAATTTAGTTAAAATGATTAAATATGGCTAGAGATTATGTACCACTTAGAAATAAACAGGATATGTTTAAGATTCATTGTTTGAGTTTAATGAATCAAGGTATTGAAAATATTTATGAGGAGCCAAAAATGATAACAAATTTGGGTCCCTCTGAAATAAAATCACAAGTTTCTTGGGGAGCATTCACAGGAAAAGCACATAGCTGAGAAGTAGGGAAGAAAAGGAAGGCAAGACAAAGCTGTGTCATCCACCGGGGGCCTGTGGAGTGATGTCTGCTCATTCCCGTGGGGAACAGTGGACATTAAGGTCAGGTGTCCTAATCAGGGGATAATAAAGTTCCTGTGTTTGTGCTTTTGGGTCCCCTTTGGGGTTCCAGGGTGGCACGGGGGTTGAAATCAGGGTGCACAGAGGTGGGGAAGGAAGTATCATGCCCGCTGTGTTACATGTTTACCTTTTTTATCTAATAAAGAGAGCTGGTGTGTCTCTGAGCTGTGACAGGAAACAGTGAGTAGGCAGGGAGCAAATGCACTCGATTATCACGGGAGCTGGAGAAGCAGGCAAGGGGGCCCATCGGTGAGTGACACATTCCTCTGAGATCCAGAGATGAACCTTCTCCTGCTGCACAAATTTTGTATAAGCTGCACTGTGCTCATGGGCTGGAAACGCAGTGCTCTCACACTGTCAGTCACTGGGTACAGGCGTTCTAGAAGGCCTTTGGGAACCGGACTGAGGGGATGAGGAAGGAGCACTCACAGTAGTTCCTAAAGATGACATTTTAAGGTAAGGCAAATCATCTCAGTGCCCTCAATGATGGCTGGTTTATGATGGTGCTGTATTCATTCATTCATTCATTCATTATAGTTTTCTCTTCCCTTTACCTTTTCCTTACTTTCTACCACTTCCATTTACCAGAGTCCATGTTACAGGACAAAGAGAAATGAGATACTTGCCACCTTCAACATCTACACCAGAGATGATCATCACCGATTCAGAAGCCACACCATTGTTGGCTCTGTCCACCCAGACCACTAGGGGAGGAGAAGGAAAGAACATGAGGGCAGCAGGGAGGAAAAACGCAGCCAGAGACTTTTGGCTGAGTTGTCTAGTAGGATTAGGAAGGGCTGGTGTTCTCCCCTCCCTCAGCTCCTCTACTGCCTCACCCACCAAAATCACATCACCTGCCCTCTGTATTGTTCTCTACAGCAGTGGTCTCTAAGCCAGGGCTGAAGTGGAGGGAGGCAGCCAAGACATGGAGGTGGGCAGAGGCTGGCTACCAGAAAACCCACAGGAGCTGTAGGATCTGCTGGGGGGACCTGCTGGGACCTGTCACTCCCACTGGCTTGGCCTTCGATGTTCAAACTTTACCAAGAATAATTTCACAGATATATTTTTGTATAAGCTGCACTGTGCTCATGGGCTGGAAACGCAGTGCTCTGCTTTGCTTTGTTTTCAGCTCTGTCTTATGCTCCACGGGTATGATTTTAAGGAGTCTGTGTTTTTACTTGAAGAAAAAAGGAAAGATGAGTGCCAACTCCTCTCATACCACCTTGTAAAAAATTTATCAAGCTATCTATTAATGATTTGTGCAATTGTCTGTATTTGCTGTATTTTAACAAAATGCCAAAAAAATAAGCAGTGTCACGTTTTACCTTCAGAGCATCGCCAGCCTTCATGAGAATCTTGTTCTTCTGCCTTGCTCTAACATCAACAGAACAGAGTGGCCACCCTTCACCCACTTTTGATGTTCAGATGGAGTTTCAGATGGTGTACAGCGGCCATGGCACTGGGTGAATGCAGAGAGACGGCGCGCCTGGATCCGACCTGCCACAACCTGGGTAAACCCAGGTGAGAGTACCTTAGATCACAGAGGAGAGGTGAGACCCAAACAAATGAAAGGAAATTGCTGTGAGTTTTCCAAGAATACAAGTCTCCGATCTCACTAAAGTGGATTTGAAAACAAAGCAGCCCTCACTCAATTATTTAAGGTACATTTTTAGCTCTCTGGAAATATTTTGCAGTTTATAAGCAGAGCTAACTGAACTCTACAATTGTGCTTGTTTTCATGACCCTCATATTCTGAAAAAGAATTCCGAAGAAAAGTTCTAGTAGTAAACAAGAGGATGTGAACGATCGCTTCATCTTTCTGAGCCCCGACCACTGTGTGCTAACCTCCCGCCAAACTCACTGTGTCCCACCTCAAATGATATCAGGAAATGGGGTTCCAACTTCTTCTCATTCTTACCTAGTGCACGACCTTGAGTAACTCCCCTCTGTTTAAAATTTTCTCATGTGTGAAAGCCTTTTGAAGAAGAGATTCTCAAAAAAGACTGAAAACCAGGTCAAAAATCATTCTGGATGTTTTCTTCAATTGATAGAGTACCAGCTATTAACCAGCACTAGTCAGTTTCTAGAATCTGTCTTCTCTCTCCTTTCCAGGATGTGTGCAGGGTTTTAAATTAAATGAAATCAGCATTCTTTCCTCTCGACCTAACATACTTGTTCCCTCTCTCAATGAATGGCTTTTCCAAGACCGATAACTGATAATAGCGGTCTTCCACCAATAGTAACCACTATAATTATTTTTGTCTCCGAGGAGAATATTGCTTTGTTATTGAGAGCCTTCCAAGGAAGCTTCTGGAGCACTGCAGCCCAACTTTAATAGGCATTTATTAAGAGCGCCAAGAAAGCTTGCAATGTAATCTGAAACTGTGATTAAAACACACACCAATCAAAAGCTCAACAGGATACAAGTTTTAAATTAAAAACATTTCAAAAAAAGTTTTTTTTCTAGTGATAGAAATAATATATTCAATTTAGAAAGGCATAAATGTGAGAAACAGTAAATGAACATCACTCATAATCTGAATACCTAGAGGTAATTACTATAAACATTTTGGATGTGTGTGTGTGCATATTATAAATATATATACTTATATGTGTGTATATATACACACGCACATAATTCTATTGAATATACTTTTGTATTTTCCCTTTTATAGGTGATATTATATTGTATCTTTATATAACCTTTTAAAAGTTATGCATTATTTAACATTTACCAAAAGATAGGAAGAACATCAATGTAGCCATCCTTCAGCCAAATAATAAAATATTCTGATAAAGCCAAATACCCCCTTGTCTCCCCTACCAGTTCTCATTTATTTTCTCCCACTAAGAGGCAACTTGCTCTCAGATTTTGGAGATTACTATTCTATATATTTCTTTATAACTTTCTCTCATATATTTATATTCTTAAGCAAAATGTAATATGTTTTTTATGTTTTTAAACTGAAATTATTTTTATGTATTTCTTCATTTTGCTGAATACCCCTTTGGTCATTTCCCCATTATTTGGGGGGGGAGAAAATTTAAAGGGGGAAAAAAGAATGCAAAAAGAAGAATAATACTTTGTTAGGGAAATTCCTCGATGTGGACTTGTGTCACACTAGGCCATTCTCCTCCACTGCTGCACACGGCTACCAGTGTCAGAGGCACTGCACTGTAGTCTCTGTCTTACCAATGGCAGACCGTTCACTGTTTCTAGTGTTTCTTCTGCTATAGACATCACTGCTTTTTACATTCCTGGCCTGCCCTGTCTATATTATTTCTTTCACGTATGTGAGAAGTTCCCTAGGGCAGAGGTCCCAAACCTTTTGGCACCAGGAACCAGTGCTCCTATGAGAATCTAATGCTTGATGATCTGAGGTGGAGCTGACGCAGTGATGCTAGTGCTGGGAGCAGCTGCAGACATGGATGAAGCTTCGTTGACCAGCCAGTCGCCTCCTGCTGTGTGGCCCGGTTCCTAATAGGCCAGACTTGGGGTTGGGAAACCCTGCCCTAGGGAATATACTTGGAGTAAAATTGTTGGGCACACATATGTCCAGCCTACCTATATATTGCCAACTGCATCTCCAAAGTAGTTGGAATAGCTTTATTCTTTTAAGCAGTGCATAGAGTTTATATTGCTTCACATTTTTATTCATACACAAGATTGTCAGACTTTTAGATTTTTCCCAATCTGAAGGGCATAAAATGGCATATCATTATGGTTTTTATTAATCTTGCCCATTGTTTAAAAACACAAATTTTTAATAAATGCATAATAATATTTCATCCTAAGGTGATACTACCATTTGTTCACTTTTCTCTTATTATTGGACACACAGTGTGTTTCCAACTTTTCATTATATAAACAATGCTTTGTTGAATATCCTTGAACATATTTCTTTAGCCAAATGGTTGATGACTCTTTCAGGATAAATTTATGAAGAAGCGCATCATTCAGAGTGCTTCCACATGTTGCCAAATTTCCCCTCAAGAGGACGTACCTATTACTCACCAACTTCTGAGTGTGCCTGTTGCCTGCACTTTCTGTAAACACTGGTTTAATATTATTTAATAAACAGCATTATCAATTTAATAGATGAACAACTATAACTCATTTAAATTTGCAAGTTACTTCCTTATTGGTGAGTTTGGTCTTTTTTTATATGTTTATTGATTATTTCTATTTCTTATTTTGGAAACTACAAAACATTCTTGTTACCTATTTTTATATTGAGTGTCTACAGAATGAGCTAGCTTGAACTTTGAAAACATAATTTAAAACAAATTTTCTAGCAATACAATTGCAGGAAAATTTCCCCTAAGCAAATGAACTACTTTGTGTAAAGGTGCATGTTCAGATCGGAGTATTAATAATTAAGTTGCCTCGTACCATTAGGAGATAATTATATAGACTCAGAACTTTTGGACTCCTTGGTTTTGATTTTAGTTTGAGCCAAGTCACTTGATAATGTTTCTTAATAATTATGAGCCTGGCATTAATAGATTTAATATTGAAAATAAATGAAATATGTAAAAAAATGTTTTCTATAAACCCAGCATATGTATGTAGTTGAGAGAAATCTCACTGAACCAGATATCTCTTTCCAATATACTCACACACAGCCTCATGGCAAAGTTTATAATTAAATGTGGTTATGATGAGAACATAATTCAGGACTGAGACAATTTTTGACTAGGACACAGAGCCATAGAAAGGAGCTCACTCAAGCTAGGAGGAAAGTCATAAAACAAGCTGGTAATGAAGCTCATTTGCAAGGGAAATTCAGCATTTGTGTGAGCTGAGCTGATTGCTTTCCTTAAATGGAAAAAAAGATTGTCATCCTTTAAACCTGATGGGAAGGCTCTTGATTTTTCTCTCAGGAAGACTATGCCTGCTTCTCCAATCTTTCTTCTTGTCCCTATGCTGAGGTGAGAAGGCTCTGGATGTTGCCATGACACATAATTAAATGGCAATAAATTCATAAATGCACAAGAAATGTGAGAAAATAGCTCATTTGAAGTGAAATGCAATGCCCATAAACCTGAGAGAAATGTAGTGTTGAAATTAAAAGTCCAAAACTAAGAATCTAAGAATAGATACAGACTAATCTCACTATTCACAGTAATTATATTCTATAAAGTTGCTGCAAACACTGATTTAGTGAATACTGGAACATTGCTCTTATGAGAAATACAGGGCTAGGTTCCTGCGAGCTTCTGATAAATTGATTGATATAGAACCTGGTTTCATGCATGTTTCTGTTTAATATATCATTGATTTATTGGCATTGAACTCACAGACAACAGCACTATAATTCATGCCTGAACAAACTCCTCTAACACACACGTTTTCTCCATAAGGCACATCACAACATTCTCGTGCTTAGGAACACTTGGCAACACTTAGGCATTACTCATGGGGGCCGTTTTGAATATGAAACCCCCCAAAAAAGCACAAAAATGCAAAAAACTTAGAGTCCTAAGTAGTTTGGGAAGAGAAAACTTTTTTACAGCATGAAGGCTGAAATAAGAAGGCAGAGCACTACCTTGTTCCACCTCAGCTAGGAACATGCACTCTGGGAAACTCACTTTTTCTCCCTCTGCACATGGTTGGGAATGGCCACTGCTGCAGAAATATTGCGAAAAAAGACCAGTTAGAAACCAAGCACCACTCAGAGAGTTGGAGAACTCAGGTTTATCATGCCAGCAGTCCCAGAAGAGCTAGGGCTCTGAAGATCTGGGCCCAAGCAAGGGGCAATGTTGCTTTTATATTCGTGCTGTTACAGTTAGCATGGGCTACTGGCAGTTACGCAGTACATGATTTAGTAATTTAGATAATACATCTGTTATCAAGACAGAACAATCATAGAGGAGTGTGGGTCTTTCAGTTGATCTTGAGGTCACTCTGCTCTTCAGCCTATGCAGTTAGCATGTCCACAGAAAGCAGAACAAAGAAGGGATTAGCTTTTTAAGTGCAAATTCCTCTTTACCACAAAAGTACCAAGAGTATTGATTTGAGAGTAGCAAATAAATTTCAGTGAGTAAGCAAATTCACAAATATGGAATCCATGAGTAATGGGGATCAACTGTGATACAGGTGAACAGCTTTGCTGTTGCTTTTTCTAGGCACTAGAGGTGAAGCTACACCTGTGTGGCAGACATTGGTTGTTTCATCTTCCATTCTTTTTTTTTTTTTTTTCCTGGTAACATCACTTAGTTTTTCTTGAGAAACGATTCTTCCTCCACAATAAGTCTTTTTGGTGTTTCAGTCAATGATCATGTTCTCTTACAGCCAAGAGATGAACATGCAACCCAAGCCAGACCAGTAGGAATGGCCTCCCTGGGAATGTGAGTCTTGAGCTTAATGACTCAGAAAAGAAAGTGCTGGAAGCTGATTCATGAGGTAGAGGCACCTATAAGAGGTGGTCTTTTGGTCCCTGCATTCTAGATCCTCATGTCTGGTCTGCTCTGGGTCATGTCCTTTTAGCTTCTTCCAGGTTATCATCTGCTTCCCATTCTTCCTTTAGATTCCTTTTCTGCTTAAGTTAGCCAGAGTGAGTTTCTATTAATTTTGACCAAAGGACCTTTATCAGTACAGATTCTAAAAATGGGGGGTAAGGATAGGGAGTGTGCCTGTTCCATTTTGGCTCCTTCTTCTGAACTATAGCACTTTCTGTTTAAAGATTAGCATAGAGCTAATTGAAAGTAGAGCCCTAATGCCCACACATTTTAGGGCCAGAGAATGTGGCCTTCAAATGATATTGTGGCTAATTTCTATATATTTTTGGTGCTTATGCTTGACCTTTTTAAAAATTATAATATACTCACAGATGGAAAAGGACATATAAATATGCAAATCACTCTGGCCATCTACAGCTTCATTTGTTGACAGTTGAACTTCAGCGGCCTTAGAGAGCCTGACCTTAGGCTTTTATCAATAGCACTAAGAGCACTAGGCAGCAGCTGGTGAATAGAGAACTCTGAAAAGCAAGAACCACTGTTCTCTTCTTTCCTAATGCTCTAACTCCTCTGAATAAAGTAAGGCCTCTATTATTACTTCTCTTTCAAATGGTTGGCAAAACTCAACATATACCAAGTGTTTTAATTAAATAGTTGGCCTTATTATTGCTGTTGAAATGAAAAGTTGGGTTTACATTATAACATACAAGAGTACCCCCAGATACTTTTACTTGAAAAATGCTGACAAAATTAGCCCAATGACTTTAAAGACCTAAGTTTCTAAAATCCTACTGAGTTCATCAATTCAACCATTCAATAAACATCTAACAAGCACCTACTGTATTTTAGGCACTGAACTAAGCATTCGGGACACTGAGTTTTGTTCTGTCCTTCACAGATATTGATTTTTTGTGTGCTTCAGGAAACCCACATTTTTGTACCTGGGTCTCTCATCCTGATGGAAGAGGTTTAGATATAAACAAATGACACTAAAATGCACTCTGTTCTTGTTTATTCTGTAGGCTAATCAAAGGGTGCCTAGCAGCATCCTCTCTTCTGAGTGGTTATTAGAAATTCAGGAAAAGATGAAGGAAAAAAGGCAGTTTAGAGGTGGTGAGTCTTGAGGGACGAGAGTTACACTGCATAAGTGAGGCTGAGAGTTAGGCCTTAAGCAGTGAAGAGCTTTGCTTTTCAGAAAGACAACCCTGGCAGCTACATCAAGATGGTCTATATAGGGAAATAAATATAGGGTGACAATAAAGCTACGAAGGACATGAAGACCAACGCCATTAATCCCAAGTCCCCGCATGTGCCTTCTTGTTTTCATAGCACTGTAGAGAGTGTACTTGCTAGATCTGATCTTCTTTGACTTCATTAAAATCATCATTGTCAGTAAATACCTTTCTAGAACCCGCCATTCTGGCTGTGGTATCAGGCCTGAAGGGGCTCAAAAATGAACAGCTCCTGATTTTCACTTCCAGATATCACTAGTCAGATTGGGAAGGTCAGAACGTTGAGTGTGTGCTCACTGAACATGGTTATGACACAAGAGCATGTACACCTGCCGTCAAGTAACTGTTATGGAATCAGGAAAGTGTCCCGCCGGCTAGTGTTGCTGGGAAGAGATTTAAGAGATGTAGGCTTGGAGGTGGGCCTCTTCACCCCTGTCAGCTGGACAAGCTCTCAGGCTGACTCTTAACTAGCCATTCTACAGCAATTCCAACAGTATGAAACCATTAAGGAGACATAATTATTGACTGAGGCATTCTACACTCAGGGGGACAATTGCCACGTTATTTAATTTTTCTAAATCATACTGAAACTCTGCCCAAGTCTCATCTGCTGGGATGCAGAGAAATACTCATTTTAGTATAAATGGGGCTCCCTCACTACCTTTCTAAATTGCACCCTGGAATTTTTGGAAAGGTTCCCTGTTCTCCAGTCCACGTTGACCTCTGTTGACATCTTCGTTGTCTAAGTTCTGGAATCCCTTGAAGGGAGTCTAGATAGCTTCCATGCCCAATTTGAGATTAGAACCCTTTGAGATTAGGTTGGGAGTCCCTGGCCTGAAGTTCCTTTTCACCTGGAGGGGTGGAACATCCATGTCTCCAGGCCAAGGTCCCATCTTGCTGAGATACTGAGGTGGTTGATGCTTCAGCTTCTGGGAGAGTTCCACTTGATATTCTAATATTTCCTCAGCTTGTCTTTCAAGCGGAGGTTGAGCTCCTATTGTAAGCAGACTAATGACCTCCAAAGATGTCCATGTCTTAATCCCTGGGAATGGAGTATGCTGCTTTATAGAGCAAAAGGGATTTTACAGATGTGATGAAGGATTTTGAGATGGGAAGAGTAGTTTGGATTACCTGGGTGGGTCAATATAATCACAAAAGTCCTTACAAGTAAAGGAGGGAGGTAGGAGAGTAAGATAAACTAGAAGATGCTGCACTGCTGGTTTTAAAGACAGAGGAAGAGGCCACACACCAAGTCGAGAAAGTTTCCCCTAAAAGCTGGCAAAGGCAGAAAACAGATTCTCCCCTAGAGCCTCCAGAAGGAACATAGCTCTACTGACACCTTAATTTTAGCCCAGTGAGACTATTTCAGACTCCTGACCTCAAGAACGGTAAGATAATACATTTATATTAAATCTCTTAATTTATGTTAATTTGTTACAGCAGTAATAGGAAACTAATACCGACCTCCTTTTCTGAGGACAGAGTAGAGGCATGTGGGGCTCAAACCTACCCATTTTGCTTCTTACCATGTTGCTGAAATATTAATCATTGATTTATTTGATTACCACACAAAATGGAGCTGGCTGCCTTGGGAGGGAGGCCTGCTGCTGTGACGGATGGAGTTCAGAGCCACTTGTCAGAGATGTCTTGGACAGGATTTGTGCTTTTGTGTGTGTAGGAGGTGGGGCAAGGGGAAGAGATTAGTCTAGAATGTTTCCTTCGGTTCTTTCTATACCTGTGTTTCCATTATTTTGAATTTAAAAAGAAAGACTCCTTTCTTTTCTATGGTCAAATAACAGATCCCTTGTTCTAAACCCTGGAACTTTTTTTGTTTTTGCATTTGGAGATGGTAATATAAGCTGCCAAGATGGTTTATAATCCTGTATTTGAATAACATTCAAATAGCAAAAGGGGCTTCCTTACACCACATGCAGCAGCAGCCCTGTGTTATGTGGATCAGGCTCATTTTGCATTTCTACAATAGGGATTTTTCAACATTCCAAAGCAAACCCCAGCCTGAGAGTGAGACCTGAGAAGTATCTGGAGCTCATGAAATACAGAACACTCTGAGAATCTTGGATCCCAAGTTCATTCTTTATGCAGACTGGGAGTGAGCTGGGACAGAACTGGGAAATGAGTTCAGTATGTGCTGGTGGCCTCAAGAGCCTCAGTTCCCTCATCTGTAAATGAGAATGACAAGACCTGCAGATATAGGGTTGTTGAAAGAATTAAATGTACGTTCAAAGCATAGCGCTTTGTAGGTGCAAGATGTTAAGCAAATGAGTTTCCTGGATACTCTGTGACAATATTTTAGCACTTCTCCCCTGTTCCCAGTATGTTTACTTCCTTCTCCATGACCTTCAAATTAAGATGCTGTATTTGGATTTAATTCTTCCTCTGCAGAGGACTTGAACATTAAATGTGCTGCCCAGAGAAGGTAACACTTAACTGAATGAAAGCAAGTCACATGGTGGCAGTTTGGGTGCAGAGAAACAGGGTGGAGAGAACACTGGGCTGGGGGGTGCTGTGGCCAAGCACAGGGGATGTCGCTGGGTGGCTTTTTGCTCCTTCTCTTTGTGGCTCACTCAATACCACATGAACTTCGGCCTTCAGCCTCTTGGAGGGTGTTCCTCAGGGAAAACGGGAGGCTTGGTACCATCCACCGCTCCCTTAGGGAGAGTAAGGACATGCCCTACTGATGACAATCTATTCACTCCATCTTCCAGAAACATGACAAAAAAAAAAAAAAAAAGAATAACCTGAAAACGGAGTTTCATTTCTTCTTATTCTGCACAGATTCTTCTAAGGGGACAGTTGTTTCCGCCACCCTTCTCTGGGCATGGTAGCCCCATCTGCCCATCTTACATCTTGGAAGGCCTTTGGTATCACCTCAAGCACACTCAGCCCAGTCCTTCCCCCTCTGGGGGATTTGTGTCACCTCTTTCAGCTTTAGTTTTCCCAAATGAGGCAATGAAGCTCCAGTGCTTTTTGACCTATGACATCTAGACTGTAACTGAAGATTGAATACTCTGAGAGCAGTGTCCTGTGCTCATGACTTTTCCTGACTTTCATGAGTTAATAAGGTTAATGGAAGATTTCCCAAACTCAGAAAAATGTCACTTTCCCTATTTGCAAGAATGCATGGACCAGAATCAACCCGTTTTTATCACACTCAGTGACTACCCTTTTCTTTTCTCCCGCTAATTACCCTCACTCAGGACCAAAGTGGGCCACCATTCTTAAGCAGTCTGCCCTCACATCATGCAGGAATTCAGAAGAGACTGTCTCCACATCTCTGAGAAAGGTACAAGCTTCCCCACAAACCTGTGTTTGTGTGTGTGCCTGTCTCTTGCTCCTTCTGGATAGGCAGAATAATGCCCTGCCCCTGCTACCCTACAAAGATATCTGTGTCCTGGTTCCCAGAACCTGTGCATTTGTACCTTACACAGTATACAGGACTTTGTAGGTGTGATTAAGTTAAAGACACTGAACTGGAGAGATGATCCTGCTTGAGTCCAGGAGCCAGAGTTTGAGATGTAACAAGGGAGGCACACAGCCAGGGATGCAGCATAAGGCAGGCTTGGCCACGTGTTATTGGCCTTGAAGACAGAGGAAGAGGCCATGAGTTATAGAATGCAGGTGGTCTCTAGAAGCTGGAAAAGGCAAGGAGTAGATTCTCCTTTAGAGCCTCTAGGAGGAACCACCAGCACCGTGCTCTTACCTGGGCGAAACCCATTGCAAACTTCTCACCTACAGAACTGTAAGATTATTATTAAATTGTATTGTTTTAAACCACAGAGTATGTGGTAATTTGTTACAGAAGCATAATAAAATCTATTCAATAGGGTTTTTTTTTTCCAAATAGCTATGGGTTCAGGCAATTTCAATCCTTAATCACTAAGCCTAAGTAGTATAAGTGCACCATATCTATTCCAAGATTGTCTTTTCAAGGAAGATATCAACATAAAGATGGAGTAGGGAACACGCTCCAGGCTAGATGGTTAATTAGATTATACACTAGTTCTATAAATTGGGCCTATGGGTTCTATCAGATTGTTTTTCCAGGAAAGGTAAGCTCAGAATCACCTTCTTTGTGTATTTGGTCCCATGGCATCAATTGCATGTGTTCTATTCTTGCTGTAATACCTCGCCACATACACATGAACACACACAAGCACACACAGTCACACCCCCAAAAATGAAGGGGTAAAAAAGCATTCTTTAATGTTGCTCCCCAATTTAAATCACTTTTCTAAAGAGAACAATGCCTGAATTATCTCAGCAGTTCAATCTGATTCAATTAAAAATAATTTATGAACTACATGATGTTGGCTTATAAATCAGATGTAGAAGAGATAGTTTCTACCTTGAGTAGATCAGCCAGCTGGATCAGCCAGCTGAAGAGGGAAGAGAGGATTATCTTAGTTTTATTACAAAGGTGCTCAGAGAACAAAGTGATACAATTTAGATGAGGGCTTTGTTCTCCTCACCTTTCTGTAGCTCTATTTTTTTTTTTTGTCTTTATAAACAACCATCTCCTGAACACTCACAATCTCTTCACTAGCATCCCTTTCTCCCTTGCCCCTAATGGCTGGGGCTTTGCATGTGACCTTTACTGCTCGTTCCATACCCTCTCCCTCAGCGGTCACCTGCTTTCCAAGCCCACATTTCATACCTGCTTCTCTGCCAAGACCCTCACACTTCTGGGCCAAGACAACTCCCTTGGATGTCTCGATGACACATCAAACAGGTCTAACCCCAGCCATGTCTTCTTCTCACCCAGATAGTCATGGCTGCCTGCATCCTGCCTCTGTCAGCAGCTCTATCATTTTCTGAAACTTGAAAGTCTAAATTATATTTAATTCATTGCTTCTCACTTTTTAAGTTCTAAGTCTATCACTTTGTTGCTAATTTTTATTATAGCTCTCATGTCTTAAATGCTTTCCAGTTGAGCCAGACATTGTAGTCCATCACCTCATATAATGTTCACATACCCTATGAGCTAGGTGTTGACACTGAGAGAAGTCAAGTTCACATAGCTGGTAAGTAGCAAGCCTACGAGTCAACCTGGGTTTGTCTGACTTAACTGCAGTGTTAAATATGTTTTTAATTTGTAATATTTTATGATGCTTTGACATCTCAGAGCCTTGTGGTCCTGGGAAGGAACTGTCCCTCCTAAGGTTATCTGTTTCCTAGGGATAGCAAACAGCTAGCCTGCAAGCACATCTTCGCTATGCAAACTAACTAGTCTAGAGCCCAAACTCCCAACCACTTTCTTCATGTAACTCACATACCAAGCCAATCAACACTCCCCCTGCCCTAAAGTACCCTAGGGCCAGGTACCCACAAACTAGGAATCACCCTGTAACCCAGATCTCACCAAAATTACTCAAGCTATCCAATCTTAAATTTACTCAGCATATCTACCCCTTTCACCCATTTCTTACCAAGGAACCGCAGTAAGGGCTCTTGACCGTGCATTCTCCTGGCATCTTCCGCCTCCAGGAGGCCCTGGTACTTGCCCCTGTGGCCTGTAAGGCACGGCAGGCCCTGCCCTCCTAGGAACTATGAGTAATTCCCCTTCTTTCAAGGTGGTTGTGCTAAGTCTGTCATCTTACCACCCCCGATCAAAACAAAATCCTGGGTACATTTTAGAAGAACTTTCTGTTTAGCCTGTTTTTTCCCATTTCTCTTTTTCCTTGTCTTTTCACCTTGATAATTCCCCCTTAATCCTACTTCTAGAACCCTCCTTTTTACAGCAAGGTCAGGACCTTCTCAAACTTGTTTGCACATTAGAATCACCTGGTGAACCTTTAATGGTGCCACACCTCCTCACCCCACCCTGAGGTTCCAAAGTAATTATTTGCAGGTGGGGCAGATTCTCAAACATAGGCAGATATCAGAATCACCTGAAGGGCTTGTTGTACGTTTATTGCCTGAACCCACTACCAGAATTTCTGATTCAGTAGTTCCAAGGCATGCCTGAGAATTTTCATCCTAATGAGTCCCTGATGGTGTTAACCTGGCTAAGTAAGACATTCACAGTTTTAAAAGATCACCAGGTGATTCTAACAGGCAGTCAGGGCTGAGAAGCATTGACTTGGATGAAAGTCAAATGGAGACTACTGTGAACTTGAATCATGAGTAAATTACTTGAAAAAAACAAGATCTACAAAGATTGATCCCAACAAAGAACCATGGTTTCTGAAGTCAGTGAAATCCTCTGATATGCAATAAATGGTACTTTTGCGACCTCTGCATTTTGGTTGCACAACCTTGAACACAATACAAAGTCTTTCAGTACCAGGGGTCTGGAAGGCTCTGTCTACACACAAAGGTGAGCCTAGCTGAGACCCGTGACAATGGCGGAAGAACCATGATAACGTAAATGAGCAGGTGCCTGGGCCAGAGTGGGTGTGTCTGCAGCAGTGACATGGCCACCAAGATTGCAGGATGAGGCCCTGGCATAGTCATGAGGAAAACACTACTCTTTCAGCATCACGTTTATTATATAAAGCCTGTTGTGTGGGATATTCAGTGAGGGATGTCTTTGAACACATTCCTGTTCGAGCATCTGAGGTACGTGGCTCAAATTGTCACTGGGTATTTAATGAAACTTGAGCGTGTGGTGAGACAAAGTGAAAATTATAGGGATCCAATGGCTGGATGAGGATGAGGGGAAGCACAAAGTTTAGAGCTCCCCTCCCTGTATCCTGACCTCCTAAAACCTTGCCAGTAATTCAAATAAGAGCTGCTATTCCCCCTCTCCACTCCTCAAATGCCATAAAGATATTGGTAAACATCTAGTAGAACAAGTGGCTCTGAGGACTGACATAAAATGATTGCTGTAGATTGCAATAGCTAGTTTTGTGGTTTTCTGGATAATCCCACATTTCCATTGCCTCTAAACTGAATGCTGAGGCAGAACACCTGTGGCTCTTCCTAAAGAAACAAACTGAGGAAGCACAGGGAATCTTTCCTTGCACAAAAATATTTCTGCTAGGATGAGATTTTCCCCTTGGCTAAGGCACGGTCCACGCAAAATTCTGGCCATATCAGATACATCTTTTCTGGAAGGGTTCTCATATTTTCAGTTTATCAGATCACCCAGTTGAAACCTGCAGAAGCATTAATGAGAGAACAGAGAAGTGGTAGATTTTGATAAGGTCGAGGTGGGGCCAGGCAGACAGGTAGACAGTCAAAAAGTAAGAGGAAATTGGAAGCACAGGGTGGATATAGAGCTTGTGGTTGATGGGGATGAGGTTAAACAGATTAGGGAGGCAATTTGAGGGAAGAGCCACTAAAGTGTTGGGCAGGGATGGGAAAATGTATTGATGGCAACCTGGGGGGCCAGAATAGTCTCTCCCAGGCCTGGCCCCTAGTGTTGGAGCATATTCCTACTGGAGAGCGCAGCATCGGGACCCCGCAGTGGAAAGGAGGGCTCAGCTTCAATGTCTGCTGTGTCATTTTCTAGAAAAGACTGCCCCTCCCACCCCTGCCATGCCCTGGGAGTCTCCTCTTCCCTCACCCCTCTAAAATGAGGAGACCACCTGCTAGGTCTACCTGCTGGAAGGTCATGAAAACCAAGTGAAATTCATAGTGTAAATGCCCAGGGCAGGGACGGAGGAATCAGGAATACAAAGGCATAAAGTATCAGCAGAATCTGAATTGTCACCATCAGAGAACCCAGATTCACTGATTCCTCCTGTTCATGAAAGGTAACGTTGAGCTTGCTTTGCCAAATCTTTATAGCTTCTTTAGAATAATGCCATGAAGAAGCCATGCATAACAGCAACCTGCAATGTTGTTAACAGCGCCAAGGGCGTGGATTTCTTGGCTGAGGCAATGTCATGCTCATTTCTACTCTCACTTTTTCAAGTTTTCCTACAATGTCTCTCTACCACAGCCTGGGGTAGGGGGTGGGGTCGCAAGCCCAGGAGAGAGTCCCCTTCTTTTCTCACACCCTCTCCAAGATGAAATACACACACTCTGTTCTCAGCTCCCCGTTTCCCTGATTGAATATGTGCCAAATCATCCAGATCACCTATAAATCGGCCCACACTCAAATCACACCTGTCATCTGGTCTCCATTCAAACCTCCTCTGCGAAATGTCTTCTTCCTACATGGTTTTTGCACCAGCTCCTTCTTGGCGGTGGCTCTCCAAAATCCGGGAACTATCTCCTGAAGCATTTCAAGTACTTCTGCCTGAAACTATGAGCTCACTTCTTGCTGGTTTTGAAGAATGATCACAAATGTGAGCAAACCCAATGTGTTCAAAGGTCTCCATTCCTGTGAATTGTTTGAGGGCATGCTTCTCTTTTTAGCTTAAGTCCCTAATACCTCTGGCTTCAGATAAGAAAGTGAAAGGAGGGCCACTGAAATAACAGCCCTACTAAGGATTCGAGTTACATCCCACCTTTTTCTAAGTTGGAAGCTGAGCAATTTGGGGGAATTGGCCAATATATCACAAAGTGGATTTCAGTCTGGACAGGAGAAAGCCTGTGGGTTGGAAGCCTTGTCCCCCAATCAGTTTTCTTCAAAGTGCTAATGTGGTCTTGTGACTGGAAACTGTTGAAGGACATGGTCCTTTTACACATGTAGGGCCAGGCCATCAGTCTTTCCAGACAAGGTCAGAATAGAGTAGAAGACACTTTAAAAGTTCTTTTTCTTCATTTTGTGGAAGGGTGTTTTGTGAGTCCAGAGCAGACATGGCATAAGCAGAAAACACCACCACCCAGCAGGCAGTGGACGGCCCGGCCCAGGGTAGAGAGAGCAATGCCCACTCGGCAGCAAGAAGGGTGAGACACGTAGCCTAGAATGGTAAGAAGACAAAACCACATCTTTTTAAAACCACATTTATCACTATATTTAAGATACAGACATAGTGTAAAGAAGAACACAATGCCTACCTATGTACATACCAACCAATTATAAAAATAAAACATCAACAACATGGTTGTGAACTGTTCACAGCTGTGACCTTTCTCAATCTCCCTCCAGGGAACCCCTCTCTTGACTTCAGTGTTAGTCATAACAAGGCATCTTTTTGCTCTTTTACTACATATGTATATGAGTCACCAATACTTTTACCGTTAAAGTATGCTTTGAAAGGCCAGGAGTTGAGAGAAGAATCTGGAGCCAGCTCATGGGGGAAAGGAGGAAAGGTAGGGAGGTGGGATGTTGTCCTGGGCCATGACCCACCTTGTCCTTCTGTCACCTCAGGTGTGACATTTTCACACTGTGTTGCTATTGTCAATTTAATGGTCTATGGTTGGTTCTTTTTGGGAAGGTGCCGTCTTAGTTCTTAATAGATGCTACTGCAGGTACATGAAAGGCACTCAGAAAAATACCTGTAGAATTAATGAAAGAATTTATCAGAGAGAATAGCGGGTTCAAAGGCCTGAAATGGGGGCTTTCAAGGCCAGATGGAGGGGTCTGTATTTTTCTCATATGCAATGTATCAGAATGATTAAGATGGTATAAGGTGTAGAATAAACAGAGAGCACAATTGACGAGCTAGGAAGCTCTCCAGTTTAGTTGTACAAACAATTATTGAACGCTAGCTTTGGCCCAGGCACTGTGCTGGGCTCCAGAACAAAGGACAATGTGTAGGCCCTATTGATTAAAAACATAGCCTAAGTGTCCTGTCCATGTCCAAGGGCAAGGTCATCATGGCTGAAATGTCTGACTTAGAACCCTTGCATGTTTGTTCTAAGAGGCTCTGATCACCAATGGGACAACAGACAATTTATATATTTGCAAATAATATTGAAAAATATAAACCATAATTTGTGGCATCTCGGAGTTTAGATTGTACAGTTAGTTCTAGCCTGTGGTTTCCCAAGAAAAAAGCCTGGTTGACAACTGGACGGCCTCACCCCTGATGGCTGCCATGAACACTTGGAAGGATCTCAAATCCTCAGCATCTACAAACACAGTTATTGGGTAAAGATCTAGGGTTCCAAGTTTTCTAAGTCAGAAGCTGAGCTATTTTGGGGAGAAGATGAGGCCAGCAGGGGAAGGCAGTGGGCCCGTGTGCCTGGCGCCTGCTGTGTGGGATTTGAGAGTCTAAGCATTCCTCTGTAAATTCATCCCCCGCTGCTTTTCACAGACACTCTACCTAGGGTTCTGGAATTAGGAGAATTTGACCAGCTTAAAAATAACTTTGTGCAAAGACAACCTACGCTAAGAATTATGCAGTACCTGCTTTTGAATGTCCTATGTATGGCATCAAAAAAAAAAGAACTGTCCAATCTTGATTTCTGCTCATACTTTTTCAACACACAATTGCATACTAATCAAACCCACAAAGGCAAGGCAGCAGTATGCCATATTTTGAAACCCTAATTTGGAGTTGTGTTCCTTTTAGACCCAGCTCTTAGGTTTAAAGTCTGAAATCACTTGTACAAATACCACTGTGTATTCCACTAAGCAGTTAAGCTGTTTGAGGTTCTTCTCCAGTATTTGTGGGTCAGCAGGGGGACCATCCCATGCAAGTTCACAGAGGTGCAGCCCTGAATGGGCAGAAGTTTGCATCCTGACCACTAACAGGTAAACTTAGAGATTGAAAATAATCTTAGAGATTCAAAATATTGTTATCCAAAATGTTTTACATTTATTTAAAGCTCTAATGATGTATTAGATTTATGCTTGAATCCCTGCACATATTATTGCTAAAACATGTGGAAATTTTATAAGTCAAACATGCAAGACTTTCTATTTCCTTTTAAAAGGACAACTTTCATGTTCTGTTTCAAGAATGTCACCTAAGTTAGATATTTGGGTATGCCTTTTATTGGTGACTTCTGGAAATATTTTTAAAGCTCTAATTATTTTCAAACAATAAAGAAATATTTTTTAAAACATTTTTAAATGTCTTGAGTTTATTCCATGTTTTAAATATTTGAAAATACACAAAGCTTCAACCTATGCCACTGTTTTCATTGTATCTCTAATGCGTCATCACTTGGATAGGAGTTTTCTGTAATTTTTTTGACACATTATGTTCTTCCTGTTTTTGTGTAGCTTCCTTTGACCCAATAACCAGATTTCCTACATTTTATTATATTCCTTTCTCATCACCTCCGAAGATACTCTTTTCTAGTCTCTCAATCATCACCCTTTACCTCAAATTTCCATGTTTCCCTTTATATCTGATCCTCTTCTTGGGAAACAAGAAGTGATATGATAAAAGGAGCAAAGTCTATAGGTTGGTTTACCCACAGTGCCTTTTCCACCTCAGAAGGGTGATCTCAGAGGGGCCAGCACTTCCACAGTGCCCTCTGTAAGTCTGCAAGCACGGAGGAGGGAACAGAGAACCAAGGGCTGGGAAGGGCTAGGAGCACATACCGTACCAGCACAATAATACAAGGACACCGATTATAGTGAATCCTTTATTTTGCTGACCTTTTGCACAGATAGTTTACATCTCAACTCTAGTTCACTATTCCAGGTGACTGATGAAGGGGCAGATTCCTTCTTACCTGGTGCCAGCTTCCTCTAAAATATGGAGAGTACCCACCTTCCAGCCAGGAAGAGGAAATGAATAATGGGTGATTATCTAACAGACTGTGCAGAGAACACCCTGAATGTAAGGCAAACAAACAGACAAAATCAGCTAAATGCTCTCTGCAAAAAAAAAGTTGCCCTTCCAATGGGCAGATGGAGAAGAGGCAGGCTTGACTGAGGAGGGTCACGCCTCTCTCTATGGGATTTCTTCCCACTGGCCCGATAAGTACTTCTGGAGCTTTTGTCAGCCCTTCTGCAAAGGCTTCATTTATGTTCGTTAAGTTCCTATTCCTGAAAGCTGAGTTGTTCCTCTCACGAAGTGGAAATGGAAACATCTGTCTGGCTTGACTCCCTGGGTCTTTCAGTCAGAGGACAATGTCATGAGTTACTTCTGTGTCCTGTGGTGTCTAAAGCAGAACTGCTGTGTGCCAAAGGGTCTGAGACCTCTGGAAGGCCCCTGGTGGCTTTCCCGTCTCCCTTCTATTAACAGAAGATTTCATGCATCAAATACCTCAGCATATTTGAAATGTAAAAGCCCAAATAGAAAGACCTTGAAATCCAGTTGAGATGTAGACAGAGTGACAGGCCTGCACGAGTGGCAGCTGGTTACACAGAGGGAACAGAATCCTCTACTTTTAGCATCTGGACAAATAAAAGCCCTCTCCTGTCAGAAAGTTAACACTAATAGGAAGCTCACATGAAGCCATAAATAAAATGAAAGAGAGGAGGGGTGAGCTTTCCCAGGGGCTGAGTTCAAAAGTCAAGTGGTCAGTCAGCCAAACAGTATCCACTCACATAGAAATGTGGCTGCTTCCCAGATCTCTCCTCTCCCAAACTCCACCCCTTGCATGTTTCCAACATTCTCTTTCCAGAGCTCTTTGGGGTTTCCAGTCACAAGCACTTGGACAAGCAGTTGCCTGATAAGATTTGGCTGTGGGGAATGCAGGGAGGGGCAAGTGGACAGGCTGGAGTGGGAGGTGATGACAGTAGCAGCAAGCACTCATTCCTGTGACAGCTCTGGGCCTGGGCAGATGGTGAACCCCAGAACAGACGGGGCCAGGCAGTGACCCCATCTCAGAGGGCTCAAGATGTGCTGAGAAAAACATGGTGTTTGGTCTAATTCATGAAAGCCATTCGTTCCCAGGCTGCCCATCTCAAGGTAGGGCTTCTTCAAGCATCCAAAGACAGGGCTGGGTCCTCGAATTTTGAGGAAAGGCTCAATCATGCATTTCTTTGACAAGAGATGGAAAGTGCTGCTGTGGGTGAAGAGGGAGGTTAAGGTATTAATTCTGCAAAAAAAAAAAAAAAAAAAAACCTGGCAAGATAATATATTCTTGAGTTGAGAACTGTTCCCAATATACTTTTAAGAAAGGAAACTAACTAGAGAATGACTAAGAAAGGCAGTCTATGGGGTGTCCTATGACAATGGTAAGTCAATGGTTTGAAGATAAAGTACACATGAGCTACCAGACACTATTCTTATCCCATTTATTTAGAGGGCCTTACAGACATAGAATTGGTTGATTTAGTAGAAAAGAGAAGAGAGAAATTCAGGTCTTGACTGATTGAGGAACGAAAGGCCTTCATGTGAAGAAGAAAAGGAAATCTTGGTGGGAGGTGAGACAAAAGAGGGCTATAGACAAACTCTCAAATTTCCCTGCACAAATGCAAACTTGAAATTGCAAAAGATCTCACCATGGCACTGGTATCAGCAACTTGGTACTGTGAGGGATTCATGGGATTAAATAAATCTATCATATTTGTTTGTGACTATTTTAATATTGTTGTTGGGACCTGGGAAATTCATGGTGTTCTAGTGTCCCCATCTTACCACTTATTCTGGGAAGAGTCATCCATCTGCTTCTTACCTACCTCCCGAAAGCATAGTGCCATAGAAATGAATCTGGGAGAGAGTGGCTTACCTGGCCCAACCGAGATGAAGAAATTCATGTTGAAAAGTAAAGCCATTTGCATGAACCACACAACTAGGAGAGATAATAACACAAACTGAAGACAGTATTAGAAACAACACCTAGCAATTTCCAAGTGGGACATCCTAAAAAGAAACGTTTCAGGAGAACTCCTCATCATGAAAGCCCCAGAAAGACTATAATGAGGATGACATTGAAATAAATAAATAAGTAAAGCAGTGTGAGGAAGTTAAGAAGAACCTTTCAACCTTGCAGATCTTCAAAACCATCTTGTGTGTAAAGAGAAAAGTAACTGACCTTCCAATGAAGAAGAGCTTTGGGTGACATCATGGATACATTTGAAAACTATTCATAACCTATAATGTGTGATTCAAGTATGGGTATTTAAAAAAGAGGGTTGTGCTTGAACTGTGAATCTGAATGTTGATACTAGAAACACGTGATTTCCCAATTTGCAAATATTGCCAGAGAACTAGTTGCACAAAAATTATATACACAAGGATGAAGTTCTACTCCTAATATTTGCCAATCCAAGAAAAGACAAATGTAGGCTTACCTAGCACATAACTAAATATTTAAGTTCTAAATAGAGCTAATGAGCCATTAAATGGGTTCTACCCTTCCATCCTTCTATCAACCTACGAGACCAATTTTGACATCAGATGCCAGAATGTGATGGTGCAGGGAGAGTCTCTCACCCTGCTCCCCTTCTTTCCTCTCCCAGTCTTGCTTCTTTAAGACAATTCACATGGATGCCTCGTCCTACATGTCCAAGCCCCGCTCACACCATTTGCAAGCTGTTGCTGCCCTGAACTAGGCAGAAATATAGCAAACATGGGTACCTGGAGGACCAGAGGTAACAAGGAATGTCAGATGCCATCTTGGGAACACTCCTGCTTGTGCCAGCTTCCAACCACCGCTGCGAATATGCAGTTCAAGGTCATTCACCTGAAAAGATGTCTGGAATAAATTATTAAGGCAAGTTCTAAAGTGCCATATATAGAACAACACAATTTTTGTTAAGGAAAAAAGTGTAGTAAAAAATCTGGATATATACACACATAAATCTGTGACTTTTATTATCCTTTTAATAATGCTATTTCTACTATTATAGCTCCTCAAAAATAATTATTTTTGATTGCTACTGTAGTGTGACATTAAAATAGAGAGAGAGGTGAAGGAAGAAAGAAAAAAGAGAGAGAGAAGGAGTAGGAGTAGAGATTTGAATACAGCAATATATTGTGTTTCACAACTATGGGAGGCACACAGATGATGGACATATCTGAGGAATATTCTCAACGGGTGATTGTTGACTTGAAGTAGGAGAAGCTACATAGACATCTGGTCTCCATCCTGATAAGAACGGTCTCATCAGTAATGTGGACAATAAAACAGAGAGCGTTCATAAAGTTGGTGGATGAAGAACAAGATGCCGGGAAAGATAGAATCCAAATGCGGTAAAGTCAACTGCAGACTAATTGATGAAGAGTTTGTGCAGACAGATTGCGCAAACATGATCTGGCAATGCATCCATCTGTGAGTAAGGGCAGCCAGAAGAGAGATAAGAGCAGAGCAAACACAGGATGGTAATGGAGTAGCAACAAGCTAGTTAACACAGGCCTACACATATTTGTTGAATACCAAAAGAAAAAAAGAGGAAAGAGACTAGTAACTGTATGATGGCCATCTATTCATTCCCGTGTCAGCTGGGCCAGGGAGTACTGGAGGTTGTGGTCTGGGACCTAATACCTAAAGCAAGAAATAATATTGGCAAAGCCTCCCGGACAATAACTAAAATATTTACATGTTTGGGCATGAGACCTTTTAAGCCAGAATCTTAGTCGAAAGGAAAGAACACCACGTTGGGGTGCTTATTAATAAAATGCTAAAGACATAACAAACTAGTATGGAAAATAACGCAATATTACCATATCACCACTCCAGTTGGAACAGAGATTACAGATATAATTTAATTGCCTTTGGCTCCCTGATCTCATTTCCCTTCTTCCGTCACTAGAGGTAACCTCTATCCCCAAGTTAGCAAATATTCTTCCTCACAATGTTTTTGTACTTTTTCTACGGGTAATATTGTTTAGAGTAAGTTAAACTAATTGCTACTGATTTAAGTGATGTGATTTTACAACTTATCGTTTTCCCATTCATTTAGCATTATGTTTTTGACATTCATTCATGATGAAGTGTGTCACTTTAGTTCATTAACTTTTGCTCCTGTGAAATAATAAATATACAGTATTCCACTATATAAATATACCACAGTTTATCCATTTATTATTGATAGGCGATTAGATTTTTCTTTTCTTTCACTGAAACAAATAATGCTACAGTGAGCATCTTTAAACATCTTCCATCATGCACATGCAAATTTCTCTAGAATAGACCAAAAGCTTGGTGGTAGGACACATGCACATCTTCTCTTTGACCAAATATCGTCAAGTTGCACACCAAAGTCGCTGAACCAATTTACACTTGTGCTAGTAGTTTGAGAGTTCCCATTTTTCTACATCATTCTCAATACTTTCTGACTATAAAATAACTCATTGGTATTTAATTGACATTTTCTTGATTACTCATGAAATAGTTTTTTTCAAATATCAGTTAACTGATCAGTTTTTCTCTTTTGTGTTTTGACCATCTGTATCCTTTGTCTGTTTTTCTCTTGGTCTATTTGTATCTTATTGATTTATAAAAATTGTTTATATATATACTGGGTTCTGGTCCTTTTCTGCTTATATGAATTGCAAATCTTTTCCTAACTTGTGGCTTGTCTTTTCACTTCATTTATAGTGTCTTCTCATATAAAATTTTTCACCTAATTGTAGTCAAGTACATCAGCCTTTCTCTTTTAGTTTTTGGTGTGTTTGTATCTCATTTTAAAATATCCTTTCCTCTTCTGATGGCGAAAAGGTATTTTTATATCTTTTCTTGCAAATGTTTTAAAATTTTGTTGTTTGCATTTAGTTTTTAATGCATGTAGAAATAATCTATTTACCTACATTGATAGCTAATTTCCCCAAGTACCATTATCAAGCAGTCTATCCTTTCTCCACTGTATAATGCCATCTCGATATACCCCTGAATTTCCATATATTTGAGTCTGCTTTTGAACTTCCTGTCCCATTCCATTGTTCTTTTTGTATATATTCTGTAATATTTATTTTTCATAGGGATAGTCTCCCAACTTTTTTCTCCTTGAATTTTCATGTTCTTAGGTTTAGATATGTTTACAAAACCTGGTCACATTTTTCTGTTTCCTGTAGGGCTATGACAAAGCATCAGTTAGGGATCTTTCTGTTGCAAAGAACAAAAAATGCCCCTGACTATTTTAAACAAAAATAAGGGAAAATGAAGGATATTTTTAGAAAGATATAGGTCTCACAGAATTGGTAGGAGACTAATATCTGTCTTAGAAAATGGGTACAATGCAAGACGGTGCCAAGAGACCAAGCAGAATGAAGTATAACCACATAGTGGCCTGGAAAGTAGTGGTGGTTCCACCTCCTTGCTCGGTAGCTGTGAAATGGACCCTCAGTGGGGAATTACAGTAGGGACCCACAGTGGGGAACTGAAATTATAGGACTGTACTTTTCAACACTGAAGACTGACCAAAAAACAGATAGATTTTATTTGATATCATTGATATCAAACCACTCCAATTTTCATTAACTAACCAAAAGACACTGAAATCATGTCATCATAAAAGGTGAACATATTTGATTTATTCTTCTATGTGTCAGATGGACAAGTAGCAAATTCACATTAACTTCATCAAATGATTTTCATACAGAGTTAAACAGTTTTTCTTAAGCCTTGACGTAGATTAGAATCACCCGGGAAGCTTTCAAGTATTGATGCCCTTGACCCTTCTCAGACCAATTAAATCAGACTCTTTGGAGATAGGACTGAACCTCAGTACTTTAAAGCCCTTCCCTACCCCTATCCAGTGATGCTGACAGGCAGCCAGGGCTGAGAAGGCTCTGAGCTTGAAGGAAACAGTTGTGTTGACACCAATTTGTAGTAAGACTGCCTCCGTCTTTGATTTGCATGGTAGCACCATCATACCAACTCAAAGGAGGCACTGATGGCTTGAACTCTATTTCAAAATTGCAAAGTTTATTAATGAAAGCAAAGGCTGGTGAAAGACTAACACATTCTTTAGACACACTTAAACACACTTAAACACACTTTAGACATACCAGAATATCAAAATGTTTGTGGTGAAATAAAATAAATGGTGGTGCCTACTACCAGCTTCCTTCTCCTGAGGAATGTTAATTTTTTAAAGTCCTTCATACCCTTGAGAGGGAAAAAAGATGTTTTGAAGAGAACTCTTATTGAGTCATAGATTTATAATGTAAAGGAGATGAGATCCCTTTCACAAAAGGCTTAACATATCAAACTTTATTTTCATTGAGAGAAAACCATGCCATAGACTTAATTATAGTAAACAGCTTGGCAATTAGGTTCTATCACTCAGAACAAGACCTGAGTGATTCTGATGGAAACAGAGCTGCTCCTGAGGCAGATTTTTCTTCTTCAAGTTTGAGTGATTTAATTCTGTAGATTGGTTGGAGGTTCTGGCTTCCAGAAGAGGGAACTCTTGGAACCATTCTAAAGAGGACTTTGGAGTGCATTGGTTAATCACCTATGAAGAGCTGTGTTTCCCTAATCATTTTCCAAAAGCTGTACTTTCATAAACATCCTCAGATATAGATGTGTCACTGATCCTAACATCTGAGTCCTCAGATTGTACCTCACATTAGTGCCATGCTGCTATAATAACCAACACTCTGGGGACAGAGTCCAGGCTCGTAGCGATTTTCATTGTGTGAGCACTCCCACTACAGCCGACTTAATTTCAAGCTACCAAATCAAAGCCACTCAACACTGAGTGGCTGTGCAGAGCAGCACAATAGCACACACTGCATAGTCCACTGTACAGATACGACAAATGCAAGTCAACTTAAGAACACAGAGAATAGTTAATACATAACAAATAAGGATAAAATGATGAGTTTTGAGTGTCTATTACCTCTGCTTTTAATATACTTTATTTAAAATTTATACAGTTTAGTTTTTATTTGGCTTTATTTTTTAGAGCACTTTTAGGTTCACAGCAAAATTGAGTGGAAGGTACAGAGATTTTCCTTATACCTCCTGCCCCAACACATGCAAAGCATTTGTATTATTAACATCCCCCACCAGAATGGTGTATTTGTTATGATTGACGAATCTACATTGGCACATTATCACCCAAAGTTCGTAGTTTACATTAGGGTTTGCTGTTGGCAGTGATTAGTCTATTGTTTTGATAAATGTATAATGACATGTATCCATGATTATAATATTATATAGAATAGTTCTACTCCCCTAAAAATCCTCTGTGCTCTGCCTATCTTCTCTTCTCTCCCCACCCTACTCCCCAAATTCCTGGCAATCACTGATCTTTTACTGTCTCCATAGTTTAGCCTTTTCCAGAATGTCATAATTGGAATCATATACTCTGTAGCCTTCTCAGGTCAGCTGAAATGCATTTCACTCAGTTACATGCATTTACGGTTCCTCCATGTCTTTTCAGAGCTTGATAACACATTTTTTTAATGCCGAATAATACTCCGCAGAATGGATATACCACAGTTTATCCAGTCACCTTTTGAAGGACATGTTGGTGGCTTCCAAGTTGTGACAGTTATAAATAAAGCTTCTGTAAACATTCATGTGGAGGTTTAGTGTGGACCTAAGTTTAGAACTCGTTGGATAAATAAGGAGTACGATTGCTATATACACAGTTTAATTTTTTTTAAAAATAATAATGGCAATGTTTAACAATTGTCTTGGAAAGTTTCTGGAAACTTAACAGCTTTCATCAGCTGGTGTGAGAACTTCAGCACATTAATTATTTCTCGTCCTCCAAGTTGTACTTAATAAAAATTCAAACTTGAGTTTTCGGGTGGCTCCCACTGAAATAAATCCACTTGTGATACAGTCTTTCTGAGTTGTTTTGTATGTGTGGATGTATGTCCTCAGGTGTTTATTAAATAAATAAATAAATAAATAAATAGACTAGTTAGTTCTCAGATTTCCAACAAAAGTAAGTCATTGCTAGTTTCATTCGTCCAGACCCCAACAGCACCATGGCAAAATGATCAACTCTCTGATCAGAGGTTCGCAGACCATTCACAGGAGCTCAGGGCCTGCAGATGGGCCCTGGAGAACTAACTAAATTTAAGTGGCATTACCATCTCCCCCACCTTGACTATCCTTCCCAAGGCTCCATCATTTTCTATTTGATGTGCAGGGTTTCTGCATTGGATTTTGTCTGAAGACCAAACAAACAAAAAGTTTGTTGACTAAAAATGTTTTTAAGTTCTTGCCTGGAACTCAAAATGTTGTGAATGAATTGGAGTTCGCCTCACACCACTGTCCCCTTGATGCAGGACAGAGCAAATTCCCCCAGTGGGGAGACCAACCCTGTATAGAGAAAAGAAGAGGGTCCTTTGGTGGAGAGTGTGGAGAAAGAATTCAACACCCATGCCAAAGTTAGAGTCAAAAGGAAAGTTTATCAGAAAAGGGGTAAAACTCCACAGACAGTGCATGGTCTCTTCAGGGGCAGAAAGTGAGAGAGACATGAGAGACGGAGTAAAGGCCCTGAGAGGGACCCTGAGTCTTCAGGGAATTCAGTTTATATGCCATTTTTTAGTTCCTGTAAGTTATAGTTTAAAAGATTTTGTTAACCTATTTCCTTTGATGTGGACATACAGTGAGGAAGGGGAAGAGTGAAAAGGTAAGGATAGGTAGAGTGAAAGGCCTGCTGGCAGTTCTTAGCCTTTAATTCCACATGGTTGTAGCCATAGGGAATGACTCTATTTTGGTTCCTGTTTCCCTTTCACAGGTGTGGGGAATAGGTTGTTCGCAATCCCAGCAGAAATCTTCCTTTGTTCTGTAGGTGTCCTCCTGTCCTGGTCTTGGGCTGATCAGCATATTGCAATCTCTGGTTGTGGCTTGATTAACATTTTAATTCTCTTGCCTCCTCCCTACATTACCCAGACACAGCAACCCTAGTTTTGGAACCATGCTTGCCATCCACCTCAACAAAAGTTGCCCTGAAGATCAGAGAGGAGGTGCCTCTGGCATAATCATCCAAGATGTCCTTCTCTACAGCAGTGACAAAAAAGTGAAGAACCAATTAAATTGGCAAAGGTGACTTCCACTTTTTTACAGCTCTGTGTGGGTTATTTTAGGTTTATCGCTAGGGCTATCAGTTAACACTGTAAAGTTATGACTAGAAGCAAGTGCTATCAATTTTATTTTACTTTTTGAATCAATCAACTCTTCCCTCAAGGAGAGGATGCATCAAGATACAGCCGTTGCAATCAAGACCTCGTACAAAGTCTTGGCAGACCATTTGCCCCTCCTGTGAGGCATGACTCCCATTATTTACGTCATTCTGGATTGATTTTTTTTTCACTATCATGTTGAGATCTATCATAACAATCCCAGACATTATATTTACATTTTATGTGTAATTAATTGGTAAGTGCTGTGGATCATAAAGTTATACTCTGGAACAGGAATGGAAAAAATAACAACGTGAGACATCACCCATGATGTCCTGTCTATTGACTGTGATCATGCCGCCTGCCAGCTTCTCTGTTCTCGATGCAAAGGCATAAGAGATGTAGTAAATGTTTTGCAGCTCTGCCTTGTTGTGCAAGAACCCATTTGTTCAGGTCCATTTTCAAGGTCAGTTAGAGGAAAATTGTCATGTGTTTTTTTCCTTTTGTAAGCAACCTTCTAGAGATGTTAATAAATCTCCTTGTTTTAATTTTTTTCTCTTCCTTCATTTGTTCTCATGAAAGGGTTTCAGCTGTTTCTCTCACTGGATATGGCTTGATGCTATTATATCCTTAGATTTCATATCGGACTAATCAGAAGACTTGTAAAGATTGTATAAATTATATACCCTGAAAGAAGATAGATTGATTAGATGTCATCTTACAGACTTTATGTGCTCTGAATTAGAGGAACAATATCATTCCAGAAGCTTTCCAGTCCATTTGGGGACACATGTTACTGTTACTCGGAAATGATCAGTGATCTGAAACTCTATTATATTCTCAAGATCTTATAATCAAAATTTCCAAAGCCTGAAACAACTCTGGAGTGCATCTGAGAGAGCCCTTCCATTTTATAAATGAGAAACCTGAAGCCAAAGGCTAGCCACTGTGAGGCTGTGGCCAGCTCAGAGGGCAGTCAGGCCCAGGCTTGAGGCATGCCACTTCTAGTTTACTGGTTTTTCTTTTGCTTCTGCTTTGTTTGGTTTCATCCTCCTGAAACTTTCCTGGAGGGCAAGACTTTAAATATAAATTGAATGGAGTTGGGGCTCTGGGCAGGATGCTGAAAGTGGCTGTGAGGGAATTGGCCTGAGGTACTGACAGTAGTTTCTCTCCTACTTCTCTTTAAGAAAAAATTAAATAAGGGCATGTAGAGATAAATTAGCAGAATTCTACACAGTAAAAGGCTGACAGAGGTCTAAGCAAATCCCGCAAGGTGGAAACTACAGAGGCCTTGTATCTTCAGGAATGTGCTGAATTACCCAGATGGTCAGGATGGTGGAATTCTGCAGGGAATAGGCCTCCTGTTACCCTGAGTCACACACAAAGCTGTCAGCTGCCTTGACTGCTGCTCCCACCCAAGCCTGAGGCATTTTACACCTGAGGGGGAGGTGACATGCCAGGCAGAAGGTCCAGCCACAACCACATGGGTTTTGCAAACCCCAGCAAATAACAAACAGCTCTTGTCTGGTCTGCTGACAGGTTTATTTCTGGGAAAATTAAACGCAAGGCTGGCTCTGGGTAAAATTGTAAAAGTAGGTAAGTCTTGTTTCAGTACGTTCTCCTCTTCCCCATTACCAGTACCTTGTCTCAGCTGTCAGCCAGGGTCCTGAGCACCGCCAGCTCTAGCTGCAGCTCCTGGCCTTCCCTTCCCCCCTCATCAGAAGTTTTCCATTCCAGGTCGCCTTGCCCAGGGCAGCCCTGGCTTCTTCCTTCAAAGCCTACCTCTGTGACACTCTGACTTGTGCCAACACATTGGTGACTGCTAATGGATTAACTCAGTCACTTCTTCCCAGGTAATATGCTTTTGCTTTGATGATTCTGGCTGGAGATAACTTAATCGGATTACTCAGATGGTGGAAATTTCCAGCCTGACAGCCTAGCACAAAGGGAGTGTTTGAGAGAGGGTGTGGGACATGGCTGTGACCTCTGAGTGGCAGTTGGTCCCTCTGGCTGAGGGACCTAAAGAGGGTGAGATGACATGGCATCTTGAAAGTTTTCTCTGGCACTCTATTCTGTGAACCACTCCACATACATCTACTTTTTGATATTCCCCAAATCACAAAATAAATGCTAACAGTGAACTGACCACGTGTGGCCATTTTATAACCAAGCTGGTACACACCAAGACCACCCACATGGTCATTCTTATAAGACATAGGTTCGTTGGGGAGTACCCCAGGTTGGGAAGTAAACACTTGCTCTCATGGCAAAGTCTCAGGTGACCATAATCAGCTACACGATACCAACTTAGAGAGGAAAGTCTGTGCTGCTCCGCGACCTTTTTTCTTCTCACACTTGCTTCTCGTTCTTGATTTTTTTGCTGGGAGGTCAATGTGGTGGGAGTATCGCGGGGTGTGGCGGGGGAGAAGGCAGTATTGCTAAGACTTAGAACTCGTGTTTACCATCATGTTGCATTTTAAGTTTAGACAATTTTCACTGTATTTCTACACTGTAGTTTAATATGAGGATGGCATCATGGGAGTGATTTTTTTAATTTCCCTGGGAAGGAGGGACCTTGGCACTGATGTCTGAAGTCTGCCCATGTCCCCATTGTGATAGACATGGAAGCATCGCTGTACAGTCCTTTGCATCCTGGCATAGCCATGAGGCCCTGAAGTTTCCTTCATGTTTTTACCTCTGCGTGCCAACTCGAATCACATGTTCTCACTCACCTGCTCTACTGTGTCACAGGGTATTACCACCCAAGATTGGTGGCCCCTTTGCACATAGGCTGATGTCAGGGAGAAGTGGCCTAAAGAGGATGGGTCCATTCTGCCTCTCTCCTCCCCAGTCAGGACCTGTGGGTGTGTTTTCCCAGCAGCAGTTTAAACAGCTCAGGACGTTGGTGATCCAGGGGCCTAAGAAATCTTAGGGAGAATGACAGTGAGGCCAGGAGGTGATGTCCCCACATTCAGAGCTGGAAAGCCATTCCTTCTCCAGAGACGACAACCAGAAGCCTGCACTCCATGGCGACTGGTGCAAGGTGGATGCTGGTAACTGTCCCAAAGGCACCAGGCTCACCCAAATGCAGTCACCACGCCTTCTCACCAATAAAGCAGGCTCACAGCTCCTCAGGAAAAGAGCATTTCCTTTTCTGTTGATCTCTGTAATTTTCTTTGGATAAACCAACTCCCCAAAACAAGATAGGCACTGTTTCAAGCCATCCACTTGCACAGAAAAAAATAATCACAAGACTTTATTTTAGAAGCAACCACAAAAATAGCTGAGGCATCCAGGAACAGTTTTGAAGAGTGTCTGTGAATGATAATTAAATGTGAGTAACTCCCACGCCAGAGACAGCTTCCCCTTGCAGGGACAACTTTAAATGCAATGTTAGCAATGCAGTTTATAACTTCTTCAATGCCAGTGAGGCCTGGGGTGCTTAAAAATGGCCTTGCATAAAAGTAGTCATTTGTGCAATGGTTGCTTACCATTCAGAGACGTGGTTCCCAATGCCCCAGGAAGAGGGAGCCTCTAGAATATTCAGACAAGGGATTGAACTGAGGTTAAAACTCAAATACAGTTAACAACGACGACAAAAATATCTTTTCAGACTTCTTTCTGGAAAAGGGGTTAGTGTTAGGCCTCAGTCTGCTTTCTAGTTCCCTTTCTGAAGAGAACAAGCTGTGATCCTCATGGCACTTAGCCACTGGTGATGTGGCCTCTGTGGCCTTGGCCAGGAACCCTGAGGCATTTCCAGAAGGTGACCCTCCTGCCTGAGTCCCTGTCTCAGGAAGTTGTCATTGATGAGCCCAAGTTTCATATCGTGGCCACCTGTATCCATCACCTTGTCCCCTTAATCAGAGCCTTTGCTTGATCTCCCCTCCTTTCTCCCTCCCTTTTCCCAGCTTACCTGTCATGCATGCCCTTTGCACACTTGGCCATCAATTTAAATCCTATTCTTCATTCAAGGCCAAGTTCAAATTCCACTTCCTTTATAAAATCTTTATTGCCAGAGATAGTACTAACATAATAATGCCTTATGAACACATAATATTTTACAGCTTTCGTATACATTATCTCATTAGATCATCCCAGAGTTTCAGAGCTGGGAAGACTTAGAAACCATTACACTATTATTTTATGGGTGAGGAAGTTAAGGTCCAAGATGGTGCTGTTGTTGACAGAGTAAGAAAGAGATCTGAGGTCTCTTTACCTCCCAGACTAGTACTCTGTCTATTAGGGAGACACCTACCTGCATGTCGCAGGTAAAACGACTGAACTGTGTGACTCACCCAAGTTCACATGAGCGGTCCAACCAGGCTTGTAGTCTATCTAGTACTTTCAAGGAGACTGAGCTGTTCTCATGCACATCAGTGAATTCTTAGCATGATTTAATAATGAGTTATGGAAACAAATTTCACTTAATTATCAAAAATTAAAGGAATTTTCAGTCTGTAAACTGGAGAACAGAGGGCATTTGTTCTGTTCCTTTTATTGAAAATGAATGAAAAATTAGTGCAAGAGTATGCAGCATAAAGGTGTATTACATAGTTAATTAATGAAAACATTATTTTAATTTCTGGAGATTCCAAGGCTTTTAAAAATGTGTAATCTGTTATTTTTTGTTGTTGTAAATACACATTCAATTTCACGTGGGATTGTGCGTTAATAGTTTTTATTCATTTTCTTAAAAAAGGACTCCCCTGTCCCAATTCATTTTCCAGCCCCATAAAAGCTGGATCTGCTCCTATTTTACGGACTCCAGAAGTGGAAGAGACTGATGAGGATGGAGGCATGGAGTGTGAGCAGAGGACGAGAGTGGAGAGTGGGAGGCAGGTGTCACCTTGTTAGAGGCCCAGTGTGCCATACTAAATGGAGTCAAATGATTTTTTTGAACAGGGAAATGGCAGAATGAGATTTGAGTTTTAGATAACCCTGGAAGAAGGGAGTAGAAAAAGGGGTGGGGAAGTTCAGTTAGGAGCCAAGGCAACAGCATAAATTGGAGATAAGACCCTTCTCTAGGGCAGGGCGGGGGAGAGGTGGAAAGGTGAAACTTTTGGAGGCATTTAGAAATAAACTGGGTGAAATTCAGTGATGGAGGAGGAGTGTGTGGGTGTGCTGGGGTGCTAGGACCAGAGGCAGTGAGACAAGTATAGGGAGAGGGATGGAGGACTGACTGGCAAGAGGAAACCAGAGTATGACCTGGGGTGGCTGGGAAGGTGGAAGTTCCCAGGAGAAGATAACGAATCCAGTGTGGAGCCAAAGTAGCCTCAAGTATTCACCTGCAAAGCTAAAAGAGTGAAATGATTTGGGCCCACAAACTTATTTAATGAGCCTCATTGCATGCCAGGCAGGTACAAGGTGCAGGGAAAGACTGAATGGCAGCTGCGACAAAGCCCTGGGCCCAAGGAAGGGGTCACAAAACAAACCCCTCCCTGGTTGCATTTGATCAACATGGTATTTTAGTTAACTATTAAAAATAGGAAATGCCTTCACATAATTCATAAATCAAAACTTACAAAAGGATATTTGCAAAAAGGATCCCTCCTGGAGGCAAACAATGGCCAGTTTCTTGCATATTCTTGGAGATGGTCTATGACTACGCCAGCAGATATATACAGTTTTGCACAAATCTTCACTTCATTGTTATACACCTTGGAGAGAGAGTCATGCGAGTACATTCAAGAACTGAGTCATTTTTAGTAATTTCACACTCATTCTTTGTCCAGATACACAGACTTTTATTTAGCCAGTCTCAACTGGTAACCACTGTGCTGTTCATACGTGTGTGACTACGTCTGTAGGATAAAATCTTACAAGTGACATCACTGACTCAAAGTCAGTGATTACAAACACGTGTGTGTTTATAATCTTGGCATACATCAACAGAGCAGTTTTTGAAAGTTGGATTTGAATCTGTATTTAATATCTGTGGTCTCCAGATCATCAGGGTCCCCATGACACCTTATTGCATGATGGTTATTTCATTCCTTTGCATTACCTGTCTGGCTACAAAGTCACTGGGGAAAACGACAACAATGGTTTGAGGATGAGAGGACCTGGGTTTCAGTTGCAGCTTCGTTACCTACCATTTTTTTTTTCACCAATAAAGTGAACACAATGATAACCACGTCCAATGGTTTTCAAGAGAATTAAATGGAGTAATGTGCATAGGAGTGTGGTGTGAAACGTGAGTAGCATGTGACTGCTTGTAATGATGATGATTCTCACCCAGCATAAAGGAAAAGAAAACCCATAGAGACACGTTCACTCTGTCTCGCTCCTACTGGCTGTGTCGCCTGCCCCATTAGCCCTGGATGGTAAGGAAACAGAGTCCAGACTAGATCAGAAAGCCAGGGAGGCTAGGGACCTTTCTGGTCTGGTTGACTCTTATATCCCAGGATTTAAAGCACCTAGTAAATGCTCAATAGGTATTTGTTGAAAGAATTGGGAGAATGGATCTCATTCTGTCCTTTCTAGATGTTTCCTAACTACTCATACACCAGGTGGACAGCTCTGGTGAAGTCAAATGCTTTCAATTTCTCAATTACTCAAAGCTCACCATACCAGATTGAACAGTGCCCCCCCCCCCCAACACACACTAAAAAAAAAAAAAAATCTACCTTAGAATGTTAAAATGTGGTCTATTTAGAAATAGGTCTTGGTTGAAGTAATTAGTTTAGTTAAGATGGGTCATACTAGATTAGGGTGGGCCTTAAATCTAATGACTCATGTTCTTATGAGAAGAGAGAACACTGAAAGAGGGCAAGGTGATATAAAGATGGAGACGGAGATTGAACTGATGTGTCTACAAGCCAACACTTGATAAGGATTGCTGACAGCCATCAGAGCTAGGAAGAGGCCTGGAAAAAATTTTACCTCTCATACCCCCAGAAGGAACCAGCTCCCTCACCATACAAAGGGGACAGCGATACACACATATCACACACACACACACACACACACACACACACACACACACACACGCACACACACACACACATGCACATGCATACCATGTTCATACACCCCACAAACACATACACAGGGTTGTTGTGAGGGTCCATGAAGTTACAAGAATGTATAACATACAGAGGTAAGTAACTTCATAAATGTTTGTTCTCTCCTCTTTCAAACAATAAAACAGTGAACATTTTTTTTAACTGAAAGAGAATAATAGCACCTCGTCTTTTATGATATTTTACCAAGGCTTTAATGGGGGCAACTTATATTGCTTAAGCAATTCTTTGATGAAAGAAGACCTACAGCAGAATTGCTGACAAACATTAACTTTTTTGGTATGTCAGATACGTTACTATAAAATGCAAGTAAATTTAATAAACCATGAAAATACAACTGGGAATAAAGTGAGAAGAGTGTCAGATACAAAGGTGTGTATATATTTTTAGTGCTTGTGACAGCTTTCATCTGTGGCTCTCATAAGGCCCTTATAAACATTGACTTGTTTTACCACATTTTCTTTGTAAAACAGCTGTCGGTATCAATTTCATCTTACAGGAGGGACAGACTGAAGTCATCATGGTTTTGCCCCTGGAGTTTCTCATTTAAATAACTCAACTGACATGAACAATGGACGTAGGTATAGCTATAAAATAACTTTCTCAAATTAAGCATATGTGGAATCTCAGAATTTTAGCATCTCTTCTGTTTCTTTGATGTATGCTGATACTATTGGTTATTTATCCAACAGCTCTTCCTCTGCCCCTTCAGTCTTGCCAGTAGAGATTGCCTCCCATTGTAGAGATTGAAAACATCAGTCAATTCCACTGCCTCTCTTGCAGCCAGGTCATGGGCCTGCGAGCCAATCAAGGTCAATGGACGAGGGTGCATTTACTGAAGGCTTTCCTGAGAAAACAAAGCAAGTGAAAGAGATTTCCTTCCTGCCTTTTGGTGGACTTAGGTGAATACAGTATCTGGGCCCGTGGCCGCCATCCTGTGGCCTCAGAAGTGGGTGGGGCAGAGAGCAAGGACAAAAGCCAATCTTATGAAATGGCAGAGAAGAAGGACCCTGAGTCTTCAAAGTTTTTGTTGTGTGAGATAATAATGAACTTTATTTACAAGTCCCTAGAAATGGAGTATTATGTTAATGGCTGAAAGCAACTAAAATAATAGACTTGGTATCCAAATCCATTCCATGTTTTGTACCTATGAGCTTTGTTTTGACACCTTTATCCTATATCTACAGGTAAAACAGTCTGTAAAGAAGTTGGTTTTACAGGCCTGTAAACTGGACGCTTGTGTAGGGTTGGAGATGGAAGCTTGACATAAACAGTTAATGACTGTACACCACAGACAGTGGTAAATATTTCTTTCCAAAACATTTCTCCTTTCCCACTCTTATCTCCTGGTCTGGATGTGTTAAATAACCTCAACTTTTTCTCTGAAATAAAGCAATTTACTAAAATTTGTCTAGCATATATTGAATGCCTACAACAGACCAGGCCGTGTTCTAGATACTGGAGAAACAAAGAGGAATGACTCAGAGCTGTTGTCCTCAGGGACTCATAAGTTGATAGGGAGACCAGGAGACAAATGGATGACCCTGCTGAAAGCCAGACTCACATAGCCAGGGTGTTGGCAGAAAACAATTGGCATAATCAGACAGTCAGATCTAATTAGTTTAATTAAACAGCTGTGGATGGGTTTCACAGAACCAGCGAGGGTGGTGACTAGTATCCGTCGGAGCTGTCACTGTCTTTGGACCTGATAGACAAAAGGAGGAAGCCACGTAGTGGAGACCAGAGGCAGCTTGAGGCCAAGGTGAGTGAGGCTGCAACTGAGGCCTGCAGCCACTCCCCGGTCTTCGCCAGCCAAGCCCAAGCCCAGTATCACAAGTAAAAGGGCCATGGAGCCAAAGGAAGCAGCCACAGAGGTCAGATCCCTGGGGCACAAAGGGTAGGGAAAGGCAGGGAAGGAGGGAAAGGCAGGGAAGGAGGGAAAGGCAGGGAAGGAGGGCATGGTGGGCAAATGGACATAAACAGCCCGAAACTAAACCTCTCTTTGTCTCAATTAATACCGGCTGTGGTAATTACCTATCCCTACTCTATCACACTTTAATTTTTTAGAGAACTTTATCTCAGACCTTGTTAGGAAGGGCCATCCAAACATCAGCAGAAAAACCATTTGAATATTAGGAAATATATAACTTTATAGACATCATCAAATCTAACTTAATTAAAGATTCACAGCATTCAGTGCCTACAGCAAGCCTGAGGGAGAAACGGTAAGGATTAAAGAGATTTCATCAACAGTGTGTGCCCAGAGATTAAGCATGACTCCTTGGATGGGCACAGTGAGGGGAAGGAAAGGGGGTACTTATCCTGTTTTAGCTTCAGCTCAGGGATTTGGGGCAGGACACACTCAAGACCAGCAAACCCGATTTTACTGGCTGAGATCAACATTCTGAGGAATAAGAACACTTAACTTGTAATGAACTTGAATCCCTTTAATCAAATTTATAATTAATTCTCATACTACCCAGGCTAACACTGGAATCTTTATTCATTAACTGAAATTATGATCCTTATGTCCTACCCTAGAAACATATTCACATACTTTTTTTTATATAGCAATATAGCAGTAGCTGATTGGAGAGCAGTTGTTTCCCAGCAAAAGGGTCAAGTTCTCAAAAGCGAGGTCTTTTCATATCACTCAGAGGACGAGGGTGTCATTGCAAATGCACATCGCCCTGAGCCACTGCCTCCATGGGAACACTCACCTCTGAATCATCTGCCCCGGTTCTCAGCCTTACTGAGGCTCTCAGAGGTCGCTGTCCTCTCCCCTTTCCAATTTAGTTGTGTTTTATTTTCCATCAAAGTTATATATGTACATATTTTAAAGTCAAATTGTCCTACCAGGCTTTATATGAAAAACAGTAGAGCCTTCTTAGCATTTCTCACTCCCCAGAGGCCACCTGCTAGCACCGAGCTGAGCACGTTCTTTCGGTATTTCCTTCCATATCGCCAAAGAGCATGCTACGTTCCTCTGCCTGGCATCTTCCATTTTAGGGACTACCCGTGGACTTCCCTTCACGGAGAATGACAAGTTTGCTCTCATACACTGCCAATAGCCATTGTACCCCTACTTCATTCAGACACACTTCTCATCTTTCCATCCTCTCAATATCGATATAGTTACGACACAGTTTGGTTTTAGCAGTGTTCATAATTGTGCTTGTAAATGGTACTCACAGTATACTATAGTCACTTTTTCTTTCTTGTACAATATTTTGCTTTCTCTGGAGCTTATCATTGTACTGAGTTTGTGCGTGTGTGGGTGTGTGTGTGTGTGCGCGCGCGCGCATGCACGCGAGCATGTGCTAGCACATGCATGCTTAACTCTGTGTGTTTATTAGCACCATACATCCAAACTGTCCTATGGGTGCATATCTCCTCTCTCTCTGGTCAAACACGTAAGAACGTCTACCAGGTAGGTCATTCTTCCCGAGGAAACGTCCATGTCATGGCCTTTGTTTTCGATATCCCATCTCTTCCTCTTTTGTGGTCCACTCCCCTGTTTAGAGACCACATCCTGTAGCAGCTTCCTGAGGAATTTCTTCACGAGGTAAATTTCTGGAAATTTTGCATGTACTAAAAATTCTTCATTGTCTGCTCACATTTAGTTGATTTTTCTGGCTGGCAACAGATTCCTAAGATAGAAATGATTTCTTCTTGGAATTTTGGAAGCCTAAATTCATTGCCTTTCAGCTTCCAATTGATAGAAAGAAATCTAATTAATGTCATTCTGATTCTTGATTTTTAAATCTGTGAACTGTCTGCTTGCCTCTAGAAGTGCTTAGAGACTTTTCTTTGTCTATGGGTTTCAAAAAATTCTGCAAAAATGATGTACCTGGTATGGATCATCTTCATACATTTTTATATATGGTTTTTGAGTCTAGAAAGTAAAGTCCTTTAGTTCTAGAATGTGTTCCTCTGTTATTTCTTAAATTATTTCTTTCTCGCTGCTTCCTGTTTTCACTCCCAGGATTTGTTGTGGATTCCTGTCATGTGGATTGATTCTCTAATTTTCTTAATTTTTTTTTCTCTCTCCAATTTCTTGGTCTTTTTATTTTACTTTTGAGATTTCTGTAACATTATCTTTTAACTTTCTTACTGAATTTTAAATGTCAGCTATAGTATTTTAATTTTCTCAAACTTCTTTTGTACCCTGCATATTTATTTCATTATAAGATCCTTTTCTTGTTTGATGGATGCAGTATCTTCCCTTATCACTCAGACGTTATTCTTGTTCTCTTCTTCTCTCTGAGGAGTCTGCTTTGATAAGGTGCTCTCTTTCTGTTGCTTTGTTCTCTGTCATTCTGGGATTACTTTCCTCTAAGCATCTTGCCTGATAATCCTTGGTGGTCAATGTGTAAGAGTAGACTGCTAAGGACTGACTGGAAGCCTTGCATGGTTTGTCATCCACGGTCTTCAGGATGGGCAGGCTGGGCTATTTCCTTAGGAGTCAGGTCTTTGGGTATTCCTCTTCGGTGGTGAAATTCCCCAGGAAAGACATGTCCAATCTTCTTTCTGGAGGGCAAATAGCTGGTTCTATTGCATTTCATCTGAATGACAAGAAGGCTGGAGTTTTGAACATTTATTTGGAAACTACCTCTTACTCTCCCTGTCTCCATGTCCTTCCTTCAACTGTACTTGGTGCTCCAAGTCCAGAAAGTCTCGGTTATACTCTTCAGCCTGCTGTTGACCTAGCCACATTCTAAAGAAGGCTTTATCTGGCCTCCTTCACCCCACTCACAGAAGCTCCTGCTTCTACCAATTCTGAGGAGTTTGTCTGTGGTATGAATGGGATCCTATGATGTAAATAAGATTATTTTTCAGCATTTGCTACCACCAGCTGAGAGTGTCATTTTTCTCCCACCTGCTAAACCAACTATCACCTTTTCATTTGATTTCCACTTTTCGATCTCTTCTCCACTTCTCTTTTTCTTTGTGGGTTTATGACAAATACCCATTACAGTCACCTCAGTGGGGCTTCAAGAGGAATGGAACTAATGGTTACCCTTTTCCGATGCCAAGATGAAGGTGTCTCACTATCATTGCTGGAATGTACTTTCCTCCAAGCATCTTGCCTGTTGATCCTTGGTGATCAGCACACATTTAAGGGGGAACCAAAAGCTCAGTCATTGAGACAAACAATTCTTAATGCAATCTTTCAATAAATCAAAACCAATGCCTTAAAGCTACAATGAACAAAATGTCAATAAAGACAGGATTAAATAAAGACTGATTTTTGTGTGTGTGCAGCATGTTCCATGAGGCTGGGGTTGTTGCAGAAATGTTGCAAAAATCAGACTGGCGAGAAACCAAGCACCACTCGGAGAGTTGGAGAACTCAGGTTTATTACCTTGACAGTCCCAAAGGAGCTAGCACTGTGAAGGTCTGGGCCCTGAGCTCAGATGCAACTTTGCTTTTATAGGGCTTATTTGGCATGGGCCAATTGTTTAATTTGTCCTCAGATGGTTACAAAGCGGGGGAGTTGTTATGGGTTACAGGCAGTTACATTTCTTCTTAGAACACACAAAAGGGAGGATGAGCCTTTAGTTAATTTTGAAGTCACACTGCCTTACGTCCTATGCAGCAAGCATATCTACGGAAGCAGAACAAAGAGCTGATTATAATGTTAGCCTTTTGAGTGAAAATTCCTCTTCGGGGTGATGTCAGAGTTCAAATCGCCCCCAAACGGTAATGATACAGTTCAGTATGGCGCTGGTGTAGTTCATCCGCTTTAACCAATCCTGATGGTATCGGAAGTCTTCGTGGCCATAGCAGGCTGGGAAAGACACAGAGGCTGCAAATTATGTTTTTTCACTTGTTCAACATGCCAGTAACTTGAATATCCAAAAAATAAAGGCCAAATATCGTCTGGCCTGAACCACTTTTGGACTGAATGCTGCAACACCTGAGTATGGCGATGAACTTGTCTAGCTTTAATGAACATTCCGATGTGTCCTACAAGTGGGATTTCTTTCATCATAAGAAACACTTTGAAAACCTTTGGCAAGTGAAAATGCATGTGTTTGTGTCAGTAAGACAAAGAAGGAAGCTCTGAAATGGTATTTATTTTTAGATCTACTGGGACACTTGGAGTGTATTTGGGGCATTAGTCAACAGCAAGGCAGCCTCCACACCCAGATGAAAGATAACATAAATTCAGATTTTCCACAAGAATTCACGTCAGGAATGTTCTCACAACATCCCAACCTTAGCAATTTAGTGTAATCCATTCCAGGCTGAACTAAGCTGTGCAAATCCAAAACTTCTTTCTCTTTTACTCACCTGAGGCCTTTGACTGCACAGTTCTGGATGGCCTTATGTGGTGAGCTACAATGGACTCTGAAACATCCTAAAAGTTTAGGAAATTCTTGTTACCTGACATTTGCCAGGAATTACTTGATGCTTTTAGAAAAATTACCTTCTCCTTTAAATAAATTGTGCTTCAATCTTTCCTCCCCAAGGCCTTGTTCCTGACCACTCTTTCACTGATGTCACTCAGATACTCTTTCAAGAGCTCCGCCCTATTGGTGGACTTTTCCCAAATCTTTCTACCTTACACTTAAACTAAATGAGTCATATTCAAAAGCAGGGATGTTGTTCTCATGGGGATGTCATAAAGTCAAACTTAAGCTCCCACCTGTACTTTGAGACCCAAGAGCACAGGCACTCTAAAATTTCAAGGTGTCATTATTAGCTTTTGTTAGAAACACATTGTGCTATTAAGTGGATCTCTTGAAAAAAAAAAAAAAACAGGGGCACCAGGTTGGCAGTGCTCTGTTTTCTGAAGGAACGGCTCACCTACTTTGGCTTTTGAAAGTGAGGATCTGTGTGTGAATGTGTGTAGATGCGCCGTGGGGGTGGGAGTGCGCGTGCTCTTCATCAGCGTGGATTCTATTTGTAAGGTGCCAGGTGAGAACAAGGTATTATTATGAAGAGAAGCATTACCTCACAGCTTAGAGACTCAGATGTGACCATACCGGAATACTTTTTCTGTTTCAGGAAGCTTAGTTACAGAAAGGTGAGGTGACAGCTGGAAAGATGCCAAGAGAACAGAAAACAATGAAGAGATAGAGGAAATGAAAGCTGCCAGAACATGAAAGAACACTCAAGAAAGCAGCTATCCTCGTCTTTAATAATTAACCATTATTTACCAAGAATCTAAATTATATAGGGCTCTACACTTGAGAGAATTCAAAGGTATATAAGACCTAGTCACTTCTCTCAGAGCAGGTATGATAGGGAAAAAAAAGTGGCCAGAGCGGTTGTAATATGCAAACAACTCCAAGTTTCCAGGGCTTTACGCCTACTGAGGAGCAGGGTGGTGTTGTATCAGAAATATTGATTAATTTTCAGAGCTTTTGTTATACAAACATGGCATCATCAAAATAGATGAACAGACATTAAATAAGCAAACACTCCTAACTTCTACCAACAAAAGATTTTAATTGACTAACAAAGCAAAGCCTAATGTAAAGTGGCACTGTGATTTCAGTCACCTGGAAATGGAACAGTGAAAAGTAAAACTTTAAACAAGGCAAAAAGAGGTGCAAAGAGAAATAGGCTCTCTGAGCAAAACTTCTTCTTTCTGAGATTCAGAAACAATTAAACTTATAGTCATGGTATTAGAAATGGCAAAGAGTGAACAGTGAAATATATTAATTTGTGATATACAAGACAATAAAGGAAATAGCCTGGGCAATAAAGTTGTGTGACCTCAACTGTACTGTGCTTGGTGGCTCTCGGGGTGGCTCACAACAAACAAATGTACTATCTTATAGTTCTGTAGTTTCTTGGGCTAAAATCAAGAGCTGAGTTCCTTTCTGGAGACTCTGGGGGAGAACCTGACTCCTCGCCTTTTCTTGCTACTGGAGAGCACCCACATTCCTGGGCTCATGGCACCATCCACCATCCTCAAAGCCAGAAAAGGAGGGTGAGCCCTCACATTGCATCACTCTGACCTACTATTTGCTTGTTTTTTCCACTTTTAAGGAATCTCATTATTATTTGGGCCCACCCAGACAATCCAGAATTTGTGTTTAATTTAAGGTCAATTGATTAGTAACGTTAAGTTCTCCTTGTCATGTGCTATGGGTTGCATCGTGTCCTCCCCCAAAAATGACATGTTGAAGTTCTACTCCCCCCCCCAGCACCTCAGAGCGTGACCTTGTTGGAAACGGGTCTTTGCCAATGTAATTAGTTAAGGTGCGGCCACACTAGAGTAGGTGGGCTCCTAATCCAACATGACCGGTGTCCTTCTAAGACATCCATATGAAGACACAGACACATAGGGAGAATGCCCTGTGCAGATGGAAGCAGAGACTGGAGTGATATGTCCACAAGCCAAGGAAACCCAGAAGCCATCGGACGTTAGAAGAGGCAAGGACACGTCCTCCCCCATAGGCTGCAGAGAGAACACAGCCTTGCCCACACCTTGATTTCAGACTGCTAGCCTCCAAACCTACGAGAAATTTTCTGCTGTTTTAACACACCAAACTGGAAAAAGTCATGCACACGAACAATGGGGATACCTTCTGAGAAGTATGTCATTAGGCGATTTTGTCATCTAAATCATTTGTGAACCACATAGAGTGCACTTACACAAACCTAGATAATCAGCCTGCTACACAGCTAGGCTCTATTGCAATAGCCCACTGCTCCTGGCTACGAGCCTGTACAGCACATTACTGTACAAAACAACATGAATTAAATCAAAGCAAGATAAAACAATGTCGCTAAGAGACACGGTAAACATGAGATGTAAGTGGCTGCTGCCAGTGTAACACAAGATACTGTTTTACGGCAAACTTCTTGTATAAGTAGAAAATATACACTCCAATATAATGATAAAAGTATAATATGGTAAATACATAAAGCAGTAATGGAGCATATTATCATTATCAAAGATTATGTACTATAGATTATCGTATTGCTAACACTTTCAACAACTGCAGTGCAGTAGGTTTTTCACCAGCATCGCCGCAAACACGAAAGTAATCATTGTGCTGTGATGTAACCACAGCTGCGATGCACCAGTGATAGGACTGTCAGCTGTATTTAATCTTTCTGCGACTGCCTCATAGGAGCCGTCAGTCCGTCGCTGACCAAAACGTGGTTATGGACATGATTTTGTTTTGTTGCAGCAGCTCTGGGAGACTAACACACCGTGGAAGGTGCATGCAGTTTTCAGAAATGAAACTGTGAACCTCTTGGAGGAGGCATTATTCTGCCCACCACCATGCCGTCAAGAATCTTGCATTTTCATACTTTCCAATGAGAAGGATTGGTAGAGGGAGTAATGGGGTTTAAACAATCTCAGGGTCTTTCAGGTTTCTGCACATCTTGAAAGCAGAGGCGCAATGGTGTCTTTGTTCCAGACTATTATCTCAAGAAATGTTTATAGCAAACAGCTTTGAAATATGGGAATAGTTTCACCTCTGAAGCAAAACGTTGTTTTGTTTGTTTGTTTTGTCACTGTCATAGGGAAATGTCTTCCTCCCGGGCAAAAGGCAGGCTTCCGTACATTACAAAAGATTCAGGTTTCTGCAGTGTGGGGCTCCTCTCCAGTACCATAGCTCACCACAGGTGCAGGTATCACCTTGCCTGCTTAGCATTGCCCGGCAGGAATCGGTGCTTGGGAAACTGGCATAAATGCTGATACTCTAGCTGCTGCTGTGACTGTGAGCTGAAAATTGTTCTTTGTCTCTGATCCAGGCATCTCAAGTCTTCTGCCAGCATCTGTGAATCTGTAACAGACTAACAGGGTAGCTTGTAAGCAGGTGACTCTCAGGTCCTTGGTGCTTGACAGAGAGAAATTCAGGTGGAAAACTGGGACATGGGAGAGATGCTCTAGTGAATAGCTTATCACTGAACAAGTCAACATACAGATCAAACATCCCAGTACCTCAGCTCACCTGCTTTGGGCATCATCTGCTTGTCCCGGTCGTTCTCCAAGTCAGGTCCCTGGACCTGCAGCATCAGCCTCACTTCAAAACCTGTTAGCAATGCAGCTTTTTGGGCCACATTGCAGATTCTTATATCATGAACTCAGGGTGGGGCCCAGACCCTGTGCTTCAACAAGCCCTCCAGGTGGTGCCGATGCATGAAGTGGGGGAACCACTGGACTGCCCTGGGTGGGCTCTCCAGCTGCAGGACCCAGGTGTGTGCACATGGACAGTTTTCATAGGGAAACACGGAGGCCTAGGATGAGAGAGAGGTCAGGAGAGAGACTTCACCTGTCCTCTCTGTGGCTCTCCTGACTCCACTTCAGTGGGACGTGATTGCAGTTTGCACATTTTTCATAACCTTGCCCTCTCCGTCATCACCACTAATGGAGACCAGGCCCCTTACTAGAGGAGCGTTGTGAAATCAAGCCATGAAGTCTGGTCAGCATTAGCAGCCATTCTCAAGGAGGCACACTGGACCCACTTGGCCATCTGTTCCCTAGGAAAGGAAAAGTCAGAAAAAAGAAGGGAGGGGGACCGAGGAGGAAGGGTTTCTGGGGTCTTACAGAGGCAGGCTTTGCCCCAAAGTGAAAAACAACCTGAGAGGGGAGCACTGCAGACGTGCCCAGCATGGTCCTTGCACAAAGAGAGGCCTGTGCTCGGCTGCAAAGGAGGGGAGGTTTGTCCTGGTGGAGGCGGCAAGACTGCACGAGAAGGGCTGTGTGAGCACACTCTGAGAAAGACTGGGGTGCTCTCTGTACACGCAAAGGCTACCTGACTCTCCAAGTGACTGATGCTGTGGTTTTTACTTTTCTTTCCCCAGGTAAAAATTATCTTGAAAATCCTCTTTGTCTGTGGCTCCAGAACAGAGTGAAATGAAGGAAGGACAATATTCCTACTGCAAAAATAGCATAGAGGGGAGAAGACTCAATCCTGACAGAAACTTTAGTGCATTTTTTTCTCTAACCTGGCTTTTTCCTCCCTCATTGCCAGAAATGTTCTATTCACGACACATGAAGAGCTTTCAAACATATAGGTAATAAAATGCTGAGTGCAGCAACAGATAAAACATAGACATCAAAACTAATTTATCTACATCCTTTTGTTAAGTGATAGTAAAGGGTTTACGATGATCAGATCTTGCTTTGAACGGGCAGGCCACTCAGTGAGCTGGGCACCCTCTCTGTGCATGTGTCACTCAATCTTTGTCGGCCCCTCCCCATTCTGAGGTTCGTGCGACCGTGTATTAAATCCATTAGTCCTTCAGCTTCCCAGGAGCAACCACAGACCACCTGATGATGCCCAGCGGATACTTCTCATGGAGTATTTATAGAATATTTCGTTAGTGTATTACCAATGGACCTAACAATACTCCTTGCTTGTGAACAAGCTTTCTTCCAGTTTAATACTCTTATCTAGATTGTAGGCATCCCCTACCCACACATCCACTCTTCGGACTATTTTTGTGGCTGAGATGATTCTTTCTGTAAAAGGAAAAACCTGGGCCTCATTAAGTTGAGTATTAGCTATTGTCTTTGGCTCCGAGCACAGCCATCATACGAGATCACATGTGTGGCGGGATGCAGCTCTGTCATCTGAGCAGAATACCTGGCACCTGAGCTGGGGCAGAGAGGAGCAGGACCTACACCTGTCCATCACACGGTGGAAATCCAGAAAGATGCCCCTGCAGGCTGCTGTGGATGGCGGCAGGAGACCCAGGGTCACTCCAGGAAGGACTCAGGCAGGTGTGAGACTTGGAGGGCAGAGGCTGCTCTTATCTGTGTTTGCAGTTGAGGCGAGGTGTCTGGTGCAAATCCAGGCTCCAAAATCAGTCAAAGAAAAAGTGACCCAAGAACATAAGAGAAGAGCATAAGTCAAGAGCTGTTGAAACTCTGGGGAAAAAAGTTTTAAATCCTGGCAGAAGGACCGAAGGCCTGGAAGGGGTCAGGGCCAGCCTGGATGTGGGTGGACATTGCGAGTAGCACTTGCTTCTGGCTTGTCTTTCCAGCTAACTAGGCTTACAGCCCCCACTCCCGGGTCACATAGAGGCCAGGGTCTGGGCTTCCCGCCAGGGGAAGCATATCCTGTGTCAGCTCTGCTCCTGCCTGGTCTGTGGCCTGTGGAAGGCCCTCTCACCTCACCGGCCTCTGTCTCCGCACCTGGAAAGTCTGTGCTCTGGACTCCCTGAGGGCCTTGGCCCCTTCAGGTTCTAATATTCTCTCCCTGGTGGTGGTCCCTCACCCCTGTCCTCAGAGTGGTAAAAACTGTGGTCCAGCAGACAAAATCTCCATCCCAGCTCAAGTATTTCTTTAACAGTCTGACAGGGATTATACATACATGGTTCACAGCAATTAAACCTGTCCTGCTCCACATCCCTCATGCGTCATGTCGCCCCCTTGTTTCTCTCCACTTACTCTCTGCTCTGCAAGCAAACCTCAGCTTCAGACCGCCAGGTTCTGGGCCCCCTCCCTGTGTGGGCTGGCAAGTACAGAACTGCTTCTGGGAGGCGAAAGAAAGATATCAGGGAATACTGTCATGTCACTAATTGTCACCTCGCCACGCTCTCATCTAGACTTATCTGCCATGTCTCCTCATTTTCTACTTGCTTGCCAGGTAGATGTGGGAATGAGAGCTTCCTGTACCAACCAATTGTGGTGTAGGTGTTAGAGAGTCCCCCCGCCCCGTGGGTAGGTGCGCTTGGAGGCAGGGTCCACCTGTGTGTAATGCTAGTGTATTTAGAAACTGGAGGGGAACTTGGGCTCTTAAGACTACATATATATGAATTTATGAGAATATGAATTTATCGATATAATATGTTTTAACATATGTTTAGGAAAGTATGTAGCTTATTGTTCTGTGTCTGAGACAAACGATCAAAATGAAATTCCAGCACTTTATTCTGGAGTTCATTTCACATAAATAATGGCAAACACCTCAACAATTTATGAACTGACTTAATCTTAATTTTTCATGACCTCTAGTGGCAGAAGAAGGATTTTGCTATTTTTCCAGGTGATCTGGTTTCACATTTCCCCCGAATATCCCTCATGTGCATCAGTTTTCATTTCCACAACCACTGTCCTCCTTCAGGCCTTCATGTCCCCTCACAGAAACATCTGGCTGTCCTGTCCCCTACCCTCCTCTATTCACAGAGCAACATGGAACCAACTGGGCCCTCGCTGCATGTCCTATCCCAGACAGAAAATGCACAAGCGTGCTTGTGACTCAACTGTTGAACAAACCTGCTCTCAGCAGTGGACTGCTTCTCACCTTTACCCCTTGGGTCTGGAGACCCAGGCACTTCCTGCAGCAACGTTAACGTGTCTTAGGGTGGGGTACTGCTCAGGTCTCCCCGAGGTACAATGTATTACCTTTCTAAAGCCCAAACTTCTGAATTGCAAAATACAACAGGTTAAGGGATTGGGGACCGGTTGTACAATACTTTTGGTTTCCCACCCAACACTCATTGGGATGAAGTTAGAGTTTGTACTGGAAGAGGGTTTCTAGTCCTCTCTTTCTCTTCCCTACCTTATCTCCCTCTCTCTCCCCAACTTATATCTTTCCTTCTTCCTCTTTCCCCTGATTCATGACTGGATTTGTATGGGACAGCACATGGGCTTGCTTTAGGCAGTCATTCTGTGACCCCAAGGGAAGCTAGGCTTTGGTGGAAGCTGACCCGGAAATAAAAAGAAGTCAGGTCTCTGAGGACATCACTGGGCTGCCAGTCCTGCCAAGACTGGACCCACCCTCCCTCTGAATTTGGAGTTATGTGGGATAATAAACTCCCTTATTGTTTGAGTCAGTCTTTTTAGTTTTCTTTAAAAAAAAAATGCAGATCTTATCATTGCACAGTTAGCTTAAAATCATTGCCCTTGTCCTTCAGGATGAAGTGCCACCTCCTCAGGTCAGCTTGGGGCAGGGGTCATGGGTCCCCACTCTACCCAGCATAACTCGCTTGGATTCCCTCAAATGAACTCTTTCCTCCAGCAGCACTGAACTATTTGCGGTTCCTCAGACTTTCCAGTAGTTTCACTCCTCTTCGCCTTTGAGGAGGATATTCTATGTTCTAATGGCATTCCTGACTGTCAATTCAATGCAGAGTCTGCCTTCAAAATGCAAAACATGACCTCCCCTGAGCACCTCTTCCTGAGATCCCAGAAACAGAATACTAGAAGGATTGAAACTATAGGCTGAGGCTGGGGCTTGGGGTAGGGGCGGGGGAAGATGAGGAGGATACTGCCCAGAATGGGGAAGATATGAACAGACAGAGAGGGAAGATGGAAAAGAAACCGAATGCTGGTCAGAGCATTTGAGGCCCTGGATCCATCCTCACCTGAAGGCAAAGCTACCTTCAGACTTTAATTCTTGTGAGTTTTAAAACTTGCTGAATTGTTTAGGTTAATTGAGTCAGTTTTTTGTCTGTTAATTTCTTGCAACCAAAAGCTTTCTAAATAACTTTTCTAGAATTCAAGTCCTTAATCATGCTTTGCCTTAGACCAGCAGCAATTCAAGGGTAAGGTCCATAGATCATCTGGTTTTCCCTTCTCTGAGTTAGAAGATACCCAGTAAGAGTTTGCTGAAATTAAAAAAGCTTCTCATTTTCTCAAGTTTTGGTGTAATGTATATATATTTCAACAATTCTTAATATTGTTGGTTCAAAAAATGCTGAATTCTAGTTAGGAACAAGCCTGGTTCTTTCTAAGAACAAAACTGAGTTCATGCTCAGTGTGTCATATATAAATTATATTGAGGGAACAGAATAAAATCATGAAAATCACAGTTTATAAAAATGCTAATTTTTATTTAAAATACATAGTCTGCTAATAATCTAATTTTTTTCCCTGTATGATTGTAGGGTTGCACATCTATTAAGATAATTTGTTGTCTTTTCCCAGAAGGCCTAATTGCCACCCAATAGCAAAGGTTTGGAGAGATGGATTTGCAAACAGGGCTCTGCTCCCCTCCCCGGGCCCGGGCCCAGTCTTCCATACTCACTGTGAAGTCCTAGACCCGGGAAGTGACACAAATCACTGTAGGAGGCAGCTGAGGCCTGGAAGGGCTATTGTCTCTCATCCCCTTCTTCTTCCTTTTCTTGTCCTGCTGAGTAGATGACTCAGCACACAGAGATGCCACCCTCATCATCCTGCTTGAGAAACCATATGAAGAAAACGACATTGAGTTTTCCCAAGAGGTTATAATTTGGAAACATTACTAAACAGTTATTTAGCTTGATGGCTTGGCAGCACGAGCCTCCTGGAGCCCTCACTGTGCTTGAGGGGGTCCCGCCTTGCAGAGCTGAGGGAAGCTGGCTGGCAGGTCAACACACTGTGCTCGAAGCTGCAATGACCATGTGGACCATGGCTCACTTGCTCTCAGGTTATGAGAGGAAGAAACCCAACTCAAGAAAAAGAAAAGAGAAATTTGGGGCTTATGTGACTAAAAAGGACACTGCTTCAGGCATGGCTGGATCCAGGTGATCAACAGACACTTCAAGCCAAAGCTGAGGAACTTGTCAGGAAAAACTTCTCTTTCCCTGTAGCTATGGTCAAAACTGTGGCAGCTCGTTGGCCAGGCATGGGTCCCTTGCTCCTCCCTGAGTTACGATCATGGTGGGCAGAGGGTAGTTAGGGGGCTTTGTTTGGCTTGGCCTGGGTAACTTGGTTATTCCTGGTCACAAGGTGTAGTCATCTACTGGGGCTGCTGTATCAAAGTACCAAAAACTGAGGGGCTTCAAACAACAGAAATGTATTGTCCCACAGTTCTGGAGGCCAGAAGGCTAAGGTCAAGGTGTTGGCAGGGCTGCGGTCCCTCTGCAACCTGTAGGGGAGAATGCTTCCTTGCCTCTTCCTAGCTTCTGGTGGGTGGCGTCACAGTCTGGGGTGTTTCTGGGTTTGTAGCTGCATCACTCCAACCCTCTGCCTTCACAGGGCCTTCTGCCTGTGTCTTTCCACACACTTTTCCCTGTGTGTGTGTCCAAATTTCCCCTTTCCATAAGGTCACCAATCCTATTAGATGAGTCTGCCTTCATGACTGCCTCTTAACTAATTGCATCTGTGAAGACCCTGCTTTCAAATAATGTCACATTCTGAGGTACCAACAGTTAGGATTTCAGAGTAGCATTTGTTGGGATAGGGGTTAGGGGACAATTCCATTTATAACGCAGCAGGTAGGAAAAGCTAAAACAACTCTTGCCAATTTTCCCAAGTGTGAAATTGATATAATAATAGCCTCTTCCTCAGTGATCTGATGTGAGGCGTCAACGACAAAATCCATGAAAAGTTAGGAGCCCAGGCCTGGTTCATGATCAGCGCACAGTTTTTGCTTTTACACCTTCTATGGTGGAGTCAAATCATACATACATTTAACTTGTGCAATTTCAATTATATGTGCTGACAGGGGGAGGGAAGAGAGAGAGAATAATTTAAACACATTTTAAAAATTAAGCAATAGAGGCGCTTCACCTACCATCCCACTCAAAGAGAGAATACCCTTGATTGAGGGAGAAATTGGAGTTAAGACTTCTGTTTCCTCAGCGTAGGCCCTGGTGTCACTTACAAGCATCCCACCACTGAGGGATGTGAGTCCAGAGTAGAGAGGTGTCTATTCTGGGCATGTATGCCCCCAAATGCAGGCCAGCCACCTCACCATGTGCCCAACCTGAGAACAGGCCCCGTCAGAGGCTGGAGGAGACGCTGGCATGCTGGCTCACAGGACAGCACTCAGGGCACATCTTCAGACCATCTAAGGGGAGGGACCAGTACCATCCTTCAAGGATTGATACAGGCCCTGGCAGAATGCAGCTTGCGTCCCCTGTGCTCAGGACTTGGGAAACAGCAACCAAATTAGTCTCGGACCCATCTGACCTGCTGAGTCCACATGCTCAGTGCTTCAATGCTGTCACTTGTCAACTGTCCCCAGTTTCTCATCTCTTCACTCTCACTTTTGTGCTTACCCCACTGGTAACAGTTCACCACCAGCACCAGCACACAGACCTCACTTTGAGGAAGAAAGCATCTTGTTGAGATGATTTAAAGGATGTTCAAAGGAATCTAGGCTGAATAAAACATTCACCTTTCCTTCCTCCTAACCCTTATCTAAATGCAGCCCTCTGCTCTAGAAAACTCCACATTCTTCCACATGGTTTTGTCCAGCTCCATCATCTGGTCTTCCTTCCTTACCCAACTTCTTCTTCCTTATACCTTCAATATGCTCCACCACCCTGGTCAACCCACCCTTCTCACTGTTGTACCAGCATCCCTGACTCATTCTTGTGTACATGACTATGCCTTTTTTTCCTCTGTGACACAATCATATTGAACCAGACTTTGCTTTGTTTCCTATGACTTCAAGTTTTGGAGAAATAAAAGGAACAAAAGAAAACAGTGAACGTGTTTGTTCCTTCAGTGGGCTTTTGGATCCTACTGTGTGGGGCTGGGAGGTGAGAGGAGGAGAGGAAAGTGCAGGGGAGGTGAGGAGGGAGGCAGCCTAGGCAGGAGGGCTGGGTGAGTAGAAAGCTAGATGGCCAGTGAAGACAGCCACGCAGCAGTCAGTACTAACTAAATGTGATGCTGTTGATGAGATAAGTCACTCTGAAAATGCACACATCCAGGCCCACATGCTCGACGCATGGAATTACCTCAATACCAACCATGGCTGCCCCAAAGGGCTGCACTTGAGGTCTTAGGAATACCCTACTTGCTGGCTTCTTGGACACTTGGACTATTGATGACACCACATCAGACAGTAGACTTCTGTTCATCACACCTCACATTTTGCATGCACTCTTGCTACAAAATGCTATTAAAAAGTTGAATGAACACACCCAAATGTCCATCGATAGATGAATGGATAAACAAAATGTGGTATACATACACAAAGGAATATTCAGCTTTAAAAAGAAGGAAATTCTGACACATACTTCAAATGAATAAATCTTGATGATATTATGCCAAACACAGAAAGATAAATATTGTATAATGCCATAGATGTGAAAGTCCCTAGAGTGATCCAATTCATAGAGACAGGAAGTAGTATGGTGCTTGCCAGGGACTGGGGGAGGGGCAATAGGGAGCTCTTGTTTCATGGGGACAGAGTGTCAGTTTGGAAAATGAACAAGTTCTAGAAACAAATGGTGATGATGGTTGCACAACAATGTAAATGTACTTAATGCCACTGAACTGTACACAGAAAATGATCAATTTTACGTTGTCTTGTTTATAAAATGAATATGTTTAAATTTTACAATTTAAAAAAGTTAAAAGAAAGTTATATAGTTGTGTAAAGTCAGCACCTGTCCTGCCATTGTTCATGTCAGTCTGTTCTAGGAGCTGCCAGAACAGCTTTGAGAGACAGAGACAGTCCCTGCCCTCCAGGCACTTACTTTCCAGTGGAGGACATGGGCAAATGCAAATAAACAAAAGCAAGTGGTAACTCTGGGCAGTTATCAGTGCTGTGTAGAAAAGGAAGGCCAGGTCACAGACCCAGAAAGATGCTGGTGAGAGAGGGAGGTGGTTCCTTGATTAAGATGGGAGAGGTCAGGAAAAGCCCCCCAGAGAAGTGACATTTGAGCAGAGACATAGATACATTCAGTGAGGTGATCGGGGAGTGTGTCCTGTTGCAAGGCTCTGGTGGAAGGAATGTCTCAGAATTACAAGGAGACCCATGTGACTACATCTGATGAGAAAGGCTGTGCTACAGTAGAAAAGATGAACCTGGAAGGGACTGAGGGCCAGGGTGTCGTGGAGCCCATGCACCACATTCTGTTATGAATGTTGTTCTGAGCAGGATGAGAAGCCACTGGAGGGCTTTGAGCATGGAGCTGTGGAAACGAGTGCTGTGTCGACAAATGTCCTCTGTTCTTTGACGCTTCTGCGGCGAGGGAGAGTGACAGCAGGAGACTCATTTGTAGGCTGGTACAATATTCAGAGAGGACAATGGAGGTTTGGCCTAGAGTGGTACTGGAAACAGCCATACATGGTTAGATTTAGATACCTTTTAAATTTAGAGCCAGCAGGACCTGACGATGAAATGGACATATAGTATGGGGAAGAGAAGAGTCAAGTGTGCTCTGATGAGCTTCTGTCTGGAACAGCTGGTGGATGGTGGTGTTCTTTGTTTGTTTGTTTGTTTGTTTGTTTGTTTGTTTGTTTGAAATCAGGAGCCTGAGGGAAGAGGAGGGATTCAAGAGTGGTCATATTGCAATTGAAGTTGATTAGATATCTAAGTAGGGATGACTTGTTGAGAGTTGGAAACCTGAGTCAGGGGTCAAGGATGGAGGCTGAAGAGTCCCAGTCTCTGTATTAGGATGACATTAATAATTTAAAACCACAGCAGGGGAGAGATTACCTACAAGCACAGGACCTAAAACCTAACTGCAGGGCTCTCCAGAGCTTAAATGCCACATTTCTTTCCACAAAGTGCCAAGCTGAGCAGCACCTGTGTATCCTTCAGCTTTCCTATGGTGACTGAAGGAGAGAGGGGTCTTCCTGTGTGCCCCTAACCCAACTTTGCTGCTCCCCTGTCACTGTGTATTCCTTCACTGGTTGCCTCCAGCCCAGATGTTCTCAACCCTGGCTGGACAATACAACCACCACGGCAGCTTTTTAAAAATGCCATTTGCTTGGGCCCATTTCAGACAAATCGAAATCTAATCTTTTGGATGGGACTCCAGCATCTACATATTTTTAAGGTCATTCTGGCACAGTTGAGGTTGAGAACAGAGTATGCCACATTACTTGGTGGTACACATGGATGCATATGTGCCTCTGTGCCCATTTGACTTATCCCTGGACCTGCTACAAAGCATCTCTAGGCTCTTTAGAAGGAACATCCTACCACTCATCCACCCATCTCAGGCTGCTTTGGTCTTAGATACCAGATTCAGGGATTTACCATGATAACTAGACCAAAAGAGGAAATAACTCCAGATATAGCAAGCAAAATTAGTTTGATTTTTTTAATATATTGTGTTATACAGATAACTTGAATAAATTTTCATTTAAAAAATTTCAAACAAAAATTTCAAACAGACTATTGATCTCCTTCTTTCCTCCTCTACAGCGGAAATTACTCTATCAGTCTGTCGGGTATAATTTCAGTCATTTTCTAAGCATTTGAAAGCATTTAAATGCACAGACATACATATATTGCTTTGTTTTAGGTGAGTATATTTTCAAAAGGGGGTTATACTAGATATCTAACTCTGCAATTTACTCTTTTTTTCACTTTGACAATATGGTCTGTGACCCCCTAGCTACATGTAGCTAAGCTTAAATTAATTTAAAAATAGATGAAATTTAAAACTCAGCTTCTCCAGATTAAGAGCTTCCCTGATGAAAAAAAACAAAAGGAGTTCCTCACCACCAAACCAGTGTTATGAGAATTCTTAAAGGGACTTCTTTAAGAAGGAGAAAAAAAGATTAAAAATGTGAATAGTAAAATGGCAATAACTACATACCTGTCAACAATTACTTTAAATGTAAATGGATTAAATGTTCCAATTAAAAAGAATGGGGTGGCTGAATGGATAAAACAAAGTCCCTTCTAATGCTGTCTACAAGAGACTCACTTCAGATTGAAAGCCACATGCAGACTGAAAGTGAAGAATGGGAAAAATACTTCATATGAATGAAAACAAATAAAAATCTGGAGTATTAATATTTATACCAGACAAAATAGACTTTAAAACGAAGGCTATAATAAGAGACAGAAGGACCCAGACATTTCACTTCTGGATATTTTTCTGAGGAAACCCAAAACACTAATTTGGAAAGACAAATGCATCCCTACATTCATTGCAGCATTATTTACAGTAGCCAAGATATAGAAACAACCTAAGTGTCCATCAATAGATAAATAGATAAAGAAGAGGTGGTACATATATACAATAGAACATTGCTCAGCCATAAAAAAGTTTGTGACAACATGGATGGACTAGAGGGTATTCTTCTGAGTAAGTCAGAAAGAGAAAGATAAATACTATATGATTTCACTTACATGTGGAATCTAAAACAAACAAACAAACAAAACAGAAAGAAACTCATAGATACAGAGAACATTTTGATGGTTGCCAGGTGGAAGGGAAGCTGAGGGGATGTATGAAGTGGGGAAGAGTTTAAGGGGTACAAATTAGTAGTTATAAAATAGTCATGAGAACATAAAGTATAGCATAGGGAATATAGTCAATAATATTGTAATAACCATGTGTGGTGTCAGAGGGTACTAGACTTATCAGGGTGATCACTTTGTAAGGTACATAAATGTCTAATCACTATGTTGTATATCTGAAACTAATATAATATTATATGTCAATTGTAATTGAAAACTTTAAAAACATCAAAAAGAAAAAAAATAATAAAATAAAATTTGGTTCCAAAGTCATAATAGCAGCCATAGTTCAAGTATTCAACAGACACATGTGGCTGGTGGCTGTCGCCTTGGACAGCACAGGTATAGGACATTCCGTGATCCCAGAAAGTTCTATGCAACAGCCCTGGCTGGCATAGGTCATTCTTCTTAGTTAACGTGTCCTATTCCACGTGTGGATATGTCAGAGTTAGAAAAAGGATTAAAAAAAAAATCAGCTAAGGGAGAAGAACACTTCAGTGAACATATCTTTTATGTGAAAAAGTAGGTCAGTCACAGCAAACAGTTTCTCCAAGGGGCGGAAATCAATTCTGTGAGAGTCTGAGGTGGCAGTAAGGCATTTAGGGCTCAAAGACTTCTCTGCAAATGGTTATTTGCCTCTGCTTTAGTTTTTTAGATTCTCTTGCCACCTTTCTCATCTCCAAACTGTAATAATGCCTCTCAAATCCTGGTGTTTTCGTATGTCTGCCGCAAAGACTCCCCGTGCCTGCTCTGCATTATCCTGACAGCTACTGCAGCTCGGTGTCCATATTCACGCTCTCAGTGATTTGGGGACACATTCCACAGGAATGTCATTTACTCTAAGGTTAGGGAATTAATATTCATGAGAGCACTTTATCAAGAGAGTGTTGAGGCGGGCTCCCCAATGCCTAGTGACAGCATTTAAAGCTTCCTGGGCGGGGATGCCATGTTTTACAACTCTGCCAGACACCTACTGATGTTGCTTGAGTCCCTGTGTTCAGAATTTGCAAGTGTTTTTCTACATTGACCTCTTGGCTCCCACCTCAGATCGAGAAACAAGACACGAGGGGAAATGGGAAAGAGAGAGGAAAAAAGGGGCCGACTGACACCTGGATATTGAAATACTTCCAATAGAAACGTAGAGTTTTGTATGGATACTGTGTTGAACTTTTTAAGTTAAATTAGTCATGCTCATGTATTTGAAATGCTCCTGTTCATTCCATTTATTCATTTGTTCATTCATCCATGAATATTTTTTCTTTTTTTGCATCTTATAACTTTATTTGTTTGTTTGTTTGTTTGGTTGTTTATTTATTTATATTATGGTGACATTGGTTAACGAAATCCAGTGAGTTTCAAGTGTACGATTCAACAGACAGGTATATACAAACACGCACGCACGCGCGCGCACACACACACACACACACACACACGTGTGTGTGTGTGTGTGTGTGTATTGTTCTCACCGCATGAATATTTATTGATTGCCCAGTCCAGCCAGGTACTGGGGCGCCATAGTAAATGGGATGGGTGTGTCCTCAGTCCTTAGGAGGCTTCTTAGTGTTGGAGACAAACAATCAAACAAATGCCCATGGGGGTTAACAGCTGTGGAGGGAAGCCCAGCACCCTCTGAACATTCAAGAGGGGGATTAACCGAAGTCGGGGACCCACCTTATAAGCATTTTTCTTGTCCCTCTACCTCACGATTACCCAGGTCAAGTACATAGGCTCTAAGCTCTCTTTTCCATCTCCGTCCTTTCCAAGAACAGGATAAAATGAGTCCTCGGTACGACTGAAACTCACAAGATAAGAAACTGCATTTTCTTTCCCACTCTACCACTGCCTGCATCTGACCAGGAAAAAGGCCAGCTTTGTCATTCTTTTTTCTCAACTTAAGACTCCTGGCGGGCTCATTCAGATCTGGTGCTTTCCACCTGAGGTTAGTGATGGGCTCAGGGGGTCAGTGCTCATCCTTGAGCTGTGTTCCAACTGCTTTCAGCACACCTCAGTGCGCTTTCTAGGGAATCTCACCAGATTATTGAAGGTCCATGAAACTGAAGAGATAAAGAACCAGATATCTAGGTACCTGAAGTGTCTGAAAACAACAAGCTCAATTCTTCAAAATATTTTGTCTTTTTCCAGCCAGTGGTAGACTGGTGCAGGTGGCTGAATGCATGGCCTGGAGGTGGGGAGCAGTGAGGAGTAGGTGGGGGGGGGGCAGCCAGGGAAGTCAAAAGACATGGTCTGGCTCCACTCCCAATATGCTGAGAACTCTCCTGAGGCACATGTCTCTGAGGACCTATTACCCACTCTTCCAGGTGCTGGGAGCCCCAAATTTTTCAGGCACACCTGCTCCATTAGGAATCACAGCTACTTGACACATCCCGCCTTATTCAATCCTCAAGACGAGGCTCCAGGATCAATATTACATCCATCCTCTTACAGATAAGGACATTTAAGGTCAAGGAAGTTTAGCAACTTCACCAAAATTCCACAGCTCATCAGTGACTGGGGATTTTAACATGGGTCCATCTAATGTGCTACTTCTCAACTTGGACATCACATTAGAAACCCTGGGAGAACATAAAGCCCCCAGTGCTGAAGCCAACCCTAGACCAACAAAAGCAGAATCTGGGTGGGGGCACTATACCAGGCAATGACACCGTACGTGCACCAAATTATATGTTTTTCACTACAACACAATCAGTGTTCCTAGAAACCACTAAAGACAATGTGAAGCCTTTAGCAAATTAGTTTTCCAGACAGAGATTCAAACACAGGGCTGTCAGTTTCTTTGAAACGGTAGCACCTGACATAGACAGCTAACCTCAGACAGAGGGCACGGTGGGTACTACAGTGCACAGACACCCTTCCCTGAGGGTGGGGGGCAGTAAGGGCGGTCCCTCAGGGAGTTGCCAATTGATGGACGATAGTACTTGTTGTCTTGTTGTCATGGTCTGAGTGCCCAGTGAGTCCAAACCTGTCCGGGCAGTGAGATGTTCAGTAGGTACCATATGAAAGGAGCATTTGCTCACCACTGTCAGAGGTTGCTTCTCTGAATTCAGCTAGGTAATGATCCAGAATAGGTGCCGATTTGGGGCTGGTGGGGAGAAGGCACCTTCTGCATAGGCCTGGTCTCAGTGCAGACTAGCTTACAGCTGTGGCTGGGGTGGGAGCAGAGATTAGATCAAAAAGATGATTCAGGTCAATTCCCTGCTCAGATGTGCTGGAAATTGCTTGAATGAATTCTGGTTCCATTTATACATTCCCAGAGCACTCTCAGAAGCTGTGTCTGTTGCCAAAGGGAACGTTAACTGTCAGGCAGCCAGAATAAAGAAGTGGACACACCTGATGGGAAAATGGCATAGAAAGGGCTAGGTGGACCAAAAAGGGGGGTCGTAGTAGCAGAGCCACAAGGAACTGAGTGGCTGCTGTCTGCAAGGTGCTGCTGTCCCTGGAGTTCCTATCCCACTGAATGCTTAAAAACACCCTCATGAGGCAAGAATTCTGCTCTGCTCCCCACTTTACAGGTGAGCAAGCCGCCATTCAGGAAAGTCAATGCCAAGCCTGAAGCCACAGAGCTGCTGAGTGCTGTGGCTGGGCCTCCCCGGTCACTCTGTGCTTTCTGTCATACTACACACTGCTGAGGTTATGGCCCCAGGAAACTATCCCATCTCGCTAACTTGGAGCTATCTGGGACTCGAAAAGCTGCGTGCTGCCGTTGCAATGGGTCTGAACTGCTGGCCCCACCCGGGAGCCCATGCAGCTGCACGAGCCGCCCCACCCCATCTTTCATCTTGCTGCATCAGTTTCGGCTTCATTTCTTCTTAATTGCTGAAAATAAGGACAGAGCTATCTGACAGAGGAAAGAGATGAATCCTGCATTGCAAATTTCTATCTGAACATTACAAAGAGCTGCTCTGTAAGGCTTGGCAGTGAAGGTACGAGATTACTTATCCTAATAAGTAGACACAGTTTCTAACACTGATTTTCAGCTGAATGACTTAGAGCTTAATGCCACATTCTCAAAAAACAAACAAACTAAAACACTCAATTGTGTCACTTCATCAGTTGTAGTCTGTGGTGACTGTACACATTATCACAGCTCAAAGGATGGGAGTAGAAGTGGAGTTTGTGGAGGGCTCCGTTCATACAGCCCAGAGTTGGTGTGAAGAGCCCACGTGATGGTTCGCCATCTGCCTAGCAAGGTGGGTCTAAGGCTCCTGGTTTGTGGAGCAGACACTCAGTTACCTAGGCTAAGTCATTTGCCAATGGTCACATGTCTGGTTATGGCACAAGATTCCAAGTCAGGCCTGCCCTGTGCCTTCGTCAACACCCTCACCAGAAGGATGAGCTGAGACTTCTCAGCAGAACACACTGGGTGTTTCTGGAATGGAAGGGCCCGTGGGGCTCAATGGGCCACTTCTGCCACAGGGAGCAAACTCCCAGCCTCACCTGATGCTGTCAAAAGCCTTCAGGGGACATCAGAATCCACCACGACAGTTGCCCTGACCTTGTGCAGGGACAAAACCTGCTGCTCTTTGCAGAATCCACATGCAGCTCACTTAAGCCCACGTCCTGTATGAGAACAGAGAAGATTTGGTTCCTTTACTAGCACTCCCACCTTCCTTTGACTCCATTTCTTAGAATATGGATTTCAGCAGCCAACCGGCGAGAGTTTCAGCTCCAGCTCCGCTTACCACTAGCTGCGTGACCTTGGGCAAGTTAGTCGACCTGTGTTTCCACATCTGTAAAATGGGTGATGGAGGAAGTCAGAGGAGACCATTAAAATAAACAGGGCAGCATTGCAGAGCTTTTAGGGCCATGGCTTTGGAGCTCGATTTGTTTATTTTCACCTCGGTTCTGCCAATTGCTGACCTTGAGCAAGTTACTTAATCTCTCACAGCCTCCTGGGGTGAGGTTAAGTGACCCCTAGACCTCAGAGCAGGAAGACCACTGCCAATTCAGTTGTGAGGCAAAAACATTTGTGCAGATTGACCTAAGTCTGGATGGCAGTGTTTGAACCTGAGGGACCTGTGCCTCTTGTCAGAGGAGTTTTGCTTAAAAAGGTGTATGGAGGGAGCTGCTGCTTAATTCTGAATCAGAAAGCAACAGAGAACTCTCAGAAGGATCCAGAAAACCCAAGTCATCTCTCAGCTTACCCAAAGTAACCGGTGGTGATGGGAGTATGTGGTCAGGCCCTCCCCTGTCCCAGGTGTGCCCAGCGCAGGCCTAGCCCCATCTCTCCACGTGCAGCACCTGCTCTGGAAAGGCTAAAAAGCCTCCGCTTGGAGGATGGAGAAGCAGGAGAGGCCTAACTCAACTCTAACGGCCTCATGGAGCATTCACAGGTCAGAGAAGGAAAAAAAATATCTCAACTTAGAGTGAGCTCACAAAATCCCCAAAGAAGAAAATTCTAAAGAAAAAAGAAAATTGCTGAATTCTAGAGTGAAAAAGTAGGTTCCTTACTAGGATTCAAACCCAGGCCCTTTCCTGAAAGCTTGAGAGAGACTCAGGAACCAATAATTGAAAACAACTGACCATCACATGATGCTGGTGGAAGGGAGGGCAAGCCAGGTTTCTCCACTGACCCTCGCCCACGCCAGGCCCAGGGCAAACATGGAATCTGCAAAAGTCAAGTCTGTTGGATCCTTGCAAGGAAGGAGAGTACAAAAGAACTGTGAGCATTCACCAAGAAGGGAAAAGATGGAGTTGGCACAGGATTTGGGGAGATGGTGGAGTTGAGGCGAAATTTACATGCAGCAGTATTTTCATAAACCCCAAGCAAAGCAGGGATGTCACTGGATCCGCCTCAGGTCTGGGGTGCAGAGTCCAGGTCCTGTTTCCTTGGAAATCACAAAGAGAGGATGGATGTGGGGTTAGTATCTAGAGTCGCCTCTTCTGAAATGCTGCCCCTGGAGTGGAAATCAAGGCAGCTTCTCTGTGTCAGGCACTTAGATCCAAGCATGGGATGCCGCCTCCTACTGCTAGCACTTTGGAGAGCAGGATGATTTGAGAGGACAAGGTTTTCCTGTGCTGTAGTCACTCTGACACGTCGCAGCTTAGCATGTCCTTGGGAGGAACATGGTTAACTTCTCAGCTAGCGTCATCGGTCTCTATTATCCCAGACTGATGAAACGCCGGGCGGATTTTTACGTTCTAGGTCGGAGCTCATTTTCACTTCTCACCCTTCAGATCCCCTCCTCCACCCTGCTCTCTGCTCCAGGGCTGACCTTACCCAAACCACATCAAGGGTTCCCATGCTCCCGGCTTCTGCTTGGGAAGATCTGGCGTGACTCGGAAAGAAGGAGGAAACCAGGACAGAGGCATGTCCCAGAGGCTTCCTCTTCATTGGGCGGCCTGGACAGGGCTGTGTCCTTCCTCTGAGGCTTTCTCCTTCTGGGCTTCAGGCAGCCCTCCCTCACTTCCTTTTCTCCCAGGGGCTAACAACTTGGCAGCTACCAAGGGAGTACCACACTCACTCACCTCCCTGTCACTAGTCTGTGTAAAGAAATCTTGAATTATCTATTCTGTTTCAAGTATTCCATTGTCTCCTGTTTCCTTACATAAGTGGTATAGTCAGTAAAAATAAATATTATTTAATAGATCAAGCTTATTAATATCATTCAAGCTTCATACATCCTCGCTCAGGTCACATTGTCTCTCTGAGCCTTAGTTTCCCCCTCATGGAACAGAGAGGAGTTAAAGCTGTGTCGTGTGGATTAAATGAGATAAAATATATAAATACATATATTATAAATATATATGCAAATATATATAGTATGTTAATTTTGTAGACTGTCGATGTAAATAATCCAAACTTTTTAAAATTTTTCTGAGTTTATTAGAGTTTATTTGAACCAAACAGAAGATACAGCTGAAAGCAAGATCTCAATAAAATGAGAAAACATTTTTCCCAGAATGACAGTTTGTAGTTTCATTTAAGTGTTTGGAATTAAGGAGGAAACTTGAGAAAGATTACACAAAGGGGAGAGAAAGCAAGGTGGGGTGGGGTTGCAGGATTGTTAATAAGATTATGTGCTCTCTTGAGGGTGGTTATACTTCCAAGGGGTCTGGAAAGGAGCCATTTTAAAGGTGCGCTAACCTAGATGCACAGGAACAACGAACAGGGCTTGCTTTAGGCAAAGTTAAGCCTTTTACTAAAAGCTGTACGCCTGGGGTGTGACTACCCACCATGACCTGCCCAGTTAGGGATTTATGATCAGATCACCCTGTGAGGTTACTTTTGGTTAGATTTATTACAGTGTCCCTTTTCTGTCTACAACTTAGAGTATAGCTTCTCGAAGGAACCGTGGAGTCGAGCATGTGTGCAAGGCCTGGTACAGGGGCATCCTCCCTCCACACTGCTCTCCCTGCACCTTCTGCAGGAGCATCTCCCCAGAGCACAGCCGCCTGTCAACACCTTGGCGCTGCTCTTGGAGAAAGACATTTTTGACTCAACACTTCAGTCTCCCCACCAAGCTTCAGACTTCATGTGGAGCCACTTTGATATAAAAGATTTGTCAGGGGAAATGTTACAGCTATAGCAGATTTCTGGAAAAGGGCCTTGATTTGTCGGTTTTCCATTCACCGAAGAGATGGAACAAGATTCGATGGCCAGATTCTGCCTTTGGAAATCCCCATGCTGCAGCAGCCGGCTGTGCACTCATCATCAGCTTTAATTCAGCCCGAAATCATTGGTTTTCACCTTCAGCGGTTACTGTTATCTTGCGAGCAAATTGTGAAGGACTCTGACTATTCTTACAGCAAAAGCTAGGACAGTGAAGTCCAAAATGGAAGCTTCACTCTTAGTTACAGGGTATTTACAATTCCTGGATTAAGTAATCACTGTATCCCAGTATCTAGAACAGTGCCTGGCATACAAAAAGTAATAGATAACAATTAGATGATAAAGTGTATTATTATCTGCATTTTTCAGAGGAGACTCAAAGAGATTGGACCAATTACTCAAGATCAGAAAGCTGGTAAAAGGCACCTGAAGGCTATTAATTCGGGCCTCTGGACTCCAAGACCGCAGCTTGTTCCCCTCTGTATCCTTCACCTGCCTGTGGTCCCATATGCAATGAATGCACTCAGCCACAGTCTGGGAGCTGAACCACACTGTGCAAGGCAGGCCAGTTGCTGCAGGCACAGAGGCATAGGCACAGAGTTGCTACAAAGGATGGCCTCTGTCTCACTCCTCCAGCCCTGAACCCAGGAGGTAGCTTGTTGTATATTACGTAGATCTAGATTCAAGTACTTCTCTTGGGTCATTCAGCCCGGGGGCTCCTAGGTCTCTGCAAGTCGAGAGTAGGTGCTTCCTAAGGATACTGGACTAAGAGATAGTGCATGAAAAGTGAATTTTAATCAACTAAGTTTGGAAAGGGCAAGACACTGTGCCGCCCTTAGAGGTGTATAGTCCACACCATTGTGCTGAACACTCTGAGAAGTCCTGCAGCAAAGCAACCTGCTTGCATTGTTCAACCCTGCATTTCTCAAGCTTATTCAATTCAGAAAACTATTTTGCTATTTTATAACACACACTGGGAAAAACTAATGTTAGGTCAAGCCCGGAAGCACAGATTTAATTAAGAGCCTGAAGTAGAGCCATCATCCCCTCCAAAGCTGGCACAATGGCAAACGGAGCACAGGAAACTTACATACAGAGTCTCTTACATGGCAAACTATAGGCTGCAAGAGAGTTTTGGTCTGAAGCGTTTCTATTACTTTAAAGTGTACAATTAGACATTCCCAACATGTTCCCAGACGGAGCATTCTAGCACCTAGTATTTCAAATGTCTCCAAATTTTGCAGTTCAATTAGCAGATTATGTCAACTGCTTGATTCACAATTTATAAAAATGCAAAAATAAAGTGATTGCTAATAATTCCCTAAAATGTCACACAGGAGAAAAGAAAGCAGCAGAAGTTTAGATAAGGAAATGCACATGGCTATAAATTACTTTCAGGAATTTCCACTACCCTGTATGGGCTGGACTCTTCTGTCATCTGCACTGGCAAAAACAAACAAACAAACAAAATAAAATCTACATCGTCAGATTCGATTCTAAAGTGCCGCCTCTCTTGTCCCCCAAATCAAACATTGCCCAGCCTTCTTCATGTTCAACACCTATTCCAGTTTAAAGCTTCGCCGTCTCTTACCTAGGTGTTTCTCATAACCCTCCACTGGTCTCCCTCCTTCATTCCTTTACCAGTTTCATCCACCTTGCACCTTCTTGCAGAATAATTTTCCTGACAATTGAAAGATCAAGTCACTTCCTGGCTCACAAGCTGCAGTGGCTCTCACCTAGCCAGGTATCTAAATTCTCTACGATTTAAATTAAAACTTTCCAGCCACTTTTGCTAAAACCCCTTTCCTGACTGTACATCTCAAGAAGCTGAACCTGTCATTTCTGATATGGGTTCTGAAATTCTGGTAGCTCTTACTTTTTCCACGTCAAAATCACCCCATCACTCTGCAGTATTATGGAAAATATGTATTTGGTCTCCATCCCTAGCTCCAGGCAGGTTTTTAAAAGCCTGGGGATTTCTTGAGTGGTTATAGGAGAGAGGAAAGTCTTTTATTATTCACAGAAGGCCCCTTTCAACCATACTTAACTTTTTGTTCATGAAGTGACCCTTGGAGGAAAGGGCCAGTTCCCAGTGAATCACTCCTGTGATTAGAGAGTTGGAAACTGAGGCTTTACCCACTGGCCTCAAGGATGGGGGGCGGGGGCGGGGAGGGGGTCCGGAATTTTCAATGACAATAGCCAGTGGTTTACTCAGTTATGCCTACATCATGGAACCTGCATGAAACCCCTAAATGACAGGGTTCGGGAATGTTCTGGGTTGGTTGTTCAGGTTGCTGGGAGGGTGGCACCCCAGGCCGCATGGAGGCTCCGCACTCCCCTCCCTTCCATGTTGCCCTGTGCATCTCTTTCACTTGCTGCTCTTGAGTTGTACCCTTTATCATAACATTGGCATAGTAAGTAAAGTGCTATCCTAAGCTTTGTGACTATTGTAGCAAATTGTTGAATCTGAGGAGGGGCTTGTAGCATTGACATGAGAAACATCCAAACCCATAGAGAATTTTAATGAGTTTATTTGAGCCAAACTGATGACAATTGCCAGGAACAAAAATCTCAATGGATTAAGAAAATGCTCTAGAGAATGCCAGTTTTACACCTTATTTAGACATTAGAATCAAAGGAGGAGACATAAGGAGGGTTACGTGAAATCCATTGGTGGTAGATTAAGGGGGCCAGAGAAAGCAAAGTGGAGAAACCTCTGGGATTGGATAAAAGGGAAAATGGAGAGACACATATTTCTTTTATATTGGTGGGTACTGGACAGGTTAATTAACATTCACAGCACATAGAGATGGCATGTGGGGACAAGATAACCATGAGGGGTTCTGTGGTCTCAGTGCCCTGGGGCAGAGGCTGTGCCCTGAGGGGTCTGGATACAGGGGTCTCACTCTGACATTTCAAAGGTATATTACCTGAGATGCAAAAAGACAATAGATAGGCTCGCTTAAGGTAAAGACTGACCTTTGTCAAGGAAGCTACAGGCCTAAGATGTGACTCCCTTCCATGACTGCTTTTAGAAATGTTTATCTTAGACCATCCCATGTGTTTACTTTCAGGTCTCTGAGTTTTTAGGACCCACCATGCTGGCCTCTCCTGAGTTTGTCAGGTTTAGTTTGTGACCTTTTTTGTCCACAATAGGAACTCCAGAATTTATAGCCACTTGGTTAGAAGTACTGGGACTTAAACAAATGATACCTGAAGTGAGGGCAGTCCTGAAACACTGAGCCCTTGACCTGTGGGGTCTGTGATACCTCTGCATAACAGCAAAATTTAATTGAATTGTAAGATATCCAATGGGTGTCGGAGACTTGTTTGGTAGGTTTGAAAAGACACCATATGTTTGGTGTCATAAAAAAACTTTACAGACGCGCCAGTCTTTTAGACCCGACTAAATGCTGGCTTTCCCCCAAAGTCCTCTGTATCACCCTAGCCAAAAGCACTGTCTCCCTTTTCTGAACACCAAAAACGCTTTGTATTACCTGCTTTATAACCCTTATCACTTTCTTATATCATATTTATTTACCTACATGTATTATCTCCTGCACTGTAGTGTAGGGTCCTAGAATAAGGGGCCCCTTGCCTGGTTTCATTTATTATTCCCCACAGTGTCTGTGAATTTAAAAATATCTACCAGTATTAGTAAAATTAAGACATAAAAATATTCATCTTTCCGTCAATATCCTTCTAAAATATAGGTGTGGTTATTCCCCAAAATATATACCAGTGCTCTCCTTTTGAAATTCGTACTGCCTTGCAAAATAAAATCTAATTTTACATGGCAAAACTGTGTTCATTTTGACTAAAGATACTCACCGGGAGACAAGCACAAATGCATCTCCTCCCTCTGACAAGGACAGCCCCTTCTGCCTTACCTTCATCAGCGCTGTGAGAAGGACTTGCCAGTAGCAGCAGTTACACTTGCCTGAAGTCATAGCGTCTCATTCAAGCAAAGATATTGGATGACAATGCAGAACTTCATTGGTGACAAGACCAGCCTTTCCCACCCTCCTGTTTCACCTGGCTTGATAGCGAGATTTCCTAGGACCAAGAGCATTAAAAAACCACCTCCCCAATGTAGTGCAGCTTTGTATCCTAGGTACACAAAGGTGCCCTGTAAGAAACATGGTGCAAAGAGGGAAAAACAGCAGGTGTAGAATGGTGTTCACCCCTTAATTAGCTGTGTTTTTACAAAAGGACGACTAATGGCAAGAAACTAACATACCATCACCTTTTAGATATGTGGAAAACTCACTTCTTATACGTTTTCCTGAGTGGCCCCTGAAGTGCATTGCTTGTTCTGGTTCAAAAGGAAAGACTCTCAGTTCACCTAACTGTGGAATAGAGAGTGCCCAATTTTGGTATAATTAGTTTGATTTCTAAAAGGTCTTTTCTTTCTTTCTTTTGAAAGCAGTTTCTACAGTTGAGCAGAGCAATTCTCAGACAGTAGCTGATAAAAATTCTCATATAATCTTCACGGACATGCTTTTTTCCTTCTGCTAATGTTCTGTCAATAGCATTTGGCAGAGGAAAATATAATTTCCCCATTTCCTACTAAATGTCATTAGACAAGGATTTTTTCCTTTGTTAACAGAAACGATTCGCCTTATAAAAAGTTCTTATTTTTCCTGGAACCAAGATGACTTTCTAAAATTCTGCAACTTACTTTTTAGTCATTTGTATTGTGTCAATCAAAAATGTTCATTTTTTTTTCTTTAGAACACTATGTTATTTTAACAGTTTAATAGAAACCTATATCCAAGTAAGTCTTAAAAATTCAGAGCAGAGAAAAAGCAGTGATACAAGCCCACTTTACTTTTATGATAGCTGTTATCATCTCACTATTTAGTCACTGATCATTCAGTAAAATTATGCAAGAAGAGAATAAAATGGAATATATTTCCATTTTTGTTCTTCATTTTGTCTTCTTTTAGAAAATTCTCTGAGCAGACTTCATGTCATGTAACAAATTGGTAAATCATGATTTTAAAAAGTTATCATCACCTCGACATTCAAATAACACTGATTTTGCTATAAGTGTTAGCATTATGCAATTTAGGGTCATCATGAATTCTGACCTAATTTTATGAAGTCAGTACACTTCTACTTGCCATTTTTCTTTTACTGCATAAATTGTATTGACTGGCTTCACAGGCAGGTGACCTGTACTGTCATGAGGACAGAATTCTGGTGGACCCACTCGTGGGAGTTCAGCAACACTCGAGGTGAAGACAAGACAGACATGACTACTCCTGAACAGATGGGGCTGCTGACAGCTCCCAAAGGCCATGCTTTCGGTTTGGACCAGAACTTGCTTCCAATGCAGAAAGAAGGCAAAAGCGTGCAACAAACACAAACAACCAACGAACCCGGTCACATCGCGTCTTATGACTTTTCATGTTAGCCCCACTGAAGTTGAAAACGACATATGAAAGTCAGGCAACCTAGAGTTCCTTTTCCTTCTAATCTTTTCTTACTCATTAGCAATCCAAGAAAGAGAGTGTTGGTAGAATATCCATGTAATAAGCAGTGAAATAAAAACAGTCGAATTAGTTTTCTTTCCATTGTTCTGTTAAGAATGAAATGCATATGCATGTATGAGCTATGATGTATGAATTGTGTAATTTTAGAAATGTCAAATATGGTTTAAATGCTCTTAAAATTGCATTTAAAACCGGCATTGCACAATATAAATAACACTAAAATTTATGTTGATAATGTAAAATTTTTATTTTCTTTACTTAGAATGACATTGTATAGCAAATAATACCATGATACGTTGAGAGGGAGACCATAGAAGAAAGGAAAAAGCTTTATATTTAATACCTTTGATGGCAATTTTTGAATAAGGGATCCCATGTTTTCATTTTGCACTGGACCACACAAATTATGTAGCCATCCTGCTCTAAGCCCCAGGGTATGAAAATTCATTTAAGCCACCACTCCCAACAGCCTATTTTCAGTAGTAGATTGGTTGATGTTGATCAAAAGGATTATTTGGTCCCTTAAATTTTTAGTTCTAGAATAACTTTATAGAGTCAGCACAGGAAAATGTAAGTCTGGTGCTGGGGGCAGTAGGCCCAAGATCAGACCCAGTTCCTGAACACCTAACAGCTGTGGATGCACATATGACATTGACATTAATGACCTAAACTCTTGCTCTTTACCTACCTGCTCACCCCGGACCTCACTGCCTTCTTGCAGAGAGCCCCTCAAGGGTTCTGAGCATCACCAGAGGGGAGTATCCTGTGGTCTTACAAACTCCCTGTCGTTTTTTGTCTTTTCCCACTCTCTCTAGCTCCCTTTTCATCTCAACGCCAACCACTCTTAAAGCTGCTTAAACAAGCCTCACACTTATTCTAGCTACACTATTTCTGCTGCAAATTAGAGAAATACTAAAGAACAGATTTGTTGGGTCCAACAACATGGTGAGGACTCCTTGGGTCTCCAACTCTGAGGTTCGCCCTCCCCCATGCGGGCTCCACTATAGCCCCCGAACTTGTCAAAACCGCCCAGGCCCACCTTAGAGTGACTGCATCAGAATTTCTGAACTTGAACAAGCTCCCCTGGAAATTCTTTGGCATGCTAAGTTTTGGGAGCCTCTGCACTAGGGAGTCCTGGCCACTCCAAGGGTCTTGGTGGCAAAGGGTCACCAAGCCAGCTGTCCTAGAGGGTCCATTGGCTCAGCTGTCTTGATCTCTCTTTCTTCTTCAGCCTCCAATTAAATCCACCCAGGTAGAAACACACCGGAGTCCCTGGCTCACCAGGTGAGTGGTGCCTGTCAGGCTGGCCAGGGTAATGGCTACAGCTCTAAATTATCAGCAAGTTATTGACCTCTTTGCTTTCTGGCAGGTTTCCCTGTAAAATGTAGACAATCAAACCTTACGGCTAAAAAGACTGAGACCTCCAGAGTTCTCTATTACTTCTAAAACATATAACTCAAGAAACTCAAATGACTTCGTGTCTGCAACCCACTTTATTAAACAAAGTGTTAAAGAAGCACAACATGGCATTGTGACAGGCACACTTCTGAGAAATCAAGCAGAAGGCTTCCAGTGTGGGTGTATATTGTATTTTCTATTTAATGGTGAAGGAGGAGAAACGACTTTTGCTGGCAGAAGAAAATTAAATCAATAGGCTTAAGATGGAAGGGGCTGAAGATAAGATTTGTTACAAGTGTCTGGGGGCCAATGAGCGCCCTTCGGCGTGGGAGGATAAAAGCAACTGCGCTATTGCGAGTCGCCATAGAGCATGCTTGACCCGTTTCTGCTTTAGTAGCGCTTACGGTTTAAAGCTTTGATTTTAAGAAATCACCGAGTCTTTCCAGGAACACCAATTCCTTTGATTCCCTCTCCTTCCAGGAAAGGCTTTTGATGCTGCAGGCCCTTTGCCTTTCACTTTGCTCTCGCTGTTGCCCAACTTTTCATTTCTTTCCATAATGTGAGTTGTCGTCTGGACTCTCATCTCAGCCTTTGTCGTGGCCATTCCATGTAAGGGCCTGCAGAATGTGCTGTCCTTTCCACTGAGGTTAACCGGCATGGCCAGGAACGCCCACCAACTTCAGCCCGTAGCTTACGTTCAGATCTTCAGGCTCAGACACCACACACGGAGTTGTGTAGGAACTGAGAGCACAGGGTCCGGCCACCCTGCAGGGGTTGGAACCTCAGCTCCACCCCTTCCTAGTATTTGCTTGGGTGAGTGACTGGACTGCTTTGGCCCTTAACTGTTTCCTTCTGAAAAGTAGAGGTCATAAATTACCTTCCTCTTTCTCCACTTCCTGTTGGTACAGATTTCTTTGCCCAAGTGGCCTAATGTGACCTTGGAAGGGGCAGGACTGGTCGTGAGGCGCTGCGGTGAGAATTAAAGGACTTTATCATTAATGCCTGGCACATACAAAGTGCTTAATAAGTGATAGCTATTATTTCCTCACGTTAAGCACCTAGCAAAATGTCCAGTATAGTTAGTACATTTTCAACAAAAAATCTGTTTCTGTGTATGTATTATTTATCTATTTAAATTCATTTCTTCCCTCTAATCAAGGATGCCAAAAGAAAGAGGCCCCTTGGGTGAGATAGAAGGGGAAGGTATGCTGTGGAGAAGGATGGAGGAGGCTGTTTATGTATAATTCCCACATGTTAGATTTTTTTTTCTCACTATGTCTAACATCTTTCACTCTCTTTTCTGCTTTTTGTAATCCCTTTTTCTGTTTTCTGACTTGTTTTACACAAATTTTTCTGACGTGTTGTTAAATCCATTCATTGAAGCCCTTCCTTTTAATTTTTGTCCTTTTCAGTTTAAATATATCCATTTGATTCTTTTTATAATTTTCAGTTGTCTGTTTATATTTTTGATCTCATCATTTCCTTTCATGACATTTTAATCATAGTTATTTTTAAATCCCTGTCAGGGTACCTCCAATATTTGGATCTCCTTTGGCTCTGTAATTATTGTTTGATTTTTAAAAAACTTTTTTTTTGAAATAATTTTAGACCTAGAATGGTGAAGATAATATAGGTAATTCCTGTATCTCCTTCAATCAACTTCCCTCAATGTTAATACCTTATTTAACTATGGTCCAAGTTTAAAAACTAAGAAATTAACACCACTATTCACCAAACAATGGACTTTATCTAGATGCCCCTGGTATCTCTCCTAATGTCCTTTTCCTGCTCCAGGGTCCCATCCAGGATCCCACACTGCACTTATTCCTCATGCTGCCTTAGTCCCCTCTGATCTCTGACAGCGCCTCAGCCTTTCCTTGTCTGTCATGACCTTGACACTCTAAATGTATCAACAAGATGTTTCATAGACTCTCTCGGTTTGGGTTTGTCTGATGTTTTCTCATGCTGAGACTGAGGTTGTGGATTCAGGGAGGGAAGACCACAGAGCTGAAGTGCCCTTCTCAAGACAGCATGTTAGGGGACACACAGTGACAACACTTATTATGACCAATGAGGTAATACTTGATCACATGGCTAGTGTCATGTGTGCTAGGTTTCCTTGCTGTAAAGTGACTGTTTTCCTTTTCCAGATTCTCCTTAGAATTGGGTAACTAAGTCCAGACCACACCTAAAGCAAGGGAAATTAAGTTCCACATTCTCGTGGGAAGAGTATCAAGAATTTGTGAAGTAGAGTCATTAATTGCTATTAACCATGGTTATTAATCAACATATGGGGAGTAATACTTTGAAGCTATGCAAAATCCTGTTTCCCCTTAAAATTTTGTCCACTAATTTTAGCATTCATTTCAGATAGCACTGAACCATACAAAGTTTTCCTATGTACATATACCCATGCTAAAGTTTAATTTATGAATTAGTCACAGTAAGAGAGGAACAACAATAACTAATAATAAAATAAACCAATTATAACAATATACTGGTTATCAGGGGATCCAAGGTGGCAGACAGATTGTGACAAAGGACAAACGAAACTAATTGTATTTGTAATGAATGACATCACCAGACTGAAGTGGGTAGGTAAGAAAGGAACTGACCTAAGTAACTTTGGGAAACAGGTGTGTGTGTGTGTGTGTCTGTGTGTTTATTGTAAGGATAAAGGGGAAAAAGCACTATTCAAAACCATTGTACTCGAGCTGGTAAATTTGGTTTTCACAGGGGTTCACGTTGGCAATTCTGTAAGTACTCTCTATGTATACTAGGGTGAAACAGATAAATAAATATACAGTAGTCCTTCTTATCAACGATTTCACTTTCTGAGGTTTCTCCATGGTCAGTTGTGGTCCAAAATACTAAATGGAAAATTCCAGAAACAACAATTCATGTCAAGGGCATGAATCATCTCTTTGTCCAGTGTGTCTACACTGTGTACAGTCATCACCCTTTGTCACTTAGTAGCATCTCAATTATCAGATAGACATTGTTTTGTGTTCAAGTCACCCTTATTTTTACTTTAAGAATGGCCACTAAGCCATTCACTAATTTTCATTACACTATGTGTATATAATTAGTCTATTTTATCTTAGTTGTTGTTCATCTCTTACTGTGACTAATTTATAAATTAAACTTTATCATGAGTGTGTGCATAAGAAAACTGTATATATATATAGTTATAGTTATATATAACTATAACTATAACTATATATATATATAGTTCGGTGCTTTCTGAAATTTCAGGTATCCACCCACTGAGATCTTGGAATGTATCCCCTGCAGATGAGGTATTGCAGATAATTAGAGTCAGGTTTCTCACTGTTGGATATCCTTTTTTTTTCCTCTTGCCTTATTACACCAGCTAAGATTTCCAGTATGATGTTGAATAGGTGTGGTGAGAGAAGACAGCCTTGCCTTATTGTTAATATTAGGAGAACAGTGCTTAGTCTTTTACCATTAAGCATGATAGCAGCTGTGGGATTTTTATAGGTGTCCTTTATTAAATTAAGAAAGGTCCTTGTATTCCTAGTTTGCTGAAGATTTATATCACCAATACATGAAATCAATTTTCTCTATATATTAACTGCAAGTGGAAAATAATTTTTTTAAAGTACCATTTATAATAGCACTGGAAAATATGAAGTTCTTAGAGGTAAATTTAACAACAACAACAACAAAAATGTAAAATCCATACACTAACAACTACAAAATATTTACATGAGAAATTAAAGGAGACTCACATAAAATTAGATATATATATTATGTCATTGATTGGAAACCTCAGTAATATTAAGATCTAATGCTCCCCGAATTGATTTTCCTCAGATTGTCAAATTGATCTTTATAGATTCAAAACAATCCTAATCAACATCCCAGCAGGGCTTGTAGTGTTTTATTTGTTTTTTTTTATAAAAATTAAGAGGCTGATTCTAAAATTACACTGACATGCAGAAGGCCCAAGATAGCAAAAGTTATAGTAATCAAGACTGTGTGAGGTTCATGTGTAGGTAGATATATAGATCGATGCATCAAAATAGAGTTGAGAGAGAGAGAGAGTCAATATAGATTATTGACAAAGGCATGAGGTAATTCAGTGAGGGGAAAAAAAGTCATTTTTGACAAATGGTGCTGGTACAGCTGGAAACCCTTATGGAAAAATGATAACTCTGGCTGTAGAAAGGATCACAGGGGTGAAGAGCGGATGAAGGCAGATCAATTGTGAAGCTATTGCTTACAGGAGAAACGATAGTAGCTTTGCCTTCATTCTAGTAACCTGCAGGAATTTATTTTATTGCTATAAAAATACTGACAATAGCCTAAATACCAATCAATAAAAGACTAGTTAAATTTCAGTTTATTTCTATAATAGGATAATATACAACTGTTTAAAGAATAAACTCCTAATGGAACAAGCACCAAGATAAATTCTTTAATTAAAAAAAGGTCAAGATCCATAATAGAGTAACTGGATATATTAAGCCATCACCGCAAGGACACATAGGAACCTGGTAAGGTGAGTTTCCTGGGGAGAGTAACAGGTCAGCTGGGCCAGGGACTAGAGGCGGGAAGGAGATTTTTCGGCGCATAATGTTTTATACCTTCTGAATTTGGGGTTTTGTATCTTTGTATTACCAGTTTAAATATGTGATAAAATTAAAATTATAGCTAAAAAGAAAGAAATGATATTAGACAGGAATAGTGTGTGCTGGTTTTAAAGACAGAGGAATGAATCAACTGCAAATTAAAATGAACAAGTATTGAAATGAAATGAGCATGTAGCTGTAAGAGAGGGTGAGATTCAGGATGGTTGCTAAGTTTTTTGGCTTGTGCAGCTATGTGGTGAAAAAGAATACAAGATTAGTGTATAAGGAGCAACACAGGAGGGGAGGCCGTGGTGGTGGGAGGAGGAAAAGAACAAGATGAGGAGGAAAACTTAAAAAAATGATCGTGAGTGTGCTGAGTTTGCTAGACCTAAGAGTCGATACTGATTAGGCAGTTTGATATTCTGACGTCTCCAGAGCCCAGAGGCAGGCCTAGGCCGGAGAAGCAAAGTAAAGTTTCCATGTGAATATGTAGGAACTGATGCCGGGATGTGGCTGCAAAGACCCACAGCCAGAAGGAATATAGTCTTGGCTGTAAGAATTTTATCCTAGAAAAAAAATTGAATTAAGTATAACCAAAAACTAGGCTCAGCCATTAAATAAATAAGATATAAAAATTCAATGGAAAATGCCCATAGATACCAGACTTAATGAGGTGATCGCTTTGTAAGTTATATAAATGTCTAATTACTATATGGTATACCTGCAACTAATACAATATTGTATGGCAACTGTAATTAAATATGTTTTAATAAAAAAAGAAATTCTCATAGAAAATCTTCCTTTATCAATGCCACTTCCTGGCATAATAGCTAAGATTATTCATTGCTGAAATGTATGTTCACATCAAATTGAGTAAAGTGACTTGCTTTAGGAATGATGAAAAAAACAGCTAAATGTTGGGAACACTATCAAATTTTTGAGGTTTAGGTGGCCATAGTATTTATTAATAGCTGTTTGTTAATGACTTATCTGATCACAAAATGTGGTGAACTGAACTTTAAAAATGTTAAAAAGAAGGGACCAGCTACCCAAATAACCTTGACTCATCTATATTTTAAGAGACTCACATAGCATGTACTTTTTAGCTATAGCAAGTTGTAGGAAGCCAGGGCAGGGGTGTGTGGGGTAAAAGTGACAGTCACATGTCCTCTACTTTAGGTAGATGGGAATTATAGGGAAGGATCTCAACCTCCTGCCTTTGTCTCCACCATCGGTGGCACTGATTGCACAGGTGGGCCTCATGAAACTTCCTGGCTGTGTCACTAGAAAAACCTGCTCCACCTCAGCAGACAATGAGGGCTGCAGTTCACAGTCTGATAATCAGCTTCCCTTCCGAGCGGCGTTTCTGGAGGCTCTTTCTTTCGCCACTCACGCCATGTTTATCTGCCCTCCCTGCAGAAGTCTCTCTTCTCCTTGGGAAGCCTTCTCCACGGGGCTCTCTCAGGAGTTATCTCTCAGGCATCCAGAAGTTGCTTTGGTTGAAAGGCTGGACCCTTTCCTAAGGAGGGCAGAGACCTCCAAAGGCGGTGCCCGGTGAGCGCTTCCCTCCTCCACAGCTTAATGAAGAAATGATGAATTTCTTAGGAGGCAACAGCCCCACTGCCGAGAAAGCCCTCCTGCGGGTACGCAGAGTACTGCTCTGCTTTTGGGGCAGGGAGGGTTGAAGAGAAAGAGAATTGGTGTGCTCATCTGATCCCAAACGTTACTGTTAAGTACAGACTCCTAATCTAACCGTCATTTGCTATTTTCTACAGCAGTTAAACTACATTTTAAAAGGTCAACTCTTCAGATAAAAGTCATTTTGTAAAATAAATAAATAGACAAATAATTATATAAATTTCATTTTTCATCCACGCAATTGCAGTAAGTTCAAAGATGCCAAGATACAAAAATGAGATTCTACTGGAGTTGCTACTCTGCCTATTTCTCTAAAAATTATATGGTGGTAATACTTGCATTTGCTTGTGGTGGTTAGGAAACCCCAGTATGATACAGACGTGTCTTCCCAAGATGGCCAGGAGATGGCGCCCTACTCAGTGTCAGAAATCCGTCTCCTGGGAGAATGCTGCTAAGTCCTTGGGTCAGGAACTGAATTGAATTGTAAAAAAAAAAAAGAAAGAAAGAAAAAAAAAAAAAGAAAAAGAAAAAAGAGAGAGAAAAATAATCAAGTATTTCATCGGATGGGAGGGTCTCAGGGCAACAGTCTCAGGATCCCTTCGACATTTTATTAGCTTCTTTTATTTTGGGAGACTGCAAGAATAACAAGAAAAGCAAAATAGTAAGAGACGGAAAGGCAATGAAAAAAACAATGTTACCATCTTCAGTGCAGGGGCTGTGTGCTAGAGGCTCCACAGGAGTTACCTGCAGCCATCACCACCGGGCTGGGAGGCAAACATTGAATGTCCTAAGACGGAGCTTGGTGAGGTAGCACGAGCTGTCATGGCTGAGAAGCAATCGGAAAGGCGGGATTCGAACTCAGTTCTGTGCTGCTGGGTCCATTCACCGCAATCACACACATTCTTTAAGAATGAGGCGTTAGAAGGACCTATCCAGAATATACTCAGGCACTCAATAAAGATAACAGGAAATCAATGTCAATCTAATATTTTTAGTAGAATTTCACATCAAATACGTTAGAAATAAAATGTCCCAACTCATGAGGAGTTACCAGCTCATTTAGCAATAAAAACTTATGAAGAAGGGAGAAGGAGCAACATATGTACAGCCAAAAGACACACGATTTATATGGTAAATGAAGTGAAAGCTCGCAACCAACAAACAGCGTTTTGCTGATTAAGCCCCAAGCTTCAATAACTTTCCTAGTGGTCAAAAGTTCGCCACCTTTTAAAAGGCAAAGAGTGTCCTGTAATCCAAGCTACAGTCCTCACCGCCCTGAAGTGACCTCCTTTAGTTGTATGTCTTGAATCGCCAGAGGTTTGTGAAAAAATCTGAGATGAGGTGTGTTTTGCTACTGGTCAGTTGTCCCCAAATCTGTCAACATTGTTAGACATCGTAACACACAGGAAAGATAGTTAGCAAGTGCCTGCTCCATCCGGGTTCTGGGCACTCCTGTGAATCGCCTAGTTCTTGGGGCCCTTTCCACGCTGGTCACACAGATAGAAAAAGGGTCAAAGGCTCTGGGTCTCACATGTTGGATCCCAGTTGCCAGTCTTCCCAGCCATGTGCAAGTGACTCGACCTCTGGGGACCCCCCTTCCCTCCTGTCAACTGTGATTAATATCTGTCTCATTTGTGGGTAATCATGACTGAAAGAGCTAAGATTTCAAGGGCACAGCTTATAGGTCTGGACTTCCAGCAACTATTAGTTGCGTGGAGTTACCTGGAAGGGAGCCCTTTAATTGTAAAGAAAATTTCTTCTCCATTGTTGCATTTATGGAATGTAATTTTGTCCTCGTTTTCCAACACACTTTTCAAAGTGTCCTGGTTAGGCCTCTTAATATACCAATAAAGTAGGTCATGCAGAAATTATTATCATCCCCATTTCAAAGTCATGGAAATTGAGTCACAGGGCTAGTGCATGGCCACTGGACATTTAGGCTTCTGTCTCCTAGTCCAATGCCCCAGGATCTTTCCTCTAAACTATTTCCATGATCAAGGGCCCTTTGGCGGCAAATGTGTACAAAGTAAGGCCATGGGTTTAGGTGAAAGGTGACGCTGTGGAGGAAGGAAAGATAGAGAGGTCCTGTGTATATTAATGATCAACAAGAATCATTTTGATGCTGTGTGGTAGAAAGAGCACTGGCCTAGACGTTTGGCTAAATAGCTTTCAAAATCAAACTGAAGTTATAGCCATCATTAGTTAGGCCGAAGTTAGGGGAATAGGAACAAAGAATGAGGTCAAGGTATTGTTTTCCTTGGTTTCCCCCTGAAAAGTCATCTCAGGCTGCCCAGGGTACTCGAGCCAAGTTAACTGCTCCCTCAAGCCAACTCTACAATCTTGGCTGTCCTCCAGGATCAGAGAGCTGCTCCCTCCCATGTCCCTTTAGGCTTAGGCGCTAAAGACTAAATATTTGTGTCCCTCTGAAATTCATATGTTGAAATCTTAACCCTTAATGGGATGGTATTTGGAGGTGGACATTTGGAGGTGATTAGGTCGTGAGGGTGGAGCCCCATGATGGGATTAGTGGTTTTATGACAGTGACCCAGAGAGCTGCTTGTTTCTCCTTCTACCATGTGAAGACACAGCAAAAAAGATAGTCATTTATAGCCCAGGAAGTGCTACACCTTGATCTTGAATTTCCCAGCCTCCAGAACTATGAGAAATAAATTTCTATTGTGTGTAAGCCACCTAGTCTATGGGATTCTGTCATAGCAGCCCCCAAAGGCTAAGACAGGTAAGTGTGGCTGCCACCATGTCTGGAACACTAGTGTCCTGTGTGTTTTGCCTACACATAGGTCACTGTAAACAACCCTCCTCTGAACAGACCCTCCCTGAGTCGTCCCACTGAGGATGCGAGGGTCCTGTCTGATACACTTGGATATTCAGCTACTTCATTTCTGACAAGGAGAATTGAGCCATTTAGATTTGAACTTGGGTGCTGCCACTACTTAACTATGTGTTTGGACAAGTCATTTAGTTTCTGCTGACCTCAGTTTTCTCGTCATTGAATGAGAGGATTGTCCCTATTCTTAATCACTGACATGCTTTATAATCACCTGGTGAGCTTTTTAGCAATTACCAAATCACTTGGTGAGCTTTTTTAACAATTACTAAACCAGAGTCTCTCAGAGTAGGACTTGGACATATGTGAAAATTCCACAGTTTTCTAATGTTAAACCCAGCAGAGAAAATCTGGTAGGTACCACCCTTTGGTCTTTATGTCCACTCAGGGCTCCCTTATTGAGCATATGTGTCAGGCACTGTGTTAGGCATGGGCCTGTTCAGGGTGAGATGGGAGAGGGAAAAAGTTGAAGGGGTTCAGAGCAGGCCTCCCCAAGATGTGCCACTTTGGCGTGTGATTTATCTTGAGCTGAAGGCAACAGAGACCCTGCAGGCTCATGAAAAGTTTTCCCCTCCATTAAAGAATTTAAATTAGAGGCCTTGCCCATAATACACATTATCACCAGAAAGAACTTTTTATGACCTAGCGACCGAAGGGCAAACATCTAACTAATGAACATCTGTTCTTCATATCAACCCCAGAATGATCTTCCTCCCCTCTGAAGCCCCAAGATGCCTTACCCTTGAAAGATTGGAATGATTCCATTTTTCTGAGTGATCTCGAGATGAATTGTAAGAAAAATTCCCCAAAGGCCAGTGGTCAAGAACAATGCCTTACCACCCGGCCAAACCAGCCAAGCCAGCTAATCGGTGGGCCCTTAAGGCACCTCCACCCTTATTTCCTCCTGCGCACATCCTGATTACTGCACATGGCACCTTCTGCACTCGACCCTTTCTGCACGCAACCCCTCTTGGCATATTGCCCCACTGCACACGGCCCCCTCTATACACAGCCCCAACTGCACACGACCCCCTTTTGCACACGGACCCAACAACCTACCACCCAATCCCTTTAAAGGTCAACCTAACCCCCCAATCAGGTAACGCCAAGGCATCTCCCCAAGGCTTGCAGTTTTACCCTTTAAATTAGGTCCCAACCCCTCGGTTGGGGCTCCTCTCAACCACTGCTGTGTCAGTGAAGGAGTAGGGTCCAAACTCGAGTTTGTCAGTAAACTCCCTCTTGTGCTTGCATCGGTGTCAGTTTCCTTCTTGGTTCGTGGAGTTCCAAACCAGGGCATTACACCCTTAGCTCAGAATGCCATATATCCCTCACTTTTCCTTTCTGTCTCTGAATCTCTCACGTTGGTGGGGTCTCTCACTGTCTCACGTATGTGGGGTTCCCATGTGTACAAATGTAATACATTTGGGCATTTTCTCTTGTTAATCTGTCTATTTGGTCATTAGACCAGCTGAAAGAAACCAGAAGAGTCAAGGAAATTTTCTTCCTCCCCCACAAAGGCGTGCAATAAGCCATCATATGGCGCTGGGACAGAGGCTGGTAGGAAGGGTTGAAAAGGGCACACCTAAAAGGGGGATGCTTCAGAAGGAAGATAATGTGCTAAGCTTCAGAGAAATCCCTGAAAGGAGAGAGAAAACAGGCGTAGACAGAACAGGACTAGTCTGGGGTCATGAGTGAAAGAGTGGGCTTGACACTGGCACTGGTCGCTAAATGAGGGCCAAGCAGTCCACGGCCGCAGGGCCTCTGGGCAGGCTGCAGACTCAGTGTCGAAGGCTCCACATTTTCCAAGTAGACCAGTGACACAATCAGAACCGAGTTCTTGCAACTAGCCTAGGCTGCAATGGTGGGGGGAGTGGGGGGTCCAGGGGGAGGGAGGAGCAGCAGCTTCCAGAGGCTGCTTCCTAAGTCCTAGTGGGAGACAGAGCCTGGAGGAGGGAGAGGGCGGTGAGAAGGGGTGGAAAGGAGAGCATGGACCCACATATCTGAGCGTTGGAGAGGCAGGAATTTCTGTTGGTGAATGTGCTGGAAGAAGGAAAGAGAAAGCAGTTTCCAGCTTGCACCACAGTGTGGATGCTAAGATGGTAAATCAACTAACTCAACCTCAGGGAAACCCCCAAGGTTAAGAATATTGCATCATATGTGGCTCTTCTTCCCTAAATAGTTTAGCCACAGACAGAGCAAATTCTTTTCTTAAAAAGAAGAAATAGATGATGTATTTAAAGTGGTTCACAAATGTATCTAGAGACAGAATGCAATAATTACACTTTGAAAAATGACAATAAAGTCATTTAGTAGTAGAACAATAAAAATATTAGCTAACATTTTATGCATTTCTCTAAAGTTTAATTTTTCTTAGAGTTCTATATTTTAATATAATTAATGTCCCAGCACTATGGGTCAAAAGAATCATTGTTTCAGCCTTATCTGTTACCCAGAGAAGCTGGTTAGCTCGTATGCCAGTGACGACCATTTACTGATTCACTCAGACCAAATTCTTAAAAATATCCTCTGGTTCTTGTAAAATTTTCAATCAGTGGTTTTTATTTCCAAAGAATTCTTTTTATCTATTTTCTCCAGTATGGGGTGTGTAGTTTCCTGACTGGAACCCTGCCCAGGCCACCTATGATGAGGAGGACATTTGGCAACGGCACACAGCCTTGACAGATGTCTTCTCTGATCCTGAAGGCAGAGATGCAGCTGCAACAGGCTGAACCAAACAAATAAACAAAACAAAAACAGTGGCGGGCCCAGGATATAGCAAAGCTCCAGGGGTGAAGGTGCATGCTGCCTGCCAGACTGGCTCTCCCTAGTCCTAACCTTGGGTTTCTCAGGTGTGAGTTAAGAAATGACTTCTCCCCACCTGAGCTGTCACCACACGTTAAGAAATGTGTCACTGGAACAGCCTTCTTGAGGTTGAGCCAGGACAATTACCTGGATTCCTGCTAGCCAGCTGACAAGTAACCAACCTCCAGGGTTGCTCCTGATCCTCTCCAGCTAATGTCAGGGCCCAGACATCTGGATCGGTTTAATGACCCACTTACTCACTTATTCACTAATCAAATATTAACTGTGGTCACTCCAGCCAAAGGGCAGCAGACCCTGCATTAACTTACTAGGCAAAGGCAATTTACAAGGAAAAGATGTTATCAAAACTAGGCTTAATCATTGCATGAAAGTGACCTTAACTTGTTAACACCTAAGACCACCAAACAGGAAAAGCTTCAAATTTAGTTTACTCATTCAGTCTACATAATTAACTATTATTATGCTGAAAGGAGCAGCAAGTCAAAAGATTACTGATCAGCTGGGAGACAAAACCTGTAAAAAGCTGAGGGCCCTTCCTTACCTGGTCATTAGGTCATTAAGCCAGGCTCTGCATTGGCTCATTTCCTATTAAGCTTATTTCCTATGATGATACTATTGTTATTGTCATTTTAAATCAGAATGTATATGCCCAGGAAGTAAAATTTATATAACCCAAAGAAATAAATTGAATAATCTAAGGTAATACTTCCCTTAATTATCTAGAAATTATATGAAATAGAGACATTTTCTAAACTGAAGCTTGATTAGAAAATTAATTTAATCCTTTCCCTCAGTGGTGGATTGTGCTTAGAATCCATGAACAGAATTTATACCGGACAGGAGGATAGAAGTACCCTTACATCTGAAGTTAAGACACAGGGAGACATTGAGAAACCAAGAGCTGAGTGTCCAGGCTTCAATAGGCATCATTACATATACTGTGTATTAAAAAAAAAAAAAAGAAAGAGCTAGAGTTTTTTTCAGAATGATATTAAGTGCCCTGCCCATCGGTATGAGTTTCCGTGGGCTGCTGTAATGAAGTGCCACAGACTGGCCAGCCTGGACAACTGAAATATATTGGCTCACAGTTCTGGAAGCTGGAAGTCTGAGACCAAGGTGTGGGCAAAGTTGGTTCCTTTCAAGGGCTGAGAGGGAGAGTCTCTTCCATGACTCTTGCCTGGCTTCTGAGGGTTTGCTGGAAATTTCTGGCATGCCTTGGCTTGTAGACACATCACCCTGATCTCGGCCTTGGTGCTCACCTGGCATTCTCCCTGTGCACTGGTTTGTGTCCAAATTTCTCCTTTTTATAAGGAAATCAGTCATGTTGGATGAGAGGCCCACCCTAGGCTGGTGTGACCTCACCTTACTAAACCGCTTACACAGACAACCACCTCATTTCCAAATAAGGTTGCATTCTGAGGAACTGACAGGGGAGGAGGGCGGGCTGGAACTTCAACGTATGAATTCGAAGGGAAGAAACACAATTGAATCCATAATACTGTCCTCTTCCTGTTCTCAAGCTATTTATTTAACAGATATTTATAAAGTGCTGAACACATTTGACAGCACACACAGTATCAGGTATGTGCCACATGCCAGGCACCATGCTGGGCACTGGAACACAGCAGTGACAGACAGACATGGTCCCTATGCTCTCAGAGTTTTGTGGGAAATAAAAATAAATATTCCATTACTATAGATAATGGGTGCTGTGATAGGGGAAGTGTAGGGTGTTACCTGAGAGATCCTAGGAGGAACATGGAACTTTGGTCTTGCAGATGATTAGGGAAGAATATTCCAGAGCCTGAAGCTTTGAAGGACTTCAGGGGCACAGGAGGTTAGCAATGAGCTCAAATTGGGTGGGGACAGGAAGAAGCCAGGGGAAGGTCCAGAAGAGCCTCATGAGCCAAGTTAGAGAGTTTGGACCCCATCTTGTAGGCAGAGGAGCCATAAAAGCACTCAACAGAAGAGCGACTTCAGAGGGTGAGCTGGATGCTCATGAGTTCACAAGGATGCATAATAGAAGGCAGAATTGGAGGCAGATGGAGATTGAAGGAATCCGGTTGAAGCTGCTGTTGACCTGATTGTGTGAAGGGGTGGTGGGGATGGAGAAAAGTGGGTGAACTTGAGGGAGACTATGAGAAGACAGGATTAATTGGATGCTGTGGGTAAAGAAGAACAAGAACATCACAGAATGCTCCCTGAGTTCTTGCTTGAATAAGCAGATGGAGGTAGTACCATTCACTGAGACAAAATAGAACAAGAGGGGCAGCTGCGGGAAGGGTAAAGAATAAACTTTTAACTGTAATTTAGAGAACAAATTGATGGTTTCTTATGTGTTTAGTTTCCTGATTCAAGTAGAAATTCTACAGTTTTTTTTGTTTTCTTATTAAATGTCTCTTAAGAGTGAACACATGTATAGACTATAATTGCCTATGATATTAAAAGCTACAGCCTGAATGAATTATGAGAAAACATACAGCATTTGAAGTAACATCTAACCCGAGAGCACATTCAGAGATATAAAGGGCGGCATGCATTTTGATAGTTTGCATGGAGGGACTACATTGACAAAGTAATGTTACTCTCTTCTGGTAAACCCAACGATTTGCTTTTTTTTTTTTTTTTTTTTTTGCAAAGTGTTAATGTATACACACAGATCCCAGGGCACAGAGCATGACGAATGAACACAAAGTACACTTTCCTCGGGGACCACCACCCAGACCAAGAAGGAGAATGTTCTCAGCATCCCAGAAGCCCCCTCATGCTCATTCCCGGACACAGCCCCTCCTTCCTCAAGGTAGCCGTTGTCCTAACTATGAACATCATAAAGCCTTTTTGCTGGTTTTGAACTTTATACAGAGCAAATCATACATGTAAGTGTACATTTGTTCCTGTCTCCTGCTCCATACCAAATTTGTGAGATGCGATCAAGTTGCTGCTTACAGAGGCAGTAGCTTCGTTTGCAAAGTGGTTGTGATAATTACCCTCCCACCCAGTGTGTGTCGGCTGCCCTTCTGCCCACTCAACACTTAGCAGTGACAGATTTCTTTTCATTTTAGTTATCTGGAGGGGTATGTGGTGGCCTTTCTTTGAAGTTTGATTTCTATTTCTTCGACAAATGATGAAGTAGATCTTTTCATGTGTTTACCGAGCATTTGGATAATCTTCTTTTATGGGTTTTCTGTCTTTTCCCCATGAATTTTTAGGAGTTTTAAAAAATCAACCTAGCAACATTTACAGAAAAACCATCTTTCCCCTTACTCTGCAGTGCTACCTTTAGCATAAAGTATCCATGTGTGTTTAGGTCTGGGTCTGGACCCTCTAGTCTGTTCCATAAGATTGTCAATCTTCATCAGTATCACAGTGTCTTAATTACTCTAACTTACAGTAAAAAAAAAAAAAAGATTATGTTTAAGGTTTGCAGCATTTTTTTGAATCTGTAGTTTAATCTTTTGCTCTTCTGTTAAAAATCTCCACCAATTAGCTTTTCTAGATTGCTTTAGCCTTATCCTTTCTCTCTTTTCCACTTGGGGCTCCATATGACATACAATTACAAGTATTCACCATGTCCTATCTATCTCTTAAGCTGGTTTCTATATATTCCATTCTTTTATCTCTGAGTGCTTCAATCTGGCTATTTTTGAATGATCTACATTCCAACTTACTAACTCTTACTTCTGCTCTTAAGCCATTCTATTTAGATCTTAATTTCATTATTATTCTTTTCAGTTTTAAGATATCTATTTGCTTCTCTTTTATTGTTTTCAGTTGCCTGATGAATTACTCTAATTTTTTGAATTTATTAATCATAGTTATTTGAAAGTTAATATATGGTAACTCCAATATCTGGATTGAGAGTAGTTTTATTTCTATTGTCTGTATATTTTCTTGGTTTTGAGTTTATTGTTTTCTTTTTGCATGTCTGGCTATTTTTAATTGAATGTTTAGCATTGTGTAAGAAAAATCATAGAGATAATTTGAGAATCTGGATGATGTCACCTTCCTCAGAGAGAAATTACCTTTGCTTTTGGCAGACAGTTGGGGTAGGAGAGTATTACTTTATCTCTCTGGAATTGATTTGTTTCAAATCTGGGCTCTTTTAAAGCTCAGATCTAGTTCAGAGTCACGATGTTTCCTAGGATATAACCTTTCAGTGGTCACAAATGAAAACCTGGAGTGCTTACCAGGCTTCCCTCCTTTATGAGTCCTGACCCCTGACTTTTGTCATCCGGTGCTCTGACAGGTCCATGAGCTCTGCACAGCCTCCGCTTTGGAACAGGCAGATAGATGTCTGGAAGGGAGAAAGCAGCACCAAATGTCAGTTTCACCTCTCTTTACTTCTCTTTTGCCTAGAATAGTGACTTCTCAAATTCTTGCTGCCTGGTAATTGACTATTGTTTTCAAACTTATTTTTGTTAAATTCAGCTTTTCTAGTTTGCTAGAACTAGAGGGATCTAGTAGGTGGGTTATCAGTAAACTGCCGAAAGAGGAATTTCCAAAAATTTGCATTTTAAAATACTGTTTCCAAAGTTATATTTTAAAAAACATCTTTTTAAAAAATAAACTTAATTTAAGATGTTTTATTAAAAAAATAAAGAGGTGACATTTTTTTTCTGACAAGAAAAGTGAAGGTTTATTGAACTGAAGAATAGAACACTATTTATTTGTAAGTTGGAACCTAATTCTAGAGTAAACATATTATTTATCATCCAAATTGAGATCTTTTTTTCAGAGTGACAGTGACCCACGACAGGGCAAATTTCCCCAAGTGGAGGGGAGACCAAGCCCTGTACTGAGAGAAGAAGAGGGTCCTCTCGCAGAGAGTGTAGAAAGAATTCAACACACATGCCAACATTAGAATCAAAAGGGAAGTTTATTAGAAAAGGAGTAACATTCCACAGACAGAGGGTGGTCTCCTCTCAGAGGCAGAGAGAGGGACAGTGAGAGAGACAATGAGAGACAGTAAAGGCACTGAGAGGGACCCTGAGTGTTCTGGGAATTGAGTTTATATAATATTCTTTAGAACCTGTGAGTTATAGTTTAAAAGACTGTTTACCCTGTTTTCTTTGATATGGACATACAGTGAGGAAGGGGGAGAGTATGTAACATGAAAATGGTAAGAACCTGTAGAGTGCAAGGCCTGCTGGCAGTTCCCAGCCTTTAATCCATAGGTTCCCCATGGTTTTAGCCATAGGGAATGACTCTTGGTTCCTATTTCCCCTTCAGAGGTGTGGGGAATAAATTGTTAGCAATCCCAGCAGAAATCTTCCTTTGTTCCTCAGGTGTCCTGCTGGCCTGACTGCAGGGCTGATCAGCATATTACAGTCTCTGGATGTGGCTTGATTAAAGTTTTAATTCTCTTGCCTCCTTCCTACATTGAAAGGGACATTAAGTAAACAGGACACCAGAACAACTGGTGTAAACTAGAATTTTCCCTGTGGGAAAAAATGGAATGCATGATCACCCTCCCTATAGGAACCAGTTTTAGGAATTACAGCAAAACTTCAGGTGAAGAAATAAAAATTCTAAATGCAATCTGCTTTAAGATCTATCCCATTAATGATTCACAAGCAATTATTAAAGAGAAAAGAAGTACTGATTTCTCTTCTTCTTTATATGAAGCATATGCTTTAGGTAGAAAAAAATATTTGGAAAAATCATTCTGCATTATCATTTGAAGATTTCATACATTGATAAAATAGACCAATTTTAAAGAAATTTCAAAGGTTTTCAAAATGAAATTAAGTTTAGAGGTCAGATGGGTGCAATGAGCTAAAAAAGCATTTGTCTCACAGAATTAGGTAAATTTACAAGAAGGCACTGTGAAGACCTTTAACTGAATATTTATCAGAAAGTAAACTCTTAATGCCTACATTGATTTCTGTGATTCCAATCCTTTTCGTTTTGCAAATTTACCCCTAGCAACAGAACAGTTAGGAGTAATTTCACCATTATGTTGCTTCACTAGGGGAAATTTTTAAATTCTACTTAGTTTAAAAAAAAATTCCAATAAATGTTTCCTAAACAGCATTACTGGTACTCTATATGTTAGAAATAAGGTTCATTGAAACAGGGTTCTAGAGAAAGAGATCACTAAGTGTGAGACCACACATAAACTGGTGCAGATTGCTTATTTGTTCCATTCAGGCTTGTGATAAACAACCTTGAATCATAGGATTTTAGGAACTGATTTTGTTTCTCAAACTAGGGCCTTTGTACCATTTGGATCAAGGTCAGCTGCGGGTTTTATTAAAAAATGAAGACTCAGAGGCCCCATTTCAGGAATGTCTGGCCAGGGAGTCTATATTTATTACTTGCTCCCAGCAGATTATTCTTTCTACAGAAGCTTGAGAACTGTTGGAATTATTCTTCCTGTGGAAATTTGAGAACCATTGGGATGGCAGTGAGGGATGGCACCAGGATTTGAATGTGCTCAGTAAACATGAGCTGGAGCCCTAGTGAAGGAAGTGGTAGAATTTCTTATGGGCTACAATGCTTACAACTATGACATAGGCCTTTTGTTTTACCTCAGTCTTTCCCTTCATTTTCATTCTTTTGGTGTCCTATTTGCTTCTGTCCCCTAAGAGTTCCCTGCTAATTTGACCTGCTGACTTTTCAAGTTTGCTTCTGCATCTGGTGCTCACCTGCTTCCAGTAAACCCATTCTGGCTTGGAGGCTTTGTAACCAGGTTCTGTACCCAGCTCCAGGTGTCCAGCTAGTTCCAGAGCTTGGCAGGGACGCTCTATTACAGTAATTCGAGTGGCAAACATAATATGATTTCTTCTTGTGTGTTGATATAAGAATTTAAAAGTTGTATTTCTCCCTGTTCTACTGTTGCAGTGGTCTGTGTGTGTGTAACCCAGGTATGCAAACCCCCCAAAAAATGTCTTAGCTACCCGAAGTGTGTAAGATAAACAGACACCGTGCAGCTAGCTGGTAAGACACCAAAGACGTCATCATAGAGTATAAAGCTAAAGGGACTCTAATGCAGACTTAGAGAGCGTGCTCCCTATCCTCCAGGGACTACGTAGTTCCTCCGTCTCTTGGCTCCTGACTGCTCTGCTTTGAAGAAGAGGCTTCTGCTGATCGACCATCGCAGATCGACAGCATCTGAGCCAGCATCGACCGGTCACTGCTTAATACGTGTCTTGTCTCCGTCAGCACCGCCGGGTGGTCTACTAGGACTGAAATCCATCAGGATCTGGTATGATTAAACTTGTGTGATGCTCTGGCAACTATTTGTGTGTGTGTCGTCCTTGCTTAGTTGGTTTCTCGCTGGGCTCGTTATATATACATATCTTAGATGAAGTGCTCTCCGACGCTCGTACTGGCTGGGCCTTAGGGAGCAAGTTGAGCCACCTGTGCACACGTCCACGGAGAAGTTGGACACGCTTCATAAAGCAGGGGTTCAAATAGTGTGCTACAAACCAGACACGTACAATCGATGGGCCACTCGGAGTAAGACCAAGTCTTATTTAACCCTGAGGTCATCTCTATAGACAGTGAGGAAATTCATGCTCATAATGAGTGTGCTTAGTCACCAAAGAAAGATTCGATAGGGTTCGCTGCAGGCAGTAAATGAGTAATTCTCTTAGAAACATCGCATCAACAATTTTTTAAAATCTGCAACAAGCTTCACTTCCCCGTACATATGCTGCCTACAAGAGACACACTTCAGATCAAAAGACACACACAGACTGAAAGTAGAGGGATGGAAAAAGATATTTCATGAAAATAAAAACGGAAATGAAAAAAAAAGGTGGTGTAAGAAATACTTACATCAGACAAAACAGACTTTAAATAAGAAATAAAGAAGGACATTTCATATACAATAGCCAAGATATGGAAGCAACCTAACTATCCATTCATAGACAATTGGATAAGTAAGATGTGGTACAAATGTAAAATGGACTATTTCATGGCCATAAAGAGAACAAAGTCTTGCCATTTGGGACAACATGGATGGACCTAGAGGGTATTATGCTGAGTGAAATAAGTCAGATAGAGAAAAGCAAATGTCATATGATTTCACTTAACACATGAAATCAAAAAACAAAAAACAAAAACAAAATAGATGAACAAACAAGCAGAAATGAACTCATAGATACAGAGAATAAACTGATGGTTGCCAGACAAGAATGGAGTTATGGGCCTGGGTGAAAAAGGTAAAGGGATTAAAATGTGCAAATTAACAGTTACAAAATAGTCACGAGAATGTAAAGTATAGCATAGGGGATATAGGCGATGACATTTTAAAAACTATGTATAGTGCCAGACGGTACTGGACTTATTGGGGGTATCTCTTCATAAGGAATATGAATGACTAGTCAATCGCTATGTTGTACACCTGAAACTAATGTAATATTGAATGTCAATTGTAACTTAAACATTTTTTGAATTAATTTTTAAAAAATTACTCAGGCGGAATATCGCCATTTCATGATGTCCCTTCCTCAAGGAAGAATGACTGACTGGATTAGGGCGTTACTGTTTAAGAAAAAAAGTAATCGCAATTACCTGACTTTACACTAGAGGGCAGAACTGATTTTCTTTTGGCTTTTAAAAAACAGACTTTCCAAAATAACTGCCTGCCCATTTTGTAAACACCGCCTACTGAGAGTTGGTCTACATTAGGTTGAAATAATTTCAGTGACACCTTTTCATGCAAGGACATAGCACGCTTGAATTACTATATCCTAAAACTTCCTGAAGAAGCAAAATTGCAGGCATTTTAAAGGCCATGTTTGCTAGTTCATATCTATTTGTCAAAGAAGTGTGTTTAAGTGACACTTGTGGTTACTTTCAAATTGACACAATTTCTCATATTGTTTTTTATTTTTTTATGTTTTATATACAATTATACAACCTTTTGGCTTACCATCCCACTAGTTTATAGAACCTCAACTATACAGTTCCCCAAGTACATTTTTTAAAAATATATATTTATTAACTCTTACCAATTCTAAGGAGCTAATTTGTACTTTTATGCCTTCTTTTGTGTTACTTGTCTTCATTTTCTTTTCCCTATTAAACTTGAGAGGAAAACTAAAATATCAAGAGAGAAAGTCTTTTTAACAGCTAGTATAATAAACATTTACTATGTCTGCTATAATAAAATAGACCTTCTCTCTAGTTTTAGCAAGATATGACTATTCAGCAGACACAAATATTCACGTAGGTTAGAGAATACATTTTTCAGAATTTAGCCTAGATTTCAAAAGCATAATTATTACCAAACTTTGGGACTATGAAATGCCTTAATTCATATGTCTTATGTTGTCACTTATACTACTTGTAGACTCGTCTTAGCACTGTGCTCATGCATAAACTGCTTGTGTCTTTTAGGCAGCATATGTATGGGGAGCGACTTCACCAATCCTTGATCTCCCTGACTGGTGGGCTGTGTGAGCTTGCAGACACCCAGCAGTGCTGGGGCGTGAATGAATCCAGGAACAGATGGGTGAGAAGAGGGGCTACAGTTTGTTGCATTACAGATTCCTGAAATGCTTTAACTTCATTCCACATATTTAACAGTTCTGTTCTTACTTATCCCACTCTTAAATGAGATCGTTGAAACCTGGAGCACTCTGCCTGGCACATGGTCAGATCTTAGTAAATGAATATGCCCTCTGGTCTCTTCGTTCCCTCAGCCTATGACTAGAGCCTTTGAGAACTCTGAAACCCAGAGGATATAAAATAAAAGAAATAGTAATGCATCTCTACATCACTGAAAACAATTGAAAATCTGATCTCACCAAAACTGAAACTAATTTAGTTAAAACAAGCCCAAAATATACTCAAGGGACAGATTTCTCTGACTGCACCAGCATCAAACGTGCTAATTATTCCAATGCAAGTTCTTGACTGTCAGTCAAGAAATAGATTTGTATTTAAAGACAAACTAAAGTTTCGTGGTGCCGTATGGTTTGAATGCTTGAGATCTTCCACTTATATAATGTGTGACTTAGCACACTGATTTTCTTCTGTGATATTTGAACTAATTCATTCTTTGCATTCGATACATTTTGAACAGCCACTTTGGTCATGAAGTTTTTTTTTTTAATAGATGCGGAAGAAATAATGCCAAAGTCTATGAGAAGCAAAGGGCTAAATTGGGCTCCTTTTCATTCTATTTTCATGTGCTAATTTAACGTCTACTGTGACAGGAGTATTAATAACAGCCGACATTTCTTAGCTCTTCTAACCACTTTGTCTCTGTAACTCATTTAATTTATATAAAAACCTTATGAACGAAATATTTACTTTTAGCCCATTGTGCAAAGGAGGGCCAATAAATATTGTTGAGCTGAATTTTCTTTAATAGCTCAGAGCATACACATGCAAACGGGTCGTTTATAACACCATGAAGTGAGTGCTAGCAGAGAAGGAACCACTGCTCTGTCTGGGGAGTGAGGCAGAGCTTCCCCAGGGGGGCATCACAGGGGAAAGAGGAGGGTCTGTGGGAGGCATGGCAGCACGCATGTGCAGCCACCAGAGCAGCCCGCCAGCCAGTCAGTGTGGCCTGTGGTGGGGAGTAAAGCGTCCCTCTCTTGGGATGAGCTGAGCTTAGAATTAACCTTTATAGCGTGAGGAGAAGTCGAGTTTGCCATCCCAAAATATGCCTTTCTTGATATTGATTATTTTAATCTTGTTATTTTGAAGAAGCAAAAGACCAAGGAAAAGCCTTTGATCTTCCTCCGAGCTGCCTAAAAGAATTTAGATAAAGGACCTGCTCACGGAAGGGAGCTATCGCCGTAGATGACTATAGTTCAATACGATCTAAACGTGCGATAGACAGAGAGGAACCCAGCCAGCCTTTCGATCAAAGCCCTCTCAGTGCCCCATTGTTAAAGACAGCCCAGAAAACTTTTGTTTACAAGACATTTGGTTCTCCAACCTCATGTGAATCGCCTTCCTCCCCTTCAAGTCCAAAGCCAACCCTCCATTTTCTTCTTAACTCCAGCTGGTATATAAACCTCAACTGACAGATTTGTCCCGGGATCCCATATTCTTATGGAACCCTTGTATGTACACACATAATTAAATTGGGTTATTTTTTTCCTATTAATCCATCTCATGTCAATTTGATTATTAAACCAGCTAGAAGAACTTAAAAAAAAAAAGGAGGAAAAAATATTTGTCCTCTCTCACAAGAGCAGATGGCTTTTTTCTTTTTTCTTTTTTATCAAGGAAGTAACTCAGGTGCATGACATAGCAGTGTGGAAACAAGCTAACGTGGAGGGGGATGGGAACTTTGGGATATTCTAGGGGAGCAGATGTAGGAGTGAACCTGTCACCAGCTGAGTGACTTCTCTGAGGTTTACTCCCTTGGGCGTGGCCTGCAGGTGAGCAACCCAAACTACTCAATTCATTGGGAAGATTGAGTGAATATAGTACTTGAGCAGCGCCATACATAAAGCAGTTGCTCATCAGTGTTAGAACCTGCCCTAGCCACTGACACACTCCACTGGTCTTCCTCCAGCCCCCACTCCAGGGCTCTGGCCCAGGGCAGCAGCAACTGAGAGGGTGGAATTTACTGAAGATGCAGATGTGTGGGGCTCAGTAATGGCCTTCTCTCAGTCACCTCAAGAGGGATGACTAGAAACCCACAGTGCCTCTTCAGACCTTGGCCCAGAACCAGCACACTGTCATTCTGTACGATTCCTTTGGCCAGGGCACAGCATATGGTGAGATCCAAGGTCATAAGAAGGGCTCCACTTCACCCACCATGACCACGTGAGAGAGGGAGAGGAGGACAGGGAGCAGGTAGTACATGGGTCACAGGCAGTGTGTACAATGGCAGAGGGGTCCAGAGGAGCATGGCATGTATTCAAGAGTGTGTTTGGGAGCAGAAAAATGGGGAGAGGGGATGGCAGGGAGACAGTTCAAAGAAAGAAGCTGGACTGGTCACCAAGAAGCACGGCTTTGTCCTACGGAAACAGAAATCATTCAGGGCTATGGGCTCACTTGGCCCATGGCCGCCTCCGCTCTAGCTGTGTTCCTGCCCTGGGGGCACACAGGACACTCAGGACCGAATGGAAACTGCCACCTGCTGCCAGGGACAGAGCAGAAGAGTTTGGGGACAGGCCTGGGCTGACTGCCAGTGTCACCCTGGGTATACATGTGTCAACACATATACTTAGCTCTGAGTGCTCAGGCTTGCAAAGTATAATTGAGTCCTCTGAAAGCATCTGGGTACTAAAGGGTGAAAGCCTCAAAGTACAACTCATGCAATGAAAACAAGTGGTTAGATAGAAAGGAACTGAGAGAAAAACCTAAAATACTTAGATTCGAGCCCAGTGCCACTAATTACAAGTTTAATGCTAATCTCAAGGCTCTGTCCTCATGTCTATAAAATGTTCATATTAATTCTCATACTTCAGAGAATTTCAAGACTCAAGTGAAGTAATAAATGCAAAAACTCTAAATGGTTATATAAATATACGATACTATATCCCCAAGGTAGCTGGAGTAAGAATAGCTGTACAAATTAACTCAAATGGATTAAGGACCTGAATATAAGACCTGAAACAATAAAATGCACAGAAGAAAACATAGGAACTAAACTCAAGGACCTTGGACTTAAACAGGATTTTATAAATTTGACCTCAAAGGCAAGGGAAGTAAAATATAAAATAATGAATGAGACTACATCAAACTAAAAAGCTGCTGCTCAGCAAAAGAAACCGTAAAGAGACAACCATTTGAATGGGAAAATATATTTGCAAGCAACGTCTAATATCCAAAATATACAAAGAACTCATACAACTCAATAACAACAACAACAAAATGATTAAATCAAAAATGGGCAGAGGACCTTAAACAGACACTTCTCTCTAGAGAACATACAAATAGCCAACAAATATATGAAAAGATGCTCAGATAGCTAGTTATTAAGGAAATGAAAATCAAAACCACTATGAGATACCATCTCACACCTGTCAGAATAGATCTAATCAATAGGACACGTATAACAAATATTGGAGAGATGTGGAGAAATAGGAACCCTCATACACTGCTGGTGGGACTGCAAATTGGTACAGCCACTATGGAAAACAGTATGGAGTTCCTCAAAAAACTAAGAATTAATCTACTCTATGATCCAGCAATCCCTCTACTGGGTATTTACTCCAAAGGCTTGAAAACTCATATCCAAAAGATCTTTGCAACCGATGTTCATAGCAGCATTATTCACAGTGGCCAGGACATGGAAGCAACAACCGAAGTGTCCTATAATAGATGATCTTGGCTAAAGAAGCTGTGGTACATGTATACAATGGAATATTATCCAGCCATAAGAAGAGATGAAATGCTGCCATTTACAACAACATAATGGACCTTGAAATAATCATATTAAGCAAAATAAGCCAGACAGAAAAAGTGGAAAATCACATGATATCACTTATATGTGGGATATAACCTCAAAGCAACAAATGAACAGGTCAAACAAAGAGATACTCAACGTACATGGACAATGGACTAGTGGTTACCAGAGGGAAGGGGGAAGGGAAAAGGAGAGAGGTAGATGGGTGGAAAAATGTAAATCATTTCTTCAATTAAATAAAGAAAGAAAGAAAAAGAAAGAATAGCTGTACATCCAAAGACTCAAGCACTGTATTTCCTGGGTGGACCCTTGAGCTGGCAAGGATGTGGGTAGAATAACAGAAAGCATGTTCCTCTTAAGTGCCTATTGTAGATCAAGAGAGGCATGGTAGTGCCAGTCTTCTTTAAGGAGAATGTGCTTAAAAGAGCAAATGGCACCAAGAGAAAGGTACCCTAGACTGACCTGGGCCCAAGAAATGATATGGGGATAAAACTGATAATACTGCTTCCACCACAGTTAGGTCATTTCAACAGCAGAAAGAACTGCTACGAACTCCCCTCAAGTCCTCCTTTGGACCCAGATGAAACTTAATGTTTACTCTTCCATGCACTGGAGAAATGAATGAAAACGGAAGGCCTTAAACTGCTCACATCCACAAAAGGGCACATGAAGAGATACAGAAAGGAGTGACATAAGATAAATTAGTGCCTTGGAAGTGTAAAAATTGAGCGAGGTGCTGATTTCAACTAAAAATAATCCTTGGAAATAAGACACTCTGAAGTAGAAGTTGTTTGTATATTTCATACCTGACAACAGGCAGAGCCCCAGGAGCAGGTGCAATGGATGCAGCTGGATGAAGATTTGATTCTGGATCTAAGAGTGAGGGAGAGAACTGAAGCAGCTTCATTCTGAGGCCAGACATAGGCCAGAAGCCAACTTCGTAAAGCGAGACCAGTAACGGTCAGCTGGAATTTATTGCCAGGCTTTGTGCACTGTCCATGCGGTCTGCACAACCCAAGTGGGCAGCAGGAGCAGAGGACTCACTTATAAAGGTCTCATCTGGAAGATCAAGCCATTATCTCAAGGAAGCCAGCCTTGAATAACTTCTCATACGCTCCTGGCCAGTTAACTATGTAAGATATGGATTGCTGGTATTACCTGAACAAAAGCAGGAAAATGAATTTCCAGAATTTGTATTTTGATGGCTTAATGGGATTCATTTAGGTGAGCAAATACACCCCAAAAAAGGCCAGAGACCAATTTTCCCTTACATCATCAGCAAAGTGGGAGAGAAAGCTAAGCATTAAAGCTCTTTATTCAGCAGAGTCTGAGTTGAACAAAATTGCCATGATAAAAGGGCTTGCTTTTTGTAAGGCCCAAAGGAATAGATAGTTATCTTTAACTGATTTCCACAAAGACTACTTGGCATAGGAATTTAATTTATGTATTCGTGTTTGATAAAATGAGCTGTGTAAAAAGTAAGGAAATGGGGGAAGTTGCAAAGATTTTCACTTGGTTCAGGAACAATATCTGCAGATTCACATTCTCTAGTGTTTAGATCAAATTTGACATGTCGTACTCATATGTGTCCAACAGTGACACAGCAATTCAGTTGTTGAGAGGAAACTGAGTCAAAGCAGCCATGGCTCTGGTGAAGAAGTGACAACACTGAGATTCTGGAATACATCAGTGAACCCGCAGCCTTGTTTTTCCTACAGGGGAAAGTGTCTTGGGATACGGAATTGTGCATACATGCATCTTAGAAAGTGAAGGGAGGGAGATGAGTGTGTGTCTCAGAATGAAGACAAGGCAGTGCATGTGCTAGGAGCAAGAATTTAAAGACAGCAGAAAATATTGGATAATGTGGGGAAGCTTGCATAACCAATGAGGGTCCTTTGACTTGAGCAATAGGGAACCTGGAGGAAGGTAGGTCTCAGTGACCTTTCATTTTTTCCCTTTGATTTTTCTTCTCCCTTCCTCTTCACTCTTCTTGTTATGTTGCTATCCCTCTCAGGATTTTGTTTTTTCTTATACCAAATGTGTTCTAATTATACAAAGAGATTACAGTGCTGCCATCCTCCTATAAAATGACTAAAATAAACTAAAATGACTCAAATGACTAAATTAGGTCAAAATTACTAAAATAGACCAAGTAAGGATACTTTATCTTTCAGACCTACACCATAAAACCAGGAAAATATCCTTCTTACCTCAAAATTCTTCCTCTTCCATGGAAACCTGAAATGTCTATTGAAACCTAGAATATCTAGAAACATCTCCCAAATGCAAATACAAAAGGAGTAATGCCTTATTCTTAACCTTTCCAGACATGTTACCTTAATTATTGAATAAGATGATCTCACACAATGGCCTCTGATGGTGTCACCCATTGCTGTGGTTTATTCTAAGGCTCTAACTCTAAATAATTGGAAGGGACTCATAGGGCACTAGTCCATGAGGGCTGGGCTGGTGGGGAGTGGACGATGGTGGCTTCCTTGGTCAAAGAGAAACATATAATCCCTGGACATTTGAGATGGGAAGTGATGCCCCTAATAGAAAGAAGCAGGGCACAATAGTGATATGAAGGAGACTGCCTGTCTATTTCCATTTTACCATTTCAAAGTATTGTGATTAAAGATGATTAAGAATAGAAATGATTTAAAATAATGACATGGTAGATGAAACTATTAACAACAGATTTGAATCAATAAAAATAATGCAGAAAAGATGTGATGAAGAAACAGGGAGACAAGACCAGAAATGCTTCAAAGTCTGCAGGGGTTAATTGAGATGTGAGATTTATTGTCCTCCTCCCTGTCTTGTTATTTCCAGTAACTTCAGAGCTTAGCGGGTGGCAGCGTGGTAGTAGTAGCAGCAGCAGCAGCCATTACGTTATGCCTGGGCAACCCTGCACAAACATTTTCAATCTAGAACTTCTATTTCCAATAATGCCACACAAAGCAATTTTGATAAACTTTGCTCTTGAGGACAACTAAAACAATTGCACAAAATATTAAAAACTGTCTGTTCTGGACATTGGAGATCTAACAGGACAGTGAATAATTGTGGGACAAGGACCTGAAGATCTAACTAAATTTTTGGAATTGAATTATTCTTGGGAAAATCTAGAAACTCAAGAGGGTCAGTTGGGTTGGAAACTGCTTTTTTTTCTGTAGTACCGTAGCCCCTTCCTTCATGGGGCAGCTAAGAAGCTGACTGGGGATATTGACACCTCTCAAGGTAGAGAAATAAGTGCTGTAGCCTGAGACTTGCCATAGCAGCCAAGGGAGAGTACTGCTCTCACTTTAAATTACATCTGAGAATAAGGGTGAAACAAGTGAGAAGGCTCCTGCGGATCTCAGATAGCTTCATGCCATCTCAAACCCTGAACTTGGATAAGGATCCTAGATTTGTAAATGCCTCACAGAATGACATGTAAAATCTTCCACAGAGAAAAATAACATCATCCTGGAACTCATGTTATATTTCCAAATTTAAAAATAAGTGTCTGGTACACAAGCAAAAAATAACCAATCATATGAGAAACAAGACAATAGGAACCAACAGAAAAACAGATCATGGCAATAGGCCTGCAGGAGCTCCAAATTTTGGCATTATGAGACAGACTTTAAAATAACCTTATTTACTGGTTATGGTTGAAAACAAGATTGAGGATTGCCACAGAAAAATGAAAACTATAAAAAATAATCAAAATAAAGCCTAGAATAGAAAATAAAATAATTAAACTAAATAACTAGAATTTAATGACTGGATTTAACAGCCAAGTGGACACAGCTGAGGAGAGAATAATGAACTGGAATATAGGTTAGAAAAAAAATACCCAGAGATAAACATGAAAGGCAAGATGTAAAATACAAAAGAAGATGTAAGTACCTTATAGGATCAAATGACAAAGTCTAATGTTCATGGAACCAAGTTCAGAAGGAGATAAGAAAGAGAATAAGATAGAAGCAATATTCAAAATGAAAATGGCTGAGTCTTTTCCAAATTGATGAAGGACTTTTAAGTCACAAATTCAAGAAATTTTATGAAGCACAAACAGAATAAATAGAAACTTACACCTAGGAAAATTTAAGAAAGCTGCCGAAAATAAATATAAAGAGCAAAATTTTAAACAAAACTGGAGAATAAGAAGATGAGAACACTATTTAGACTGTTAGATAAATTCTCATTAGCAAAAACAAAACACAAGGACAACAAAATAAAATATTTAATGTAATTTTTCAACATACAAACTTGGAATTTTATACACAGTCTTAATATCCTTAAAGAAGGATGATATTTTTAGAGAAACTAGCTGAACTTGTTTATGACCAGCAGTCCTGCATTAGGGAAAATATTAAATGTTATAGGTAGAAATAAAGGTGTCCTAATGGAAGTTTGAAAATACAAGAAGGAATAAAGGGCAAAAATTATTGGGAACTTAGTAAATGCTGTCTACATAAGATATTTTTTGATAATAAAAGCATAAAGAGAGTTAAAACAATGGCACATGTGGGCAATTGGTGATGTTAGAGCGCTCTAAAATGTAGTACTGTCTGGGAAGACTATTAATATTAGATGTGATAAGTCAAAGAGAGATGTAACCACTGGAGTAACCACTAAATTAAGAGCAAAATAGTCTAATATCCAAATCAATGAAAAAAGAAAGGAAACATAAAAAATAATCCAAAAGAAAGCAAGAAAAGAAAGAGAAAAGGGACCATATAAAAGGCATACAGACAGAAAGCCTTTCAGAAGCCATAGATGTAAACAAAACATATTTACCGCCTACAGTCCACGAGAAAAGCTCTGTGCATGTTTTCCCTCCAGCTATTGCTGCACTGACACTATGGTGGACTTCAACCAAATGGCCTCATTTGAAATGGGCCTTCTCAGCACAATTCCTGGGAATGGTTGGATCAGGAATTATCTGATTTTCTAAAGTTCTCCATAAGTTTAAAAAATAATTTGCAAGTAGATATGCAGGCTTTTTTTAAAATCTTTGGTCTGTGAAAACTAAGTATATAGATCATCTCTGAACCATAGTAGCATGTTCTCAACTGACCTATAGTCTCCGTCCACCGCATCTCCCAACCCCACCATCGGCATGAACCTCGTGTGTTGAACCAGTGCCATGAACCTTGGTGTGATGAAAGGAATGAGGCAATGACGTATCATGGAGCACGACATGTCAATGGGCGTAAAATGTGGTAAAGAAAAGTCTCCCCTCATAGGGTATTACTTTATATTCTTCTTTGAGAAAATAAAAGGAAACTTATCAATTTTTTATTAAAAATTATTGGGGTAACATTGATTAATAAAATCAAATAAGTCTCAAGTGTATAATTCAATAGATGTCAGATATAAATTACATTGTGCTCACCACCCACAGACAGATTTCCTTCCATTAATCAATATTTGACCTCTTTTATACCTATCTACTTCCTCTTCCCCCACATCCTTCGGGTAACTACTAATCCACTGTCTGTGTCCATGAGACTGTGTTTGTTTGTCACATTTGTTTGTTGCTTTCAGTTTTAGATGCCACATATGAGTGAAATCATATGGTTTTCAAGTTTTTCTGTCTGACTTATTTCACTTAGCATGATTAATTATCTCAAGATCCATCCACGTTGTTGCAAATGGCAGTATTTTATCTTTTCTTATGGATGAGTAATATTCTCGTGTGTGTGTGTGTGTGTGTGTGTGTGTGTACACATCTTCTTTATCCAATCATCTATTTAGGACACTTCAGTTGTTTCCACAATGAATAATGCTGCTGTGAACATTGGAGTGTATATAACTTTGAAGGTAAATGTTTTCAAGTTTTTTGGGTAAATACTCAGAAGAGGAATTGCTGGATCATATGGTAATTCAATTCTTTTGTTTTTTTGAAGAACCTCCAATACTGCTTTCCATAGTGGTTGTACAAATTTGCATTCCCACCTGTAGCGTATAAGGATTCCTTTTTGCCCACAACCTCTCCAACACTTGTTATTACTTGTCCTGTTGATAATAGCCATAGTAACAGGTGTGAGATGGTATCTCATTGTATTTGCATTTCCCTAAGAGCTAGTGAAATTAAGCATTTTTTATATGTCTGTTAGTCATTTGTATGTCTTCTTGAGAGAAATGTCTGTTCAGGTCCTCTGCCCATTTTTAATTGGATTTTTTTATTGTTGAGTTGTATAAGTTCTTTATATATTTTGGATATTAGGCCCTATCAGAGGCATTATCTGCAAATATATCTCCTATTTGGATTATACTACAAAATGACAATAATCAAAACAGCATGACATTGGCAGAAAAACAGACAACAGACCAATGAAACAGAATTGAGAGTCCAGAAGTAAAACCCCACATATATGGGCAAATAATTTTCAACAAAGGAGCCAAAACCATACAATGGAGAAAGGAAAGCCTCTTCAACAAAATGGTGCTGGGAAAACTGGAAAGCCACCTGCAAAGGAATGAAACTAGACTGTTATCTATCACCATACCCCAAAATTAACTCAAAAATGGATCAAGGACCTGAATATAAACCTGAAAAACAAAAAAAAATTGCATAGAAGAAAGCATGGTACTAAACTCATGAACTTTGGATATAGAGAGGACTTTATGAATTTGACCTCAAAGGAAAGGGGAATAAAAGCTAAAATAAACTAATAGGACTATATCAAACTTAAAAGCAATACACAGCAAAAGAAACGATCAGCAAGGCAAAGAGGAATCTTATCAATTTTTGATAAACCACATGGAGTGATAACAAGAGTTAGAAGGTGAGAAAACTTGTCCTGAAAGGACATGCTCAAGAATAGCAAATGGTCTTTATCACTGTTAATTTGGGTTGGGACAATTAATTTCTGGATTTCATTTTGCTGGATGGATATGCTACTTTGAAATCAGAGCTGAATTCTTCAGAGCAATAAAAGAAAGACGGTGGCCTTTCCCTCTTCTTGCCCTCTGATCCTACTCCAACAAAATTCATCCTCTCTGCTAAATAGGTGTTCCACTAATATTTAAAGAATATTGGTTTAAAAGAATTATGGGTCTGCCATGTGTCAATTAGGATATTGATATAAATATATATATGCAAATCTTCCCAAACACTGTATGACATTCTAACTCAACTAATTTAGTTAATAATGATTCTCTCACAAACACATAAGTACTTTTAAGAAGGCTAAGGGTATCATCATTCACAATAATTGATTGGCTCAGTTTATTTTTCATCTATTAACCAGCTGAAGGCAAGTGTGGGGCAGAAGAGGGAAGCAGTTTACTGACTGGTAAAGGATGTAGACAGGTGAAGAGGCTGTGTAGGTTTGGGTTCCCCAGAAGCACTGCCTGAGATGGGGGTCCTAGTGTGAGAGATTTGTTGAGAGCTCTCCAGAAAAAAAAAAAATGTAAGAAAGTGTGAGAAGCAGGAGAGGGCTCTGTGAGGTACTCTCTTGACGTCTACCTCAGCCGGATTCCATGGAGAGCTCTGGAGATAAGTGGCATCACAGAGTTGTTGCCCCCTATTTCAAGGAACCCAGACTTTGTACCCAGTATCACTCAGCCACTGGCTAAGGGCCACCCCTGGAGGACAAAACCTTCCAGGTGTTTCAGGCCTAGGCAGGTCCCCTTGACTAAGGGCAATTGTCAAGATAAGGGGATAGGACAGTGCTCATAGCAGCTTAGGGGTGGGTGCCTTGGCCAGTTAATGGGATCCAGGCAGGGCACTCAAAGCTTCTACTTTACATGCCATGAACATATCCCAGACAGTTTCTGATTCTAATGTCATTTAGGGTTGGTGTTGCACAGAGAGAGGAACAAAAATTGCCTTCTTTTCAGCCCTGTCTCTACCCTCCTGATGTGAGGATTAAACACAGCTGGACCATATAATTCAGTAAAATGAGGGGTTAATGTTGGATTTTGTGGGCTACTTCAAAAACTCCAGTTATAGAATTTCTTCAATGAAAGTTTTAATAATTTATCAAGAAAAATGAACTAAATGTTTTGGAACTGAATTATTTTTGGAAAATCTAAACATCTGGTCATCTTATATGGAGTTTACCAGTATAGTCAAATGAAATTATGAAAGCATTATGCCAACATGCATACAATTCTGTAGAATCATTGTACTGCTACATGGAATAGGTACATTAGAAGTAAAGAGTCTATATAAATCAAATGCATTACTTTTATAAAACTAAATCAAAATTTTGGGGTTTTTTTCTCACCTGTTCTCCAATATTTATAGTAGTGTCAATATAAATTACCCTAATAATCCCAAAGGACATCATCGCCACTTCCCACATGGATAAGTACAATGGATATTCATTTACTTTCCTTCGACCCATGCCTCCCTCTCTTTGTCCCTTTCCAAGGTCACACTCCACACCACTCCCACCAGATTGCAGTCAATGCTGAACCCTGAACCGCTGAACCGGTGTTGCATTCTAGATGCTAATGAGTGCTGAGACTATTATAGAAATGTTCATATATAACTCATAAAAGAAAAAGAGCACCCCTTTCTTTATTGGTTCTTTAAGACTCTTTCTTTTTCGATCTTACGAGAAAGTGGAAAACATAGTGAAAGTTCCACTTCCTTTGGACAATAAAGGAAAAAAGATTTTGTTTTTGTTTTTAAATATCAGAAATGTTCCATAGGCATTCATTAAGGCTACATGGCAACATGGACTTGGCAAGAAAACAGTCTCTCGCTAAGAGTAGAATCTTAATTCAGTGCGCTGAGAAGAGATTGATTGGTATCGCTTTTATTTTATTAGTACACGTGCCAGGTTCTCATTACCTGAAAATTTTAATTTACTCAGTTTCTGAGTTCTAGAATGGTTTCAATTCACACCCAAACAAGAAAATTACCTAGAATTTTGTGGATGCATTTTTCATACAAAATACCTATGTCATTCAGCTTTGTCCTCATTACTGACCTCTCCAATCTCAAGAGTGTGGATGCTTTTGTCAGGAGACCCACCAACCTGCTCATGTAAAATTCAAATTGGAATTTGAATAGGAAGAAGAAAATACATAAAGTCTAAAAGGTTATTCTATGGAAAATAGAGGAGGTAACAAATACTATATTAGAGAAAAGGTAAGATAATTATTGGGAGCAAATGTCAGAAAGAGGAGCAGGCATAATTTTGGGTGGTTTTATATGTGCATTTCACACCAACTTTCACAATGCTGATAGTAAGAGCAGACTCTAATTTTGCATTTAAAATAGATATAACACCAAAGACACCACAACAACACTGAAACTTATAATTATAAATAAAATCAATTAAGAGGCAAATGAAAGCATTTAAAGAAATTAGTGTGTCAGCACAAGAAAATCTGATTAGATTCTATTTAAAATATAAATAAAGTAAGTGAGGACAAGTAGAAAATTGGCATGAATCAATAAGAGGCTAAAGTCCAGAATAAAATGATCTTTAAAAAATGTTGAGAGCAGCAGAAAATATTGTTTTATGTTGTTCTAAATTTTTGCCCTTCTTACTTATTCAACTTCTCAATGCTTCAGTTTTTCCTTAGGAAAATGGTGATAATAATAATAGGTATTATAATCTCATAAGGTTTCCAAGAGTATTAATTAACATATGTAAAACACTAAGCACAATGCCCTACATATAATATTCAATCAGTGTTATTATTAGCTATTATTGGCAATCTGCTAGTAATGTCTATCCAGCTTGTTACTGGTCTAGTATTTATCTTTCATAATAAATTACTTCCTTCATTGGTTAGAAGGATGTAATAGAGGACATTTAAAGTTCTCCAACTTTTCAGATCCTATAAATGGTTTCATGGCAACTATCTATAAATTCTGTCTCTCATGGTAGATTCTTTGTTCCTTAAGGTTACAGTCTGTGTTTAGTTTCTTTTAAGTCCTCACAATGCCCCAGGCACAGGGCTGAGTACACAGGAGATATTCATCAAATAGTGATTCTGGTAATTACCGAAGTCCATGTGTAAGTCTAAGAAACTGAAGAAGGTGAAGAGGCCTATCTCTGTCAAAATAATTTATTAAAAATGGTTCCTACTTGGATCAGAAAAATCTCTATCATGAGGATGATGTGTGAGTGCTTTACATGAATTATATTCTTTAATCATTTAACAAATGTAGAGATTAAACATTACTAGCCCCATTTACCAATGAATAAAATTGGGGTTCACAAAGATTAGGTAATTTGTCCAAATGTTCACAGCTGGTATGAAATGAAACCAAAATCAGCACTCAGGCCTATCTGATGACAAGCCATGTTTTTAAGCATTGGCTTATAGTATATCAGTAATATTATAATATATAGTAAAACAGATTAGTATAACCCTTTTAGTCTCGAATAAAAAGAAATCAAAGTCATAGGAGAAAGATCACTCTGCTATTTTACATTAATAAAAATAAAACTGATGCCTGAGAGTTCTGGTAGCTTATTTCATGCTCATGGGAACATGGTCGATCTTCTCCAGATCACGGAATAGGCTTGTAACTGTTTGGAACTTGAGCTTGTTGACTCTGTTGCTGAGGTCAGTAAGCATGAAGAGACTCTGTGTCACTGCAGTTTCAGGGATTTCAAACAGACCCTGAAATCTGAGCAAAGATCAGAAGAGATCTCATTAATAGAACAATGTGACACATGTAGCATCAGCAAAGAATATAAGGTAATATAATAAATTGGCACAGTGTGTGACTCTGAGTATAAGCAAAATGAAGTTTCAAAAAGAGAAGGCAGGAACTTCTGAGGTCCTCATCATATACTAATTCTTTATATTTCCTTGGCTCTCCAACTAGACAGGTTAGTTTTCTGAAGGTGTACTTGTGAGATTATGTGAGTTACAAGCTGAACTAGCCACTTTTTCACAAACACCATGTTTAGCTGAAAGAACATCTGATTTAAAAAAATGTTTGTTCACACTAGGCATTTGGCATTATCTTGAAAATAGAATGAGACTGTAAAATCAAGGAAAATGATTGATAGCATTTGTTGACAATGATAAAATTGTAAATTTCAAGCAAAAATTTAAATTTTATAAAATGTGTATGTAAAGTAAACGTGTGACATGCCAAGAGAAGTTGTAAAAGCAAGCCTTTTTTGGGAGAGCGCTCCTGGGCGAGGTTCCCTGGTCTCCAGAGGAGGAGGCCAGGGAAGTCGCCCCTGGGACTGGAAGGCATAGTTTTTATAGGGTTATGTGGGGTAGGGTATAGAATGGGGAATGTCAGCTGAGCATCCAGATTAGGGTGGTGGCGGATTAGGGCGGTGGCACCAGGGCTTTAGGGTGGGCCCTTGTCCGGATTCCGGATTCTGATGTCAAACTGGGAAGCCTCCAGGCAAGCCCCCCCCCTCCCACGCCGACATAACAGTGTATCTATGACCATGAGCTTGACAACTTCCAAATAAGGACTTCTCCAATGTGGTCAGTGGTGCTACTAGCAAATATAATTTTTACATAATTATCAATTTTTAATACTGTATATATCTTCATAACTCAGTGGATCAATATTTTTCTTAATGACCAACATATAAAGTTAGAAGTCATGCATGGCTAAAATATCTATTCAAAGTGCAAGATAGATCAATGGAATTGAATGTTATAGAGTATAAAACATTCACTAATATGGTTTCTACTTCCATATCATAACTAATCGTAAAAGCTGACAATTATTAAGTTTTCATGTAGAATCAAAGCTTTCAGTCACTAATATATTGCCTTGCTCCTGATCTTAGGAAAACAGTATTCTGCATTAAAAACAATGTTAACTTTATGCTTTTTATAGATGTTCTTTATCAAGTTGAGGCAATTTCCCTCAATTCCTGCTTTTCTGAGAATTTTTATTATGGATAGGTGTTGGATTCTATTAAATTTTTTTATATCAATTGATATGATCAGATGACTTTTGTCTTTAGCCTGTTAATATATGATGGGTTACATTGATGGTTTTCAAATGTTTAATCTGTCTTCCAACTTTGGAATAAATTCCACTTGTTATTTATTTTTTCTATATATTGTGAATTCTATATATTTACATTTCTTTAAAGTTTTCATGTCTATATTCATAAAGAATATTGGTCTGTAATTTTTTGGTAATGTTTTTGTCTAGTTTAGGTTTCCAAATAAGACTGGCTTCATAAAATAAGTTGGGAAGTGTTCTATCTCTTGCATTTTCTGAAAGAGAATGTACAGAAATTGTATTATTTCTTTTTTTAACATTTAGTAGAATTTTTCAGTGAAATCATCTGGACTTACAAATTTTGGAAGAGTTTAAACTACAAATTCAATTTTCTTACTAGTCATAGGGCTATTCAAATTATCTGTTTCATATCAGGAGAGTTGGAGTAGTTTGTGTGTATTGAGAAATTGGCCCATTTCCTTTAAGTTGTTATATTTATGTGTGTAAAGTTGTTTGTAGTATTCCCTTATTTATCCTTTGGATATCTGCAGAGTCAATAATGATATCACCTATTTCATTCCTGATATTGACAATCTGTGTCTTCTCTCTTTGTCAGTCTTGCTAGAGGTTTCTTAATTATATTAATCTTTTCAAAGAAATGGATATTTTATTGATTTTTTCTATTGCTTCTGTTTTCAATTTAATTGATTCTGCCCTTTTATTATGCCCTTTCTTCCCCTCATTTTGGGTCATTTTGGCGCTTGCTTTTCTTTTTCCTTTTTTTTTAGTGGAAACTTAGATTATTGTTTTGGGACTTTCTCTTTTCTAACGTATGTATTTAGTGTTATAAATTTCCCTCTCATCACTGCTTTAGCTGTGTCCCACAAATTTTGATATTTTGTATTTTCATTTTGATCCAGTTCAATGTATTTTTTTATTTCTCTCAAGACTTATCTTTTCACTCATGAATTATTAAGAAGTAGAATGTTTAGTTTCTAAGTTTTTGGAGATTTCCCTGTTTTATTTCTATAATCGATTTCTAGTTTGATTCCATTATGGTCAAAGAATATACTCTGTATGATTTCAATTATTTTAAATGTGTGAAGGTTTATTTTATGGATCAAGATATGTTCTATCTTGGCATATATTCTGTGGATGCTTTAAGAAATGTATTCTCTTATTGTAGGGCTGAGTGTTCTATAAATGTCAAACAGATCCAATCGGTGGATGGTGTTGTTCAGATCTTCTATATCCTGACTAGTCTTCTGTCTAGTTGTCCTTTCATTTGTTAAAGTCTCTGACTATAATTGTGGATTTATCTATTTCTTTTTTCAGTTCTACCCATTTACAATTTACATATTTTGTAGCACTGTTGCTTAGTGCATGTACACTTGAGATTATTATGTATCCTTGGTGGACTGACCCTTTTATCATTAAGGGTTTTTTTACTCCTGTACTTGTAATTTTCTTTGCTCTGAAATCTATATTACATAATGTTCATATAACCAATTCTGCTTTTAAAACTTGATGTCTGCATTGTACATGTTTTCTATCTTTTTAATTTCCTAAGCTGCCCCTTTCTTTTTCTTTTGGCTAAAGAGAGCAGACTTTTATTGTTTTTGCTTTGTTTTGTTTTGTTTTGTCCTCACTCACCAGTGTTTCCAGATTGCCAGCCTCTCCAGCATCTACTCTGGAGTATATGAGGCCAAAGGAAAACTCATGAAATCAGTGCTATATTGCTCCTCAGCTCCCAACGTCTGTAGTAGGAGCCAAAGTAAGACTGAGTAGTCCAGAGATATCTCCAGGTCCTACCAGAGAAACAGCTCGCAAGTCACACCACTGCAGAAAAAAAAAAAAAAAAAAAAAAAAAAAAAAAGCTATGAGTGACCACAGGGCATGCCCACAATCAGGTGGACAAGATAGTTCCCAGCAACCAGAAGCCAAAACAAGAGTGTCTAAGGGTTCTAACACCCTAGCTCCCCCTAATGCCATGAGTTTGCTGCATAAGCCTCCTCCTCTCCCCCTTATAGGGAAGCAGCAGAAGAAAGGGGAATCTGTTAGAGAGCATGAATGTTACAAAGAGAGATTGAACGCTTCCTAAATGAACTGATAAAAATATTGGATCAGACTAAGCTTTTAACCAAATCTGATGTTGAAATAACTGAATCTCACTAACTGTGGGTGGGAGTGTAGAAGAAAGCCAAATTCAATTTAGGTTAATTAAAGACATTACTTGGGGGGGGGGGGGGGCGGAGGGGATCTATCCCAGGTCGGAAATATACTTTCTAGTGCCCCGGCCAGCGGGGCGCAGTTATTTAATGGAACCCGAGGAGGACTTCACCTGAAAAGGAAACATGGGCGAGAGAAAGGAGTGGAGGCAATACAGTGTTCTGATCAAGCCTCGTTTATTAAGGCTTGCTGCGGGCTTATATAGGGCGTGATCAGGGATGTTGCGCTGGCGGGGCTGATTGGCCAGGGGCAGTCAGGCGATATTGCGTAACTAAAAGGGGCCGGACAGAAAGTCCCGCTGAAAGTCCTTTGGCAAGTTTTTGGCGGGAAGCAAAGCGGAGATATCCGGGAGGCTCACGGGGCCTTAGAGAGAAGCTTTAAGTATTTGCTGAGCGACCATCACGGCCAGGCAGCCATTTTAGCCGAGCAGCCCCCAACATTCTAGGTTTTTATTTCTAGTGAACATGGGAGTCTATTTAGCAGTGTGAATTCTGTCTTATATGTGTTTCGTGATAATATATATGTTCTTATTTCAAAGAAGGGGTACCCAGAAATTTCCAATATTTCAGATGTGTCAAAAAGTAGAGACTAATGTTATTCTGATTGAATGTTGATTCAGCAAGGATTGGTGTGGCAGGCACTAGACCACATGTTTTCTATATTATCTCATTTCAACCTCATAATAAACCTGTGACAATTGTATTATCAACCCAAATATCAAATGAAAAAACTGAGAGGTAATAGACATGCTTCAGTTCACCTAGCTGGAGAGAGGCAAAACTGGACAACTTGCAAATTCAGGCCTCATCCTACTCTCCAAATAATATTTGGAGAATTCAGACAAGATTTTCACTGTGTTCCCTAATACCATGTCCTTCTCTCCTATTTCTATTTCAGAACCCTCGAGAGTACAGAATTGACAAGAAAAGTACCTCCCCAGGACAAGAGCCAGTAGCTATTCTCAGTGATGTTCTGTTGGCCAAAACATTGGCAAGAGTTTTTGTAGGCTCCTATCTTCATGTGGTGGAGCAGTAAAAATGCACACTGTCTTTGAGATGTTCTCTTTAGTGTCCTTGATAACACTCTTTAATCAGTTTTTTTCTTTGTGTTCTTCATGTGATAGTTTTAAAAATCTTTCTTCTGTTTAAAAACTATTTACTATTAAATATATATTCAGAGTCTAGACGACATTATTTAGTCTGACCACCTCATTGATGATTTTGCTTTAAGTTATAACCAACATGCCTTTATTTTTTTCTTGTCTATCTAAATCTGTAATCGAAGAAACAGAATCATTTGCATTATGATCTCTGAGATCACAATGGGACATCAAACTACTTTATTTGGATTTGAAGGTGTTTATCATTTGGCTGGGAGGGGGTGGACAGAGCATAATTAAGTTATCATGATGTGAAAATTGTTTTAGTGTTTATTTGAGATGAATTATCAGAAATATTATTGTTCATGAACAGAGCTTGGTGTGTGTGTGTGTGTGCGTTTGTGTGTGTGTGTGTGTGTGTGAGAGAGAGAGAGAGAGAGAGAGAGAGAGAGAGAGTGAGAGAGAGAGAATGGCAGAGAGAGAGAGATCTAAAATGGAAGATTGGAAGAGAGTTTAGAGATAGTGCAAACTTGTAACAAAAATATTAAGTTGAGCCACATGAAATTCCTAATTTTTATATGATTCAACACAATTGCATTAAAAGCAAAAATAAGTGGGAAAGAGGTAGAAGGAGGAAGACGGCAAAGGAGTAAGGAAAGACAAGGGTTACATAGCTGTAAGAACTGATGGCTCTCTCTTCAGACAACTCTTGGGCCAAGTGGGGGATTCTGGACTCATAACAATCGTAAAACCATTTCAGGAACTTTCTGAGGACTTCTTCCAGAAATACCAAGAGAAAGAAGATAAAAAGAGTTCCAGGAGAGTTATTTGTTCCTGAAATTGAAGAATGGCTTTAAGACCCAGTAGAAAAAGGTCCCTAAGTATCCAGTGATTTGGGGGTTGAGAGAACTAACTATCTAAACTTCAAGAGTAGAAATATGGCTAAGGAAGAACACCATTTCCAGGAGGGTCAAGTAGACAATGAAGATAAATAGTACCTTTGAGACCACACATGCACCTGCACACATGTGCATGCGTGCACGTGCATGCACACACACTCACACACACACACATACACCCCCCAAATGTCCCAGATAGCATGTAACTGGGGCCATGTAGTTTACCCATTACATAAACCATGTCCCACGATTCCCTAACTCCAGGAAAGGCCTGATTGTGTGTACACTGGGTGTCCATGTAATGCAGGGAGGAGGCAAGAGAGTTAAAATGTGAAATCAAACTACATGCAGAGACTGCAGTGTGCTGATCAGCCCTGCAGCCAGGCCAGGAGGACACCTGCAGTACAAAGGAAGATTCCTGCTGAGATCGGGAATAACCCATTCCTCACACTGTGAAGGGGAAACAGGAAAAAAAAAAAAAAAAAAGAGTCTTTAAGTAGTGCCCTACACAAAATAAAATCTCTATGGCTAAAACCATAAAGAATCTATGGATGGGAACTGCCAGCAGGCCTTTTGCACTACATATTTTCATCTTTTCATGCTACATGCACTTTCCCTTCCCCATCTTTGCTGTATGCCTATATCAAAGGAAATGAGTAAACAAATCTTTAAAGTATAACTCATAGGAACTAAAGAATGATAGACATATAAACTGAATTCCTCAAACACTCAGGGTTCCTCTCACTGTCCCTCTGAGTCCCTCTCAGCGCCTTTTCTCTGTCGCTCTCATTATCCTCCTCTCTTTCTACTGCCCAGGCCCCTCTCACTGTCCCTTTCACTCTCTGCTTCTGAGAGGAGACCACACTCTGTCTGTGGAGTGTTACCCTTTTGCTAATAAACTTCTCTTTTGACTCTAACTTTGGCATTGAATTCTTTCTACACTCTCAGCCAAAGGACCCTCTTCTCTCTGTGCAGGGCCTGGTCTCCCCACCACGTGGGGAAATTTGCCCTGTTCTGCTTCAGATGGACAGGTTAGTTCAAAGGGGCAAGTGAAAGATGACAGAGCAGAAACCAGAACTGTGGGCTGTGAGAGAGACCTCCTTAGCCCTTCTCCTCATCCCTGTAGACATAGGCATGATGGTAGCAGGGAATATATGCCTGAGAAAAGATCATGTAAAGTTCTACATCCTGGGACCCAGCTCCCCACCTGATTCGGAGTCAGATAGTTATACAGATACTGATCCAAACTGCTGGTTGGATCCTAACTCATCTCTTCTGTGAAGCGAACTAGAAAGTACTTCAAAGTGTGGGCACAAAGAGTACAGACAACCTCAGACTTGCTCAAAATATCTTCCGCAGGGTCCCTCATTAGGCAGCAGGCTGCCCTTTCCAAGAATGTGTTTATCAAAAAGGCCACTGGAAACTTTGCTTTCTCTAGAACTCTGTTAACATGCAACTTGAGATAGCCACACTGCCTCTATTTGGAAAGCAGAGATTGACTATTTATAATAATAACGGCTAAGGCCATCGCCTCCCCTCCAGGGCCTGCCCTGCCAGCAAGGTCAGGACACATTCATTTGCCCATCCAGATAGGGTGAGAGGGCTTTGCTGCAGGAGCTGCAGAATAAGGAGACTGCAGAATCTACTCACAAATCTTTCCCTAGAAGTGTGGACCTGACTGCTCAGATTCTCTTGAGCAACTATTGAATTTCTAAGAAGAAACAGTCTAATACATACCTGAGAGGCAGCAATTCTACGCTCCAGGGAAGTCTAGCCACCCAAATTCCTGATGTTTTCTAGAGCTCTCTACCCCTTCAGGCAACAAGAGGGAAGGAGGATTGTTCCACGGTAGGTGCTGGCAGAACCTAAGAGGACAAGAAAGATGATTCTGTATTGAAATGTAAAAACTCCAAAATAAGGCATTAGTTGTGTTTTTAAATTTTCTCGTGCAAGAGAGTCTCACATTTACTGAAACAAAAGGAGGAAGGGGACACTGCTCTCCTTCGCCAGCTGATCACCTGCCATTTATGATTCAGGAATTCTGATCTCAGTTCTATGCTTAACTAATTATCAAATCTTAGTTTTTGAGATAATACAAGAGAAAATAGTATCACCTGTTAATTCAAAAACACAAAGCCACTTAAAATTGTGCAGGTTTGCCTTTCTTCTTTTGGTATCACAAAAATGCAAGCACTGCCTAAAATGGGCTTTTATTTCCATACTTCTTTGAGTGGAAGGTGAAATCCTTGAAAAGTGTCTAGTCTCTGCACACATGCCCTGGTGGGTAATGCCCTCATGAAACTGTGGCTGAAGGGGGCTTTCACACACAGCTCATCACCTCTGAAGAACCTTCAGCAAAGCAACTGACTGAGGACTCCCAGAATCCAGCTGCCCAAGGAGTGTGGATTTGTGAGAGCAACAGTCTAGATAACAGGCAATAAAAAGCTGCTGCCTGTCTTAGAAGAGAGTTCAAACATAATTACAATTAAAACTGCATCTGAAATAGGAAGAGTATGTTGTATCAATTAATGCTGTGAAAAGCTGATAGAAAAACACTTTTCTAAGTAAGGAACCAGACTTACACTCTGTTTCTAGCTCTTCTTTTGAGGTCACCAGTATAGAGTTCAATGGAAGAGGCTTTCAAATCTAGTCTGGGGGCTGGACAGTGTTCCAGAACATGGGTTTTAGATTCATGAAAAACTAGGCTTGAATGCCAGTACTCTCACATATTACTTCATCTCCCTGAGCCTCAGTTTTTTCATCCAAAAAAAAGAAATCATGAAAATTGTGAAGATTAAATAAGATTATCTATATAGAGTAAATCACACACAGTGCTGGACACATAGTAAATATTCATGAAACTAGTTACTACTGCCCAGTCCTATGTGGGAATGAGCCTTTCCAAACTAGGCAAATCACTTCCCTTTTTCTCATTTCTAAACCTCTTCTCCATCTCATTCTCATTCATTTCTGTCCCGTTTACCACTCTAAACTCCATAATGACAAACAACGTGCTTTCTTGAAAGTTGATCTCTGGCTATGGAGACAAAAATATTATACAAAGTTCAACCAAGAATACTTATTTTTAAGAACATTTTTAAAGTTTAAGGTGAGAAATACGTACTTCAGACTTTTAAAAATGGAAGTTACAATTCATAAATACTTTTTAAATGTATTTTAAATTAAATGTAAATTTAAACTAAAATTGAATCAAAATGGATCCAAAATAAGATTCGATATTCTTTTTCAAAGGCAATTTTGGCTTATATAAAATGAGTAATAGCTGCTATAAGTAATAAAGGAGATTCACCTAAGGCTTCTGAAATCTTAAAGTTTATGAATGTATAGCCAAAGATCAAAAAGAGTTAAGAAAAATCTCTAACAGGAAAAGCAACAGAAAACAAGCTCATAAGAAACAGATAAAATGGAGAAGTAGAAAGACACTTTAAAAAATAACTAAAATTAATATGCTGAGAGATAAGGGCAGGTATTGTATTAATGAAGTAAGAATAGGATTGAGTTAAAAGGAGTATGCAAAGACTAAAACAAACCTCTAAAAATATTAGTTTCTGATAGCAAAATTGAATATTTAGTTAGAAATTTTAACTTACAAGTTAAAAATTTAAGAGATCTCTTGAAAAATAATAAAAAGACAAAAAAAAGGAAGAATAGGAAAGGAAAAATAAGAATATTAGTGGATCCATTCAAGATAATAGGTGTTACGGAAAGAGCAAACAGAGAAAATGGAGGTGAGAAAATAATCAGGGATGATACAAGAAAATTTACCAGAACTGAAGGAAACACATTTTAAGACTAAAAGAACCCCAAATGGTTTAAACCAAGATCAATCACTGTAAACTTTCAGAATCCTGGGGACAAAGAGAAATCTCAAACACTCAGAAAGAAAAAGGCAAAATCAATTAGGCTACATTCAAAAGATGCAAATGAGAATGACATTGCATTTCTCAACAGAAAACAGGAACTTAGAAGACAATGGAGAAATATCTTCAAAGTTCTGAGGGAAAATTATTTCTATCTTAGAATTCCATACTCAGCCAAATGGCAATTATACATGAAAGTAGAATAAAGTTCTCAGGCATTCAAGGTCCCAGATTTTACTGCCTATGCACTTTCTCAAGAAGCAATGTGAGAATGAGTAATATTCCAAGAAAGAGGAGAGCATGGGATCTAGAGATAAAGAGACCCAACCCAGGAGAGATGGACAGGAATTCTGAGATGAAGATGACAGGAACTCCTTCTGCAGCTGGAATGTAATCAGTATGGATTGGAGCAGGATAGCAGGGGCATACAGGATGAGAGATCCCTGGAGGAATCGAGAGGAACGGGGTCCCTTCACCAGGCAAAGACTATAATAGATGGCCTCTAACAACTCTTCCAACTTATTGATGTTCAGTTGAGCTTCAGTTATGTTGATTTCAGCTCTGTTGATGTTAGAATCCCAGGAGTCTTTCTTGACAGCTAATGGGCTCTACATCCTTATCTTTCTCAGGTAGATGACTGGAAGGGGACCAGATGAGGGAAGACAGCTTGACTACAAGGGAGTGCTTGCTTTTGCCAATAGCCCTTAGTGAGTTCTCAAGTGTCCTAGAACAAAACCAGTTAATTACCTCTTGGGTCAACTAAAGCAAAAGCAGGGAGATGGCATGGGTAACAAATGCAACATGAAATAAGGCAGAAGGAAGGAGTGAGAAAGCTCCTGCCAGTTCAAACTCTCCATATCTTGAAGTGCTTGCTGATTCCACCTACCAGAGCACCATAGCAGGATCTAAAGAATAGAAAGAGCTGGGGAGAACAGATCACGAAAATGATGGGTGAGGAGGTTGCCTCATCACATGACTCCAGGACACACCACTAACCTCATCATCACGGGAACGGTGCTCTCCAATCTTGAGCAATGTACAATCTGCCCAGTAGGTTGGGGTGGTCCTGGTGAGACCAGAATGCTGGCTAGATGAGGGTGGCTTTCCCTCATACTTTCTCAGAAATAAGGAGGGTGATATCAGTATCAATGTCTCAGAAAAACAATAGCAATGGTAACTACCAGCTACTTTAAAACATATTCAAATTTAAGATCTCCCTACTTGCTAGACTATTCTAAGTTATATTGCTTCTATCCTAATCTTAGGATTGATCGTACATGTAGAGCCAGCCTAAATACACATCTACAACAGTTTTCTAAGCAGTAAATATCTAATTTGATGTGACTTTGTCTTCCAAATGCCAGACAATGAGAAATCTGATGGCCGTGTTTTATTGTGTCTTGTCCAGGTCTCACTCAGCAGTTCTACCATGAGGAGGAAAGCAAGTGAGTTAAGAGGGAGGCGGTTAATAGGGAGCAGGTAGAACATCAAAGGACAGAGGCGCTGACAGCTGAGAGGAGGTGGTGAGCATGTGTCAGGGGCGAGAGCAGACCACTCACACCTGTCTATTTTTATATGAGCACTTAGCTGCTTGTGTCACTGAGCTTGGAGAGCATCAGTGCCAGAGTCCCAATAGCTTATTTTAAGACACTTCACTTCAATGACTGATATCAATTACATGCAAATTTTGCCAAACACCTTAACAGGGAGGGGGTCTGCAACAGCTTTCATAATTGGAAAAGAAGAAATGTTACCTCACTACAAGTGTGTAGACCTCAAAGGAAATGAGTGTGAAGGTCATCAAAGAGAAAGAGACCCTATGGAGTGGCCTCATTAATTCCTGTAATTCATTTTACACCTCTCCACCCCTTCTCCGACATGGATTAAGCATCTATTGTTTTCATTTTCCTGTTACTCTGTAAGCCTTTCTTATTAGTTGTCTGTCTCCTTTTTGGGCAAAAGTTTCATATTTACAAGAAAAAAAATAATGGTGGAAGAACGAATCCTGTCCTCCCTCTTAGCCCTCAGAAGAATGAAAGATGGGATAATAGCTGATGAGTTCTGGAGACTCAGGCAGCGTGGAGGTGATTTGGTCAGCATAATTAGGAGGACATTGGATTCTCTTCCTGGAATAGGCCACACATCAAAATGTTCCTCTATTCATTAACAGCTTCTTATGTTCCATGAACTTCTAATCACAAAACTGAGTTTGCCAGGTTCACTTTAGACTTGGACACAGGATACACTTCTAATCAAAGCACAGATGAAACACAAGGGTGCCAGTTCACTATCTTTGTGGCAGACGTCGACTTTTAAGTGTTCTGTCCAATCAAGGTCTCTCTGATAATGATGACTTCTGATGGCCAGTAAACGCTGAGGGCTTGAGGAATGACTCAGGCCCCAAATTGGAGAAGAACCATTGGGACAATTTCATGAAACTGGGAGAACTGGACAGTCTGATTTCTCTCTCCAGTCCTCTACATGTCATGCCAGGCAGATCCTTGGGATGAGGTGAAGGAATGTGGTCCTGGCAGGTGGCCTCATAGGTGCTGAACGTTGAAGCCAGGGATTGACCTCGTACTCTGCCAGATGGCCTTCAGACCACAGCCAAGAAAAACACCCTTGACCGTGGAAGCCTTTTCTGCCCCACACAAAATTTAAGTGACTCAAATTAAATACTTGGAAAGAAAAGAGAAAACAAAACAGGATTTGGATAATTGTGGTTTAAAAAATAGCTTCGGGATCATTTGGCCTGTGTGTTTAGAAGACTCCGAGGGCCTAAAGAATGCAGTGGATTCTGGGAATGAGATGGATATGAACACACATTCCTTTAGAACACCCAATTACCAAGTTTTCATTTGTTTTCTTGGAACCAATAGTATCTAAAGAGAAGTCATCCTCACTGAGGCTGGAGAGCAGAAAAGTGCTCTAAAATCAGGGTCAGACAAGACAAATAAAGGAATGAAAGAACATGTAATACTCATTAAATGGTCATTTCTAACACATTCTAATTCTAAGCCAGCAAGAGGCAGTTAATGCATACTCTACTGAAGGAGTCCTTACAGGAGCTTCATAAGGTACCAGCCCCATAATGGAACTTAGGGGCCCCCACAAGGGATCTGGATAATAGTGTGAATCCGTGGAACAACCAGGTAGAAAAGGGAGTGGTAGGGTCCGGAGTAAGCTGGCTAGTACACACTTTGCCTAAAAGGGCAGTGCTTGTTGGCACCAATGCCCAGGAATGCTCAAAGCAGGGCTACTGTTGCCAGATCTCCTGCTGTTTCAAGAGGAACTAAATCTAGCGTTTTATGTAAAATCTCATCATAATGTTGGCAAGACATTTTAAAAATAATATTATTCAGACTAAAAAAAAAAGTGTACTGGCTGAATTGTGTCCATGGACCTCTGCTTTTCAATGTCCGACCTATAAAAATAATCTATAACCTATAACTTTCCAAGTCAAGATATATATCCAAGAAATGACATAAGAACAATGCAATTATAGCCTTTGAGGAATGAAAGGCTACTTAGAGATCAAATCAACCCAACTTTTGGATGAGAAACTGAGGCCCAGAGAATTAAGCAAGTGCCTACGAAGTAGCTGTGGGTAGAACCTCTGATTTCCAATATTCAGTCCAGTGCTAATTCATCCCTGGTAGCCACCGTGCCAGGTACCCATACTTAAAACATAGACACTTTGCCCTTCTCTTCTCAAAATCAGCTAGTGGCTACGTCCATTATGTTATCCTTCATACTCTCTCTATATCTTCATACAAGAAGGGTTTGATGGGACTTCACTGACTGATGGGAGCATAAGAAAGTTGGACGAAGGAGGAAGAGGCTGTGGGCAACATTTCCAGACACAGGATTCTGCTGTTAGGCCCACAGGATGCCCATTCCCATCATACTGTTACAATGTATGTTCATTCCTACCCATGAATTTAACTCAGGCTTTTCCCTCTCCTACAAAAAGCCCTCTGATCACCCCGATGAAAGTGTTCTCTCCATTATCTAAGCCCTCTAGATGTTTCACAAACCACTCACTTGGCACTGCCTGTCAAAGAGTTCCAACCTTGGCTGGGCATTCGAATCACCTGGGGTCTTGAAAACTCCCAGTGCTTAGACTCCATCTGCAGTCAGTTAACTCAGAATCTCTAAGACCCAGGTTGTTCAAAAATGGAGAGTTCCAAGATGGGGACAGCAGAGCACTAACTCCTCCTAGGTGCGGGGCCATCTACAACTGCACAGGTTGCATACTTGTGCCTAACAATGGCCTTGGTCATTGAAGGATTTCAACAAACAATATGTGGATTAGTTAGGGATAGAAGGGATAGTCTATCTAGCATTTAACCAGAATTAAACTGAGGGAAAAGGCATTGGTAAGAGCTTGAAAATCTGGATTCAAAATAAAGGGAGTGAGTGGGCATTTCAGAAATGAACACTTCTATTTAAACATTTTTTTAAACATAATTGAGATATAACATTCATGCAGTGAAGGATACAAATCTTAAGTCTTCGATAAAATTTTACCTGTGCATACATTAGAGTAACCATTACCCAAATCAAGACATAGAATGTCTTCAGCGCTCCCTCCCAAACCAACCAAATCCCTCGAAAACAGCTACAGGGCTGACTTCTCTCAACACACAGTAATTTTGCCCATTTTCAAACTTCATATAAAGGGTATTACAAAGTATATAGTCTTTTGCTCAAATTACATCTTAAAATTCATATATATTGTTGCATGTAGCTGCGATTTGTTCTTTTTATTGCTGCATAACATTTTATCCCACATTTATCCATTCTACTATTGAAGGATGTTTGAGATGCTGACAGTGTGAGGAGTTAGCACATAACACTGCTATGAACATTTTGTACCTGTCTTTTGGTGAAAAGCATACTACTTCTGTTGAGTATTTACCTCTGATTGAAATTTCTGGGTCATTTATTTAGTTTTAAAATATAAATGACTGTACCAATTTATACACTCACTTGTATATAATAGTTCTAGATTTTCCACATTCTCTCCCAGATGTGATATTGTCCATCTTTCTGATTTTGGCTCTTCCTCTAAGTGTACAGAAACCTCCTGTGGTCTTGGTGTTTCATGATGACTAATGATGCTGAACTTTTTTTTTTCTCTCATAAAGGTATTGGCCTTTTGGATAGTCTCTTTTTTTGGAGTGCCCATTTAACTTTTTCCACTTCTTAAAAAGAACTCATCTGTCTTTCCCTTATTAACTTGTAGGAGTTAAAAATATTTTTTCATGCTATGTTTATCAAATATATAGTTGCAAATATCTTCTAGTCTGTGACTTGACTTTTTAAATCTCTACACAGTGTCCTTAATTGTTAATTTTAATGAAGAGAAATTCTTTCATCTTTTCTTTAGTGGTTTACATGTTCAGTTAAGAAAGTTTTGTCTAACCTGAGTCATAAAGATATTCTACTTTTTAAAGAACCTTTACTGTTTCATCTGTTTCATTCAGATTTACATTTCATCCAGAATTGATTTTTTTTTTTTGTCTGTGGTGTTAGATAGAGGTCCAGGCTCAAGATTTTTCCATAACAGCCAATTGACCCAGTATAATTTTTGAAATGGGTATTTGTTCACCTCCTACATTAAAATAGCACCTTTATTGTAAAACAGGTGATCTTTCTGTGTAAATATGTTTTCGAACTTTTCCTATTCCATTAGTTTGTCTTTTTTTGTGCAAATACCACACTTTTTAAAACTACTATAGCTTTGCAAGAAATCTTGATATCTTGGAGAGTATTATCTCCAACTTGTTAGTTTGTTTTGAAAAGAAAAACTTTTTTTCAGAATTGTTTTGGCTCCTCTTGGCCTTTTGCAGTTTTATGTAATATTGAAAATCTACCTCTTCAATTCCTACAGAGAATTGTTGGAATTTTGTATAGTATTGCATTCAGTTTATAGAGAATTGTCTATTTATAGGAAGTTGAATTTAGAGAATTTTCATCTTAATAATATTGCATCTTCCAATCCATGAACACTTGTTTGTCTTAATTTTTCTCAGCAATGTTTTATAAAATTCTGTGTAGAATTGCATGTTTTAAATTGCAGTTATTAACAGGTTTTTAAAAAAATATTTTTGATGTTTCTAAATGTCATTGTTTTCTTCAATTTTATTTTCTAATTGTTTATTGTTAGTATAGAAATACAATATATTTTTGCATGTTGATTTTATATTCTGCGACCTTGATTAACATGTGTAAGTTCTAATATTCTATCTATAGAGTTTTGGATTTTCTACATACATGCTCATATTATCTGAGAGGAATTAACAATTCTATTTCTCCTTCCTGATATTTATAATTTTTACATCTTCATCTTGCTTATCACTCTGACTAGACCTTCCAGTACAATGTCAAGTGAAGTAGTGCTTGTGAATATCCTTGTTTCGTCACATTCAGAAAGAAAGCATTCAATATTTCACCGTTACTTATAATATTGACTATAGGCATTTTATAAATTTTAAGAAAATTCACTTCTTTTTGAGTTTTTGTTTTTAATCACGATTAGGCTATGAATTTTACAACTGCTTTTTTGCTCATTATTTGAGATAATCATATGATATTTATCTTTTACTCAATTAATATCATGAATTATATTGATTTATTTTTAATACATTTTTAAATTGATAATTACTTAATATAGGGAAATCTTCAAAAATGCATAGCTAGTATTTGTGTCCCAAGACACACTAATATTTGTATAATGTATATAATGTAATTCGTGTATAATGCTACATTCTCCAGGGATGGCAGACTAGGATGTTTCAGACCCACTCCATTTCTGATACCAGAAAAGCTGGACAAAATATAAGAAAATCTATCTGGAGTCATCCAAGAGCTGCCAAGGCAGTAAGGATACAAAGGAACAAAATTCAGAAGGTGGGGGTGGGGTAGAGGGGAGGGAAGCCAGAGGGGTTAGTCTTACATTTTTTGCCCTTTGCCACTTTACCCTTGAAGCACATGCTGATCACAAAGGGAACACAGAGGGCTCAGCAACTGGTCGTTGATGATTATCATCGGAAAAAATAAAACTCTAAGTACTAGATTCTGGTAACCAAACTTTTGCCTTAAATGCTGTCATCAGAAATCTAGGTATGCGCCATTCCTTCTCTTATTGACTGGGAAAATATTTGTGGTTAGAAGAGGGTGGCTCACCTGTGCCTTATTCAGTGATCTCCATTAAGGGGTAGCCCGACTGGAGAAAAATGAAATTTTAACACTGCTAATGAATCTGAGGGCTAGGTTTCTACTGGGTTAAGCATTGACAGGGTAGCAGTGTTTATAGCAGCTGTTTTGTAGATGTGACAGCTGTTCTCCTGTTTTTCTCTTTGACAGATTATCCATGGCTATCAGTAGTGGAGAGAGACTTTGGACCCAGGTCTTTCTGACACCTGAGTTCATGCACATAACCATGGCATCATACTTCCTGCTGGCTCCTTCTACTCTGTGTCTGGCTCAAGTCTGATATCATAAAGGTCCACTGTCATTCAATTTTTATTAAAATTGTTAAAGTTTCCTTGCATCTATATTTAAATTATGTAATGACTGAATTGTGTTATCCCTGCCCCAATTCATATGTTGAAGTCCTAACTTAAGTCCCAGTACCTCAGTATGATAGTATTTGGAGATAAAGTTTTTAAAGAGGCAGTTAAAGTTAAATGAGGTCATTAGGGTGGTCTCTAATCCGGTACCACCGAAGTTATAATGAGAAGAAGAAATTGGGTGTTATAGGCTGCATTTTTGCATCCCCTCCCCCAAATTTATTGAAACTCTCCTCATCCCCCAATGTAATGTTATTAGGATATGGGGCCTTTGGCAAGTAATTAGGATTAGATGAGGTCATAAGATTGGAACCCTCACTAATGGGGTTAGTGTCCTTAGGAGAGTCATGGGAAGCTTGCTTCTGCCTCTATATTCTGCCTATCACATGAGGACACAAGAAGTTGACTGTCTGAATCCCAGAAGAAGGCCTTCACCAGAACCCAACCATGCCAGAACCCTGACCTCAAACTTCCAGCCTCCAGAAGTTTCTGTTGTTTACAAGCCACCCAGTCTTGGGTACATTTGAAAAACACGCACACAGAAGAAAGACACAGGGAGAAGTCAGCTATTTAGAAACCAAGGAGCAATCTCTCAGGAAAACCCAACCCTGCTGACACCTTGATCTTGGACTTCTAGCCTCCAAAATTATGAGAAAAATAAGATTCTGTTGTATAAGCTAGCCAATCTGTGGTGCTTTGTTATGGCAGCCCAGCAAACTAATGTTGTATTTACACCATGTCCCAGGCCTGCCAATCTATTTTAATGTGAACAAATAATTTAGGTTTAATGAAGTTCTACTCTGTCATATTTACCATAATTCTATATCCAGATATAGACAGATTGATTAAAGAGTTAGTCCACTTAAATCTCAATGCTTGAAGATCAAAATATGCCTTTAAGATTACATTATAAACCAAATACAATGAGCTTTTACCTGATTGAGCTTCTTGGCCTTGTTTATCTCATCTAGACTAAAAGTTAAAAAAGCATTTCTGAATAGAAGGATAATCAGGAAGAAAGTGTGCCTGTGGCAAGCAGGGACTCAAAGATAACATAGCACTTCAAACTGGACTTTACATAGCAAGTCACCTGTGCTAAACATGATATATGTGTGCCAAAAAGAAGAAAGCATGTTCCATTATCTAAGGATCTTCAATAGTTGAAGAAGTTAAAAATTAAGTGGCTTAATTTAAACAATTTTAAAACCTCATTAATGGCAATGAAGAGAAGCTACCATGGATCCCCAAAGGACATTCAGAGGTAGTGACTCTGGTAACTGGGTTCCTCAATATGCACATGGCACAGATTTGATGCGTTAAGAACTGGCTTTGTAGACCTGTGGGAAACTAAATGAACAGCACTGGTTCTTTAAACCTCAGCAGCATTATATGAGATGTTCTAGTTACAGTCCCATGAGTTTAGTGCGACAAGTGCCTGTGTTATCTTCTGAGTTTTTACATTTGAGTTTAGGGGCAAAACTGAGCAAGAACCTTCCAGATCCAGGGTAGGGAAGGAGTTGGCTTGGTGGACTGTGTACTCCTCCAATTTCACCTGTCATTCAAGGCCAAGCCAGCAGAAAAAAACTCGACCCCATTGTGCTGACTGGGCCACTTTGTGTGTTACTTTACCTTTCTAAGCCTCAGTTTTCTCATGTGTAAAATGAGATGACTATACCCATTTCACATGATAGTGCTGGGGATATGCATGAGGGCACTCACGGGAAGTGAATATTCTTTGTTTTTCAGAAGCCAGGAAGAAAGAGGGCTAGACAGGAAGGTGGTAGGTTTCATAACTACACCACAGATCTGAAAGTGTCCTGTTCTTTTGTAGTTCCTTCACAGTGATTCCTCATTTTGCAGTAAAGTGTGCCTTACCCTCAAACTGGAAGGCTCGGTGTGATATTGTCAGTGGTTCTCTCTGGAGGAGTGCCCTAAATAGGATAGGAAGTGGATCTTATTTCCCAGGTCATTGCTGAGAGAGGGCACCCACTTAATCTTGGGAAAGGGCAACCAATAAACCAAACTGCGTCAAAATGTTCCAAGTGTTAGGGTTCCCTGTGCAGTGTCTCAGACACCAACTCTGATCCAGGTATATAAACCACTAGCTAAGCCACTATTGGGTCAATTTTATATATTTTTTTTAAATTTTCTCTTCCTAAATTTAGTGACTGGAACTAGAAAAGTCCTTCAAAATCACAGGTAAAACGTCTATTGAAGTACATCCTGAGTTGTGCTTCTTTTAAAAAACACGAGTAGGGAGACACCATTTCACATCCGTTAAGATAACTATTGTCCAAAAAGCAGAAAATAATAGTGTTGATGAGGATGTGGAGAAATTTGAATACTTGTGTGTTGCTGGTGTGAGTATAAAATGGTGCAGCCTCTATGGAAAATGGTATGGTGGTTCCTCAAAAAAGTTAAACATTGAATTACCACGTGATCTAGTAATTCTACCTCAGATATATACCTGAAAGAATTAAAAGGAGGATATCAAACAGATATTTGTACATTCATATTCTTAGCAGCATTATTCACAATAGCCAAGAGGTGGAAGCTACCCAGGTGTCCCTCAACAGATGAATGGATAAACAAAATGTGGTGTATATTGGATTATTTTTTAACCTTAAAAAGGAAGGCAACTCTGACACATGTTACAATGTGGATGAACCTCAAAGACAATGCTAAGTGAAATGAGCCAGCTACAAGAAGATAGATATTGTTCAAATCCACTTATATGGGATTTCTAGATTAGCTAAATTCATAGAAACAAAAAGTAGATTGGTGGTTGCCAGACACTGTGGGGAAAGGGAATGAGTAGTTAGTATTTAATGGGTAAAGAATTTTGAGGGGGGAAGATGACCTAGTTCTGGAAACAGATGGTGGTGATGGTTGCACAATATCATGAAAGTACGTAGTTTGACTGAAATGTACACTCAGAAATGATTAAGATGGTAACTTTTATGTATATTTTACCACAATAAAAAAGAGACAAATGAGAAACAGAGAGGGGCTTCTTAGATTGATCACTCATGGTCCAGTTGGTGTACAAATGTTTGTGTGGCTCTCACAGGCCAGGGCAGATGGCACAGGTGCATCTGGTGGAAAGTGTCTATTCCTCTAAAAGTGCTCTCTACATCAATCAAGTAAAGAAAACAGAACAATACATTTTTTCTTCAAGTTACTTAAAAATAGTAAAGTGACTCTAGGCCAATACTCTTGATAGCTCTGTTTACTTTCCATCTCAACAAATTCCTTCCTGTTCTGGGAAAAACTGATGAATATTTTTCATGCATTTCCACGTTTTTTGAGCATGAGGAATGTGATTGATGATGGCCAGAATTTAAACTGCCAACAAGTTCTTAGAAAAGGTATGTTTTTAAACTAAACACCACAAAGTCCTTTTCCTCAGCCTCTCTCTGATACTCAGATGTAACTGAATTTAACTATGTATTCAGAAATCATCACAGTCATCAGACACTTAGCCTAGCCGTTCTTCTCTCACACCCCACCCCGGGTCATGACTCCTATACTCACACTCCAATGACAGAGAATACCAGAATGCATCGACCTAAGTATATTCTTTTCATAAAAATTGAAATCTCAAGACCAGTTTGGTGCATTTGAAGTCAGACTTCCCATGCCAGGGTTTCGGAAAAAGTATTTGGTGACCAATATTTTACGTGGTTTGTGGTCCACCTCTTACCACATGCCCTGAGAGCTATTTTCGTCTCGTTTTATTGATCCAAGTGTAAACATTGGAAGGTGGAACCTAAGCAAGCACGGAGAGCGAGCTGCTTCTGAACCATGGAAATGTCCTCAGGCCAAAACGCACAATTAAAGGAATTTTTTAGTCATCTCTTTTCCATTCACTTCTGAAATTGGAAGTTCAAAGGAGCTAATGTGAGCTAATTCAAAGGGCCAAGCCTGAAGAAAAACGGCCAGCTCTAGTCGTGGAAGAGCTCAGACAAGGCCCAGTGAAAATGGGATCTCTGGTTTCACACAGGTGGTCCTGGGGATGAGCAGGATGACACATAGTGGGTCAGAGTATATTGAAGGCAGTCTAGTGTGAGGCCAGATGTTAAACAAGAGCTGTTCTTCCCCCTCGCAGTTCTAAATGTTGGTGAACTCAGATTCTCTGGATTTCATAAAGTGGCGTGTTAAAGTCCCCTACTGATGGAATAGTTTCACTGAAATTGGCATCGTTATGAAAAGTGGGGATAGTCATCAAGGAGAAGGGGCAGAATGGCTGAGAGGTTTAAAAACCTGGGTTTCAGTCGCTAAGCCTAAGTTTCATGACCTGTAGAATGGGAATAGAGATGCTATCTAACTCATGAGAAAATGCGGGTAAATGCAGCAGCTGGTGTCTGATAAAAGTGTTATTGAATCTGGTAATATTTCTGCTGCAATGGGTTGCAGACAACTTACCTGTCAGTCAGCTGGGGTGTACAGAGCCCCTGTTGTGCACCCAGCACTCTGGGAAGCACTAAGCGGTACGACCCTGGAAGATAGGTGTTCCTGGGCTGTACACGCTAAGAAAAAGACATACATTAAAAAAGTGTGTCTTGATAAATTATATCAGAGTTCAGAGAACAGCTGGTCCTTAAGGAATGGGTAGGTTTTGAGCCGCATCTTGAAGAGCAGGTAGGATTTGAAGAAAAGCTTCTGCACTGGCACATAAGCCCTGCCAGTACCCCCAGCCTGTTCCTCCTGACCTCATGTTCACATCCTTCATTTGGACTTATTGTACGCACACTAACATCAGGGCAAATAGCATCATCTTTAGCATATAGACCCTAGATTAAGAGGTGAGAACCGTGTTCTTGGCTTGATGTTGGGTCACCCATGGGCCATGAACACAGGAAGGAACATAGTATCGTAGTTCGCCCTTTTTTCATCTCCTTAATTTGTCACCAAAGAGGTGATGCTTGAAAAATGTGATCATATTCCTGTTTCTTGTGTTTTGCTTGCTCAGGATGTCTGTGAAGTCAGGTTATATCAAAATCTTCACCCAGAGAAGAAATATCACAACTTCACTCTCTCCCATCTCCTGCCAGGGCTCCCCATCGACCAAACCTAACTGGCAGCCAAAATGTGGAGTCCATTGACTGAGGCCATGCAGGTCAGCCTTCTGGACACAGACCAAACTGGAGGACTGGATAGATGGTGTCTGTGGGAGGAGAGAGAAAAATCTTCAGCACAGTAAGCTTTACAGTTTCTTCATTCTATGAATGTGGCATGATTTTCATTTTTTTCTGCATATTAAAAACTTACTTAGACTAGTATTTATTTTGGAATAAAATTTAGTGTATAAATAAGTCTATTTACTACTTCTAGTAAAGACCCAGTGATGAGATGTTCTTGAAGTTGTTTAAGTATTCCTGCTGATTGACTTTCATGATAATGTATGTAATCATAATGCATGTATATACTTTAAAATAAGCTTTTATTATATAAATGACATATATTTGTTAAAGAAATTTTATTATGAAAATAATAAAAATTACCTGCAATCTTATCCTCCAAAGATGACATTGTTAACATTTTGATGTATATCTTTTCAGACTTTTCTGTGCTTATGTGTAGGTGTTTTTATATGAAAACTGGGATCGTACTTCTTATCCATTTTTATATCCATTTTTTTCACTTTATATGACTTGTGTTGCTGTCTACATGTTTCCTATTTTGTGGGTTTATCGTAACTTATTTAGACATCTTCTATTATTGGATATTTAGGGTATAATTTTTTGCTATTATAATTACACCACAATGAGAGCATGTGTTATTCAAAAAGGTGTATCTGATTTTTTGCACTTATTGCCTAACTTCTTTAAAGTAGGGTTTCCATGTGTCTTCAAAATTAGTAAAGTGTGTAAACCTTTGCCCCTTCATGGATTATGGCCATACTATTGTTACATACACATTAAAATGGTTGTCCTACCAAATTCTGCTAGAATCTCTGTTCTCAGTGGCCTTCCAACGTTCAGCAGAACAGACAACATTGGAAGACCCATGTCCACCTGTAGGCCCTTAGGAGCAGCATGGCATAATGTGTCATTGGCTTCACACTGCCTTTCAGGACAAGGGACAGATGTAGGCCTATAACAGAGCGAAAGGCAAGTGCATCGGTGGCCTAAAAGGCTTTGCACATGTCAAGCATTACATTTCCTTCCCTGTTGGTGCTAAATTATCACTATCACTCTTTTTAAATAATATTTTTATTTTTCAATTATAGTTGGCATACAATATTATATGAGTTTCAGGTGTACAACACGGTAATTCAAAATCTATATAACTCACAAAGTGGTCATCCAATAAATCTAGTGCTCCTCTGATACCATACATAGTTATTACAATACTATTGACTATATTCCTTACACTATACTTTATATCTCCTTATTTTGTAACTACTAATTTGTACTTCTTAATCCCTTCTCCCTGTTTCATCAATCCTCCCAAACTCCCTCCTATCTGTTATTTTTTAGTTTGTTTCTGTTTTTGTCTGTTTGTTTGTTTTGTTCTCTAGATTCCACGTGTACGTGACATTTGTCTTTATCTTTCTCTGTCTGTCTTACTCCACTCAGCACAATACCTTCTAGGTCCATCCCTTTACTTTTAGTCTGTGTGTGTCTTTTAATCTGAAATGAGTCTTCTGTAGGCGGCATATGTAAGGGTCTTGTTTTCTTATCCATTCAGCCACCCTTTTGATTGGAGCATTTAATTCTTTTTTATTTGAAGTAGTTGTTGATAGGTAGTTATTGCCATTCTTTATTCATATTTTCATAATATTTCTGTAATACTAGCTTGGCAGGAATAAAATCCTTTAGTTTTTTCTTGTCCGGGAAACTCTTTATATGTGCTTCAATTCTAAATAGTAGCTTTGCTGGGTAGAATAATCTTAGTCATAGGTACTGGTTTTTCATCACTTTGAGTATTTTGTTCCAACTGACCTGTATAGTTTCTGTTGAGAAATTAGCTGACAGTCTTATGGGAGCTCCCATGTAGGTCACTAATTGCTTTTCTCTTACTGCTTTTAAGATTCTCTCTTTAAATTTAACCTTTGGTATTTTAATTATGGTGTGTTGCTGTGGGCCTCTTTGGGTTCATTTTGTTTGGGACTCTCTGAGCTTCCTGGGTTGTATGTCTACTTCCTTCACAAGGTTGGGGAAGTTTTCCATCATTATTTCTTCAAATAGTTTTCAATTCCTTACTCTCTTTCTTATTCTTCTGGTACCCCCATGATACAAATGTTGTTATGCTTGATGTTGTCCCAGAGGCTTCTTAAACTATCTTCATTTTTTTTGGATTATTTTTTCTTATTAATGTTCTGATTGGGTGTCCTCCCTGATTCGATTCTCTGTTTCATCCACTCTGTTGATTCCCTCTAATGTACTCTTCATCTCAGATATTGTATTCCTCATTTCTGACTGGTTCCATTTTACATTTTCCATCTTCATTTTTATGTCTTCTATCTCTTTGTTAAAGTTCCCCCTGAATTCATCCACTCTTCCCCTAAGTTCCTTGTCATCCTCATAAGCAATGTTTTGAACTCTGCATATGGTATATTGCTTGTCTCCATTTTAGTGAATTCTTTTTCCTGAAGCTTTGTTCTGTTCTTGCATGTGGAACATGCTTCTTTGTCTCTCCATTTTGGCTGCCTCTCTGTGTCTGTTTCTATGTATTAAATAGGGCTCCTAAGTCTCCCAGTCTTAGTAGAGTGGGGTGTATATAGTAGGTGTGCTGTGGGGCCCAATGGCAGAGTGTTTGTTCCCTGGTCACCTGAGCAAGGTGCTCAAGTTGTGTCCTTTATGTGAGTTGTATGTGCCCTCTTGTTATAGTTGACCCTTGGTTGCTATTTGCATGCTGATGGGAAGGACTGACCCTTGGGGTGATTGTTTATGAGGACTGACTGGTAAGGGGCTGACCCTAAAGAGAGGGATTCACTTTAGAAGGTTGTCTGCCCAGTCTGCCCTTTGGGCGTGTCCTCCTCAGATGCAGTCTTGGGTGGTGCTCCAGCTCAAGTGCTGATTGAAGCAGGTCATAGAGTTGGTAGGCCCAAGGGCCTCCCAGGACGAGGTCCAGCTGCAGGCCATGTTCAGCCACAGCCTTTGCACCTCCAAGGCCACCTGGTTAGAATCACCAAGCAATCTGCAGATGGCTGCCATTGTGCTGGGCTTATAGGTACTTCAAGAGGCCAAGACAGGAACCAAGGCTGGCTGCTTCTAGTGCTGGGCTTAGAGCTGCTCAGCAAGAGGTATGTGGCATGCCAAGGCCAGATGCTGCTTCTTTGGGTTTTGTAAGCATTTGAGAGATTTTAGGAAAGTCTGCAGCATGAACCAAGACAGGTTATTTGTATGGAATAAACCACTGGAGGCAGTTTAGGTGGGTCTGCAAGTTGGGAGGAGCAGAGTCTCAGGGAATCAGATGGCAGAATGCCCTATGTTATCCAAGTTGGTGGAGACTCAGATATGATGGTCACCTGTGTCTGGGGGAGGGTTCAATGAAGAAACAATGGATTCTGCCAGCACTTTGTCTGGAAGTACGCTGCCCCTCCAGGCATCTCCCTGAAGCCTGACTGCTCAGCATCTCCCTGTGTGTCCCTAGTGCCCCTTGAACAGCTAGCTGCCCCAATGCAGGAGCTCAGAGCAAAGGAGTCCATCAGTGAGCAAGTCTGGGCATAAGCCCTTTTGAGAGAAACATCTGTGACTCCTGCAACCCTCTGTCTCACTCAGCCACAATCTCCATTGGTTTTCATAGCCAGAGATTGTGGGAACTTCTCTTTCCAACACTGGAACCCTGGGCTGGGGAGCCCAGTGTGGGGCTGGACCCCTCACTCCTCAGGTGGGGGAGGAGGTTCTGCAGCCAAGATAGCCCTCCCAGTTCTTCACCACCATATGTGGTGGTGGGACCAAGCTCTTTCATATCTCAGCCCCTCCTACCAGTTTAAGGTGACCTCTTATATTTGTCCCTAGTTGTAGGCTTCTTCTGTTCAGCCAGACCTCAGGCAACTTCCAGTGATGGTTGCTCTGTAGTTTCCTTATATTTTGGTGTGATCATGAGAGGAGGCGTGCATGGCATCTACCTTTTATGCCATCTTGACTGGTCTCCTCCTCACCACTACTTTTTAAAGTAGGCTCCTCAAACCAAAGGTATAGGGCACCTTTTGAACAATTTGTCTCTCCCTCTTTCATCAGCCCTGCAGACTTCCTATTCTAGCCATTGCTCATCAGTCTCTCAGTTTCTGTTTAAGAAGGTTTTCCTCTTGGCAAGATTTAGATATAATTTATGTTCGCTGGAGGGAGAGAGGAAGAGGATTCAAAACCAAAATAGAACAGTTAGTGCAAAAATTTTTTCCTGATGAATGTTGTCTGGCATAGAATTATCTGGAATCTATTTGCTCCTCAAAGAACTGTAGAAATGTTATAGGGGAAAAAAAACTAGAGAGAGAATTTGATTGGGGAAGTTATGCAAGTCCAATCTGAAGAAAGAGAACCTGCCCACAGTACTATGAAGGGAATTTAAGACAATAGCGATGAAAAAAATCACACTAGTTCATGTGCAGAAGACAGAAAGCAGGCCTGGCATCATAGACATGCCTCAAGGTCACATTAAATCCTTTGAGCAAACACAATCTGTGGACCCATGCCAGGTACTGCACTAGGTCTCAGGGATTCATGAACAAATGAGCCACAGGCCCTGCCTTCTGGGCCTGAGGATCTGGTCAGCCTGTGGTCTCTGCCATTATATAAATGAGGAAATGCAACACCATGTTTGAGGTGCCACAGACAATTATGTCCAGTGTTCAGTAGGGGTCCAATCGGGGAGCAAGGGGTCACATCCACACAGAGGGGGTGTGTCAGGCCCTTCCCCAGCAAATGATCCTCAACCCTAGCCTTGGAAAATGGTGATAACAGTGATGGTAATTAGGATTGAAAGCTGTTTTCTGATCACTTACATGTGCTGTCACTCTGCTTGCCCTGGCTGAGGTCCGGTGAGGCAAGCTAAGAGCCCATGGTGCGACAGCAAAGGAGGCACTCCCCCTGCAGGCTTGTGCAATAGAAGGTAAGCATCCAAAGGTGAGCGTCTCCTTCACTCTTACCTGAGCTCCCAGCTAAGTTATAAAATGGCTGCTCTATTAACCCCAGTTTACATGGGGCATCAGTGTTAGGCAAAACTAGTATTGGCACCTAATTTTATTCCTTCAGAACATGGCCATTGACATCTTCACCAGACAGTCCTGGGGTCATGTGGTGTCTTCAAGACATGTGGAAGAGAACACACATGACGAAGTGGGGGGGTGCAGGGGGCAGGGAGGATGCCAGAGGAAGTTCTGAGAGCAGCAGCTAGCTACTATGAGACTTACAGCCCAAATCCAGCCTGCAGATAGGTCTGCTTCATCTTGTGAGGCATTTTTTAAAAGATTAGGCCACTATTAAAAAATTGGCTTTTATATAATACTCAAGATTTCCGGGTTCTCTGGAAAAATGGGAAGAGCTGGCAACACGGGGCTTGTGTGTCTGCACAAATGCCAATCACAGAAGATTCTTAGTCCAAGTCAAGGGATTTAGGCTTCATTGTTGGAGGTAACCAAGAGCCATTAGAGGGTTTTAAACAGAAGAGTGACAGACACCCATGACAGCTCTATAGCCTACTGTATTATTAGTCCATGTGGCATGTCAAGGACCCAGCATATGCACAAGCACTCCTGGGGAAGAAGCAAGATAATTTCTCTCTCCAACTTGTTCTCAGTTGATCACTTGATTCTTATTTCACTAAGAAAAGAAAAGTCATCAGGAAGAAAACCACCTCATCTCCCACCACCAAATCTTCCCTTCCATCGGCATCCTGTCTCAGGTTACCAGGGGAAGACCCTGCTCTCATGCAAGGCCTATCCATTGGTCACATCCCCTCTATCCTGCATAAGGACTTCACCCCTGAATTTTCCTCTTCTCTCTCTTGTATCATCTTGTTTTCCCTTTTTACTACTTCTTCTTCTTGTCAGCACATGTACTATAGTATTTTTAGCCTGAAATATAAAAACAAATAAACTAATCAAAAAAGATCCCTTCTTCAATCATGTCTCTATTTTTCTGCTCCCTCTGAAGCAGAACTTCTCAAAAAGGTCGACTTTACCAATTGTTTCCACTTCCTGGCCTGCAAGTCCAGCCAGACCTCCATTGGTGCATTTCCACTGGGACTCCTTTGTCAAGGTCATGATGCCCTCTACTTTCACATTTCACACCTCTGCAGCACTGGACACTTTGACATATTCTTCCACTGGAAATACTTCCTTTACTTGGCTTTTGGGACACCACTTTCCTCCTCTCTACCCTATCACTTCATCTCCACATGCATGCCAACCTTTCGTTATGATTTGGGTATAGTAGTCTCTGCTTATTTGCTGTAAATGTGTTCCAAGACCCCCAGTGGATACTTGAAACTGCAGACAGTACCAAACTGTACATATACTACGTTTTTTCCTGTATACACACACATTTCATTTCACAGACGCACTAAAGGGCTTCTGTTTGACATATCCAAATTCCCAACATCATTAATCTTGCTCTTTCTGACCATTATTAAGTAAAATGAGGGTTACTTGAACACAAACTCTGTGATACTGTGACAGTCAGTCTGATAATTGAGAGGGCTATTAAGTGACTAACAGGCAGGGCACGTCCACAGTGTAGACACACTGGGCAAAGGGATGATTCATGTCCAGGGCAGGATGGAGCAGGACAGCGTGAGGTAGAATTCTGCATTTTACTCGGAATGGTGCACAATTTAAAACTTATGAACTATTTCTTTCTGTAATTTTCCATTTAATATTTTTGGACTACATTTGACCATGGAAAGTGAAACTGCGGGTAAGGGGGACAACCGTGCTTGGGATTTTTGTCTCTCTAATTAAGCTTTGAGATCCATGCAGTTGGAGACTGATCTGGACTGTCTTCTCCTTTATCCTGAGCATCCAGACTAGTAGCTGGTACTCAAGTAAATTTTGCTGAAAAAAGAATAAGTAAATGGGTCATCATTTGTTCAACGCCCAACAGAACACCGAATTACGAGTGAGTACTTAATAATTGTATTAGTTTCCTAATATGGAAATTTGTTCTCCCAGTTTTTTGAGATCAGAAATCCAAAATCAAGATGGCAGCAGGTCACGGGCTGCAGGGAAGACTCTTTTCTTGACTGTCCCACTACCTGGTGGCTCATGGCACTCCTTGGTTTATGAAAGCACAACTCTAATCTTTGCCTCTATTGCCTTCTCTTTGTGTCTCTCTGTGTCTAAATCTCTCTTCTTCTTCTTCTTATAAAGACACCAGTCATTGACTCTAGAACCCACCCTAAATCCAGGATCTCAAAATACTTAACTAATTACATTTCCAAACAGGGACACATTCTGAGGTTCCTAGTAGACATGAATTTTGGGGGGACACTCTTAAGCCCATTACAATAAGTTTAGATCTCCATTGATCTCTAAATTACTGAAGTACCCAAAACAGTTACTAGAGATTCACTTATTGAGTCACAAAGACTTTTAAGTTCTTGAAGTTTTTCTTGTAAAGAAAAAGATCTTAAGTTGATGGAGCTGATGGTGGTAGGACATTTTCAACCTAAAAATTCAAACATGTAAAAATGGGTTTTTAAAATTTTCTTATATTTGATTTTTCTATTTTACCTTGAGCTCCTATTCCATGTAATGGAGAAGATCAAGTTAGTCAGTTTCAGATCATTTCAATCCTTTCCTCAGTCATTTCACATTGAAATACATTGAGTTCTAATTCCTACTCCCACCACCATCTCTGCCATTTCCACTTTCAGCTAGAGTTCTGGCTGGCTCTGTGAGCAAGGTTTCTGGGGTCTTGTTTGCACTCCTGGGGTATCCCTTAGAATTGCATACACAAACCCCTAGATCTGCTGGCAGTCTGTCCTCCGCCACAGACTTGGCAAGCACTCCACACCAGCATTTAACGTCTTTGTGTCTTTTCCAGCTCTGCTCCTCCCTGCTCCTTCCTTACTTTATCCAGGCTTGGGGAGTGGAGGGAGAGTATGAACAGGAGATAGGCCAGCTCTGCCTACTTGTGCTATGCACAGAGTTGTCCTTTCTTAAGACTGAATGGAAATGTTTGGGGGTTGATTTGGTTGGGTTTTCCTTTTTAAACTTAGAAGTCAAAAATTATCTTTGATCTCCACCATGCTGCTCTTCTCTGAGACAGTGCCTCATGTTTGAAGCCTCTGTAAAACAAAGGTTTTTATGCATGAGTGAGGAAGTTTGCTAAAGCAAGGTTAAAGACGTGAGACTTGGGGCCAGGAAATGCCCATGCATTATGTCATCCACCCATGCAAGAAAAGATTGGCCATCAGACTAGACCTGAATGCTTTCCATCACAGTTCATTTGGGTCTTAGACATTGTTTCATAGTGCCTCTAGGCCAAAGAAATACCCAACAGTTCTGTTAGGTAGTTGGGTTCAAACAACTTGACAAATATTTATGCCCTAACAACATACTAACCATTTGAAAAACTATATATACATATAAATTGAATGGGAAAAATTTTTTTATTTTATTAGTAACGCAATTTCTTATTATTTAGCTGTGTACCTATTGGCACCGAACAACTTTCAAACATTGGAATCAAACTGTTATAAACTGAATTGTGTCCCTAAAATTCATATGTTGAAGCCCTAACCCCAATGTGACTCCATTTGGAGATAGGGCCTTTAAGAATAATTCACTGAAGTCATATGAACAAGGCCCTGTTTCCCCAGGATTGCTGTCCTTGTAATAAGAGAAAAGACACCGGGATGTGCATGCCCAGAGAAAAGGCCAGGTGAGGACATAGTGAGAAGATGGTGTGGGAGAAAAAACTGTTCCCCTACTCTCTTAGGGTCAGTTCTTGGGGCCCACAAATTAAACTAACAAAAGACAGGTTAACAGGAAAAAAAAAAGTAAACATTTTTTATTACCATTTTCATGCACAAAAGTTAACAGAAAAGTAGAACTCTAAAAAGTAGTTAGACTTGGAGGCTTATACACCATCTAACAAAAGAAGGGGAATTTTTGCTTCAAGGGATGATAAATCATGGGAAAGAGACCGAGTAATATATGGAGAAACTAATGGAAGATAAAGGTTATTTTAGTGAAGTCTGTTTGTGAAAACTCATTCAGAGTAGCTTTCCATCTCTGGTATTAAGAGAGCTCCTTTTTTCCTGATGGGGGTCAAGGGAAGCCCCTGCACAAAGAGAAATTCCTGCCCTGCTTTAGGCAGAAAAGAGAGGGCAGAGAACTCTTTTGTATCTATTGATTCTCAGTTGCTTTCAGTTCAAAGTTCTCCTTATGCCAAAGTGGCATATTTGGGGTGGCATATCCTGATCCCCTTCAACAGCTATATGCAAGCCTAGGAGAGAAGCCTCAGGAGAAACCAATAGTGTAGGCACCTTAATCTCATACTGAGCCTCCAGAACTCTGAGAAAACAAATTTCTATTGTTTAAGCTACTGGGTCTGGGGTATTTTGTTATAGCAGCTCTTGCAAACTAATACACCATCACTTTTGTTTTCTCCCTTTTATTGTTGTTTAATTACAGCGACTGCCTTTGACAAAGAATAGAACACCATCTACTGCTGAAACTACAGATGACCTTGAGATAATTGTCCATTTGTTGTGGGCCAGATGTCAAGGACACAATCTTCCCTAGTTGAATTTGAAATGTCCCAGGGGTTCTGTGAGTTGGCTTTGGTACTCCAGGGCACACTGACCACAGTTTGGAAACCATGGCACCAGGTCAAAAAATGTAGGTCTTTCTCCTTCAAGAAGCACAAATTTAGTTACACTGGTGAATATTTTCTTTTTATATGTTCAATCTTATTACTTGGTTTATAATATTACAAAGCCTTATGGTTTTCAGTATTTGATATCTACCTATAGGCCAAGCACATATATACCAATTCAATATAGCTGAAAAAGAGATTGTAAATGTTATGCACCCCATCAGAGAAAAGTAATGGAATTGCTGAGGAGTTGAGAGGTGAAGGGCCGAGAAAGTTGGATAGCGGTATATGGCTATGACTTTTCTCTACTTCCTTGTGGAAATTCAGGAAGAAATGACTAAAAGCAATGAAATAAAAAATAGAAGTTTAAGTACACTGTTGAAAGTTATACAAGTAGAATGAAAGCATTAAAATACTTTTATCATGGAAAGGAGTAGAGAAGATGGGGAAATGGTAAGCCAAATTCTTCACCATGCTCTGGAAAATTAATAGATACAACCTAAATCTGATAAATCACCAAAAGGAGCAATGAACATGTGCTTTTAAATTGTAAAGGTGTGTCTTCGTGAGGACCACTACTATGTGTGTGGTAGTAGTGGTGGCTGAGGGGGTTCAATTTAAAGCAAGATTCCTTTACTTGTCATTTGTTAACAGTCTTTTTAATTTTTAATTGTTTTCTGTTATTTAACATTATTGCTTTCATAATAAAAGTTTTTTCGGGAAGAAAATGTTTGCCAAATGTTAAATGGAAAGAACAATATCTAAGACAAAATATCATAGAGTATAATTCTAATATATTTCATATGTCGAGTTCTAATATATGTTAGAAAAAAAGATGGAAAGAAATAAAACACACTGCTAATAATGGCTATTCAGATAGTAAGAACACTGGTATTTTTCATTTCTAAAATGAGAAGGCAACACTTTTATTATCAGAAAAAGTTTTAATTTAAGAGCTGGTATGGAATTTTCCTCAGGAATAAAACTAAATTTTTAGTATAGCGTATTTTAGGAGACATCATCTCAGTCTTTGAGGGATGAGCGAGAGCTGTAAGCACAGATATCTGCAGACACCAGGATGGCAAAGGGAAAGCACCCCACATCCCTCCGCAAGCTGCAAAGCCAACTCATGCCTGAAGACCCAGCCTGGCCGTAGGGGCAGGCCTAAACTCTGAATTACTGCTTTTCCATAAATTGCTTTCCTTCCAAATTTTTAGACAACATGGTCCCCACTCTGGCCTTCAGATCTCCATAAGAGTGTGAACAGACCCCATCTGGAAGGATGGATATCATGGAAGTTTCACATGAGCTGTAGGAGAGAAATCAACATGTGATTTAGGACTGATGTCAGGTTGGGCAGGAAGTGTCAGTTTTAGCATGAGCCATAAGGAAAGCTCTAGCTAAGAACTGGTCTGTCCCCTTTCATCCAAGTCTCCAGAAGACCCCAGAAGTCCATACACCATGAAGCTGGAGTGGGCTAGGAGTCACCATCAATGAGCCTACATGGTTTAGTCAACCCAGATTTGGGGTGTTCTGGAAAATCAAGGCTGTGTGCACATGAAAGCCTGCTGGGTAGGAGCCAAGGTAACTATGAAACATATTAGAGACAGGTAACTTTCTGTCCCTGTTACACTACTGAGTTACAACCTCTACAACCTGTAAAAGAGAGTCCAGGAGTTGCAACCTTGTGCGCCTACAGTAGCCAGGTGGGTATGTGAATGTGTGAAGCGGCTACCTAAGGCAATAGGGCACAGTGGGGAGCCCCTGAGCTGGACAAACAGAACCACAGAAACAGTATGGCAGAGACTCAGCCCTCTAGCTGGAGCTAGACAGCCGTGGAGGAGAATCCAAGTCTGATCAAGTCAGATCATAAAGCATGGGAAAACCATGCCAGGATTGGAGGCAGTGGCCACAGCTGTGCTGGTCAAGGTTTCCAGACAAAACCTTAACCTGAATACGAGCTCTACAAAATCAGGTTACATTCATCAGTCTTTTTGTTTCTTCTTCCCCCCTTTTCCCCTCCCTCCTACATTTTTCTTTTCAATTTAAGCAAAACAGACCTTGAGCTTCTTGTTGCTGGAATGTTACTGAAAACAGCTTACTCAGTAAAGCTTACTTTCCATAAATACACCCATTTATAAATGAGAGAACATGATTAACGGGAAGCTGCAGACATTCCTAAATTGTTTTTGCTTGTTCGTTTGACTTTCTCAGGAACTCGTTCATCCAATGCCTACATTCTTTTCATATCTGCACATTTGTTCTAGCATCTTGATGAAAATTTCCTTGAGCCAAAGAGCTTGTAATCGATAATTTTTCCAGGGTCCTCTGACAGAGGTAAGAGGAAAAGTTATTATCCATATTAAAAACATAGAGTTAATGATACTCAGGATTAAAATTCCTCATATTGGTTATGCCTACACTTGTCAAAGAAAATAATTAAACCAGGAAATTACTTACCTTGATACCTTCACCTATCCATTCATGATGTGCTAGCACAGATAGAGGGTAGAGAGATTCTTAAAGTTTCTAGAATGAAGACCTATTTTATGTAATTCACCAGTGACTGCATTTAGTCTGGTGCTTTTCTCTGTTGGGTGATTATTAACTCAATTCCCATACAAGTTATAAATCTGTTCAAACTTTCTATTTCTTTATCGTGTAGTGTTGATAGGTTGTGTTTCTAGGAATTTATCCATTCCTGCTAGGTTATCCAATTTATTGGCCTATAATCTTTCATAGTAGTCACTTATAATCCTTATATCGCCAATTTTTTCACAAACTTTTTTTTTTAATTGAAGAGGAGGGAATTCTTCCAAACTCATTTTATGAGGTCAGTATTACTTTGTTATCAAAGCCAGGTAAAGACACCAGAAGGAATGAAAATTGATGAATATCAGTATAAAAATCTTCAACATAATCCTAGCAGATCTAATCCAACAGCACATTAAAAGGATCATACTCTATGACAAAGTGAGATTTATCTCTGGGATGCAAGAAGGTCTAGCATACTAAAATCAGTGAATGTGCTATACCACATTAACAGAATAAGGATAAAAAGTGATCATTTTAATAAGTGCAGAGAAAGTGACAAAATTCAACACCTTTTCATGATAAAGCTTTGAACAAACTAGGAAAGAAATAGACTGGAAGGAAATTATCTCAAGAAAATGAAGGCCATAGGGCTAAATCATTTTCAATAGAGAAAAAAATGAAAGCTTCTTCTCTAAGATCAGGAACACGGTAAGGAAGCACACTCTCACAACTTCTATTCAACATAATACTTACTGAAAGTCCTAGCCAGAACAATTAGATAAGAAAAGGCATCGATATCTGAAAGAAAGAAAGGAAATAGTCCCTGTTTGCAGATGACATGATCTTATATATAAAATTCTAAAGACTTCATCAACAACTGTTAGAACTAATTTTAAAATGCAAATAAAATCAACATTAAAAAAATCATTTGGTGTTCTATATACTAACAGTGAACTTTCTGAAAAGGAAATTAGGAAAGCGATCCAATTTACAATAGCACTGAAAAGAATAAATTATCTAGAAATAAACTTAATTTAGGAGGTGAAAGACATATACTGATAGCTGCAAAACATTGATGAAATAAATTAAACTATACAAAAAAAGAAAGTCATCTATGTAAAATGTCTATACTTCCCAAAGCAAATCTATAAAGTTGATGTCATCCCTATCAAAATCACAATGGCATTTTTTAAATTGAAAAAAATAATTTAAAAAACATATGAAACTGCAAAAGACTATGAAACCAAATCAATCTTGAGAAAGAACAAAGCTGAAGACATCATACTTCCTTATTTTAAAATACATTACAAAGCAATAGTAACCAAAATAGTATGGTATTGGGATAAATACAGACATATAGAACAACGGAACAGAACAGAGAATCCAGAAATAAATCTATGAACATCCAGGCAACTGATCTTTAACAAGGGTGCCAAGAGTACACGATAAGGAAAAAGTAGTCTCTTTAACAAATGATGTTGAGAAAACTGGATCTTCACAAGCTAAAGAATGACATTGGTCCCTTTTCTTATGCCACACTTAAAAATCAAAACAAATGGCTTAGAGAACTAAATGTAAGACCTGAAACTCTAAAAATCTTAGAAGAAAACATGAGGAAAACCTTCACGACCTTGATCTTGGCAATGTTTTCATGGATATGACATCAAAAGCACAGGCAACAAAAACAAAATAAACAACATGAAACTAATATCTGATAAGAGGTTAATAATATCCAAAATATATAAGAAACTCTTACATCTAAGTTAAAAAAAAAAACTAATAACCTGATTTAAAAATGTGCTAAGGACTTGAAAAGACATTTTTCTAAAGGAGACATACAAATAGACAACAGGTATGAAACAATGCTCAACGTAACTAATCATCATGAAAATGTAAATCAAAACCACAATGAGATGACACTTCATATCTGTCAGGATAGCTATTACCAAAAAAAAAAAAAAAAGAAGAAGAAGAAGAAAGAAAAAAAGACTAAGTTTTGGCAAGGATATGGAGAAATTGGAATCCTTATACACTATTGGTAAAAATGCAAAATGGTACAGCTACCATGGAAAACTGTATGGATGTTACTCAAAATACTAAAACTAGAACTACCATATGATCCAGCATTCCATTTCTGAGTATTTATTCAAAAAATTTGAAATCAGGATCTCAAAGAAATATTAACATTCCTATGCTTATTTAACACTATTCACAATAATCAATATGTGAAAATTCCATCAATAGATGAATGAATAAAGAAAATATGATACACACACAGACATAAAATAGAATACTAGTCAGCCTTAAAAAAGAAGAAAGTCATGCAATATGAGCATCATGGGTCGACCTTGAGGACACTGTGCTACGTGAAATAAGCCAGTTATAGAAAGACAAATATTACATGATTCCATTTACATGAAGTACCTAAAATAGTCAAATTTATAGAATCAATGAACAGACTGGTGGTTGCCAGGGGCTGTGAGTAGGGGGATAAATGCAGAGTTATTCATCAACAGACATAAAGTTCCAGTTAAGCAAAATGAATAAGCTCTAGGGTCTGCCGTGCACATCGTAGGCAACAACACTATACTGTGCACTTAAAAAACCGTTAAAGGGTAGATCCCATTTAAGTGTTCTCACCACCATGAAATAAAATGTTAAAAAAAAAAAAAAAAACATTGTGTACCTGGCCCATCAATGTAAGAACTGTAATTTGATACCAACTATCTAAACCTTCATTGTTTTTACTAAGTTGGTTGGGTTTTGCATGCTGGATTTCAAAACACATGAAAGTGAGCCTTGATTTGTGCTGCTCAAAATCCCCAACCACTGCCTGGCTTACCCTTTTTTGAGAGACTGGATTTTGAAAGAAATATCATGCTTTTATTTTGTTGTTGTTTTGCTTTTATCTGACTTCTTTTTTCTACTTTTTGCCCACCTTAAGGGTTTTAAATCGATGAATATCTTCGCAATAGAAAACAAATTTTGACTCCTTGTTCAAAGCCCTCTCTGATTCCTACACAAAATAGAATAGTAATTTGGGATGCCCTTCTCCTCATGATTTTTTTATGACAAAAATATATGATGATAGAAAAACAGGGCAAATACTGTGCACTTTAAGAATTTTTGGGTCACAATAGAGAGCAATCACCTGTTAAACAGCTGCCATCTTCATTTTTATTTTTTCTTTTTGAGACAATATAAAATTTATATGTCAGGATATATATGCCTGTGGAGAAAAGGAACCACTTGAGTTAGTTCCTCACCGAATGCTTAGTTTGAAAGTTTCCTTATCTACTTTACTTTTTCACATTTTCTTTGAAAAGCAGCCTCATCTCCTTGCCAAGTTAATAGCTGGGGAGTTTATTGGCATTTTCACAAGCCATTTTATTTTCTGGATACCTTCTATATCAGAAAGAGATGACTGTGATCCCACTTCCTCCTGGTTGCACATATTTAATTTCTTTTCCTATCGCCTCTAGCTCCCACCCTTTCTCCTCTTCCCCATCCTCTTCTCCGGCACCCCCACTTCCTTCCTTTCCTCAATCCTTTCTGTGCTTCGCCACCCGCCACCCACCACCCACCTCCCAGTTACATCGTAAGCCCTCAGTTTCCTGCCTGATGGTGGCGGTCCAGCTTAAATGTTCACCAACCTCTTTTCACCACCCTTTACCATCATTGATTAAGTGTCAGTTCTCTGTGCCTCTATTAAAATACCTTCACCATAGTACCAATGAAACGTCAAAGAATCAATCAATTCCAAGCTCATTCCCTATGTGTCTGGTGAGTTTTGTTGGTGAATTTGCGTTGCCTTAAAATATTCCATAAATTACAATGCTCCAGTACCATGAAGGGACTTAGAGGACAAGCCCTCTTGTTTTATGCAAGTAAGAGTTCATTTCAAGAGGAAGTTGACAACTATGGTAACATCTTGCTTTTGTCAGATGTCACCAATTATTTTTCAACTATTTTTGTTCAGCGAAACCAAATCTCCCCTTTCCAGACTTTTTAATTCATGTGTACTTTAGGTGAAATATAATCCTATGTTTTTATCACATTTGCACTTAACACAGCCAATTCTTGTTTTCTTAATGTCTAAGAACACTTTAAGAGAGGTCAATAGACTCTTTTTTAAAGGCTTTCTTCCTCCCAGGCTCCCAAACAGGAAATTGTATTTTTCTAAGGGAAAACAAATGTTATCATCCCAAACTTCAAGTACTTCACATTAAGCACCCAACATGTTTAAAGAGCCTCCTAAATTTGACAAAATGTGTTCTATTTCCTCTGGTTCCAAAGTATGCATATGTAATATTCCCAAACAAGTTTATAATCATCGAGATAGAGATATATGTAAATCTAACAATTAAATGATTAATATATTTCATCAATGAATCATATATCTGTATCTCCAACTTAATGTTTTCATGCAAGTTCTTTTTTTTTTTTTTTTTTTGAGGAGATGAAGATCATCCTTTATTTTTATTTATTTTTATTTTTTTAATTCTCATCCCCTCTTTCCTCTCCGCTTTGGCAACCATCAGCTTATTCTCTATACCATGGGTCTTTTTCTGTTTTGTTTATTCATTTATTTTTATTTTTTAGATTCCACATATAAATGAAATAATACTGTATTTGTTTTTCTCTGTCTAACTTACTTTACTCAGCATAATAATACCCTCTAGGTCCATCCATGTTGTTGCAAATGGCAAGATTCCATGTTGCAAATGGCAAGATTTCATTCTGTTTGTTGCTGAATAATATTCAATTGTATACATACTATATATATATTATATATATTATACATATGTATATATATTATATATAATATATATATATATCTCACATCTTCTTTATCCATTCCTCTATTGATGGACACCTAGTTTGCTTCCGTACCTTGGCTATTACTAGTAATGCTGCAATGAACATAGGGTGCATGTCTTTTGTTTTGGAGGGATAAATATCCAGAAGAGCTCTATTTTTATTTTTATTTCTTTAAAGATTTTTAATTAAAATATAACTAACATACAATATTCTATTAGTTTCAGATATACACCCTAACTATTCAACATTTATATACCTAAAGAAGTGATCACCATCATAAGTCCAGCAATCATATGACATTGTACAATCCTATCACAATATTATTGGCTACATTCCCTACGCTGTACATTACATCACCATGACATTTGTTTTATACATGGAAGTTGGAACCTCTTATTCCCCTTCACGTTTTTCTCACTTTTTAAAATTTTCAATTACAATTGACATTCAATACTATTTTACATTAGTTTCAGGTACAGCATAGTGGTTAGACATTATAGAATTTAGGAAGTGACTAGTCTAGTACTCACCTGGCACTATACACATTGACTATATTCCCCGTTTTACTTTACATTCCCTTGACTATTTCATAACTACCAATCTGTAGTTCTTAACCCTTCTATCTTTTTAACGCTCCCCCCCACCACCATCCCCAACCCTCTGGAAGTTCATTTTTATGTTTTTTAAGACAACTCCCATACTGTTTTCCATGGTGGTTATACTAACTCAGCGTCCCACCAATAGTGTACAAGGGTTCCTTTTTCTCTGCATCCACACCAGCATTTGTTTGTTGATTTATTGATGATAGTCATTCTTCCCAGTGTGAGGTGATATCTGTTTGGTTTTGATTTGGATTTCCCTGATGACGTTCAGCATCTTTTCATATGTCTTTTGGCCATCTGTTTGTCTTCTTTAGAGAGATGTCTATTCAGGTCCTCTGACCATTTTTTAATTGTATCATTTGGGAGTTTGGTGTTAACTTGTATGAGTTTCTCATATTTTTAGGTACTAACCTTTTATCAGATGTATCATTTGCAAATATCTTCTCCCATTCCATTGGTTGTCTTTTTGTTTTGTTTATAGTTTCCTTTGCTGTGCAAAAACCTTTTAGTTTGATGTAGTCCTATTTATTTATTTTTTCTTTTGTTCCCCTTGCTCAAGGAGACATATCCAAAAAGATATTGCTAAGAGTGATGTCTAAAGAGTTTACTGCCTATGTTTCCTCTAGAAGTTTTATGGTTTCAGGTCTAATATTTAAGTTTTGATCAATTTTGAGATTATACTTATATATGGTGTAAGAAAGTGGTTCCATGTGATTTTTTGCATGTTTCTGTCCAGTTTTTCCAATATCACTTATTGAAGAGACTGTCTTTACCCCACTGTATACCTTTGCCTCCTTTGTTATAGGTTAATGGACTGTATGAGCTAAAATTTATTTCAGGGCTCTCTAATTTGTTTCATTGATCTATATAACTGTCTCTGTATATCTATTTCTGTGCCAGTACCTTACTGTTTTGATTATTGTAGCTTTGTAGTATAGTTTGATAAAAAGGAGCATTAAGCCTCCCATTTTGTTATTTCTTAATATTTCTTTGGCTATTTGGGATATTTTGTGGTTCCATATAAGTTTCAGGATTGGAATATTTTTGTGGTTTTTTCCATATAAGTTTTAGGATTAGTTATTATTTTTTTTTTTTGCAGTGGTAACAAATTTTATTTAAAATAGACACTCTGAAAACAATAGGTTAAAAACATTTCAAGAAGCTCTTTTTAATTTACAACAGAGTACCAACAATCATTGACCAGTTTCATAATTGCCTTAAAAACACACACTATTGTAATTATATGCAAGTGTATTTTTTTACACAGCAACATTATCTTACTTCCCAGAGACTGTCATATCCTCTAAATATTTGAACAGGTACCTCTGATATATTCCAGTAAAAGGAAGGGGGTGAAGGAATAAAGACCAAGTTGAATACTAGGTGTGTCTTTTTATATGAGCAGGCATTTGGGAGAGTGGGCAACCAATCAAAGAGCTTATTTCCAGCTGGCAGCACGAAATAAAAAAGCCCCCTGTTGCTAGAGCATGTTATAGGGAACAAAGATGCCAGTGTTTGTAGGTAGGCTGATCTCTTTCATGGAATCCCTGTGTAGGTCTAAGAGGGGTTCTTTGACAAGGGGTTGCTTTGCTAAGAGGGTAAATGTTCCAAGGGTCTTTGGAGGGTTTTTAGGTTAGGAAAGGTTGCCTCCCCCAAACTGAAACTCTAAAATAGCCCTCACAAACCTCCAGTCCTTATAGTTGGAATGTCCCTTTCCCATCATTATTTCTCCCTGTGTTCCCATCAGTAAGCCCCCAACAGGGCCCCTCAGCATCTGAACTGCTCCTTATCAGTGGTAGCTGGTGTGGAATGATGATATCCTGGTAAGATGTACTTTATTCTTATATCAAAGCAATGATGAATGATGACTTCCTGACACAACTTACTTTGTGCTTACACCAAAACAACTTTTTTGTCTTTGTTATAAATACGTGGATTAAACAACTTAAGTCATAATGGATTTGAAATCATTTCAATCTATACATAACATATTCCATCCCAAGAAAGGTCTCAAAGCTGGTTTTAAAGGTAGCTTTTAGCACAAATATTCCAATCTTAAGAAAAAGGAATTTCACTATATGACCTGGGTCCCCAGACTGTCCCCTAGTGGTTTTGACTTTGTAACCCCATGTAGTATTCTTGTCTTCTAATCTCACCTTTATGGTATGGCCAACAGCCAGATCTCTATCTTCTGAAGCACTCATCAGAAAAGACAAGAGAGGCACAGGCAGGAAAGAGGTGCTATTTTTTCACTTGTTCAAAGGAAAATTATGCACAATAATCCTTCGTTATTGGCATTCGTTTCCTAAAAATGCTGAGAAACTTTCCCTAGTACTCTGGGGCTTTCCTGCTTTTTGTGTCTCGTGCTCATGACTCTCCTGAATCTTACCACCTATTTGGAAATAGGAAGAAATGAAAATACAGAAAAAAGGATGAATGGGCTTCACGATAGTTACCTGAGGGTAGGAGAATTAAAGTGAAGCAGAAAAAACACAACTTATTTTTGCATGTTGATTTTATCCAGTAACTACTAAATTCATTGATTAGTTCTAACAGTTTTTTGATGGAGTCTTTAGGATATTCTATGTATAAGGTTATACATACAATTTTACTTCTTTATTTCTGATTTGGGTTCTTTTTATTTCCTTTTCTTGACTAACTGCTCTGGCTAGGACTTCCCATACTATGTCATTTCCATGTGCTAACAACAAACTATCTGAAAAAGAAACAAAGAAAGCTATCCCATTTACAATAGCATCAAAAAAAAATCATAAAAATACTAGGAATAAATTTAACCAAGGAGGAGAAATTTATAGACATTGATAAAGAAATTGAAGAAGACACAAATAAATGGAAGGATATAACTTGGTTATAGATTAGAAAGATTAATATTATTAAAATATCCTTATTGCCTAAACCAATCTATAGATTCAATGCAATCTTCATCAAAATTCCAATAACTTTCTTCACAGAAATAGAAAAAAATAGTCATAAAATTCATATAGAACCACGAAAGACCCCATTAGTCAAAGCAATCCCGAAAAAAGAACAAAGATGGAAGCATTACACTTCCTGATTTCTAACTATGTTATGAAGCTATAGTAATAAACAGTATGGTATTGGCATAAAAACAGATACGTAGATCAATGGAACAGAACTGAGAGCCCAGAAATTAACATACACAAATAACAGTAAACTAATATTTGACAAGTGATCCAAGAGTATTCAATGGGGAAAGGATAGTTTCTTTAATAAATGGTGTTAGGAAAACTGAATATTCAGATGCAGAAGAATGAAATTGGACCCCTATCTTACACCATTCCCCCAAATTAACTTGAAACATATTAAAGACTTAAAAGTAAGGCCTAAAACTGTAACATCCCTGCCTAGTAGAAAACATAGAGAGATGTTGTTCTTAGCAATGATTTTTTGTATATGATTGGATGTGATACCAAAGCACAAGCAACAAAGGCAAAATAAAAGAGTGAGACTATATCAAACTAAAAAACTTCTGCACAGCAAAACAATAACAACAACAACAACAGCAACAATCAACAAAATGAAAAGGCATCTTATAGAATGGAAGAAGTATTTGCAAACCATGTATCTGAAAAAGGATTACTATTCAAACTACATAAGGTACTCATACAACTCAATAGCAAAAAAGTAATAATCCAATTTTTAAAACATGCAAAGGACAGAATAAACATTTTTCCAAGACATACAAATGACCAACAGATACAAAATAAGGTGCCCAAAATCACTATTCATTAGGGAAATGCAAGTGAAAAACACAATGAAATATCACATCACAACCATTAGAATGGCTATTATTAAAAAGGCAAGAAGTAATTTCTGGCAAGAATATAAAGAAAAGGGAACTGTGCCCACTGTTGGTGGGGATGTAAATTAGTGCAGCCACTATGGAAAACAATATGGTAGATCCTCAAAAAAAAAATAAAATAAAAATAGAGTTACCATATGATTCAGCAATCTCGCTCCTGGGTACATCCCAAAGGAAATAAAATCACTATCTCAAAGAGGTACCTGCACTCCCATGTTTACTGCAGCATTATTCACAAGCCAAGACACAGAAACAACCTAAGTGTCTATTGATGGATGGATAGTTAAAGAACATGTGGTAAACATATACACAGTAGGATATTATTCAGCCATAAAAACCAAGAAAATCCTATCATGGATGAAGCTTGAGGGCATTATGATAAATGAAATAAGTCAGACAGAGAAAGACAAATACCATGTGATCTCACATGTGGAATCTAAAAAAGCTAAACTCATAGAAACAGAGAATAGACTGGTGGTTGCCAGGGGTCGTGGGGAGAAGAATTGGGAAATGTTCGTCAAAGGGTACAATCTTCCACTTACAAAATGAAGGCATTTTGGGAGCTGATATTTTAGCGTGGCGGCTACAATGCTGCATTGTGTACTTGAAAGTTACTATGAGACTGAATCTTAAATGTTCTCATGAAATAGCATTTGTACAGCAAAAGAAATAATCGACAAAGAAAACAATTGAAGAATCAATCAAAAAAAGAAAGGTAATTATGTGAGGTGACAGATGGGTAACTAACCTTACTATGGAATCATTTCACAATATCTACTGTATCAAATTGTCACATAGTACACCTTAAACCTACAACATATTATATGTAATTATATCTCAACAAAGCTGGGGATGGAATGAGTGGAGATTCAGAATTTAAAAAGGAATTGAGTGAAACAGGAAACTCTGACATGGAACATAGGATTAGCAAATTAGGACATTTTCTTAATAGAAAATTTTTTTGAGCAACCCATGATTCTCAGGTTGTTAAAGATCAGATGACTTGTGGTTCCAGGGTTATAGATCATGGATTCAATTTTCTTTAAGACTTGCTGGCCACCCGCCTGCCTTCTTTCACTCCCAGACTAATGTCATTCAGCTTGTAGACCTTCAAGTGTTGGTGCTTGAAGCATCTATGTTGTGTGTTCAGATAGACAAATATATTTAGAGGAAGTGGTTCAAAGTTTGGCATTAGTGATCCAAGTTGCTGGGACTCATTTGACCCATGCTCTCTGAAGTTACCCAAAAACCATTCTACTCAACTGGATTCTCTACTGAGTACTCAGTAAGAAATTTGAATTAGAAATACAGTTTTCAGCTTTGAGATGTAAACCAGGTGACAGTATAATGATGAAAACAAAAAAGCATCCAAGCACAGGACCATGGCTTATCATATGATTATTAAAATATTGAAATACTCCCGATCCATTGGTGACAGCAGTTTCCCAAGCTCTCCAAATGTCCCTGCTATTGCCTTGGTATGCCTAGACCCTCCCAAGTACCTCTTAGACTGCCACATGATCCAGCCAGGTGAATGAAACACCTGGCACCTGGCATAGAAGGAGGCCTCTGGTTCCATTCACTTGCTTCCGTTCTGGTTGGTCAGCCATTCCATTGGTGCAAATCTTTTACCTTCACCCCTGCATCAATTATGATCAATTCTCTCTTTAGAGATTCTAGTTGCTGTAATTCAAAAAAGGCTCAGTGGAACCTGAATTAGGCAACTGGGAAGTTGCAACATGAGGCAGAACATGATTGAGAATTTTTGTCAATCAAGAGAGATAAACACCTAGAAAAGACAATGGTCAGTGAGCAATATGTGTCAGGTGAGCAAGGACCGAAGTGCAAACCCTACCAAAAATATGAAATAAGTGAGTTTAGGACAAATACAAGAAAACACTGCTTTAAACATCCTGTAATAAATGGAGGAAAGCAACATGATATCGAAGAATGCTGGAGGTTGAAGATGTAAACAGGTCCAAAATACATATTCGGTTTTTAAAATGTGAACATTTGGTTACATGCATAAGCTTTGCAATTTGACTGCAACTGCCTGAGGCTGATGTCAGGAAGAATGGCTGTCCTCTTCAGTTCTTATCTTGGTGTGTCTCCTAAAATAGCATATTGAACTAGAAATGATGTGTCCACTGAGATGGCAGACACTTCTGTCATTGTTGTCATTGTTGATATGGTGGTCAGAAGAGGATGGGAAAATTCTCCACAAACTAATGGAGGGAGAACCTGGGAACCTTTCTACTTTTCACCATAGAAGTCCCAGAAGTTTCTACTGGGTATCCTTTGCCTCCTGCCATTCTAACCACTCACAGGCAGACCCTAAGATTTTGGATTGCTGATGAAAGAAAAAGTAGCAGCATAACAATATGGGAAAAAGATTGGACAGAGAATCCTGGAAGTGGAGTTTGAGTTCTAGTCCAGCCGTTGAATCTCTATAGAAGTGTATTATTTTATTGAAAGTAATTTCCCTTTTTTTCTGGATAATTTTATACCTGTTCATTATTTAAAATAATAATAACCCAGAAAAATCTAAAGCATAAATAATAACTGCCTGATTTCCCAGCACCCACAGAAAACCCACTGGGTCCAATATTAATATACCACCAAGCATATTTCTAAACAGCTCTCTCCATAGCACATGTAAAAACACACAGCAAATGGTATGCCATTTCATATCACTGGAATCCTACTTTTCATTCTATTTCATAAAGTAATATGCCTGTTTTGCATAATGTGTTGCAGACATTTTACTCAGTCAATATTATAACTCATTTCATCTTAAAGACTGGATCATGTTCAAAGTGTTACGTTGGTTTAATGTCCAGTAATTTTATTTGAGTAGAACTTCATAGATGAGGATTAGGTTGTTCTCATTTTTTCCTGCTATAAGTAAGCCTATGTTGAAATCTTTCTATCTCTATCTTTTCAATTATCAAACATCTTAGAACAGAGTTCTAGAAATGGAATTTCTACATCAAATGGCATGATAATTTGAAATTTTAACAAACATTGTTAAATGCCCTCCAGAAAATCAACCTAATTTTTACTGCGCTCCCACTAACAGTGCACGGGAGTGGCCATTTGATTTGGTGCCATAGACATTGAGTAATGCCAACTTTTAATCACAACCAATCTGATGAAAAAAACAATGTCTCAATTTTGTTTCTATTTGCATTTCTTTTATTACTTGTGAGGTTGGCACATTTTAATAAGGTTATTGACCTCTTTCTCAATGTTGCTTGGTAAATTACCAGCTTTATGTACTTGACCTACTCTTCTATTGGTTTTTTTACTTTGTCATGTTAATTTATACAAACTAAATTAAGACATATTAATACTTTGTCATATATGTTATAAATTTTTCCTCCAATGTGTGTTTGCCTTTTGACTTTCATATATGGTATTTTTTTGCCCTTTAATGTGGCCCAATTCAATTTTTTTATTATTTCAATTTTTCATTTCTTCCCTAGCTCAAGATTATGAAAATACATTGTATAAGTTTCAACATTTGACAATTAGTTGGATAGCCAGCTTCCAAACTCAGAAATTCAATGCATTTTACTTGGTAACTTACCAGCACCCTACTCTTTGCTTCCTGAACGATTTTCCACCCCCATACCTAAATTCTCTTCATAGTGCTAAGGGGATCAGGATCACCCTACCCCTCTCACCATAGTTGTAGAAGCTGTCCATCAGCACTTGGCCTGGCCAGCGCCTGGGTTTGTGTTACCAATTAGGTGCCAGGAGTGACTTCGACATGATCATAGAAAATAAACATCAGTTTTCACAGCAGCAGCTGTTGTGGCTGTGCTGCCAAGACTTATTTCTCAGTTGGGTCCACATGTCTTGAATTGTGCACATATGTTGGATACAAACTAATGTCGGTGACAGCAGTCTGAAAAGATAGCCCCTCCTGGGACTAACAGCTTTAAGCTTCAAGCTGCTAGTGGTACTTATTTGTTTCTTTCTTAATTTCATATACATAAGATAAGAGTTTCCAAACTGTAGTAGGCCCAAACTTTTAATTCTACTACACAAAGTCAGAGAGGCTAAAGATAGAAAAGATGATTGAAAGTCAATTAGGGGGTCACAAATCAATCACTAATTTCTTTTTAATTTCTCTTTAGTATGGCAGAAGCAAGGGTTTGTTTGTTTTTTTTTTTTAAGTAATGAAAAGCCACTGTGAGATATGAATACCTAGGGTTATATGTAATAAAACAGCACCTTTCACTTTAAAGGCAATCTGTAAGGATTTGTTGAAGTAATGAAAGCGCAAATGAATAAGTAGACAAAACTGTCACAGCACATTATTAGTGGACAGAATAAGGCCAATTTATGTACATGTGGCTGGTCATAATAAAGGAATACAAGGAATCATGTTCTTTAGTTCTTCCTTAAACATTTCCCATTTGCCTTGAGAACACTCGCTGGCGGCGCTGGCGGCTGCAGTGTTTACCCTAAGATGACTCACAGATTGCAGTCAACCCTACGCCCAAAGTTCGCCACGAAATATCTCACTTTTGTTATTATTTTCACATTGCTTTCGTGTATGGTAGTCTTTAGAAACAAATGACATTATTTTATATATAGCATTCTCGTTTTAGTAGTTCACTCATTGAAAATATAGCATTCGTTAAATGAACACGTTGCAAGCTGCACCTTTTTTTTTCCTACACAGGAAAAAGGTTAAGAGAGAATTGTTCTAAGTGCCTTTGAGACTCGTTCGTAGATGCAGAGTTGGAAAATGGAGGCAGAGATTCATTGGAACCACCTGAGCAGCTTTAAAAACTAAACTAAAACATAGCCATTTTTCCTCCAGACATGATGGTGTACATGGTCCCACCTCCCTGTTCTTGGGTTTGCTTAGAGCTATTATCTGAGTAGCACTTAATTCTTCAGTGAAATGGCTGCCATTTAAACCTGGAACATCTCCACTAGGGCTCATCCCTTGTTGCTATGTGAATTCACCCCAAGTCACTCCATAGATCCGCAGAGCAAGCAAACACTAGCCATACTCCTCATTGTTCCATTCTTTATCCATATCCACCTCATATGCTTACCGGTCACCTCACCAGGAAGCAGCAAAGGATGAAATAACAGAATGTGCACTGAGCCTATGTGCTTAGGAGGTCTTGGGGACTGAATGGGTGTGTTTTCTCGCCTCCTCAAAGCACCTCTCTCCTGGTCTTGGAGGACATGGAGTTCACTTAAACAAAAAAAGAAAAATTAGGTTGATTCAGAGAATTAGGACCTCTAATAACCACTTAAAAAGTCTAAATAGGAAAATAGAATCTTCTTCATGTAATTTCAACAGTGGGAGTTTAATGCAAGAACTGGTTGTACGGATGCTGGAGGACTGTGAAGCCACTGTCAGCCTCAGTGAGAGGCAGAGTTATGGCACCCAAAAGCTGGGATCACCCAACAGAGCTGGAATCATGGCAAGAGCTACAGCTGCTACCTGAGTCATCATACACCTTGCCCTATGCATCTCTTCCATCTGGCATTTTCTGAGTTGTATCCTTTAAAATAAATAGTAAAGTGTTTCCTTGAGTTCTATGAGCCATTCTAGCAAATTATAGAACCCAAGAAGGGGATCATGGGAACCTCTGATTATAGCCAGTTGGCCAGAAGTCAGAAGAAGCCCAGACATACAATTAGCATCTGAAGTGGGGATGGTCTTATGGGCTGAGACCTTAACCCATGGGATCTGGTGCTAGCTTCAGGTAGATCATCTCAGAACTGAATTAAATTGTAAGACACTCAGCTGGTGTCCTACTGGAGAATTGGCTGGTGTGGGGAAGAAAACATAAATCTGGTGTCAGAAGTGGAGTGTTGTGAGAGTATGAAGGAAAAAAATTGTTTCTTTTAGGCAGTCATAACATGACAAATGCTGAGGATTTCACTTATATGAGGTCCCTAGAGTAGTCAAATTCACAGAGACAGAAAGCAGAATGGTGGGTGCCAGAGGCTGGAGAGAGGAAGGAATGGGGAATTACTGTGAAGGAGTTCAGAACAGGCCTCCCCAGGATGTGCTACTTTGGCACATGATTATTTTGAGCTGAAGGCAGTCAGGACCTGTGAGCCCAAGAGAAACATCTGCTGTTCTCCTAGCTTCCTAGAGGAATTCAAATTAGGGGCCCTGCCCATGATAAGAGTTATTACCAGAGATTAGGTACCTTTCTTTGACCTACCTATAGGGCTGGGCGATCTCCTAATTACTGAACACCTACTCTTCTTATCATCCTGAGAATTGCCCTCCTCCTCTTGGGAGCCATGGGCATCTTACTTCAGCCATAGCTCAGGATACCTTATATCCTTAATTTCCCCTTTCTGTCCCTGAACCTCTCATGTATGTGGGTTCTCTGACTATCTCATGTATATGGGGTGTCTGTGTGTACATATGTAATTAAATTAGGTTATTTTTCTCTTGTTAATCTCTCTCTTGTTGATTTAATTATTAGACCAGCCAAAAGAAACTAGAAGGGTAGAGAAAAGTTCTTCCCTCTCACCCCATAACTGTTTAATGGGGACAGAGTTTCAGTTTGGACAGGTGACAAGTTCTGGAGATGCATGGTGACGATGGTTGTACAACAATGTGAATGTATTTAATGCCACTGAACTATCCATTTAAAATGGTTAAAATGGTAAATTTTATGTTACATCTATTTTACCACAAGAAAAGGAATTAAAATTAAAACAAAATATATTTACTTTGTGCTTTTCTTCCTGAATAGTCTGGGTATTTAGAACATTTTATGTTATTGTACTTTTGCAAGTACCATATGAGTCATAAGGGCTGTGCCTTGAGTGACTTGACTCATAAAACAATCTTACCTTTTAGTCAGTTAGATAGTTTGATCTTTTGCAATAAGGTGACACTACATCGGATTCTAGGAAGGCAAACCTGCTCAGGGACAGCTGGATGGACTTAAGCTGAGAGAGGGGAAGGAAGCTCTGTGCCTTACTCTCATGGCATCAGAGCAGAATCAATAAACATAGTTATCTAGGAAAGGAATGAGCAGTGCATCTCATCGGATAGTGCAGGAAATAAAAGATGAATGATTATTTTTCTCTCTTTCTTCATGGTCTTTAGTTTCAATTTTTATAATGAGCAGAATGGGAGTGTATACTTGCTGGGTGGTGGGAAGGAGAGAATCTACCTGTTGATGAGCAAGTTGGCTGAAGGTCTGCTGTCTCTCCCGGTTGCTTTTTCTGGTTTGTCATTAGTTCTGGCTTTGGGATTTCAGCCCCTTGAGGATAGCAATGAGCTACAAGGAAACAGGAAATTTCCAGCAACTTGGGTGGCACCCGGGAACTGGTGAGCCTCCTGCTCTTAGAAGACACTCTCTCCCTTTGGGGACAAACTGGACTTGTCTTCAGACTCTCAGCCTCTCACTTCAGACTCAGCTTAGAGGTCACCTCACCACCACTTCTGTAGGAAGACGAATAAACAAGCTAAAAGTAAAGTAGCTGCATATTAATGACATTGATCATTTACCCTACACATTCCAAAGATTATTTTATTATAACAATCATTATATGTTCTACATATTCATTGAGAGAAAGGGACAGAGAGTATAGCATTTAAGAACATGATTTTGCAGCTAGTAGACTGATTTTTAAGACCCATTATACCACATGTGAGCTGCCATCCCCGCTCCTTGCACAGTGCTTCACACATCCTAAGAGCTCAAAAAATGGCAGGTATTGCTGCTATTAAAGCATGTGTGTGTCTCAGTCTAGAACACAGGTATGTAGGAAATATTGCTTTATTTCCCTTAAAATAACTTAATTAAGATTCTGGGTACCCACTCCACCAGCATGGTAGGAAATCCTCTCTTGACTTTACTGGGTTCCCCCCACCCACCTTTACTGCACCAGAATCTGGAAGCTTGCGTACCCCACATAGTGGGTGCCAGACAATCCCATCATTTAAGGCAACCTCCTGGGTATGTGGTGGCAGCAGCATAGAGGTCCTCGTAGAATCCATACACCTTCCTTCATTCACAGCCCTATGGGGTAAAGGCTGGGGCGGGACAACTCTAACTACTACCCAAGATACTTGGGCTTTCCCTTCTGCATCAGACAGGATCCCGGCAGGAAAAAGATGCTACACCCAGCCCAGGTTATTGAAGGATGGATTGAACAAAGAATTATTTACAAGATATGGGCAGCAGTAAGGAAACCAATAAGAGACAGTGCAGGACCTTGGAGCTAACAACTGTGGAAAGTCATTTCATGCATAGTCCTTAGGGTCAAGGAGAAGCAACTGTCACCGGAGCTTGGAGAGGGGCCTCTACGGGCATGGTGGCCTTCCCTAGAAGGATAGCACCACCTTGCAGAGGCCTGCAAAGAGGATCCAGGCACCTAAGGACCTGACCTCACTCTCCTGTGTTTTGATCTAATGGTTCCTTCTACTAGCTAAACTCAACCAAAAAGACAGAGAACAAAGGAGCCCTTTGATGATGCTCGTGTATATCAGCCACCTGGGCAGAAAGCAAGGGGGAAGGGGGAGGAGCAAAAAGGATGTTCCCAGGGTCCTTCCCCTCCAGGAATCCTACCATCACCTCCCTGAGGAGGGTTAGACTTGTCCAATGGTCTCGTCACATGGTAATTGTAAGTGGTTCTGTAATTACAGCCTTGCTGACCTGATTACAGTCCATTATCTACAGCACAGATGGGGCATATCTGGGAGTGGCTTCATGTATAAACTCAGGGACTAGGAAGGCAGTCAGTCCCTCCAAATTCTCCCTCAGCTTCTAACGGAGTTTTGACATGTCACTGGTTAAAGTTTCAGCCCTTTGACTGAACATTTTGATCCCTACTGGGGTACAAATAACTTTAGGCAGAGAGTCCCCAAGTTGTTATCAATAATAGAACTGGTGTGGGTGGAGGTTGTAAGAGCAGCTTTGCTAGGGATTTAAGAAGGAGAGAATCAGAGTGCCCAGTATCTGGAGCACAAGGAATGGTGCCGGCCTGTTGGCATACTCTTGTGTTGCGTCTATTGTGTGTTTTTGGCATGTGACTTGAAGCAGAATGACAAGTTAGATCCAGGGACTCTTAACTGGGGAAAACTTTGCCCAGTCCTTGGCACTCTGTGCTTTCTTCCTGCAAGTGTGATGACTAACAGGACACTGAGAGTCCAGTCACTGTTGAGCTAGCTCTCTGACTTAGTAACTTGATTTGTTTCAACACTCAAACTTGTCTAGCATAAGCCATGTTCAGAAAAGAAGAGATGCCTGGATTCTATCACGCCAGTAAATGGTGATGCTATTTTTCAGGTCGAAACTTTCCAGAGCTGTTTACAGTCATATTTATACTGTTGGACGTTTATGCAACTGTTCTGGCCTGTTTATTGTTCTGGGAAGCGCAGAAGGAATGTTTATGTGGAGGTTTCAGTAAATGGAGTAGTTAGACCACGAAAAGCATTCGTTTGAAAACAAGGACATGGCAGCAAATGCCGAGCTTGTGTTCCCAGCTTCTGGGGAAAGACGCAAGGTGGGTGACACACTTCATAAACCAATCCCCTTGTGCCCGGTGCACCCCTGACTCAGGCTGGTTCTGTGCTGAGGACTTCCCAGCATAGAATGGGACTCTCCTTCATCCCCACTCTGCTCTGCTTATGAGAGCAGACACTGTCCCATGCCTCTCCTCCCTAAACTCTGTTCTCTCAGGGCTTCTGGCCTCTGCATGAAGAGCTTCTGCTGCTGCCTGCTTGTCCCGCTCTAGCTCCCTGGCCAGCTCACCTTCCTCTGTCATGGAATCTATGAATCGAAAAAGGGAAAACCTGTCTGGGGTATAAGAGACTAGCTCCTCAGCTCGGGGCATATGCATCAGCCCCCTCCACCTTCCCACTTAAGGGAGGGCAAGGAGGAAAGGGCAGTTCTGGCAGCAGTCAGGCGAGGTGGACCTTGCTGGCCCTGGTGACAGATGAGAAGCATGCCCTCCCTGAGCCAAGCTCAGCACAGGGCTTAGTGCTGTATTTGTGGGGAGAGGAGGAGGAACCCACCCCACTTACAAATCACCTCCAGCATGTCCCAGGGCCACAGAATCAGGTTCACTGAAAGATTAAGGCTGCCCACCCCTGAGCAAGGAGCAATGGTGACAGTGACCCCACCAAAAGATGACTGTGGTGACCTAGCAGCAAATGGCATCTGCGGTGACCAGGAGAGAAAGATGCGCCAGGTTCAGGGAAAAGGCTCAGGCTCACACAATGTGTGACTACGGCCAACGATAAACTGTATGGTCTCTGAGTTTGTTCAGAACGTGGGTGCCAGGGTCTAGCCACAGCATTTGGCACTTGGAAGAAGTTTAATGAATATTTATTGCAAAAAAAGAAAAAATGAATGAATGAACAGTACTGATGCAGAGTAGATTTTATCACGCCTATGGACGAAGTGTCTGCAAGCACAGGCCTGGGGAGCTGAATTCCTGGCAAAGGTGGGTGCCCTCACCCGGACTGGGGGCCAGGCATAAACTGCTGGGGCCCACGGGCCATCTGGGAGTCTCCATATCTCCCTATCCTGTGCCCACCAGTTTTTGGTTCCTAGTGGGGCCTCAAAACATATTTCCTGAGTAGAATCAAGATGTTTGTTCCAGACCAATATGTCCTTCAGTTTAGGTCTCCAAGTTTTTGAAAACTACATACTCAGTCCTGCCACATTCCAGAGTCCTGGGCCACAGCCCCCAAAGTAGACATTTTCCTTCCCACACGTGTTTGCTCCAGGGGAGGATGTCAGCAAGCACAGTCTGCCACATGTCACCCATCCCCCAGACTGTGTGGGTGTGTAGTCTGTTGCTCTAAAGGAGTGGGGGGGGGGGTACATGAAGAAAGGGGTCACACCAGGGTGCTTCTAGGAGCTGTTCTTTGGGTTCAAGGAAGAGCTGCATAGGCTGGCAGGCACACCCATGCACCAGCCCTTACAGGGGTGGCCTATTGTGTGGGCACCCCAGTTCCTCGCTCAGGCCCAGCTTCTTCTTCCAAGGAGATCCCCCTTCAACCCTTCTTTACACTCATTTCCCTTATCCAGGGAAACCCCGCCGACTCACAGGGGCTGATGTGAGGCTGGAGTCACCCCTTCTCACCAGATATCTGCAGAGCACGTGCCCATGAGTAAGCTGGCTGAAATCTGAGGTAGGTGGGTAGGTAGACCTGAGAGGGACCATTTAAGAAGGGCTTTGGCTCTGAAAGTTTCATAGAAAGTCCAGAAACTTGCTCGGCTTCAGCCTCCAAGCTCTGCCCTGCATGGTGTCTGTTCCAAGGCCCACTAGCCTCCTATGAGAGAGTTCAACACAAAAGCTTCGAAACTGGCCCATGGCTTAACCCATGTCCTATTCAGAGAGGAGGCAACCCCACTCTAGCCTCTGCGTGTAGGAAAGAGGCAATGTCAAGATTTGGGACCCTCTGTGCCAGTAGCCCCGGAGCTCAGGGGTGGGGGTAGTGCCCTGTTCCAATTACATGACCTACAAAATGTGCTGTCAATCATATAGTCAGGTTGGGAGGTCACTATGTAAGTCAAAAACAATATAACAGGAAGTCATCTTCGGAACATACACAACCTTTAAATAAAAGATACATAAGTGCCTTTATTACGTCCTGGTCATGGCATGAATTGGGATGTTCTCAGTCAGATAAAGGTGACCTAGGGCTATGGATATATTGTATCTCCCCATTACTTCCTTATTTTCTTATGTTCTTCCTCCTTCTCATTCTCTTTGTGATTTTTTTTTTTTTTTACTTGCCCTCCCTTCTTGACCGACCTTGGCCTTGACAGGGGCACTTGGGGACTCTATTGACATTGCTACCTAATACTGTTGGTACTGGCCTGAACAAAAGCTGCTGCTGACCCTTACACTCCTGCATAGGTCTTTCCATAAACCAGGGAGACCAAGAAATTCTGTAATCCTAACATGAATTTTGATTCATTAATGCAGAAACACAGAAAGCTCTCTTCTGATTCGTAGACACTGAGATTTTAAATGAAATTAATGTTATTTTTATAAAAGAAATATGAGATCATTGTAAACAACTTAGAGATTAGATATAAACCAAAGAAGAAAATAAAATCATCCAACTATAACCATATTTTCGCATTTGTGCATATCATTTCAGAGTATATTTATAGGGTAACTGCATGCAGTAACCTATTATCCATATATTTTCTCTTAAAGTGACCTGATTTTTTACTACCGACATGATATTTTCTCTATGTTATTAAATATTCCCCTAGAACACTCTCAAGATTGCAGTTTCCTTTGTGGCTATGCTATTCCTTGTTTAAACATTCTGTTGTTAGCCGTTTGGGTGGTTTCACACTTGGCTTGATTATTAAAAGAGCTGCGAGAAAAGCCCCTGTCTCTACATCTTTGCCCATATCTATGGTTCTTTCCTTAGGATCAGCTCCCAGACCTGGAATCCTGTGTTCACGCAGACAGCTGTGCCAAGCGGTCATCTACAAAGCCTGGCCGTTGTCCTCGCCCACCCACCTCTAGCCACAGAAGAGCTGTGTCTCAGAAATAGAGAATTTAATAAGTAAGAAATTTAAGGGTGATCAGGAACTATGGCTCCCCAAAATTAGTGTCCTTTCTCCTCTTGCACATATGGTTTAAAAACGCTCTAGTAAGATTTCTCTGTTTTAATTCGATGGCGAAAATGATTTGTGGCTCAAGAAACTCTCATAACCATTCACAAGTGGCAGGGTGCAAGAGAGGGTTTACTGTAAATGCGTTCCACTCCTGGCTTCCCACATGCTCGGCACTTATTAAACGGATCCCTTGGTCTTCCCTAGAATCTTTTTCTCCCATTCAAAGGCTCCAGAAGCTGGGCACAAGAGTCAGCCGGCTCTTTCTGAGAGGGAGCGCTGAAAATCCACACTCCACCACAGAGGTGCTGTGTGGCCTAGGGCAAGCTTCTTCCACTTCTGTGCCTCAATTCCAGTCACCTAATCGGAGGGAGAGGCTTGCCACAATGGAGTATGGTCAGTCCACCCAGAGGTTCTGCTACTTGTCTGACAATGAGAGATCCCTTCCTGGTGCTGTGGCTTTCCCCTTCCTGCTGCTCTCGGGATGGCTGGAACATGTGCGAGGCCTGGGATGTCCTTGAGGCAGGCAGGCCAAATGGGGAGCTGGCAGCCCCTTCCCATCTGGATACCTTCCAAGGCAGGTGGAGCGAGAGGCTGAATTCTTATCTCCTATGCTCTCGACATGCCTTATTTATAGCCCGGCTGGCAAGAGCGAGCAGCTGGCTGGCAGCTGCATACACAGTTGGGGTAATCCAACAGAGTGGTCGGCCCTGCTCTGCCGCTGTCCCCTCTGGTCGGGCTGGGGGGCAGAAGACGGACAGGTAAGGGTCCCAGTTTCCTCCTCTCCCTTTCTTCTCCCTTGCCATCCTTCCTTCCCTGTGCCTGCATCAGCTCAGACACCAGTTGTGCAGGCTTCGTGCCCTGGGAGGGAGCTCTCTGGCACTGTGGACATGCAGACCCCAGCTGAGACCCAGCTGGTGCTGGCAGCTGCTCCCGCCAGCAGCATCCCTCCTGCTCCTCGTGCTGCCTGTAGGGAAAGAACGGAAGCTGTTCTTCCCAAAGAGACAGCAGATGCTGCAGGAATATAAAGAACACGGGAGAACCCTCTCTGGGTGGAATCGGGAGTATACACTGAGTTTTGAACACTGGAAATCTTTTTTTCAAAGAGGACAGAAAAAGAAAAAAAGTTATAAAATAAATGTTGGGGGGGGGGAGCACAGAGCTCTTGAGCTTTTCCTCCCTGACGGCATTTCCAGATAGCCTGGGGTGAAAAGGCAAATTACTGATGAGTCTGATTACGCTGTTTATCTTGTATGTTTATGCAAGAGGACGCCATGCGGCTGATGGTTCCAAAGCACAGATAGCTGCTGTGTGCTACAGAAAGAAAATGCATTGCTGCTTCGCTAATTTCTAGAGCAGAATATATGCAAATTGCACAGTGGTCAGTAATGCTCAAGTCAATAGTGTACTAATGTTAATACTGATGGAATGACATATATATGATAATAAATGTCATACATATAAACATCTGCTAGCCAGATTCCATGCAAGGCACTCTCTCAAGTCTAATCTAAAAAGGAAAAAAAGAAAAAGAGACTATCAGACCAGTTTTTTTTTTAAATAAAACTGAGATCAAAAGCTAATATTAATCCCTTAATTATAAGCTAATGCTATTCTATCAGGTATTTGCTTCATATATTTGTCTTTTCATTTGTTTCTTGAGGAATGTCATTTGAATTTTGTTTACTGCTAGGTTTATCACAAGAAGTGCTGTAATAAAGTCTATTACATTTGAGGTCCATCCTATTTTACAACGTTTCAGTAAACTAGCTGATTAATCAATTCAAATGATTTCATTTTTGAAGCTCTTTCTAATATTAAGAAAATATTATTTCCATGAAAAGTTGCCTATTTTCCCATGAAGCATTCTCTGACTGCTCACTCACCCTCTTGCCTGTCTTTGAGCACACTTTGTACTTTCACATTTCACCGTTCTGCCTAGTGCTTCCAGAGTTCTCCACTGATTTCAGATCCTGGAGGCCAGGCCACCCTGTGCCTCTCTCTGCAGTCCCACAGCTCTTAATGGGGACCTACACGCTTTCTACCAGCCTCTAAAATATTTTATATTTAAAGTAAATGGCCAAGAAACACTGAGTTTAAATCATCCTCTCCTCACTGTTAAAAAAACAAAATTCAACTAAGTAAATTATAAAGGTCTTATTGGCTTTATTCAGTAATTATGAAATCAGTCAGCATCCCATCTAGCAGACAGAAAGAAGCTTCAAGGAACTGTGCAAAATGTAAGACTTTTATAGGCAGAAGGGAGCAGGAACAAAAAGTTACACTAGCAAAAAGTGGGTTGGTTGTGGCAAGGTCACGTTCCTTTAAGGGGATGGCAGGGTCCACCAGGCAGCTGCCTCCCTAGTGCTGGTCAGGTGATTCCTGATTGACTGGTTTGAGGTTCCATTTCTGGGAGGGGCTGAAGCTGTAATTAAGTTATATCTCGGTTTGGTGATGTGGGTTTTAGTATAAGAGATTACATTTGGGGCTTGTTGTCTTGTTTGCAACATCACCAAAGAAAGGAGTGCAGTTATATTCATAGAGTTTATACTTTCTTTTCTTTCTGTTTTTTTTTTTTTTTTACTGTATGAGTATATGTTCACTATAGAGAATATAGACCGACAGAGAGGAAGGAATGGAAAATTATGTGTAGTCTTACTACTCAAAGATAAACATTCATCATTTTATTGTTTATCTTAACTATTTCTTAATTCTAAGAGGTCCTTGATTGTAAGACCAACCATTAATTTAATACTAGCTTCAAAAGAGAGGGAAAATTTTCCCCTTTGTTGCACATTGATGTATTTTAAATCCAAAAATAATAAATTCTGAGTGGAAATATAAATGAAAATTTGGGAATATATGTATACACACACACACACACACACACACACACATATACATATATATATTATATAGATATAACCAGGTTATTTGGTAATCAATTTTTTCTTCAATTTATAGTCAATGCACTTTTAATATGTATTCAAACTCTAATTCTTTGAAAATTGGTTATCTCTATATGACATGACTTCTTTAATTTAGCCAGGTTATTAAAATATTCATAATAGTCATATACACAAGAAGTAAAAGTAGAAACTGAAATTTAGGTAATTTTTATCAGAATATAACTTGTTCTGAAGTATGATCTAACGATTTCTATACTATTAATGCTACCAACTGAATAGTGAAAACTCAACCGTCTTGTGCCTTGATCTGCATGCTCCCAAAAAACTTGACTGATTTTCTTCATTATCACTGAGTTGTCAACCTTTCTTCACTTAGTCTCCAATATACCAAAATAAGGATGAAAAATAGAAACTAACATAAGTTCTGAGCAATTTAGTATTTAAGAGATGTATTTCATACATATCATTAATTTTTTAAAGTATAAGCTTAAAAATAAAATCAATTTCTAACTTTGAGGACAATTTTACAATTTGGGGCTTTGTTTGAATTTAAAAGATAAATTTACATAGAAGAGAGGAATAAAAATTCATTTTAACAGGAGAGTTACATTACAGTTAAAAAGTAAAGCTGAAAAGTGAAGCTGAGTAAAACCATATCAAGGCAATGAAACAGAAAATATGCTCCATGTGTTTTATTAAGAAGGCTGTGTAATTAGATTTTAAAAGGAAGGCGCAAGAATTTCATTTTGGTCTTTAAGAAGTGGGCCTCCTTTGGCTATCTGCAATCTGCCTGATTGTCATAAAGGGCATGAAGGGAACCCGAAGGGACAGGGGGAGCCAACTATTTTCATGTAAGTCAAGAGCACAAGTCTGTGCTGATAAATCTACACTAATTTCAAAATATCGGTCCATGGTTTAGCACGAACTCAAAGTAGAAAAATGCTTGATGTTTATTATTCTACTTCTCTCTAATTCATATTCTTTGTAGGGAGATAAAGTGGGTACTGTGAAGGCACAGAGGGTTATATGACAACATATTACATGAAATAACTAAATTGATGAGTGGTGCTATTGCCCAAAGTGGAGTATGGTTCAATTAACTGTGATTTAGCCACAGTATACAGTATAGACAACCATTGAAAAGTTTCTATAGAATTTATACCATTAAAAAATCAGAGTACAAAACTATATTCATCATATATGATATTAACTGTATAATATATATGTATATATGTATGTATATGTATGAATACTGAAAAATATACTAAAATATATAAAATTATTGATTCTGAGGAATAAGATTGGTAGTAATTTTATATTTCTCTGCATTTTAAATAGTTCGCTAAATTTTCCATGCTGAGACTAATTATGCAAGTTTTAATTGCAAAATGCAAATATAAAGCATTCTGATTATTGCCTCCAATTAAAAATAAAACTATAAATAACCAAACAGAATGCCCAGCCTCTTAAAAATAATAGCAAAAATTTATTGTATGATCGCTATATCCAGGAACTATGTATTAGCTCACTTAATGCTCACAACTACCTTATAAATATTATTATTATTACTCCCATTTTTCAGATAAGAAAACATGTTTAAAACAGTAATATCAACTGCAGAAGTTGCAACCAAGTTAAAGGTATGATCTGGCTTCAAGACTTTGTAATTTAGTTGGCATTAGAATAACATAAGAGCAATGTAAAAGCCAAGTGCAATGAACAGGGTTGTCTGAACGGCATACACAAATGCTATAGGAACGGTGGGTAGTAACCTTATAGGACTGTTACTTGGAATAAGAAGGATCTACTTGGAGTAAAGCATATGCAGAAAGAGATGTGGAGCCTCAAGGAAGTAAGAAATTATAGAAGGCTGAGGTCAGTGGGGAAAAATGTGAACAATATGAATGCAGAAATAAATTGGATTTGTCCTACCAGATGAAGGGTATATCATACGGGTACAAGAAGATGTGCTAAATGTCTGTGTGTTGGGTTGGGATAGCAGTAACAACTTGGGGACGATGCCACTTGTGTGTGTGTCTGTTTTTTTTGTTGTTGTTGAGACATTTTGAAAAAGCAACATTTTATATAAAAAACATGAAAAGATCTCTTGGCTCGCGAAACTGGAAAAAAAAACTTCACTGTAAATAATTGGAACTAGGACTAATTTGAATTCCAAATTTAAAATAAAACAAAGCTCTGGAGGAAGAGGTAATAGGAAGTGGCATTTGAGGCATACCACAAGCGCGCACACACACACACACACACACATGCTTCTGTGATGCACACAGCCACTCTGCAAGGAGTGCTCCGGTTTCCTCATTCATACACGAGGGCACCGGAGGTGCTGAGACCTTTGTGTTTAGGGGCTCAGAGCCGGGAGGTGGGGACACAGTGCCAGGATTGACAGGCCTCTGACCAGAGACTGTTGAAAAGTCTCCACTGTGGAGAGAGGACCTCCCCTTCAAAATGAGTGAGGGCTTTCAACTCATCCTTGACCTTTTCCTTTTTAATTCTCCCTTTATTCCTACCTTCTCGAGAGCATAGGAAGGGTGTTCGTCTCCTCAATCATGCCCCTGAGAGCTAGCACAGTGCCTTGCACACAGCAGCTGCCTATAAATATCTGCTGAACTACATTGTTGTGTTTAATTCAGGCACAAGCAGTGTTAGGATTCAAAGGAAGGAGCCAGAAGTTTCTCTTGTTGCTACTAGCGTCTCCCTCCGTTTTGACTTGGAAACGGGTTTGCAATTCAATCCCTACCCTTTGATACATGGCATAAGGAGATAATTACTGACCATAATAATGTCTTTAAATGGCATTTTATTGGACAATAACACTAATATTTGATTATAATGTATCTCTAAGGAATAAATTCTCTGCCTTGGAAGTTTACATTCACCACAGTCTGTGTGTATGAGTGTGTAAATGTGGTATGTGTCTGTGAGTGTGCGTGTGGTGTGTATGTACGATGTGTGTATTAGGGGAAGGGGAAGGGGAAGAGGTGGTAGATGCTAAATAAATTCTAAACATGGTAAATTTCTTTTTTCAAAAGCTCTCCAATTTGTTCAGAATCTCTTAAGTGAGAAGATTTGAAAGTTCCTGAAACAAACTCCTTTTATAGGTACCTCTTTCTCTACTCCTGCAAATTGAAAATGCAGAAATCCTATGAACAGGTGCAAATGTGTTGGCACTCTTATTAACCAGCCTGGGCTACCACCCAAGCGAGGAAAGAAATAGTCATGACCACAATTCCATGTCTAAAATACCCTCAGATGGAAAAACTAAGGACAGCAAGGACGGCAAAGTGAGGATTTTCTAATTAAAACAGAGTTCTCAACAAGTCAGAAGGCTTGGAAATTCACAGTGGCAAGTTCAACATCATTTGAACAATGAAATTTGGGTAGAAGAATCGATAGACCCTTCAGCCACCTTTGTGAGGCAGCAGCCACAAATCCTCCAGTCTGGCTGGGGATTAGCCTGGCAGGGGCCTGGCAGCTTGCCCTGAGTGGTTTCTACTTTTGTATACAGCACTTCACTGTTTCCTGGGAAGCGACACAAACCTCTGCCAGCCTCAGGCAGAAGCAGTGGGGGAGCCCCAGAGGCCAGTGTGAGCTCACTTGAACCACAAGTCTCTCTTTAAAATTTGTAATCCATTCGTAGCTTAAATTAGATCATGTCTCTCACCTGCTCAGAACTCTCCAATGGCTTCCTGAATCAAAACACAATCTAAGGCTATGTCCACAGAGCTCAGCATGACCCAGGCCCCCAGAGTCTGGCCTCGCAGCCTTCCTTTCCTCATCTCTCTCTAGGATGCTCCAGGCACACTGCCCTCCCCCAACTGTGCCATGCACAGCCCTGCCCCAGGATTTTTGTACTTGCAGATGCCACTATCAGTCAGGCACTCCCCAGAAATCCAGATATCTCCCTCCCCCCCTCCTCCATTCACACCACATCTGAGAGCCACCCCTAAACATCCCATCTAAAGTTACACTCTCTAGCTCCTGACCTTGATTTACTCCTGTTGGAAACACTTCTCAGCTTACACAGACACACCCCCAGTTACATATATATCAGTGTTTGTCTTTCCCCAATACTATGTGAGCACCAATTAAAGCACAGACTCTATTTTGTCCACAGAGATGTGTCCAGGACCTATGACAGTTAGTAGCACATAGCAGACCCTAAATAAGTATTTATTGAAAAATGAAGGCTCAAGTTCTTAGAAACTTTTTCACCGTAATTTATATATCATCATCCATCACAAAGTAGTCTTATCAGGGTCCAAGTCTAATGCTCCCCTGCCCACAACTTAAACCTCATATCAAAAACTTTCACTACACTTGCACTTTGTTGAGAAAAGTGGGAGCTGAGGGTCAGGCTGTCTGGGCTCAGCACTCAGCTCCACCACTTACAATGTGCCCCGGTGAGACCTCGACTTTCCAGAAGTTCATCTTTAAAGTGGGGATAAGAGCAAGAACCTCTTAAGGCACTTATAAGGATTCAACAAGGTAATAATGATGATAATAATCATCATAATAATCATAATCATAATAATCATAATAATACAAGCTACCATTAATTGAGAGCACACAGCATGTGCCAGAAAGTAACTATTATTATTCCCAGTTTACAGGTGAGGTAACAAAATAAAATCCAGAAAAGTATCTTAACTAAGGAGCTATAGTTGCCGTATTCACTTCCTGTTGCTGCTGCAACAAATGACCCCAACCTGTGGTCTGAGAGCAACATAGATTTGTTATCTTATAGTTCTGGAGGTCAGAATTCTGAAATGTGTGTCACGGCTACAGTCCAGGTGTAGGCAAGGCTGGTTCCTTCTGGAGGCTCCTGGGAAGATTCTGTTTCTGGCCTTTTTCAGCTTCTAGAGGCCACCTGTGTTCTTGGGCTCATGGAGCCTTCTTCCACCTTCCACCTTCCAGAGTGTAACCTTCAAATCTCTCTCTGATTCTGACTCTCTTGCCTCCTCTTGCCCATAAAAGGACCCTTGTGTTGATCCCCGATAATCCAGGATCATCTTCCTATATCAAGACCGTTAGTTTAATCACATCTGCAAAGTGTTTTCACAGATTCTAGAGATGAGGACGGAAACAGCTTTGGGAAGCCTTTATCCTGCCTTGCAGGTACTAAGAGGTAGTTCTGGGCTGTTCCTAGCTCTAACCTCTTGCCTATGGTGCTGCTGGAGCACAAGGCGCAGACTTTGGTGGTTAGCAGACCTCTTTCCCTTGGTTGTAATGGAGGGTGGAAAGCTTAGATCCCAAATTCAGACCTTGTACAACATTAAACAGAATGGTTTGTCCTCTGTGTCCTGCAGTATATAGGGTGCCAAGAAGTCACAGTTAATTCTAAAAATCGTTTTACTTTATTGACATTAAGTTTTAAAATAATCAGTCTCTCTTCATTCTCACACATAGTATTGACTTTCAAGAAACCACAGACATTTCATAACAGTTGGTTGCAAAGTGGAAATGACGCCCTTTTGGAGACAGGCCATGCTGCCCGTGGGGGACGTGCCCGGGGCAGTACTGGAACCACGGAAAGAGAGCAGGTGAAGAATAGCCCATTAACACCTGAGAGGAGCCATGAAGTCTGGGTGACCTAGCTCGGGGCGGCCAATGAGGCACACACATTCCAGCAGCACAGGTGACCAGGGAAATGCCAGCTGGCGCAGAGTAGCCTGATGCACCAGGAGCGAAGGGACGAGGCAGCCCTAGGAGGCGGTGATCGGCGGGCCTCGAAGTCACGCTGGCAGCCTGTGATGGTTCCAAGCTCTCAGTGGCTGGAATGAGCCCAAGGGTAGTTCCAGGACCCTGCGAAGTAGACAGTTCAGGACAGAGTTCGAACCCAGGAGAGAGGCAGGAAGCCAGACAGACGCCTTATGCAGGTGCAGAAGAAGCTGGGAATGAACTGTAGCTTGGGGAAGATGTCCACAGTTCAGCAAGGCCCCTGACTCCCAAGTGTGTGGCAGTTGAACTATGTCACATCTCACCTTGAGTGGCACCAGGCTGCCACTCATACACCCTCGCCGCCACTTGGGGATGGCTCAGGGGACACCAGGGTGGAAAGTGTCTGAAAGGGCTCAGTCTCTCCAGGTAGGAGGGCTCAGGGCAAGGCTTAGGTGGCTCCTGGATGACAGGAACTTGGTGTGACCATGAGTTTTAGATAAGTATCCAGTTGCATTATTCCAACCCTTTCCTTACTATGTGCCTCACAGTGTTAGAAATTAGTGAAAAAACACATGGACTATATGTTTTTGTGGCAAAGCAAAGGAATAATAATAATAATATAATAATAATAATAATAATAGGTTGTATGCCATAGACATAGTTTTCTCAATTATCCATATTTAGGGTGACCATTGCATTTACAGTTCAAACTGGGGCACTTTGAGAGGGAAAGAGAGCATTTTTAATAAGTGTGCCAGGTCAACATGTGGATACCCCTGCTGGGAAGGTTCAGTCTCTGAGCCTCAAGACTCATTCACATGCACCAAGGAACTAGTGAAGCTGCCTTGGCTGGGAACATAACCATTTAGAGGGATAAGTCAACCCCTATAAGCTTCCTGCAACCTCAGACATTTTTATTCCTTTCACAAGGGATAAGTCAACCCCGAAGTATAGTTTATTATAAGGCACATCTGGAATGTGACCCCCTACACTGATCACCATGCTAAAATCAAATGTGTTTTTCTCCAAGAGACTATTGACCTTTGAAAGTTTCAAGACCCCACCTTGTAGCTTATTTCTTTTGTGACATTTTCCTAAATTGAGGTGCCTTTTTCTCTGCTATCGTGCTACAAGTTTGTGAGGAAACCATGAGTTCACAAGTTCTCCTTTGCCTGAGTCCAACCTAAATGCAAGTTTTCCAACTAAGGGCTAGTCTCACAGCTCTGAGTGAGCCATGACATCCATTTAGTGGAATAAGACCAACATATTTTTAATAATAAAATGAAATAAACTAGGATAGAAAAAAAAGAATGAAGGGAACAGAAGACATCTCACATAGTAATTATATGAATTATTTCATAGCAATGTTTTTCTAGCACTACATGTGGGGCTGTGTGTAAAGACATCCTCCCTTGTGTGGGCTGTCGGCAGAAAGGTGGGGGAAGCCATATTTTCAGGTTCCCTTTTTCATCCACCTGGGTCCTCTCAGTACCAGGGCGCTCCCTCACTTCCACACGCCCATCAGACGCCCTTCTCTCCCTGCATAAATCCTAATTCCATCCGTTAGGCTGGAGCCAAAGAAATGGTCTCCTACTTTATCACTTCTATAAACACAAGTCTTAAAGAAAAAAAGGTGGGGGGGGAACCCCGTGCCATTCACCAAAGAGTGAACGGGCACGGTGAGTAGTGACTTCTGAGAAGCTTAGACGCAGTCTGACTAATTATTAGGAGTTCCACGTATCTCCTGTACATCGCCACCCCCCCCCCACCCCCCCCACCCGCCGCACCATTTGTGTCTGAGTATGGGAGTGCGGACTGTTTGTCTGCATTTGTTCCATCACTCTCCTCTGCTGCAAAACAGGCGAAGCACATCACAGCCTAAGGGCCTGGCCCCTTCTGCATTGAGTCGGGGTCTCTGCAGCAGGCAGCACTGGCCTTCCAGCCTAGTCCTTTTATTATTATTATTATTTGCAGAAGGGCTGGGGACAGCTAACTGGTTACTCCACATCAAAGGCTGCCTTTCATGACCTCTGGCTAGGGGAAGAGAATTGGGGACCCGGTGCAGAGCACAAGGGAGCAACCCTAGGCAAGACATCTGGAAGGAGAGATAAAGCAAAGTGCAAAGGTATTTTAATAGATGCGCTGTTTCCATTCTTTACCAGGATTTCTCATTCTGGTTTCGTTACTTTTGATTTGAATTGGGGAGCTCTACCCCTCGGTTAAGATAATTTAGATGCAAAGGCTCTTCTACATCGAAAATGCATACTGAATTTTGGGAGTGGGCTGAGGTGGTGGTAAAGGGCTGAGACAGAGAGCACGTTACCTTTTAGGAGGCCGGATTCTTTTCTCTTCGTTCTTTCTTACGGGAGTAGGGAACCCATGTTTCCAGGGCCCAGAGCACTTTGATAAATGCAGATGGCAAAACATTATGTCCACTGTCGATAGACAGCCTCCAATGATGAAATCCGGTGGCCATTAAACTGTCGAAGAGGAAGGAGACACCTTTTAACCAGACAGGCAGGACGTAAAGATAAGCAGGCTTCCTGTTTCAGCAACATGGTAGACTCATCTGAGTGTTCAAACAAGTACTTCCTCTCTGTGCCACAATCTTTCTCCTCTAAAATGCAGATAATGACATTTGTCAAGGGTTATTGTTTATGAAATATGCTTTTTGAAATCTTCACATGCTTTCCAAATAATTGAAAGTCGAGGCACATTTTCCAAGTATTCTAGAAGCTGCACCTTGCCTTTGCTGGACCCATGTGGCTCTGTTGGCCTTTCCTAGCATCTGGGTAACACAGACTACCGCGTTCTGTAGCAAAAATACAGAAGGATCCCCATCCCGCTAGGGGCAGAGATCAGAGAGAGGAAGGGAAGAGGGGCCCAGTGCACACACCCTCAACTTGTCCCCAGCTTTCCTCAGCTACAAGCAGAGTCTGCTGGTTGCCACATCCTTCAAGCTGCAAGAAAAGGCAAGCAGCAAGGGAGAAAAGGCTGGTGCTGACATAGTTGGCGAAAGCCTTTACTCTGGTTTCCTAGTTATCTGAGAGACACATGTTCCCCTGAGGGGAAAAAAAAATCAGAATGAAAAAAAGTCATTCTGCCAGTGCAACCTGTAGAGTACATGATCCAGACAATTGTTTTCTCAATCAACCAATCAATCAAATTAAAAGGATACAACAATCAATCTGAAGATATAATTTGGTGGCAGTATTAAACTGCAGATAGTATTTCATTTCATTGAGATTTCCTTCATCTGGGGCATTTTATTATCAAAGTCCCATATGTGGGAACAAACATAATTGGCAGAAAATTTATTATAATAGTCCTGATGTTTAAGTAGCTTATGGTTCACGTCTAATCTAAAGCTATATCCCCATAATGAAAAAGTAAATCAAATCATGAGGAAACTATAAATCAAACAAACAAAAAAAATTGTCCTTGTATATGACCCACTGTTACCAACACAATTTTGCTTCCTCAGTACCTTTATCTTATCTGAGAAGCACCAACTATCTGTTTAAACTGGGTCCCGCTGATTGCTGCACACATGTCCAAACATGACATTTATTTCCACATCCACCTTGCCACCAGTTTGGGGAGACCAGGAAACAGAGATTACCGGACTCCTTATTAGTCTCACAAATGACAGCAACATCTTAAAAACCCAAAGCAAAAAAGCAAACAAGTTACAAACATGAACAAACCACACATCTTTAAACCAAAACGGTTTCTTACTATTACTTTCCCTTCTGATCCTCAGCACAGCCTAGATGACTACTGGACAAGCGTCTAGTTGCGTGGGCCCCTACCTAGTGGTGGATGGCCTCACATGTGCTGGGCAGAGCAGCCCTGTCTGTCATTCTTTCCTGGGGCAAGTCCTCAGGGCTGACCCTGTACTCAATAGCAGGACCCTAAGAGAGGCAAAACACTGGTGGGAACGAACAAGACTTTGTATTGAACTCTGGTCTAAATATAAAATAGCATGATGAGGAAAGAGTTTGTCTTTTCTATTAAACCAAAAAAAAAAAAACAAAAACAAAAAAAAAACCAAATCTGGGAACTAGATCATAGAATGCAAGTCCCTGAAGGCAGGGACTGTGATTTCCAAGGCCAGCACAGAGCTGTGCCTTCTGCATGGTAGGCAGGCTCTGATTTAACAGTGTGATATTGACGTAATGAGAGGGGACAAGCGCATCTCGCTGCCCAGGATTTGAGTTCATGTTTTGACTTTAGGCTTTCCGTAAGACACTATGAACACTCTCGCCTGGCACTCCGCACCCAGTGACCAGCATTCAGCTTGCTGGCCTCCTCCCTCTTAATCCCAGCCCATAACCTCAAGCAGAGCAGAACCTACCACAAAGCCCCAGATGCCTAGACTCAAGCAAGTTGACTAGGACTCTGTTCCGGGCACGCCACATGAAGCTAGTCATCCTTCTAGTCTAGTGAAAACCTGGTGACTATGGGACAGGGTCTACGTTCATTTTATTCCCACTTGAGGGCCTTGTTTATCAAGGGGAGAGCCCAGACCACATGAAATGCAACAAATCTTCATCTCTCCCATGATTCTGACCTGTGCATCACGCAGGGCCACTGGGCCACCACTGGCCCCATACAACTCCAGGGCCCCGTTCTGCAGCTGGGTGGTTCAACAGTGCTGGGGGAGAACTGCTTCCCCCTTGACTCCCAAGCCTCGCCCTTTCAGCTCCTCCTCAGCCATCCCTTTTTCTGCTCATGTCCATCAGACTCTTCCTTATGTTGCCATTAGTTTTGAGTAATTTGCTCCAATAATGAACAGATGTGTTATGGGGTAATTTGTCACCCCAAAATTCAGATATTGCAGTCCTAATCCCATGTACCTTGGAATGTTGCAGATATAATTAGCTAAGTTGATGGCCCTAATGCAAACGACTGGTTTCCTTATTTAAAAAGAGGCGGAGTGGATATTTGGACAGACCTGCAGGCTAGGAGAACTCCATGTGAACATAAGACAGAGATCAAAGCAATGTGTTCATAAGCCAAGGAATGCCAGAGATGGCCAGCGACCACCATAAGCAGGAGGAGAGACCTGGAGTAGATTCTCCCTCAGGGCCTCCAAAAGGAACCCACCCTGCCAATACTGTGACCTTGGACGTCCAGCCTCCAGAACTGAGAGACAATAGTGTCTGCTGTTTAAGCCCAGTCTGTGGTATTGTTGTAGCTGTCCCAGCTGATTAATACAAGGGCCATCTAGTGGCATCTGTCTCAGGAGGTGAGGGATTCTCCTCTTGAGACCTTGACCAGTACAGCCCTGGCGCCCTTCACTGGACACTCTCCTCTGGCTGCTGTGTGCATCCAGTGAGGCTGAGCCCTGCGGCCTTTCTGGTATGTGCATACAGGCACACCTACTTTATAGCAGACAAATACTGGATAAAAGAATACCCATATATGTCTATACCAAGGAACCATGTGTGTTCATGTACCTCATAGAGAGGTGGGTCCTTAAAGAAGAAACCACACTACTCGCCTTCACAAGCCTTACCCACTGTCGTACGCATAACATTGGAACGTGTGGAACTGAAGCTGCGCACTGGACCATTTTAATTAAAGTAAATAGGTGATGGTACCTGGTTTTATGGACCCAATTTTCTTGATATTTGAGACTCTGACTCACCTGGTCACGAGATCAAATTGCTCTATTAGTTCTTGTGGTGGTGTTTCATACCATGGGTTTCTATGGCTTATTTCAGCAGGCAGAATAAGAGATTTCTGTTGGGAGGAGTGTGTCTCTGTGGTCCAGTCGGTTTGCTCCAGTGCTCACCCGTCTGGCTGCTGCACCTTTCAAACTAGAAGACCAAGGATTCAAGACAGCCATCTCTCTCAGCCCAACTCCATCTCCACAATGGACTTTAAGTGGACTTCCATCACCATGAGTAGAGTCTAGAGAACAGAGATGAGATATGAGCTACACATATTGTGTGTAACTCCACAACTTTTAAATGATTGAATTCAGCCCACTCCCACCTCCATTAAAAACAGACTAACTTCCCAACACACAGTGGTTTAATTCAGTGGTTCTTCATGTGTGGTCCCTGCACACCTGAGTCCCTCTCAAAGGGTTGTGAGTCAAAATTAATTTCTTCATAACAGTAAGATGTCAATTGCCTTGTTCACAGTGTTGACATTTATATGGGCACAAAAGCAGTGGTGGGAACTCCTGTGTCTTAGCAGAAATCAAGGTGTCAGGTCCTTTACCTCTCCTCTCTGAGGGTCTCCAGCTGGGCCGGAGAATTAAATTGATGTGAGCAGATTAACAGAAGAAAAGCGCACTGACTTTTAAACGGACATGGGAGCTACCAGAGGAGAATGAAGACCCAATGGCATGGTGGGGCCTATGTGTTCTTATGCCAAATTGAACAAAAAGAGGCAATTGTGGAAAAGTAATAAAAACATATGAGGAAGCTAAAAGAAGATAAGATATATTTTATCAGAGTTTACTTGTACAGATGACTCTCGGCCTCAACTCCTGGTCTCTGGTGATAAGAATCTTTCTTTCCTCCTGGTATAGTGAGGGAATCTTTCTCATGAGACTTTCATCTCCAATTCCAAGAAGAGAAGAGGAGACTATTCTAGTACTTGCTGTTTCCCAAGTGTCTCTAACTCAAAATCATCCTTATGCCCATATTCTGCCACCCTTGACTCCAAACAATGTTGATGGTCATCGCGTTCTTCATCACAAAGCACTAGTAGGAAAAAATTTTAAAAAGAGTCCCATATCACTTCAGAATGACCTTGATGAAATGGTAGAAATGGCTCATTTGATTAAATCTGGGCCTTTGAACACACATGTTTTCAATATTCTGAGTGACCAAATAGAAGCCATAAAGCACTTCCACTCAGGACAAGGAATGATGGTTGTCTTGGAGGAAGGCAGTTGTGCAATTATTCAAGTCGTGAGTTGAAAAAATGCATTTTCATTTTTACTCAAAAGAATGAATGACAGATAAACTATAGGTGTCCAGGTTTTGGTAGCAGACATTTTTTCAGAAATGAACACAGTATGTAAGCCTGTCATTTTAAGGAAAATAACTGGCAGTATTTGTTTTCAAAGATAAAACTTGATTCTTCAGTCAAAAACCAGCATTTGGAAACCATAGATCTGCCTGCGTGAGCTTGGCAACTTCCCAATAAAAAATGGCTTTTCTGATGAGAAGTGTACTGATCTCAGTGAATACGCTTTGTTGACATTGGATAATGAAATGTCAACATTTGGAAGATCACTGCAGCCAATATTTTCTAAATATTATCCAGAAAAATGTAGGTAAAAGACCCATTTAAAGTTCAAGATAGATCAAGTGAGTTTTAATGAGAGAGAATATGAAAAGTTTATTGATTTGGTTTCACATTCTACATTGAAACTAATCTTTAAGAAACTACCACTTGACTGAAACTAATATAAAATAATATTAAATGTCAAAAAAAGAAAAGGAACTACCACTTATCAAATTTTGCTGTAGTATGGAATATATATATATATATCTATATATACAATTATCTGAAATGGCTATAAAAATATTCTTTTCTTTTGCAAGTACATTATCTGCGAGCTTCTGCATTTCTTTCATACAGTTCGACTAAAACCACATATCTCAATGAATGCAGAAGCCGATATGATATTGCAACTATCCAACTGTCTCCTCTTCAGCCAGATATTAAAGAGATCTGCAAAAATGTAAACAAAGCCATTCTTCTATTTGTTTTGTTGTTTAAAATATTTTTTCATGAAAAAATTATGTAACATGTAATGGTTTATTATTGTTCTTTTTAAGTAAATTATTTTTTCAGTTGGTCAGTTTTAATTTGTAATACAATAAAAATTGGTATATAGAACTCACATAATATAAAAATGATTGGGATCCTGAATAATATTAAAGTGAGTGAAGGGTTCTGAAAATAAAATAAAAATTGAGTCACAGATGTATGTATCTTTTGGCTTAAATAATCCAGATGATTGTGCTCTGTGTGCTGGGTTCCTACCGCAGAGCATCATGCAATTCGAATGACCCCCAGCTGTTTAACGTGGAGGTTCAGGAAGCAAGAAATCCTTCAGAGGTGGATGACTCCCTTGTGCTTTTAAGGAATTTGCTTTAATTACTACTTTTTTTTTTTTTGGTCCTATGTTAGCAACAACTTTTTATTGGGCTCACTTTCCTAACACATGCGAATGTGGTTTTCATAGACACAGTTTTTTTCTTGCAACTGTCACGAATTATCCCACTGCCTATTGTAAAGTCCCTTTCCATCTCTAGTTGAAAGCATCATTGAAATTGATTATTTGAAGACATTGTTTAAGCCATCTTTGCTGTAATAAGGGAGGCCAGATATTTATTGTTTCATTTTATTTACTAGATAATCAATACACATGGTAGAAAATTCAAAGGTACAAAAGTAGTTCTCCCCTCAACTTCCATTCTCCCATCTCCCAGTTCTCTTCCCTGGAGGCAAATATGACAACCAAGTCCTGTGTATCCCTCCAGAGATATGCTAGGCATATCTAGTGGACATGCATCCTCTTCTTACACACTACTGGTAGTGTGCCTACACAATGATTTGCACCTTGCTCTTTCCACTAACACTCTTTCTTAGAGATTGTTCCATACATATATGTTCCATAGAGAGAGATTCTGCCTCACTAATCACACCTTGTAAGGATGAATGTTTTATTTGACCAACCTATTAACATTTAGATGGGTTCCCATGTTTTGCTGCCATAAGCAATGCTGTAATATTTGTGTTCATGTATGACAAATATATACAAGTAAAACCTTCTGAATCACAGGGTCTGTAATATGACATCCCTTAAACTACAGTGGTATCACAGAAAGTCATGTCATAGGCTACTGAGCAGTTTCTGAGAAGATAAATAAGAAGCAGCACTTAGTTTAGTTGCTAACTGCTAGAATAGCTCCAGAAAGAGGTGGTGTTTTTCTTTAAAAAGAGAATGGAAAAGAAGAAAAGAGACAGAGAGTGGAAAGTTTCCTTTTGCTGACTAGAAAAAAAAAAAGATTTTATGCTTCTTGATTTTGGAAATTTTTCTGTCCATTTTTGTCAGGAGAGCAAAGCAAGAAACAAAGAGAAGGGGGTGTGTAGAGAGAGAAAGAGAGAGAGAGAAGGGACATGGAAAGGCTTTGCCTTTCTCTTTTTGGTTTATTTCTTGTGCCAGTTGAGAAGGAGGAACTCTAAGAAGAGGTAGTGAGTGTTCAGAGATGGTGACAGTCAAATGACTTGCCCAGGAGGCAGTGTAGAAGGGAAAGAACCAATCAGCAGGCTTTGGAGTCAAACAGTCTCCTGGTTTGAATCCTGTCTGCACCATTAACTCTGACTTCAAGCTCATTACCCTGAGCCCTGTCTCCTTGTCTGTGAAACCCACCTATATTCCTTTCTTTTATTCTCAACAGACTTGCACTATCATTGCCACATCCTTGATTGCCCTCGACTTCAACCTACTGAAATCTGGCTTCTGTCCCTCTCACTCTACTGAAACATATTTCAGAAGTCACTGCAACCTCCCTGTTGCCACTGAACGCCAGGGAACTCCTAGCAGTGCCTACCTCATTCAACACATTTGGACACTACTCTTTAAAATATTTTAATCATTGGTGTCCCACCCTCTTTCCTGGTGCCCGCCTACCTGATTGAGAATCCTTTCTCAACTGTTTATGTGGACGCTGCCTCCTTTGCCTGCCCCTTAAACTCTAGAGGCCCCTGAAAGTTACCCTTTTACCCATTCCTCACAATCCACATCCCCTCCTGGATGATTTACTCACTCTAGTGTTTTGTTTTGTTTTGTTTTTTTAACTATTATTTTGCTAGTGAACCCTCTACATCGCCAGCTCTGAACTTGCCCTAGCTTGTTCATACAGGTTTGGGAAAATTTGTTCTTGGATGGACGTCCCAAGTGCTTCAGTTTCAGTAGGTCAAAACTGAATTCATCTTCTCCCACAAACTTGTTTTTTCTATTTTCCTGAAGCCTGCCAAGGAGAAAGAACTCTCTTTTACTTTGGGGAAGGTGAGCCTTTTCATTCTATTCAGGCCTTGGATTGTTCAGATGAATCCACCCCCATCTTTCTCAGCTCTACTGAGTCTACTGATTCACATGCCAATTACATCGCAGAAACACCTTCACAATAATGCCCAGAATAATGCTTGACCAAATATCTGGGCACCCCGTGATATATAAAATTAACCATCGTAGACCCTCAGGTCAGGCTAAGGTCTTTTCTTGTGCTGCCACTATTTTCTGCATATACACTTTCCATATCATTTTTTTTTTACTATCTTAACCATTTTTAAGTGTACATTTCAGTAGCATTAAATATATTTACAGGCTGAGGCTGGGACTTGACCTGAAATCATATCCCTGTTTAGCTTTCTCTTCTTCCCTGTCCAGTTTCCTCACTTCCAACATTGTTGGGCAATGGATCTCCAGAATATTTTTACCTTGAAAAACTTGAAACCTTGTACCCATCAACTAACTGTCCATCTCTCCTTCCCCAGACCCTGGCAGCCACCATTCCACTTTCCGTCTCTGTGGATTTGACTACTCTATGGACCTCATAAAAGTGGAATCATATAGTATTTGTGTTTTGTGACTGGCTTATTTCACTTAGTATAATGTCCTCAAGTTTCATTCATGTTGTAGCAAGTGTCAGAAAATCCTTCCTTTTTAAGGCCAAGTAATATTCCACTGTGTTTTTCATTCATCCATTGATGGAGACTTGAGTTGCTTCCACCTCTTGTCTATTGTAAATAATGCTGCTACAGGGGTGCAAGTGCAAATATTCCTTTGAGACTCTGCTTTAAATTTTTTTAGAGATATATACCCAGAAGTAGGATATACTTTCCATATCTTAACCCTGACCTGATCTTGTTGGGATCTCATCTTAACCCAGCTGGCTTCCTTCCAGTTACACTGGACTCTGAAAGGGATAGGCTGAGTTTTTTTCATCGATGTGGCATTGTGAGGATGAATCACTTAGCAAACAGCAAGTTCCTGCTGGCTAGTTTCCTCCCCCACATACTTCAATCCAATTGCTATGAGAAAGATGTCATATGAGCTTTTATTGTCAGAATAGCCTTAAGTTCCAGGATCTTTCACAAATTCTTTATTTTAAAGATTAAGATTTTTGGTGAGTAGAGAAAAAGAACTCTAAAACCAGGAAAAAGAGGCAAAGGCTATTAGTAGTGCTTGAAAAGATTTAATCAGAAGGAAATGTCATTTATTACTTTATACTTTGTTTTCTTTAAAAGTTTACTCTAAACATGACAAGCATTGATCTTTGATAATACTTTTTCTAAAGTTATAATTTGTTTTTATTTTTTAAATTTACATTTTAAAACTTTAACTCAAAGCTAATACTAGGAAATTATGCTAATGTCCTTTATTTTGTCTACAATTTAAACGTAGTGGGTGTCATTCTGCCTTAATTTTAGGATCAGTTTTATTGACTGAGATGAGAATGAATGAGTCTAATTATCTAAAGTGGTGATGGTAATGTACATATGTGCCCACAGAGGCCCATTTGAAATTCTTTCATGTTGGTTCATATTACTGCTCCCTCCCTTTACATTTTATGAGGATTTAACAAGCTATAGGCTCAGGGCCAAAATGGTGGGCATTTTATAAATGATGGAATAAGATTTGGAAAGCTTAAAATAAAAGCCTTCTATATACTAGACCCATGAAATCTTACCTGCGATTGGTTTAATAGGCAGTATGTCACTTCCTAAAATAACTAAGCATATTTCTATCACATAATTTTTGCTAAATGCTCACAACCGTCACCACTGCCTCCTGTACTTGGCTTTGTAGCAATGCTAATTTCTATCAGATGGAATTACTCATTTCACTGCTTTTCATTTCGGTCTTTCTGCCATTTTTCCACCTCTGTGGACCCCTCTGGTTGCCAGCATAATAAAAACACAAGCTGATACATGATGCGCATACCACACACTTCTCTCTGGTTGCCTGTGCCAAGAAACCCTTCTGGTCTGAGTAAGACAACCCAAAATGTTGGTTTTGGACACCACCAACAATCAGCAGTGTAGTATATGACACACTTCCCAGCGATAAGCAGTCAGAATAGACTTCAAAGACATTGCCCTAATAAATCTGCTGGCAGGCAGCTGACTGACATTCAGAGAATCTCTCAGTTAAAGTGGGCTGTGCTGACCTGGGCTAACCTTCACCTTCACCTTCTCCTCTGCCAGGCCAGCCCTAGACCTCCAGATGTAGAGAAGAGAAAATAATTCCTTCTGCAGCTATTCGGGGTTATTTTTCTCATCAGGGCACATGCCCAGATATTGTCAGGACCATGAAAGAAAGCAGACAGGCCAGGCTTCTAGAAGGTGAAGGAGTTGCCAATAAAGCTACCCCGGATTTCTGACTTCCCAGGTCTTCTTCCAGTTGGCAAGCTGCTCCCGTTTGGGAGACAAAAGTCATGCAGCCCTCTGCTCTCCTGCGTCCCACCCTTGGTGTGAGCCCTCAACTCTGGGTCCAGCCTCTTGAATCTGCTTCCAGATTTGCCAGGGGGTGGATGGTAATCTCGGAGTCTCCACCCAAGCTTCTTACCAGGCCAGGGTTCCCGGTATTTCTCGCCCTCTGGAATGCCCCTTCATGCTGGTGAACTCTGCCTCAGGCCCTGGTGGTAGGAACCAGGCAGGAGTCGGCTTGTTCCCCTGGCGCAGACACTGGGGAGGGCTCTGCCGGGCTGCAGCTTTTTGTCTGCTCCCATGGGAAAGAGCAGCATGTGCTTTTCCAGTTTGTCCTAGGCAGGCAGCTCTGAGACTCCAGGGCAGTCAAGGATGATCGTCAGATGGCTTCAGGCTGGATTTTGTGTCCTCTCTCTGCCTCCTCTTTCTGGGACTAAGTACCTTGATAGGCATTTAAGCAATATACATCACATTATTTACTGCATGTCATAAGCAGGACTCTCCGTAACAGAAGACCGAAGGGTAACTTTTGTTAGCCCTAAGCACAACTACCTCAACAAACTCTATGGAACAAAAATGTGACATTTACCGTTAACTCAGGAGCTGACCTAAACCGGTAAACCTCCCTACCCTTCCTTAGTTTGCTGTCTTGCTGGGATCATAAAATTATGGCTTCATGTCTGAAGTCAAGTTGGAAGCTAAGTCCTAGGAGCGTTTTGGGTAACTGCAGCTCTTTACTCTGAAACCATTCTTGACATCCGGGTGAATAGTATCCAGCACCTCATTTGCCCGCAGAAATTAACTAGCCAGGTATAGGCTCCTCACATGTTTCCCAAGCAGAAGCTTCCTTTCACTTCCTTTCAACATGTCTGTTTCCTTCTTTCTCTCACTTTTCTGTTTTACCTGCGATGGTCTCCTTCCATTCTCACTGGAACTTTCTTCCCAGCGGGTCTTTGTGGTTCCTTCTCTATGTCCCAAAGCCTCGTCTCACGTTGACATTCTCCTCCTTTGGGCCACAGCCCACCTCATGGGAGGTATTCTACACTCCTGGTGGCTGCCATGGGCTCTCCTGGTCTCCTGGCCACCACCACTCTGTCACCCTGGCACCACATTGGAGGTGAAGCCCCGTGAAAACCACCTCTTCCTAGAGTTTCGGACAAAAGGGGAAGAAGTAATTTCCAAGACTCTGAGTCTGAATCTACACCCCTCTTCTCTTCCTAGACAAAAATTGCTGCCATATCAGCAATCAAAAGAAAAATTTGTGGTAACAGTGGTGATGAATGTTTGTACCCTACACTCTACATTGTAGAATCAGGGATGTCAGGTTTACATTCATTGACTATCGGCCAGATTAGTTCCGCTCAAGCAAGGAGACACTGTCCCTATCTATTTATTGTGCCCCCCCCTTGCAAATGAGCAAGAGAGATCTGTCCAAAACAAACAAATTCTCACTGTGAAGGTATACTCCCCGTCAGCAAAGTCTGCAAATGCAAAAGTGCTGGCTCCTGTCTTGGTTGGGAGGTGACCTGGGACTGCTTACTGATGGTTAAGTAAAAAGTAAGATTACATGGTTTGGAAAGCCCCTCACTTGGCACTGTGAATATGGATGGCAACAGTCAAGGAAAGAACAAGTTTATTCATCTGTCTACCTTTGGTACTGTTTATACCTCAGTAATGTGAGTGAATGAAGGAAATAGACCAGTTTTTCTTCCTTGAAGTAGGTATGGTTGAAGGGAGATGAGCCATGTGCTCCTGTCTGGGCCCATCTCTGCAGCCTGCCTACCAAAAGCACACTGCAAGGGCAGGGGCCCCTCTTCCAGCTGAGTTACCGCTAAATAGGCAAGTCCAAGGAGACCCATTTCTGGCCCGCAACATGTGCTCCTGCAGCCATAGAGGAGAGAACCTTAACAGGTTTCTGTGGGAGTCAGAATTTTTATTTTGTATGTTCCCATTGGAATAGAAAGACTTTTTAAAAAAGTATTCACTAGAAAATCAAAATATCCCAAGCATTATTTAGATATGAACACTGCATTCAGTCTAAAAATGAAGACCGGGGCTTTAGTTTGCACAAGGATGTAGAACTTTAAGGAAATCCCTCAGAGGACATGGTGCTTAGTAGTTGAATAAGGCCTGGGGGCATAGGGTGGGTGGGGCGGGGAGCGGTGCAGGGGCAGATCAGGAGATGCAGGCCCTCCTCATGGAGCTCTGTCCCATGTTGACCCTTAAAGCCTCATTTTCAGCCTCGTACAGTACTTCCGCTACTATGGGGACGTTCCCATCCTTCTGCTTTGCTTTAGTTCAGGTTGTTTGTAAGTTGGATCTCTGCAAAGCCTGAATGGGCAGTGGGCCAGATTTCTTTGATTCAAGTAGACTCACATGAGTCCTTGTATGGCAACTCTATATTTGTTTAGGAATTTTTCAGGAAACTGTAATTGAATTCTGTAAATATGAACCAAAATGCAAATGACAGAGAATATAGAAATGAATGTCCCAGTCCTTGCCCCTAAGGGGTCACACTCTTTCCTTTGTTGTTATAAATGAGGGAAAGATGAGATAATATGGAAAGATCAAAAATGAGGTTATCCATGGGTACTCCACACCCTTTCTAGGAGACACTTCATCTTTGTTTTGATGGATAAATAGGAGTTTGCCAGGCAGCGCAGAGTGAAGAAAGGTATCTTCCCCCGCTGGTTACAGGTGGAGCATGTGGGAGTAAATGGAATGAGCTGGAAGGGGTCTCAAAGATCGAAGCCCCTGCTCTCCTGACCTGATAACAATCCAAACGTATTCTTAGAAAAATAAACCTCTCAAGCGTGTCCTTCCTCTGCATTTTTGTGACCTGGAAACTTGAGGGGCCAATCTCAACACAGGGAAACAGCCGCCACGCAAACAGGGCTGGAGAGAAAACTGAGTCCATCGAATGTTAATGAGGCAGGGAGCTGGGTTACGGCAAGGCCATCTGCAAGATGGAAACATAATTTCAAGTTGTTGAAAGGAAGGCAAAAGAATAAAGAAAGAAAAAGAAAAAGTGTCTCAAATTTAAGAACTTTTTTAGGGATCCTATGGTAATTTGCCCCTGCAGCCCCTTTCGCCCCCGTGGAGAGGCGGGTGACTCATCTGGAACTATTACAGTGTAATCGCTCAGCTTCTCTAACTGTGCAGAAGTTTCCAAAACTATGTGGCGGTTAGGATAGCCCAGAATTTCAAAAGATTTTTTTCCCCTCCGAGGGGCACATAGTACTGCCAGGATATGCCGAAGGTCAGACATTTTAGAAAATTTTTTCCTGGTATTTCAGCAGTCTATTACTATTACAATATGTAGAAAGAAGCTTGGCTGTTCCAGAAAGCTCTATCTTGACTCTCAGGTTCAATGTTAAAGCACTTTCTGAAATAGGTGAAAGGTATTTCTTAACTTGCTTTTTAGAAGAACATAAAGCAACATTTAAAAAATAGTTTTTATTATATATTATTATTATTATAACAAATCCATACCGTGGTGAAGAATAATCCACAGGGGGCATTCTAGACAATGTTCAATTATTGATTAGCAGTAAAAATGACTTGAAGAAAATCTAAATAATTGAAATAACCCTTTAAGGCAAGAAGAGAGGTGGTACATCCTTTGTTTCACAGGTGAGGTGGGCATACACAAAGGTTAAGAGTGTTTGTTACCTGTGGTGCACACACTGCTGCACAGAGGATCCTGGACCTGGCATGCATCCCACCCTACGTCCCCTCCCAGGACCTGGCTGCCTTGGGTCTTCCTAGCTAGACCAGTGATTTTCTATTAATGACCCTGATTAAAGCAGAAATAGTACAAAAGGACTTTGGTGGCAGGGGAGAAAGAGCTTGCTATTTTAAAGTTGCAGTATTGACTCATAAAGTTAATTCACAAAGAATATCCAGATTTCAGTGTGGTTTAAAATCAACATTCTGAGAAACAAGTGAGGCATGAAAAGCTCCCATTTCGAGATGCCAGGAAGAAGTGTCAGAAGCCACAAGAGCTTCAGGTATTTTAGGGCAGCAAACATGGTTCATTCAAAGTCGGGTGCTGCCAGGTTTGCACAGACCTCAGACACACTTCTTTTAAATGGTTTTTGGAATAGCTCATAAAGGGGGAAAGAAAAAAAAAACTGCTGGCAAGCAGAGAAGTGAATGGGTTACTGCAGAAAAGAACCAAAATCAGAGACAAAAGATCTCAAACAAGAAGCAAACTTTTTCTGGGTACACATTATAAAAAATGTTCCAGCCACATTTCCTGACCCACAACTGACCGCAACTGCGTGTGAATGGCTTCATTTTGTTGGTCATTAAGCCATCAAAAAGAAACTACTTTAATGATTTATCAAAGCCACATGGAAACTTGTATCAAATGCTCCAAATCAGATTAACCAGTGATGGCAAACTCAGAATCACGAGCTGTTTGTGGATTTGGCTCAGAGTCAGACATATTTTCAGCCTTTAAACACTGACTACTTTGCATTCACTAAATCGGTTTGTGAAAAAGAGAGAGCAAAGAAATGAGATACGGAAACTTTGCATCTTAAGAAAGAGCCCAAGCATTTTCCCTCCTAACCAGAGCATGGCAAAGGAGGGAGGAGAAGGAAAAGAGTTTGGTTTTTGTGGAGGACTGAGTTTTTCCTAAAAGTCTAACAGTCAAGGGAACAACGTTTGGGTCCTACTAGAATGTGGCTGTAGCAGACCAAGTCCTTCCTTTGCTGAGGAGGACATTTGCACCGAGCATGAGCACAGGTAGGTGATCACCCTGCCAGTAGGGTCCCCTTCCGTAGAGGTTTCTCTGCTTGATTCAGGAAAGTAGTGCTTTCAGGAAAAGTGAGCCCAGGTGTCAGAGTCACCATACTGGGGTCTGGAGCTGTGTCATGGGGAGGCTCCTTCTCACCTGCTACCCTAGGATCCTGACCACCAGCTTTTATGATTTGAGACACTTACTCACCCCCCAACTATCTGAGACAATTAAGAATGATTACCTCTGATCAACGGCAAATCATCTACTGGTTTCCTGCCTGGGTTTGAGTGGGTGGAAATGCCTGTGAGAATTCCTGTTTCTTGAATGGGACAAAAGCTCTAAAAATCTTCACTGAAATGGTCAGTTAGGTTAACTAATGTAGGGCTGTCACACCACCACCACCACTCACTCATGTGTTCATGGGTTCCCGTTCTTCCTCATGATGGTGAGGTCTCCTGGTGCGTGTGGCACGGGGCCTGGCCCACGGCCTCCTTGGCCTGCTTGATTACCTACCACCTGGTCTGCAGTGCTGGCACACTCCTAGGAGCTCTGCCTTTCTTTCCCTCTCGATGTTCTCAGTGGAGAGAATTGTGTCAGCATTTGTATCACTGAGACACAGGCTGGAACTTTTCGCCTTGTAAGTTTTCTACCTTGTATATCCCTCCTGTGAGGTACCTGACAGAGTTAAGTAATACTTGTATTGGATTTTGGAGTTCCTGAGGCTGGCCTATGTTTAGTCTATCTGTTCCCACTCCCTCCCCCTGTAGAAACCGACATCTCCTAGGTTTCAGGTAAATTACTGAGTCCAGAGCTGGAATCCCTAGCGGGTATTTTACTCAGAAGCACTGTCAGTCATCTGAATTACCTGTTGAAACAGAGTTGGGCCCAAGAATGTTTGCTTCTAACGTTTCCGGGTGATTCTGCTGCCGCTGGGCCCAGACTGCACTTTGAGAACCCCTGGCCTGCACCACAAAGCCTTCCCTTTCTTCCCTCCCTTCCTAGCTATGCCTCTCCCTTAAACCCCACAACAAGAGAGGAAGAAGTTAGGGCCATGTTGGCTGGAGGAGGAGAACTAAAATAAATAAGAGAAGAGCTTGAGTAACCTATCAGTTGCCACTTGATCCCTTTCTCAGAAAATATAATTTCTTAATTTTTTTCTTCCATGAATTAGCCTTTTATCTATAGCAGAGAATTTTTTTTTTTAAGACAATCTCATCTTTAGAACAGGACCTAAACCTTAACCCTTCCTTCTGATGAAAATTATTTCATTTTTTAAAAATTAAGATATACATAATTGACATATAACATTATATGAGTTTCAGGTGTACAACATAATGATTTACTGTTTGTATATATTATGAATGTCATCCCAGTAAATTCAGTTAACATCCATCACCATACACAGTTACAATTTTTTTTTTATGATGAGAACTTTTAAGATATACTCTCTTAGCAACTTTCAAATATGCACTATGGTATTATCTATAGTCACCATGCTGCGCATGATACCCCCAGTGTTTATTTTTCTTATAACTGAAAGTTTGTACCTTTTAACCACCTTTGTGTTTCCTTCTTGTTTTGGATCCATCTCCCCTTTACCATCTAATAAAATACCATGGAATAAAAGCTAATATGTGCCAAGGACTAAACTAATAAGTGGTTAAGTAGTTTATATGTATCATGAGAAAGGATCTTCCCAACAATTTTCTAAAGTATATGTTATTAGCCCATTTTACATATGTGCAAACTGAGAGTTTTGTGGTAGAGCTAGACAGGCATTCAAATTCAGGCCCGATTCCAGAGATCGGGCTGTACTGCCACAGATTGCATTATATTTTCTGTACTATTCTATTCGTTATAGTATAAGCAATGTCAAAATGAAAGACTTGTCACAATTCTGTGATACATCCATTTATTCAATATCTATACTTACTAAGCACGCTATGTGTCATTCACTATAATTAGGTCTTGGGAATACAATGGTATAGAAGGTAGAACTTTTCAAAATACATTTACCAGAATATCTTGTGTAAATTTACTTTATTAATAGTTTGTCCTTTGATTTAAATTGTTCAGAAAAGTATATGTCATTTAGCCTGGAATCACTTTTCTCCTTCTTCTATTTTTAGCAAACCTCTTTCGACTTTCTATAAACTCAGTTTAACAAATTTTTTCTGATGTTTCTTAAAGAAGTATGTGTTGCATTAATTTTTAAGATATTATTTTTGAATGGATAATATATTTATGTAACTCAAAATTAAAAAGAAACAAAAGGGTATGTAGTAAAAATCAATCTCACTTTTACTTCATAGCCCCAGCCCCTCGTTTTCCCCAGAGGCAAACACATGATTTCACTGATTACATCTTAATAGGGGAAATGCTGGATGAGGGGTAAATGCTATATGCATTTATAATTCTAAAAACTTTCATTATGGACTTTTTCAAGCCTTACAAAAGGAGTGAGACTAGTGTAGAGACCCACCCCATATACCCACATACCCATCACCTAGCTTCAGTGGTTACTATTTATCCATGGCTGATTCAGTGGTAAATATTTTCATGCTACTTCTGAAAAGTAAGGGCTCTAAAAATGTGTGTGACTTCATTATCACACCTAAAATAATAATAATAATAATTTATTAATATCATCAAATATCCTATTAGTATAACATTTTCATCTCATGAAAATTTAATTTTTAAATAGTTTGTTTTTTGATTCAGAACCCAAGTACGGTCCATTCATTCACTGCAGTTGGTTGTCTTTTAAAATATTTTCTTTCCTCCTCTATCTCTCTCCTTCCTTTTCCTTTCTCTCATTCCTTTTTCTTTTTTCCTTCTTCCTTCCTTTTTTTTTCTTCTTAGACATTATTGTAGAAACTGGGTAAATTCACTTCCAGAGTCTGGATTTTGCTGATTACATCTTCATAGAATTATTTAATTGTTTCTCTATCCTTTAAGTCAAAAGGGAAATACAAAAGTAAATTGTTAAATTTCTTAATAAAGAAAATACAAAAATTCAGAATCTGTATGGCACAGATAAAGCAATTATAAGATTTGTAGAACTAAATAAGAATATCAATAAAAATTAAATTAAATGAGTTAAAAACACAACTCAGAAAGCTAAATAAAATAATAAAATTAAGTTAGCCAAAAAAGATAAATGCAGAAATCGTTTCATTATTTTTTAAACTTGTTTTTAAAAACTGAAGTTTTATATTCATCATTTGAGAATTGGGAGATTATTTTATGATTTGCAACAATATAAACAAGTCTGGAGGAAAAAACTTTTCTGCACAGTTCGTTCTGAATTTCAAGACAGTAGCCTTGACTGTCAGTGGGAATTCAGGTCAAGAGAGGGTACTTCCCTTCTTGGTGAGAAGCTGTGGGGTTCTGGGAGGAATGGGGAAGGGAAGACTGGATTCCCCCACCCAGTTCTGGCTGGGTCCTGTCTTAGCCCTCTGGAAGGCATGGGAACAACGGATGGGATGAGACACATTTCATACCCTGTAAGATACTCGCATGGCTTTGCCATTTGACAGACTCCAGTTCAAATCTCAGCTGGCATAATGCTTGCTCAGGAGGCCTTGAGCAAATATCTCTGATATGGTCCTCACCACAAACCCCTTACCTCAAATGCGTGAGGATCAAATGAGATACACATAGAGTTAGTGCTCAGTAAATGGCAGCTAACATGATGACTCTCAAGTTCTGATTCCATGATGGAGACCCACGGAGAGCCTCTAAAATATCACCAGACATTAAGCATCAACAAAGAGAGAACAATCTAATAGTTTTTCCTTCTCCAAGGCACACTGGATGTTAGAGATGATACGTCTACCAAAGATATTTCTACTGTGCCTTCGCTGTCCATCAGCTCACCTTCCACCCATCTGCACATAGAGGCCAACCACCTTTTCGAGAGCAAACATCTCTTTCCGGATACCCCTTGCTCAGACATGCGACTCAGCCAGTGCTTTCTCCCCCGAGGCTGCAGGGTACCATCAGTCCGAAGTGTGCTTTGGGCAGAAGATTTTGAATGTGGGAGGCACTCTCTCCATCTCACCTTTGTTTTCCCTCCCTGGAGAGGGCAACACCCTGGAGAGGACAACAGAACATATAAACAGCCCTGTGGCCCCGAAATGTTGGGGATTGGACCTGTCCCTGTCCCCTCTCGCGACAAAAAACCTGACATTCTCCCGTTCTTTTTGGCCATCTGCTAGGTTCATTTCGTGACAGAGAGGGGTCTGCAGGGTAAGGCAGAAAAAGCCCACCGTGCAAACACATTCAGGCGCATGCCTCCTGCCCCGAAAGACCAGATGAGTGGCCCGGTCCAGGTCCATTCCTCCCGCCTCACCTGCTTCTTCTCAGGCTTAGGCCTGCCTCTCATTCCGTGAACCCGGCAGATTCCTGCCATTCCTCTCCGGCGGGGCCTGGGTCGCCTCATCCGCGGCCCGTGGCCCTCGCTCCCAACTCGCCCCTGTGAAACAACGCCAGGGGCGAAGTCTCACGTCACCCCGTGCGCTATAGACCCCGAGGCAACGTGGAAAAGCCCAAAGCCAACAAAGAGGAGATCCGTGCATGCTGTAGCTGGGGGAGGTGGCGCGACGACCAGCAGGCAGCCAGCGCTCGCCCCCCGCGCCCCGGCGCCCCCTGCGCCCCGGACTCAGTGCCAGCACGCCGAGCCCGCGCCGCCGCGCTCGGAGGCGTGCGTCTGTCTCCTTATATGGTCAAATGACACGCGGGGTTCGCCGGGGCGGGAAGCTGCGCTCCACTCGGCCGGCTTGGGAGCCGCAGCCAGGAGCCGCCGCCACCAGCACCGCCGCCCGGGACCTCCCACCCGCCCGGTCCAGGAGCGCCGTCCAGCCGCGCGGTGAGTGCCACCGCCCCGGGTTACCGGGAGGGAGATGGGGATCCACCCGCGCCGCTTGCGGACTGAAGAGCCAAGCCGTAGAGGAGACCCGAGACAAGCGAGCGGAGTGGATGGGAGAGACCCTCGTACAAGGGAGTCTAGCAATGGGGGAGACGCGGGGAGAGGTAACCCGAGCAATGGGGGTGACCCAGGGAGTGGGGAGCCGGGCAGTGGTGAGGACCGGGGTAATGGTGAGCCGAGCGATGGAGGAGACCCGGGGAGTGCGGTGAGGTGGGGGGACCCTGGGAGAGAAGAGTCTGGCGGTTGACCCGGGGAGAGTAAGCTAACCTTGGTGGCAGGCCCGGGGGTACTGCGGGCGGGAGGGACCCTTCCCCTCCCCCAGCCCATCCTCGTTGGAACTCAGTCCGTGTTCTAGCCAGATGGGTCACCGCTGTGTGGTGAGTAGGGCTGTGCCACCCACAGGTGAGCCCTGGGCAAAGGCTGGCCGTGGGTCCGAGCGTGGGAATGTGACCACCGCCTTCCCTGGAGGCCCGCACTCCGGCCGCCATCTGTCTGTGTAGTGTGTCCGAGGCCTTTCCCTTAAGTAGAAAGTAGTGGAGCTTGAGGTGTGTCATTAACTCGCATTAACTCGTGGGGAAATTCAAAAACTGAATCACCAGGTTTAACAAAATGGGTTTATTTAAACAACAACAAAAAATCTAATCTTAAATTGCACTTGTGTGATAGCACACCTGAAATTGTGAGCAGAGTGTTAAACATTGTTTACTATTTTAAATGAAGAATCAGTCATACTTTCAAATCCCAGTTTGGGTTTCATTGGAACTAGTCTAAGCCAGGTAGACTGAGAGGTAAGTCTGGAAAGCTATCAGGCGCCTTCCTTGGCTGCTCCTTTGCATTTATTTTGGAAGATAATAAAATCATAATTTGGGCTTATAATCAGAGAACTGTGTTCAAAACACAAGGCCAGATCTTTCTGGCACTTTTGGCACTATCTCTGCTCACCTATGTTTTATAGTAATATGTTAGAGGGAGGAGGCTTGGCTATCCTGAAGGGGACTTAAACCAAAAAGAAAAAACATCTGAGGCAAGTCTTAGGAGTACAGGGGCTCCTGATGGGCAATTAAACTTCCACAAAACTTAACTCAAGGAAGAATGTTTCACGGTACATTTATATACTTTTTTTTCCCACCGTGTTTTTCAGATTTAGCTTACTCTGAATTTGAAGGGTTATCAATTAAGATATGGAATTAGGTTTCCACTATGTTTTAAATGCTTTAAAATGCTTTTACACAGCAACATGTTAATAATGGCTGAATTGGCTTGCTCAGTACTAGGCGCTATTCTAGGCTCTTATGTTCACAGTCTCATTTAATCCCCACAAATATGCCAGAAGGTAAGTGTGATGGCTAGTGGGCACGCATGCACTGTATCTGGGCTACCTGAGTTCACGTCCCCATCCCTCAGCCACGGGCTGTGCAACATTGGCCCAGTCACCAAATCTGTTTGTGCCTCAGTTTCCTCAACCGGAAAACAGGGATATGACAGTGGCTTGTTTGTAGGGTTGTTGCGCAGCCTGTAATCATAAGCATTGTATACATATTTAATATTATCTCGGTTTTTACAGATAAACAGAAGCACAGAGTGATCAAAGTAACTTTTGCTTAACATTTCCCAGTCTGTAAAGTGGTACTGAGATCTGACCCCAAACATCTTAACTCAAGAGCCTGAGTTCTAACCACTAAACTTTAGGGACACACTTGAATATTTCAATGAGGTATTATGCTGCAGATTTTGACCCAAGAATGCTTGTTAAACCACTTCCAGTTCTGAAAGGAATCCAAGTTGTAGACAAAAATGCCCAGTAGAATATTGAAAAAATTAGACTGGGTTTCAAGAGGCCTGGGTTTTATTTCTGTCTGGCATAGAGAGTGGATTACCCGGGCTCCGCGCCTCAGGCTTCCTCATTTGTCAGCAAGGGGGCTGGAGTAGGAAAGCTTCTCTATGACTCAGATGCCATGAGATACAAACTTTCTTGTGCTTGAGCGAACAAAAAGAGATATTGGATACTTCCTGTGTCACTTTATTATAAGAATTTTTTCAAGTCCATTAATCACGTGCAGTTATACTGAGAGGCCACTTCCTCAAGATGACCACCTTGAACAAAATGCATGGGTTCCTCCCGAGTGACTGAGAGCTCCATCTTTCAGGACGCCAAGCTGGCACTGTGACTTTGGGGCAAGTCAGATGAATCGGTCCTGAATTGTGGATTTGGACTTTAGCCCCTGTGATGGTCAAAGCTATATCAACTTGACTGGGCCATGTGATGCCTAGACACAAATGTGATTTCTGGCTGTCTGTGAGGGTGTTTCTGGGTGGCATTAACTTTTGAATTGGTAGACCAGGTAAAGCAGATTGTCCTTCTCAGTGTGGGTGGACCTCGTCCAATCGCTTGACGGCCTGATTGCTCCGCCTGCCTGACTGCTGAGCTGGGACAGTGGTTCTTTCCAGCCTTTGGACTTGGACTGAAATGTCAGCTCTTCCTGGGTCTTGAGCCTACCAGCTTTAGAACTGGAACTTACATCATTGGCTCTCCTGGTTCTCAGGCTTTATGTATATATTCATTCTCCTATTGGGTTGTGTTTCTCTGGAGAACGCCATTAACTTTGCTTAAAAATTCTCCCCACCAGCTCTCCATCTCACCTTTTTAAAATCCCATCACTCCTTTGCTACTGACGGTCTTGATTTTCCTGTTGCCGTAAAATACGGTTGTCCTCTTGGGGACCTAATGAAAGATTTGGGGCAGCATTTGGTCTCTCCGTCATTAGTCCAGTCCTCACAGTGATTCTCACACCTGGCCTGAACTCAGACATCACATGGTATCACACTGGTCCTCAGCCCTCATAATCCATATCTTCCTTGCCCTAATTCAGACTGTGACTTAAAGATCTCCTTTAGGCTTATGGTACTAAGGCAAGTGATGTCTATACCACTAGAGAAGCGACTGCCTTGTTTATAGGTTAATAAAACTCATTCAAAGGGCACACTTGAAGTCTGTAAATATTTAGGTTTTCAGTCAGAAAGGAAATAGATCTGTCTATGTTTGATGATAAGACTTTTGGAACAAATAAGACTTAGCCAGTCTATGCACAGAGTAGCAGGATATGTGCAGACAATTGTGACAGGGTCCCGATGCAGTGTGTCCTGATGTGATGTGCTAAAGAAACACCACACGGGAACAGGGCTGGGAGAATGAAGAGGCCAGTCTTCCATGGAAGGCGGGGGTCGCCAAAGGAAAAGGCCAGGCAGACAGAGCATAAACAACAGGCTGCCTTTTGGAGACTGGACAAGTGAGGGAGAGTGAGCCCATAAATGACTTGCTCATGCATTCCCAGGAAGGCAGTGAAGGAACTGTAGCTTGGGGTCTCCCTCTCACCCCCCCCAACACTAGATGATTTAAGAACCTGAGGCAGCCTGACATTCTAGCCTGCATAATTATGCCTGTCTAGCATCTACTAAACTGGCATGTTTTGCGATTAAATTACTAGATAGTGTCTTGAAGGTGATTTAAATTCTTTGGAGCTAGAACCGGTCTGGAACTCTGTCAGAAATTGTATGTCTTATCTCAGCCTCCCAGTACCTAAGACAGTATGTGGAAAAATAGTGGTTACCTCATACATTCTTACTGACTGGATTTAAAAGTCTGTGGGACATCAAAACAAGTATCACTAGTCTTATATTTGTGGACTTACGATCAGAGACTTGACATTCATTATTTCTCCATTTTTTCATTTTTCCATATTCAAAAGTTAATTTGGAAGACACTAGTTTACCTTATTCAAACATGTCTCTGACACAAACCATTCTTTATCAAAGACAAATGAAGACTTTTTAAGTTTTGAAAGTTACCAGATTATATACCAAATTATAATTCATACTTGACCCCTGCCCATAGATATAACCAGTAAAGGCTCATTAAATTAATCCACAAATATATTGTATAGCAGCAGGCATAGTCAACCTTACACCTTACCAACAATCTATTAAAATCGATTTCAAGTGGATTCTGGGTACATTATTACATTTTTTAAAAATAATAACATCCCTTGGACTGGCCCTTTTCTCCCTTTCACCAGAGTTGTTTATTTAAAAGAAACAGCTCAGCTAGACTAATGAAAAGAGTGTGGGGTGAGGATTTTTGCTCTGTGTCTTTGTGGAAGGTCCAGGGCCTTTCACAGTTACCTATAGCCTGTGTCAGGGGATCGAGAACATTCTTTGCAGACTTGCTTGCAAGTGCCCCCTGCCTGACTTTTGCTTCTTGATCTGACCAGGACTCTGCCTAGACTGTGCAGCTGTGTGTTCACACGGACTTAGCGTCCAAACACAATAAAGTTCTTCCCGCTGTAGAAGCTGCAGCTTATCTGGAAGGGGGAAAGAGGCCAGTGATAGAGGAAGAATGAAGCTCGGGGTCCGTGACACTGGAAAGTTTAATGGCATCCGATTCCAAGCCATATTACACTTTGGGTCTGTTGTGCATAAAACATTCACATAAAACATTCCTCGCCTTTATTCTTGATTTTTGCTTACGCGTTTGTCCTCTGGGAGGCTGTCTTCATTTGCTCGTCCACCCATTTGTTCATTCATTTTGCGAGTATTTATGAAGCACCTGACCCTGTGTTTGTCACCTGCTAGTGAGCTTACAGCAATACATGGTGCTCACTTTCCCAGCATTTATGGCTTGGACACAAGCAGTCGCATTGTCATGCAGTATCATGAGAGCATTGTATTTTTAAACACACGTCGAAAAAGAGCCCACATACAACAGACTGATTTTCTTAATTCTCTCCAAAAAACTCTGGTTGGTTGCTGACAAGCGATGGAATTTCCTACCTGCATCCCTGGTGGCATTTAAAGGTGGGCATAGCTTTATCGGGACTAACTGACTGAAGCTTCTCGTGTCGCAGGCAGGATATGGGAATGTTTGCAGGTTTCTCTTTAGGAATTAACTGTGAGAGGAGTATCCTAAAGGTTGATCGATCTAGAAGAACACTTGGTCTGTGGGGAGGAGGCAACTGGCCCCTTTGGGGTCAGCTCAAAGTAGGTAGTTTAATGAAAGGATCATTGGGAAGAATCCTTTCCTGAGTCTTCTTTTGAAAATCCGGCTGTTAGGCGAAGCATAGCCCAGCAGGTCCACGTGGGAAAGATGGGCCAAGTTCGTGAAACTCGGGCCTGGCCAGCATGCCCAGCAGGGGCTGTCCACCACGCCGGCCCCCTCCCTGCCTTCTCAAGGAATCTTTCTGGTCCAAACAAACGCCGAGTGTCCTGTTTCTCAACGCCCTTGCCTCTCTTGACCTTGTTTCTTCCCTCCTTACCACCTCTTGCTCCATCTCCTCCTTAACACTTCTCTCTACTTCCCCTTACTCTCTTTTCATGTCCCTTCTCTCTTTTTGTGTGTGTGTCTCTTTTCTCTCCCTAGCTCTGACGTTTTCCCTCTCAAACTCTGTCTCATAGTTTTTAAATCTGAGAAGATAAAAATAACCCATGTTTCAAATCTGTAGATTTTTAAATAGTAACTATTCCTCAGGAGGTGAGCCCGGTGCATCCCTGCTCCATTGCTCTCTGAGCCTTTATCCTCACATCTGGCTGAATGCCAGTGTGACAGAGACTCAGAGATCAAAGTGCTCCCCAGACCGTCTCAGCCCTGCCAGCTGCACCTGGAACTTGCCTTGCCCTGTGCAGTTAGCTTAGCCTGGAGCCAAGCCTGTTCCCTGAGATTCAGCTTTTTCAGACCTGGTTGTTCAAGGCCGAAGGGAGAATGACATCAGAGTGATTTCACCCTCGAAAGGAATGAGAACTCCAGGACACTGTCATTTGGACTTGATTCAATGAAATAGCAAGTCAGCAGTCACACCTCATGTTCAGGTGTCTCCTTGCAGGCTGTTGCTTATCCTTGTCATGTTCCGTGTTCCAGGTAATAGACAAGATGGTATACTTATAACCCGTCAGGAGGGTACCAAGGGTCAGAGAAGGTCAGCGATTGCACACCATTAGGTTAAAATGATCCTTACAGAACCAAGATACCTTGTTTTTATTTGATTCAGAAGTGGACTCTGACACCCTACACATTTTTAAAGAGTCATCGCCCTTCTGCTTTGTCTCCCCCAACCGCACCTAGAAAAGCTGGGCTGCTACACAGTGGACTGTCATCGGGGCCTTCCTGTCTCCCTTCCTTCCATACAGCAGGCTGCAGGAGCATACCTGCTAAAACCCATTGCCTACGGGGCACATCTGCATTCGTGATCAAGGCCATAGGCCCTCCTTTTCTGGGCCTTGACTATCTTTTCAGCATCATCTTTCCTACTACTGAAGTGATCCCATTCTCTTCCATCTTCCTGGGGTGCCTGCTCACCCTTCCCTGTTTCTTATCTCTGTACCTCTGCTCACCCTGCCCCTTGGCCCGCAGTATCAACTGACTAATCTTTCCCAGCAAAAATAACATCTCCTCCAGGAAGCCTGCCCTGCTCTCTGGGGAAGAGTGGTTCAGAGCCCCTCCCCTGAGCCCTCATAGTGCCCTGTGCATTTCTCCATGACTGCCCTGAGCAGGGAGCCTTATAGTCTGATGTATATCTGTTTTTCCCACTAGACTACAAGTTCCTTCAGGTATGGACTGTATCTTATTCATCTTGTATCTCCTGCACTTTGCGTTACTTCTGACACAACAGTTCCAGCTCAATTGATGCTTCTTGAATGAATGAATAATCGGGTGTTTTATAGGAATAAAACATGGAAAGTTACAGGAAGCATCTCCTGTAGGGCCATAGATGATTGCTCCCATTAAAAAGAGGCTTAAGATTGATGGTGTAACTTTAAAAGCACAAATTTTTTTAAAGAATATTCTATTTGGTAGCATTTAATTAAGAGAGAACTGATTTTAAACACTGTAACAGAGGAAAGTTCTTCATTTTCTCATTGGCTAATGGGTTACTTATTTCAACTCTCAGGGTTTGTGCTTTATAGAATTCTCTGGGAGTCCCTAAGAGGACCTTCTCAGATAACGTGCCCTGTTCCTAATAAGTGATGGGTCCTCACCTTACACCTAACCTGTTGGTTTAAGCAAAAGTGCTCTCCTAATCATTGAAACTGCAGTGACTTCTTAGAGAAGATAAGGAGCGAGAGGGAGAGAAACCCACCATCATCAGAAACAAACCTACAGAAAGGAGAGCCAAACCAAGTGCCTCATCCTAGTGGGACCCTCTGAGCAGGTCACAGCCTCACGGTTCCGGCTGGGGGACTGAAGCATCGGTGATGACGCTGTCTAGCTGTCTCCGGTAGCTTTGGTCACACCTGAGCAGAGGGGAGCCCCCTGGTGCTCGGGCTTGATTCCCTTTAATGATTTCTGTCCTGTTCCTGTGAAGGTAGCAAACGCATACCAGGCGCATGAGCATAATGGCTGTTTCCTTGGAGGAAACAAGGTTCACCCCTTCACTGGCCGGGGAACATAGGCATGGTGCTGTAGAGAGATTATTGGTGCAGCCTGCAGACTATTTTTTTCCTCGGCAGGGGCTGCACTGTCCAAACCCACTGGAACCACCTTTCGATTTAGATTGGGAGTTTGTTTTCTCTAACTTAGATGTCTGTTTGGGAAATCTCATGTGAATCCTCTTTTTCCATTGATATTCCTGGGCTCCAGTTTTTCCATCCATAAAATGAGACAGTTGTCATAGAAAATCTTAGAAGTTGTTTCCAGCTTTTAAAATTCCTCGGTTTATCATTCTGTCTCCTTTTGTTATTCTTATTTCAAATTCCCAAATCATTATTTTTAAATTTGTGTGAACCGAATTGGCAAAAACGGCCTTTGGTTCCACAGGTGAACGGCAACCTCTGTGTTGGAAGGATAGTGGTCAATTGTGAAGAGTAAATGATAGCGACTTTCAAGGCCAGTAACTGAGGAATTACAGGAAAGTGTTGAGTCATCTGCCAACAAAGCTGCTGCAACCTGAGATGGCTTTAGTGCAAAGAATATTTATACGCTGGGTTTCAGAATAATAATTCAAATGCTTAAGAGCCTCATCTTGTGATGTTATCACAAGAATGTCCAGACGATGTTTTCTTAACTCCAGGAAGAGCGATTTGGAAAGCTGGCTCTTGCCACATGTGTCCAGCTGCATGTTTAACACTCTTGGAAAAAAACTGTTCTATAAACGTGGAAATAACCAGGTCCGGATGCTTGAAATATGTTCATTTATTTGCTTACAGTTGTTAAGACTTGTATATACAAGAGCCCCAAATTAATAAACACTATGAAATTTGCTGTTATCATAAACCCAGCAACAATATTTTATTTGTATCATAGGGTATTATTCTGGAATTTCACCCTTAAATGTTTTGAAATGATAGAAATTTGAACCAAGTTTAATTAGAGTGCATGAAACATCGCTCAGAGTTCCATCGTCAGCCAGGCTACGGATTTAACAACCTATAAAACTTTCTACTTTTCACAAATTAAATATTGCCACTTGAGAATATACCCCTGCAGGAGATTGCCTCTGTGTTGAATGCCCTGGAGACGTATCTCCACGCTTGTTGCCGCTGTGGACTCCTTCTTTCTGGAGCGTTCTACTGTGTGTGTCTGGGAATGGCATATGAGGACGAGGCCAGGCGAAAACCTCCTCTTCTCCCCCTCCACTTCCTCCCTGTCCCTTTCTGCTCACGCACACTCTATGCTCACCCCGGAAAAATGCAGTGCGACTGGCATGGAGACACATTGTTGTTCCTCTTTGAAAGCCTCAAGGTGCTGCCTAGAGAGGTCATAGCCCGAGGTCACTGCCATTTCCCATTGTGTCCTAATCCCATCTCGGTAGCCGGCCTTTACCTGTGTCCTGTTCTCTGGACACCATGGCAGCAGAAAGATGTCCTTTTCATCTGGGAGAAATGACTCACCCGAGGAATGTATGGCACTTGTTTTGTGCAAGGGTAGGTTGTGCTTTCCAATTCAGTGTCAAGGGCGAGAGCAATGTTCTCTGGGCACCTAAACTCAGGTTTACCAACTCCTTCCTGCCACTGTGGTTTCTTACTATTCAAATTTACGAATCATAAAGGGAAGCTCATGGAAAAATCTTTTTATAGAAATGAACGTATTGTTTCTATCCCTGCCTATCTATTTTGGGGTCAGGGAGAAAGGGAAGATGTAATGCTCTGTCACACATTTGAAGCATACACACAGGATGCGGGCTCTGATGTGAACTCTTATATCCAAAACAGGTAGCTTTTTCTGACCGTCAACAATAATTGGGACTTTTAAAGTCATGGGATGAACTCAAACGCCAAACTGCCCCTAACTAATTTTTTTAAAACATCATTGAAAATTATGATTATTTCAAGAGTAAGTTTTAGTTATGCACCCAGAGGAGAGAGCCACCCCTTGGCTAGAGACAACGCTGACAGGCAACAGGACAGTTAATGCCTCAGCATGTCCGACATTCACCGCACGCTCCCTGGAGCTCATGTTTTCCTTCTTTTGTCAGGTTGTTGGAAAGCCCGGTGTCAAAATGACTGAGCGCTTTGACTGCCACCACTGCGAGGAATCTCTCTTTGGCAAGAAGTATATCCTGAGGGAGGACAGCCCCTACTGCGTGGCCTGCTTCGAGACCCTCTACGCCAGTACCTGCGAGGAGTGCAGGAAGCCCATCGGCTGCGACTGCAAGGTACCCGGGCCTCCCCGGGCAGTGCCTGGGAACTCCTGGGCCCCTCTCACTCCCCAAGAACCAGGGTCCTCTCTGCATGCTTGTGCTGAAGTCCTGATCCTCATCACCTATTGAAATTCCATCTTGGGCTCCCCTGGATGAGCTTGGACCCTGCCATAACCTTTCTGAGCCTCTTCCCTCTGCTGGTTTGGTCTCTGCCCACTCCTGATTCCGTAGCACTTGGTTAGTGTTTTACCAGGACATTTGTGCTGAGCATCCTATGTACACTTCTGATATTCTAGTGATTTGTATTCTTGTCCCACCTCCCACCCCACCTCCCAGCCCTGCAGCTTTCTTGACGGCAATGCTCTCTTACTCCTGTTTGCCTCCTGCTGACTCACGAAGAGCAGGTGCTGCTCAGTAAATATTTGATGAATGAATGTGCACATGAGTGAGCCAGAGCCCACTCCCAGATAGTTGCACACAAGAAAAGCAGGAAATGCATTGGAATATTGGGGGCTCTTTTCTCTTTAGTGGCAGAAAGTCAGAATTTGTATTGTTTCTTTTTCAAGGGGAAAGACACGTGCATAGGAATTCCCAGCTTTCCTGCTGTGGATGGCGCAGCAGGTTCAACCGAGGCTACCGGTCCTTTATGCCAGGGGACTGGGGTTGAGCATTGGAAACCCTGGCCTGTACTTCTCTATACATCCTTAGTCCAACCTGGTCTAGCGAAGGATCCCCCAGGCAAACTGTCCACATCTCTAAGATCACTGATAGCTTCTCCTGCAAAACAGCTGCTGAGACACAGTTGGCAAGCACGTTAAGTAATTGTCATCCTGAGAGCCACAGATTTGGTACAAAATGGTGTCACTTTGGAATCTCTAAAGGAATTCCCAGATCATGGACTCCAGGGCAATTCGTGGCACTCCACTGTCTCCTTTCTGCTGTCCTTCCTTTACACTCTTGGGATTTTGCCACTCTCTTCGGTGGTAAGAAATATCAATACATAACTGCTGACTGATTGAGTCAAGCTGTGTCTACAAACACGTCCAATGCATGTTTCTTATATTTCTTTCTTTCATTACATCATTCCCAGGACAGTAAGCTATGGGTTGCTAAACATTTAGTGATAATGGAGGAATAACGTCCTTCTTGTGCTGAAAGAGGCCTTTGTGCTGAGCAGAGACCGATGGCCACTAGAAGCCAAGCTGGGCCTTGTATGTTTTGGCTTCAAAACGGAAGTGTAAAAGAAATGAAACTCAGCAGTCATTCTGTGTAAACTTTAAAATGTTCAGTGGTTTGGCCACATGAGCAAAAGGTAGCCAGTCTTGCTAGCCTAAAAGTTGACACGTTCCTGTCTCCAGCTTTGTCTGATGATGTCTCACTGTACCTGATGGGCATTCTGAGTCCCTCTTTGTTTATTTACTAGTCCAAGTATAACAGCTAAGACACCAGATTGCCCTGTTCCAACCCAGGCTCTGTGGCTCACTTGCTGTGTGAACTTGGGCCAATGACTTGACCCTTCTATAGCTGTCTTCACATTTTTAAAATGGATATGAAACAAGGGTGCCTACTTCACAGGGTTATTACGGTATGCAGATACCAAGCCCTGAACACTCTAAATGGCAGCTGATGATGTTACTATAAACTCCAGCCTCCACTCTTATTCTAATCGCTTCCCTATTTTTTCTGTAACATGTTCCCTCCACACACCTCTCAGAAGCTTTGCCCTCTCTCTTTATCAGTTTTCATTATAGAAACATCAATAAAAATGTCCTGTTTGAGGAAGAACTAACAGGTAGAGAAAAAATTATTTTTCAAAAAGCTTTACCTGGAAAAGTCTTAAGCAGGTGAGAGGTTCAGCTATTATTCTTACAAAAAACATCCTTAGTTTAAAGGAACTGTTTTGGATATTTGGGGCTAGTCATCCTTGACGGGTGACTAACGTAAAGACAGAACAAAAATCACATACCGTTTCTCCAATATGATTTAGTGGAAAGACCCATAAAGCGCCTTATCCTTCAGCACAAACTTTATGAGCCAATAAACAAGAATCCCCCAAGTGGGGCCAAAATCAACATGACTGCTCCAAAGTCAGGAGTTAATCATGCTGAACTTTTCAACCCAGATTAACGGTTTACTGTATGTGGAGTTCTGCCACGTGATTTTCTACATTTAGGAAGAAAAAGAGATGCTGACTTGAAATGAGTTCTTGCCATTTGGGGCTTTTGAATATTTAGACTGATTTTATGGACTTTCAGAAATAACTGCGTAGTTGACTTTCTGGAGGAAGCAGCGATAGGAAAAAAAAAATGTTTCTGTTACTTCAGGAAGTAAAGTTGATGTCCTGGCAGGCAGGGCACTCGAGAGTGCAACTGAACTGACAGATCTGGTGGCTGTTCTCTTTTCTTAAAATAGCATAGGCACCATGAACCTCCCTTAACTCTCCCTCTGAGGACATGGGTATGTGTATAATTTAAAAATATTGGCAAGCCTATAGGAATTAGGCTAACTTTGTGGGTACTGATTGCCTCTCAAATGAGGTAGACAAGACCTCAGGACCTGTTTCTGTAGTTAGTTTACATGTTTGAATGTCAAATCTGTGCAGTCACTCAATTACATTCTTTACTTCAATGTACTTTCTCTGAGAAAATGCTGTGATCTCAAAAGGTAGGAACCAGTTATTTTCATGGCCAGTGGAATAGTTGAAAACAGGCAACACAGATAAAACTTCATGATCCTCCAACATTACGAAGTTTCTGTTGGACATCTGTAGATGCTAACAAAATAATTTTTAGCCTGATTATAGATGTTCTGTGGGTGGTTCTATCTACTTATATTCTGGGCTTCAAAAATTCAAAAAATTAAAGAAAGAGAGGCTGGCCAGTAGCTCCAGAGATGTTTGTAAGTCACATGCATTCATCTAACCAGTGACTTGTACAAAAACTCTAGACCATATGTCTGGCTCTGATTTCAAATTTTCCATGTTTGTGGGAGCAGGATCATGAAGTCAGATAAGCCACCAGTCCCACCCATGTGCCCTAGAAGGTCCTGGGAAGAGGAAGAAATAGTAATGAATGAAAATCCACCTGTGAGTCTAAAACTCACATTCAGGGCTGGCTTCTGATGGTTGCAATGAAAGCTACCACACTCTGAGAGGCTGCGTTGCTCCAGGAGCTGGGAAATGCTTTAAGCACACGCTCTGAAGTCTATACTCCTTGTAACACCCCTCAGAGAGAAATGTTTCTCATTCCATTTTGTGGAGAAGCCACTGAGGCTGAAGTTGGGGATCTTGCCTGGGTTACAGGGTTGGGGGGCACTCGAATTGGAATTTGAACCCAGATGCGGTGGTTCCTGACCCATGTGCTGGACTGCCTGCCCTGCATAGCCTCTGATGGGACACTGTCTTGTGACTGTCAGGTCAGGTGCTGATCGGGCTAGTGGTCAGTAGAGATAGCTGCCTGGCCTCTATCAGGTGACCTCAACAAAAGACTCCCATTCTCCTGGGCCCCTCCAGATGGCAGTGACTGTGCCACAGAAGTGATGCTCAATTTGTTGCTAGGACACGGTTTCCAGCTTCCTAGTTAATTAAATGAAAACAGCGAATCAATGATCAAATTGGCCCACGTCCACCCATCAAACTAGACAAGTTTTTCAGTTGCCATTTGGGAAGTTCTTAGAGGACAGAAAATTTGGGGGCCTTTTGGCAGAAAGCAATGAGGGAAAATCTGAAATAGGAGGCCAAAGCTTTTACACACTCAGGTTAAATCTAGACACCCCTGTTTGATTTTTAGAAGACTTCCAACCAAGGCCGGCCAAGGGGGTGTAGGGTCAGATTGAGAAACTGGTTCACCCTGTGAGACGCGGGCCTCTCCTGCTGACCTCACAAAGTCCAGCTCTCCTACTTGACACTTTTTTATTTGTTGAGGTGACTTTTAAGTGCTTAACAAGTGAATCGCCTTTTTAGAGTTCCTACGTAATTTGTCCACAGAGTTTGGAAAGAGCACTAAAAAAAAAAAAAAAAAAAAAAAAAATTATTTATTTAGACATCTTCCTGTAAGAGAAAAGTCTGTTTCTAAAGGGAATTGAGTAAAGCAGGATCCTCAGAATTGCGAACAAAGCTGGCTGGATGGGTAATGTAAGAAGGACCTCTCAGTCCGTGAAAACCCAAGGGCCACCTGCAAGGCATGCCCACCAGGTGCACAGCATTCGGCAGTGACACCATGCCCTCCGGGATGGAACTCAAGGCAGGCTTGCCTGGGTCCACCTTCAAGGAGCTATGTGACGCCAACAACTTATGCCACCTCTGAGCTTTGGTGTCCATGTCTGAAAACGGGGTTGCCCATCTCTGTTAACTGAGTTAACACAGATGGAACAGTGCTCCACGGTTTCTGCCATCATCTCTTCTTCTGGACCCTTTGTTCTTATAGATTTGAAAGAATATACCAATGAGAATATAGTAACTTGACATTCTCATAGACCATCTTTTCCAAGTACCGAGCGAGCATGGCTGAGACTGAGCATCCATTTATAAACTGTATGGATCTGAGGAGTGTTTGGTTTGGGAAATCTCTCAGCCCAGGTGGCACGGTATGTAAAGGAGGAGTGGGTGCGAGCTCCAGCCTGGCTTTGGTCTTAAGTCACACCGTTGCCCAGAGCCACCTGCAGTTAGCTGAGGGGCTGAGGGGCCTCCAGACCCCTGACTCCACCCCATGGTTCTGCTGAAGTCTCTAGAGGGCCACGTTCGGAGCCAAGTGACCGGCACTGCCCATATTAGGAATGTTTCTGAAATGGAAAAATGTAAAATCTGACAGGAAGTGTTTGAGCCTAATCTTACATTGTTTATCAACGTTTTACTGCAATTTATGGCATTTCTGTGAGCACAGAATTAGCCTTGGTATTTTTTCTGGGTTGTGTAAGATTAATTTTTTTTCCCTTCTTCTTTCTCTCTCTAGAGGACTTTAAAACTAGGACATTTCTAGGACATCTTAAAGTTCTTGAAATTCTGTCAGCAAATCCGTACTTTTTAACCTGGGACTTCCAGCATCTAAATGGTGTCTCCATTATACTCACCTTTAGGGCCCGCGTGGTGGGCTCCACACATAACAGAATTGCCAAGGCTAGAGGAGACTACCTCGGCGCTAAGAGCCAAAACTAAAGCTCCGTTTGGAGCTGAGAACACAGGAGAGGAAAAGGGCCATTGGCCACCACGTCTTCACAGATTATCATTCAGAGCGAGATCTGAAGCTTGGGTTCAGGCACAAGGGTCTACTCAACCATAATCTAGCCTCCTGACTCCTCAGCTCCAAGGAATCACGTGCCTGAAACCCTGCCTGCCTCACGCCGAGACTCTGGGGAGAATGTCATGTTGGCCAGAAGCCTCCGCCTGTCCTAAAAAAGCAAAGCTGGTAGTATTTAGTTACCTTCCTCTTGCCATAAAGTCTTTTCTCACTTCCTACGTATTGCGGACTTCACTAAGAAGTGAGTCCAGGAGGAATCTGTGACATGAATTTATTAACTCAGACTACATAAGAGGGCGCAAACTGAGAGCCTGAGCAAGAGAATCAGAGCGCCCCAACAGAGTAATTAGTTAGATGAGGGTTTCCATATACGAATTTGAAGAGGGTGTATGACACGGGATCTCTGTGGTGTGTGTTAGCTGCGGGTGGCGCAGGAGTTCCCTTCCGCCAGCATCACTCGTGCTGGGGACCCTTGCAGAGCAGGTGGTGTTGGAGCTGGGCCTCACAGCTGAGTGGGATTTTGCCTGTTGGAGGGGTGGAGGGGGAAGAGCTTTCCAAGGCAAAGGCCGGCCCTGGAAAGGGTGTGCAGAGGTGAAGGGGGACTAGAGCAGAGGACAAGGCTGGGCAGGCACATTGGGACGAACGTGTAAAGATGCCTCTGTGCCAGGCAAAGACTGTGAACAAAATGTATCCAGTCCTGTCAGGTTACTGAGGCCATAGGGTGTCACAGAGAACAGCCCGCAGCTTTTAGCATCATTATGTTACATTTGCTCATGTATAAAATAAGAACAAAACCTTATTTCATAGGGTTATCGTGTGGCTCAAAAACAGGTAAGAAGGGATTTAGAAAACAAATTTTAGATGTAAAAAGGATGAGGAACCTAAAAGCGCTGTGAAAGCAGAGAGGCCGTTACGAGCATGGTGGACTTCAGGTGAGGGAAATTCTAATCCATGTTACTATCTTCGTGAATATATGTAATTTCAGCACGTGATGCTTTGAGCAACTATTTTTCTCATCAGCTATGATCTGAATGAGAGCTAATACTAACGTTAACTGAGCAATTACAGTAGAGCGAGTTATATACACTTGGCATATATGCTTTACTAGAAAACTCTTATGTGTTAAAATGCTTTGCATGTAATAATTCATTAACTCGTTCGCAGCCAGTGGTAGGTACTATTGTTGCTACTTTACAGATGAGAAATCTGAGGCAGAGGCAGATTAATTTATCTTGCCCTTGGCTATGTATCCGGTAGGCGGCAGAACCAGGATTTGAATCTAGAGCCTTGAGTTTAAGCAGTAGGATAAAACACATCAGGCGTTTTGGACACCCACTCCTGCTGCAGCAGATGTGGACTGAGTGACCCAAGGCCTCCCACCCTGCCTGCATGGCAGTGCCTCGATGTCACCAGCTGGAGCAGGAGGGCGGGCCAGTCATATCCCCACTGAGGACCCACCACCAACCGTGAGGCAAGTTTGTTTAAAGACTATTTTTATTATTGCATACTCTGATATTTAAGAGTGTGGTCATAGGTTGATATTCACTTCAGGGAAAATATTTTGTCAGAAGGTTTTGAGAAATTATCAAACATCCTTAAGTGAACAGTTCAGGAGCTGTTGTATGACTGCGGACATACGTGAGTGTGTGTGTCCATGCAAGAGAGGTAGACTGAGAGAGAGAAATCGTGCGGGTGAGTTACGATGGCCCCAGGAAAGGAAGCTGAGATAACTCAACCCTGGTCGACTAAAAAGGCATCTGGTGGGCAGGACCCCTGACCCAGGTCTCCTGGGGGGAGGGTGGATGAGAAGCATTTCCAGGCATGTGCTCTCCACCAGCAGCCAAGGTGAAATGTCTGTACCACACTTGGATTTAGTCCAACGAGTCATTTCGAGGAAGGCAGCAGCTCCTTGGGGCACTGGATGCTGAGAGAGAAGGAGTGACGGCAGGAAGCATGGCCTTTAGAAGGTCTGGAGGTCTTGCATTGATGCTTAAGGTCTAGTAAGGACATGCCAATGATACCCAAATTTAGAGGGACACCACCTACTGTCCAGTGTCTGTGTCAGCAAATCTGCCTTCAACCGTAGTCATTGTGCCTTCATGCCAGAAATATTAACTGTAGGAAAAATGGATTTCTGCAGGGCTTTGATCCACGAGAACATTTTAAAATTAGTTTTTTCTTCTCTGTTCAGTCATGTTAATCCCTTGGCTGTTCTTTCTTCATCTGGGGAGTCACTACCCAGAATGGAGACTGCGGTGACATCTGGTGGCTTTGCTCTCACGATGCCTTCTGTGAAAGTTCCTCCCTCAGTTTTTTTGAGGTCAGCCCAAAAGGGCAAATAGCCTTGAACTCGTATTTCCTTTCCTTCTCTCTGTCACTAACCAGTCGTAGCCCCTGGATGAGTAGTGCCGGCTCCCTGGGCACCAGCAGACCATCTTCCAGGAAGCAGGCCTCCGACACCCACTTTCCCCCGCCCCGATCCTCTGGGTCTCGGTTTCTCATCGCAGCCAGGCGGTGATTCATGGAACACAGAAAACATTTTGCAGCTTTTTCACAATAGCAAGCCTTTGTGAGGTGACTGGTCTGCACAGATGGAACCCAGCTAACTTCTGAAAAAAAGTGTTTTTCACCTGCTACATAATCAACAAAACCAATTATTTTATTTTTTTAATTGTGGTAAAATACACCTAACAGAAAATGTGCCATCTTAATCTTTTTTAAGTATAAAGTTCAGCAGTGTTAAGTACATTCACGTTGTTTGTGCCACCAACCCCCAGAACTCATCTTGCAAAATTGAAACTGTCCCCATTAAACAACAATTCTTCATTCCCTCCTCCCCCAGCCCCTGGCATCACCCTTCTACCCTCTGTCTATGAATCTGACTGCTGTAGGAACCTCATGTAAGTGGAACACTATTTGTTCTTTTGCGACTGGCTTATTTCACAGGGTTCATCCATGTTGTAGCATGTATCAGAATTTCCTTTCTTTTTGAGGCTGAATAATATTCCAGTCGAGTTACCATTGATGGACAGCTGAATTGCCTTCACCTTTCGGTTATTGCGAATGATGCCGCTAGGAATTTGGGTGTACAAATTCCCGCTTGCGATGCTTGTGGGCATACACCCAGAAGTAGAATTGCTGGATCATATGGTAATTCTATTTTTAACTTTTTGAGAAACTGTCATACCATTTTCCATTCCAAAAAATTTTTAATGCATTTACTCCACAATCAGCGTGACAACAGTGAGAGCTTGCTTAAAAACTTCAACTCTTCTCAAATTAGGCCGATTACCATTCTTACTAGACAGGTCTTTAAATGGCTCCTTCAGCTTTATTCACAGTCTAAACAAGGCAATGCTAAAATGTATTCGTTTGAGTATATAAAATAGTATCATTCCTGAATATTTTCAGTGGATATACATAGCTCTCATCAAGGGGAAAGTTTTTCACAGCAGAGAGCAACACAGACTCTACCAAAATTTTACCCAGTTGCTTTCCTGGAAGTAGCCTCTGAATCAGAAGAACTCGAACTTGAACCCTGGCTCAGCTACGTGCAAGCTGTGTGACTGTGGGGAAGTTACTGAACTTCTCTGAGCTTCAGTAATGATATTTGCCTTGCAGGGCTGCACAGCCTTGCCCTCACAGCATGGTCATAATTATCATCCCTGGTATCCCAGAAAGAAAGAAATAATGACTTCTTTTGGAAGAAATGATGTATGCAAAGTATGTGCTTTGCAATTTGTAATGAGTTTGCGTATAGTCACCAATTCAAATTAATGCAGTTTCTATCTATTTCATTTGTCAAAATAACCAGTAAAGCACAGATGATTTTTTCCCCTAAATTACTGAGAATACTTGAGGCTAGAAATGCAAGAGACAAGACAGTCTTCTGCTTCCAATTCATACACCCCTCAGTTTGGGTTCACAGAGGATGGAGAGAGGCAGGCATTGCAGTGAGCTGTCCCTTGGGTCCCCTGAGAGGGCAGTGCCCAGCTCAGAGGATCCCCAGGGGTGCTGGGACTCAGAAATACCAACCTCACAGAAACAAATTCATTAAATCCTGCACTGAGAAAACTCTAGGCCCGTCTCACCTTCATTCCTTATTATCTTGCGTTGACCATTACTCCACTCCCAGATGTCCCGAAAAGCAAGCTTCTCACAGGAATGGAGTGTGAGGGAGCCACGCAGGGCACACTCCTTCACAGTCACCCGACTGTGTTCAAAGGGATTCGACAATGATATGTATTTTTTTAATTCCACGAACTCAAACAGTGTGCAGAGAGATCACCAAATCAAATAACTTTAGTTTGGTTCAAGGTTCTGAGAAAGCATACGCACACCACAGTATTCAGCAAAAGAGAACTGTTTATTCTGGTTTGGGTTCCGAGTCTAGATGGCATTTTAGGTCTTTCTAAGGGAAATCCACTCATTTTTTTCAAAAACATCTCTCTCACACACACGCGTCACACACACATATACATGCTCATTCACTCCCACACACCTGTCTAAATAATTGCTCCAAACTGCAATGAGAAAAGGGCAGCCTAGCCTTACTCGTTTCAGCACTAGTGCAGGCATCAGTCCAGGAGCACCCACAGGCCTCGGCCCCTTTACTCTCTGCCTGCCCCTCAGATGTGGGCCGGGCCCCTCTACCGTGGTCAGACAGAACAGCTTCCAAGTCCCCTCCTGGCCCCTGACTGTCCCATGTGGTTGCATCGGCAGGACTTGTCCTACAAGGACCGGCACTGGCATGAGGCCTGCTTCCACTGCTCGCGGTGCAAGAGCTCGCTGGTGGACAAGCCCTTCGCTGCAAAGGAGGACCAGCTGCTCTGCACGGACTGCTACTCGCACGAGTACTCGTCCAAGTGCCAGGAATGCAAGAAGACCATCATGCCAGGTCAGGAACGCTCCCTCCGCCCCGCTGGTACCGCAAAGCATGCCTTCTCTCTCTTACCCACTACGTGCTGCGTCCGTACTCAGGTGGTTATTTCAGCAAATATGCATCATGTCCTGGCACAGGGCGCTGGGCGAGCAGCGAGGTGTCCATAGAGCAATGATCTGAGAGACACACCTGCCCCTCTGCCCACGTGGAGTTGATGTTCTAGACAGACAGATGGACATGACCTTCCAGATAGACCCAGACTTGACCGTAGCTGGGTCAGATGCCAAGGACAGTGATAAGGGGACTTGTCTGTTGAAGCGTGAGGATGAGGCTATGTCCTTCCTTGTTTAGGGGGAGGTTAGTTTGTTTTGTTTTGTTTCTTGTAGGAGAGAGGAATGTTTTATTTTGTTTTATAAAAAGAGCGAACAAAAATGTTTAAAAATGAATTTTAAAATACGTAATTTAAAAAATAAATCTTATTAGACACATATAGAAATGAGGGTAAGGAGAGTAACCACTGTGAGGAGAGCCAAAGATTTGGACCCTGGACGACAGAGAGAAAAGGATAGACACCGTGTGGCTGGTTCATCGGCCATCTATGGTCAATGCCGTCCTCTGCAAAGCAGAAAAGTGCGACCCCAGGGTAGACTTGCCAGGACTCCCAGTTAAACCTGAATTTCAGCTACTTTTTTAGTATCTGTCTCATTTGGAACCTTAAACCTGGATTCCCAGTGAGCCACATGAAACCAGGAGAGAGTCTGTCCAGGACAAGTGGCCTCACAAAGAACAGGGTAGGGTGAAGTGGTAACCAGACTCATGGAGCAGCAGACTGGTTGGGGTACAGACCTCCCTGAGTAAGTAGAGGACTGGAGGTGGGGGTGTCACTTAAAATGAGGGTCCTCAGGCTCTGAGGCCTCCCGCCAGGAGGGTGCTGACAGAGCTGCTCTGGAGTCGGCTCAGGCTGGCAGCAAACCCTCAGAGGGCTTGGGGCGGCATCCATACCCAAGACAGTCCCTTTACTAGGCGAGCGTCCCAAAGCCCTAGGAAGGCTTAGAACTAAGGGCAGACATCATAAGAGAATCTAACCTGTGTTAAGTAATCTGAGAAAGTATGGATGAAGTTTTAAAAAACTTGATCTAAAGAGTAAATCAACTTTGTGAATCTGACTTACAGTACAATTGAATAAGTTACTTAGGCTTCTGATTTTAAACTGAACATATCTTAATTGACAAACTGTTTTGACATGTAAGACCTCTTATGATTGATCATATTTATAAGTTTAATTTATTTCAACTTGAGGTTCAGTTTGTTGGTAGGATACTTAAAAGATCTATCAAATATATTAAATTTTTAAATGTAGTTTTAGGAGGAGCTCATTTCACTACATTAATAAAGAAAAGGCCCCTTGAAAGAGATTTTTTAAATTCACTGTATTCCTGAATGCAATCATAGATGTGTCATATGAACTTGAGTTGAGGGTTTTGCGTTTGTTGTCAATAGGTTGGATGCTAATTTTTAAGAACCAAGGCAGTCTGCTAAGTAATCACATTTCATACAGTAGCTGGGTTCACACTGTGACTTGAGGAGAATGAAAACTACAAAGATAGTTAGATTCCCGACTCTTTAGTGGAAGACTGATTGCCAAGCCCTGGAGCTTTTGTTTTATTTTTGCTTTGCTTTGTTTTTGGCAATGAAGACACTGAAGAGTTTTGAGCAAGAGAGCGACATGAGGGAAGTGTTATTTTAGGAAGATATGTTGGATAAGAAATGATAACTCTTAAAAAAAAGGCAAGGGAATAATTAGGCCTTCAGTAAGATGGTTCCTTACTGCTATTACATTTCTCTGGTTCAAACGTCTTAAAAATAACTGTGACATGCTATAAAAAGGAACGAAAATGGCGAGCGATGTCCCCACAGCAGCACTGGCAGTGCGTGAGAGGAGCCAGACCTGGAGCTGCCGCTGCAGCTTCCAGCTGTGGAAGGTCACGAAGGCCTCTAACCAAATGACGTTAACGCTGCCAATCTTGGACCCGAGGGGCCCGAATGTGGTGCCGACGGGAATGAGAACGGAAGCCCGCAGAAAGGTCCTGTCCCACTGGAAGTCACGTGCAGACACAGCAGCCCCGGTACAATAAGAACCATGAGATTAATTGGAAAACAAATTGAATCTTTACTAGGTTTTCACAGCAGGAGCCCAAGGAAGCTTCCATTGGTGACTCACAGGAGACTCCTTTAAATCCTCTCTCCATCTCCATTTCATAGTGCCCGCATCCACGGGCTCCCCAGACTCTCCTCAGCCGCTCTGCGGGCTCTCCGGTCCTGCTCTCCTCATCCCTCTGTTCACTTTCCGGGCTCATTTGATTTTTGCTTGTCTGTTCGCCCAGTGCTCTGCCCTTTTGCACGTAAACCCTGCGGGCGCCTCTGCTTCTCCGATTCTCCTTCCCTTCATTACCTACTTGGAGGCCCAGGTCAGGATAGGAGTGTTCCTGGGAGGATGGTGGACCCCAAGGAGAAAGACCGGGGTCGTGTGGTCATATAGGAGCTCCAGGGACTGGTGGGAGGTGCACAGGCCCACACAGCATCCGCAGAGGTGGCTGCTGAGCCTGCAGAAACAGTTGAGACATTTAAGAGAGAAGTTTGAGGTTCAAGTGCAAGTGGTAAAGAAGAATGGCCCAGTGAGGGCGCTTTGAATGAGAACTCAGTGAAATCTCACAACATAGAACTGCAAAAGCATTTGCAATTTTAAGCTTAGGTGGCCTTCAAGTTCACCTCTCAGCTCCTCAGTGAAGAAACCAGAAAGTTAAATGGCCACCATCGGCTACAGTGAGTGGCTGAGCTTGGATTGGGATCCTGTCCAGCGTTCCTGCTGTGCTGATGTCCAGGTGGCCTTCTGGACTAGGCACAAGAAAGGCAGATGGGCACGGAACTCACGGGCATGGATGCCACTAATTTCATTTCACTTCAGCAGCGGCAGTTAACTCCGAGGGTAGAAAAAGGAAAGCACAGAGAAGCCTTCGTGGCATGGGCATGCACAGCCTCACTAGCAGGGGTACAGCACCGCAGAGTTGGGTCACCCCAGTGAATCAGCTTGGTACTTGTGCAAATGCAGGGTCAGGGGCCCCGCCCTCGCTTTGCTCCTCAGTAGCTGTGCGACTTGAGCCACTTAGAGTTTTGGGGACCTTGGTCTCCTCTTCATCTCATTCCCCACCCCTGCCAGTCTGAGTTACTTTAAATTTGAAAACAACCTGGCAAATGGGATAGTGCGAAGTTTATTTCCTCCTGTGCCACCTGCAGGAGCACATTTCCTTTGTTACTCAGCCTGTTCCTCCAGCTACTTGAAGACCTCTTGAACTGTTTCCCTCTTCGCTGAGTGGTAAGTGAGCCACAGGACCTTTGAGCAGATCTGGTTTTGTTGTTCTCACTGTGTGTGCATCCTGGCCTCTCCCTCACTTTGGCGCCTCTTCCTTCTACTCTCAGCCCTCAGGGAAAGCTCAGAAACCAGCAGGGTTTGTTTTCTAGGCTCTTGTTTTGTGGCTCCAACATCTCACTGATCACTGTCGCTCACTGAGACTCTTTTTCCCTTTCTGACAACATTGGAGGAAAAGACCCACATCTCAGAAGTTTGTCTACAAGAGTGATTCTTGGAAATTATGTTAGTCTCAGTCTGGGGCTGTTTAAGACACTAAGACTTAGCACCAGTCATGACATAAAAAAAGACATGTTTCCTGGGTATTTAAATTTCCACCTGTCCTTGACTTCTGAGTTGGGGTGAGAGAGACAGACAGAGAGACAGACAAACAGATTGTAGCAAGGAATTGGGTCACAAAGTTTGGGGGCCAGCGAGTCCAAGCGCATAGTGCAGACCTGCAGGCTAGATGCTCAGGCAGGGTTTCTCTTTTGCAGACTTGAGAATTCCTTCCTACTGAGGGAAACCTTAGGCTTTGCTCTTAAGGCCTTCAACTAATTAGATGCAGCCCACTGACCCCATGGAGAATCATCTGCTTTGTTTACAGTCTACTGAATGGATTGTTAATCACATCTATAAAGCACCTTCACAGCAACAACACCTAGACTGATGTACAAGCAAACAATGGGCTGCACAGCCTGGACAAGTTGGTACATAAAATTAACTGTCACACTTTCCATTTTTCATGGTGTTTCCTGGAGAGAGAAAAAAAATTATCATCAGATAACACATAAAAATTGGACACAAGTGGTCCACAGTGTCTTCCATTAAAGATTTCGGTGAAAAATGTGTGGTAATCACAACAGCACAATCACAGCCGCCACCCACTGACCAGACACTGGCCACCCACCTACCACCACATTATGGCATCCTGTTTGTCCTGCACAATGTCCCCTCACCCCTCACCCTCATGTTACAGGTCCCAAAACTGAAGCCAAGAGTGGCTGAGGGCAGAGTGAGTCCCTGGTGGGTAACTGCCCAGCATCTGTGGGCCCCCTGTTGAGGGGGACAGGAACAAGGGTCAGGGCACACTTCACTGAAGGGCACAGGCAGGGAGAGGCAATGGTTTCCAGTTGTAGGTTGTCCCTGCGCTGAGGAAGTCTCACGCACTATTGTCTGTGGCTTCGGTAAACAATGTGGTTGGACATTTCCTTCAGTTCTACAGCCCGGCAGGCGTTTGCTTTGTGCTCAGTGGGTACGCACAGGCCAGCCAGGCTCCCGGATGCCTTCACCAAGTGAGAACAGCACCAGCAGTGACACAGGCAAGGAAAAGGAACAGAGGACACACGAGCTGCTTGAGATGGGGCAGTCCAGGGTGATGACACTTAGGCTCAGATCTGAGTGAGCTGAAGGTGCTGTCCGTGGGAAGACATGGGGGAGAGTCCCCTAAAGGAACACACCATGTACAAGGCATGGCGTAGTGAGCAAGACTTGCCCTCCAGGTGTGCATCCTTGGGGAGACTGACCTGCAGCCCCAGGAGTGTCCAGCTGCCATTGCCCAGACAATAAGGGACCGCAATGTGTGTACACAAGGCACAGCTTCCCAGAGCAACGACATCATTCTGAGATCAGGAGGCACGACATTAAATAGCTAGCATTTTAGGTGAAGACAAATGTAAATCTTAAAGTAGGATGTGAAATTTTCCTAAAAGTTTTGAAATTTCCAAGACATTTCATGATCCTGGCAGGCTGAAGAGGCGGGGCGGGGGGGCATTAGAATTTTTAGATGGGACTTTGGAGAGATCTGGCGAGTGCATGCTATGATGGAGGCTTGTGCCAAGAGCAGGAAGTCTGGAAAGGGACCCTCGGAGATGTCACATTTGAGCAGTCTTGAAGGATGAGCTGGATTTCAACAGATAGAGAAGTCAGGGAATGTCACTTCTGGCAGAAGAAATGGACTGGGCACCACAGGCAGGGTGTCTGGGAAAGCCTGGTGTGTACAAAAAAAAAGAAGAAGAAGAAGAAGAGGAGGAGGAGGAGGAAAAGGGGAAGGAGGAGGAGGAAAAGGGGAAGGAGGAGGAGAAGAAGGAGAAGGAGAAGAAGAAAGCAATCTTCCTTGCTTTGGTTGGATTTTTTAAAAGTGCTACAACAAAATCAAGATGCATAGCAGTACAGAGCATTGTATAGCTTTTGAATTTAGATAGGACAAGTGGTGGGTGCTAAATGAAGAAGTTGCCCTCTGGGCCCTCACCCTACAAAAGTTGGGTTTTTGACAGTAGTCAGGAAACCAGGGTTCTGTCACAGCCCACAGTGCTGATGTTCCAGATGCTGAGGCCCTGTTTGCAGAGGTTTCTTGCAGATGCACTACATACAGCCTCTGAGCAGGCTCACATTATCACTAATCCTTTATCAAGTTCCTGGTTCCTCACTTGCTTATTTGAATCAGAAAAAGATTCCTTCCATCTGCTGGAGAATCAGTCAGATCTGCAGATTCTATTGAAATAAGGAGTTGGCTGCCACCTGCTGGCAATCTTCTGCAATACTTGCCCAGGTCAGTGTCAAAGACACTTCTCAGATGCGCACCCTGTACCTTGGGCTAGAGGTGTGCAGTGGACTCCCTACTGGGGGCCGGACAGTTTCCTGGACGCTGGTATTGATATAAGACTTATTTCAGAAGACGCCAAGAATGCAGCTAGATGGTCTTGCTTGGGGATCCTTAGTGAGAATCATAATTGCCCTGTATTCATGATAAAATCCTTGAGCTGCGTGACCAGAGGGCAGATTGGAGATTAAAAAAACAAGTGGCAAAGAGGTACATGGGAAAATAAAACCCCAAAGACTAAAGTACGTCATTTTAGAATTTACATCAAAATTCTTCCACCTGAAATTAAGTTGCCTACTGTAATTTTCCTCATTTCAGGATTCATCTACCTGAATTCCGTAGCTTTGAAGGTCACTGTGCCCCCCCACCCCACAGAGTTCCCTGAGCACTTGATATACTCTACAGGAGGCGGTGCCCACATGTCTGATCTTGGAAGTACAGGAAGTTGAGAAAGTGACCCTCAAATGACATCTAATAAAATAATCACATAATGACTCAACACATATCCTAATTGCTTGAGTCATGGACGTCTCACCAGCCTTCCAACCAGCTTTGTCACTTTGATAGTATTATTTTTGGTCTTGGAGCTGAAGACTAGTTCATAGACGCCTGCACTATGCTGCCCATATTACCTCAGTGGGCTGCTACCCGGGCCCCAAGCAGGCCATCTGGCTTCTGAACTACCTTCCCATCGCTTGCTGATCCCAGGTGGAACTCTGTTTGCCCCTCTTTCTACAGTAGCCATCCCTTATGTGAGCCCAGGGGTTGGCAAAATTTTTCCATAAAGAACCAGATAAATATTGGCGGCTCTGTATGCCATACAGCCTGTGTCACAACTACTCAACTCTGCCACTGTAGCATGCAAACAGTTATAGATGATGGAAGTAAGTGAATGTGTGTGGCTACGTTCCAGTAAAACTTGAGCTATAAAGTAGGCAGCTGTCCAGCTTTGGCCGACGGCTGTGTGTAGCGTGCTGGCATCAGAACATTTTTGCTTCTTCATTCATCATGCTTCTCTTCCCCAAATCCTTCTTTACTTCTGCTTCATACCAAAGGTGCTTACATGCATATGTCTTGAACCATCTCTTTCTATAAATACGCTCACTTTTTTTTTGGTGAAGTATGGGGAAAACATCAATTAGCAAATATTAAGCATTTGTTGTGAATCTAGCTTGAGAAGGGGGCCGAGGGAGGGGGCGAATGAACCAAAAAGTGTTTTGGTTCTCTCAGACTTCTTCATCTATGAGAGAAATGATCTGAACATATCAAATAATAACAGTTATTCCAAAAAAGATTAGATATCACAGGATAAGTTCAGGAAATTACTAAATGGATGTACAAGTAATACATGTCGATTTTAATGAGAGCACTTGGCCCAGCACGTGAAACTGAGACGGGATATCCCAGCTTGGTCTACACCGTGGCTGCATGAAGTAAGCCAGCTCCTTGCTGAACAGGGCTTGAGATGTTAGGTTCCTTCACGCCCCATTTCCATCCGCCTGAGAAGCAGATGGTGTTTATTGACTGACAGGTCTCCCTGCTCCAAAATTCACTCTGAAGAGCTAGCCCGAGCTATAATTTACAATGCTGAAGGAGAGAGACAAATATTTTTTATGTCATGTTCATAATCACTTTGCTCAACAAATATTAGGTACAGATATTGTTCTAGGATCTGGGTGTATAGCAATGAATCACAAGACAGAGTCCTCGCTTTCTACAAAATAGAAATTATTCCCGTTTAGAGGAGAGCCTTCAAGAGCTAAAGTGACTTTCTGTGGTCACAAAACTAGATGGTGGCAAGTTCTCAGTGCAGACCGCTGGGACGCCAAGCCAGTCATTTCAACAGCGCTGCTCTGTTTTGACTCTCATGGCAGGTACCCGCAAGATGGAGTATAAGGGCAGCAGCTGGCACGAGACCTGCTTCATCTGCCATCGCTGCCAACAGCCAATTGGAACCAAGAGCTTCATCCCCAAGGATGATCAGAATTTCTGCGTGCCCTGCTATGAGAAGCAGTATGCCTTGCAGTGTGTTCAGTGCAAAAAGGTACCTGATTGTCCCTTGGACCTTGTACACTCTAGCCGGGGATGGGGAGTAAGGGAAAAAAGGTATGCCCCTAGGTCAGAGGCAGATCCTTAATAACCATTATCCAGTCGATTGTGTACTCTGTCCCCCGGGCTCTGTTAGGTTAGAGAAAGAAAAGGAAGCCCGCACATGTAGGGAGCCATGTCACTCCCGCCTGCCCCTCCACCTTTCTGTGCCCTTCAGGATGTAGCTTGGTTTGCTTCAGCAGTATGTCCTCTTCTCTGACACACACACACACACACGCACACACACAGACGGGTCTCAACACCATGCACCACCAACTCTGCCCCGGACAGTGCCAGTTACAGATCTTGGTGCAGACTCTTTGGCTCCTGGCCCCTTTGCCAACTGCGCTGCTTCACCTGTGGGGCCCCTGCCCGGCTGGGTCTGCAGGAAAACAGCGCTGCTGCTGCACCCCGCCCCGCGCGAGCCTTGGCTTGACGCCCCCCTGCATGTCCCTTTTCAGCGGGCAGTGTATTATTCGTTTCCTTCAACCTTTCTAATTTCCTTCTGTCTCATTTCCATTTTTTTCTTAACTACTGTTTTAAATTCCATTCCTCTCTCCTTCCCTTCTTACGATTATGCTGTCTGTCTACCATTTATCCCTCTGTCCTCAGATGGACTCTCATTCCATGTTTATATCAGGAATCCTCTTCTCTGCTCACTCCCTTTTTGTCTTGTTTTGTTTTTCTCATCAAGATCCAAGGAAAGTTTGTTGTCATTGCTTTTTCCTCCTTTATCATCTTCCCCACCTCATCGTGCTGGTCAGTAGGGGAAATGAAGGCACACCTCCTTCCAGCCTGCACGCCTTCGTGTGTGTGCTCATCAGGACACGCGACGGCACTCATGCCAGAGGCATTCATGCCTCCCACAGTGATAGGCACTCTGGGGCATTGGGGTCCAATGGCAGAGGAGTCAGGCACAGTCTGGATGGGTGTAGACCCTAAGGTCAAACATTCGAGTGCTTACGGACAAGTGTGCCTTGGGAGAAGAACGGAATCTTAACAGAGCATACACCAGGAGGACCTGAACCAATGCGAGGAGTGGGGTCCAGGGCAGTGTTTAGGGAACATTCTCTAAGAAGCAACACTCATGCTGAGACATCTTAGCTAGGGGTCGTGGGGCAGGGATCGGGGGACACGGAGCCCTGACAAAGGGAGAATGAGGGATGTATTTCAAGCAGAGGAAACATCTCATGTCGACATGTCTTCTGCAGCCACATAAATACCTTGTAACCCAACGTATTTCATATAAATTCTCTTGCTGGGGGAACATTTAAAAAGATGATCAAAGGTTACAATTTAATGAAAAGAATACAGAATAGCAAGAAGTCCACCCTGAACTCTAGTTCCTGCTTTGTCATTAACTAGCTATGAATTCTCAGGCAAGTTGCTTACTTTCTCTGGGTCTCAGTTCACTCATCTGAAAAATGGAAATAATATCTCTCTATGAAGGAACCTTTATATGTTATGTAAGGTCTGAAGGAGGTACTGGATGCTATGCAGTGTAAGATAAGCCCCTGCACACAAGTGCTGACGTGAGGCGTTTCTGCTCCGTCTTCCAGTGCCACCGTCGTTCTCAAGCTGAGACCCGCCCAGCTCCTCTGATACCTTCCTCATCTCTATCCTTCATCCTCTTTCTAAATGAATATGAAAAGCAACAATACGAAAATACTAGACAAAATTGAGGTATGGATGACCAGTTCTGGTACATCCGGCTTCTCACAAATGTTAAAAGACTGAAAGACAGGGTGAGAAGGCAGGCTTGGGGCTTATTTTACCCCTGCTGTCCCCGCAGCGAGGGAGGCACCTACCCCACACCATCTTTTAACTTCTCCCACAAGTGACAGTAGACTGAGCTCCCGGTGGGCGTTTGAGAGGCTGCTGCTCGAGGCACAGGGATCTTTGCAAATGACTTACCCGCAGGCACAAGGCTATGAGGAGTGGGGATAGGATTCGAACTAAGTCCCTGCAATTTTCCCTCCTGGCACAGTGAGGAAGCAGTGCTGCCGGCGACACTTCTGCCTGACAGTCCCAACGTCTCTCTGAGGGCTGAGGGCAGATGCCCTAGTACTGGTGTTATGAGCGGGAAAGCCAGGGTCTGCAGCAGTGGAAGGGGGAATAAAGGGTGACAATGAAGTCTGTAAAGCCCTTTGACTGTTAACCAAAATCAGATGTTTTCTGTATTAGGAACTTGCGCCATCTAGAGGCAATAGCTAGGACTGAGGAAGTGTGCTAAGAGCAGAGGCCTCTGTGCCTCTGGAAACTGACCCTCTGCCCTCTTGCCTCCTCCAGCCCATCACCACCGGAGGGGTCACTTACCGGGAGCAGCCCTGGCACAGGGAGTGCTTCGTGTGCACGGCCTGCAAGAAGCCGCTCTCCGGGCAGCGCTTCACGTCCCGGGACGAGTTTGCCTACTGCCTGAGCTGCTTCTGCGACTTGTACGCCAAGAAGTGTGCGGGGTGCACCAACCCGATCAGCGGTGAGTGAATAGGGGGTCCCTGCTCGGAGTGCGAGGGTTGAACAAGGTGTGAGCGTCCAGCGCGTGAAGGTGTGTATGCGGGCAGACCTCGGAAACACTGAGGGTTCAGCTCCAAAACACCACAATAAAGCCAGGGGTGCTTGTTTTGCTGGTGGAGGGTCTTGCCTTAGATGTGTGAAAAAACGCAACATCTGTGAAGCGTGATACGGCTGATCACAATATGGTGAGGTCGCCGCTATACCTAGAGTCCTCAGGCAGGTTCTGAATAGGCTGACTTCCTGCCTCCTGTTCCCTCTCCTTGTCACACTGCACACTACAGCGAGTAAGGACTTCCCCTCCAGCTCACCCAATCACCACATGAAGGACTGTCCTTAAGAGGTTTATTATTTCTGTTTTGAGTTGCATAATTCCAAAACTGCTGTCTGTGGGTACCTGACAACCATATAAGCACAATGGACTTAGCAGCTTGTCGAACTCCCAAAGGTGCTCCATAGCCTGGAGGCACGGCTGTCTGAGGGCAGAGGGCAATGTTGGAGACAGTTCTTTCATATCCCTCAAAGGGCTGGGCAAAGTGAGAGCCCCAAATCTGGATGGCTGGCAGACTAGGCATTGGACTCAATGATTACATGTGCCGAGGAATTCACTGTGGGCAGCAGACGGCTGGTCAACAAAGCGCTGTGCATGTTCACCAGGGATCGCTGCCCAAATCAGTGACTGGGCTGGGAGGGAAGGCACAGAAGTTCCACGAAGTTGGTTCCCAGCTCCATGGCAGTCGCTTGATCCCTATCGAGAGCAGACGGCAGATACATGCAGTATAAACACAGGGCCCAGCCAAACAGTGTTCCTATGTAGTTCTCAAAGTCATTCCACAAGCACATTCTACGCTCCCTCTGTGCTCATCTTCACTTTCTTTTTCCTCAGGTCTAGAACTGAGTTTACCTAACTCATCTAACTCACCTGACATAGAAAGTCTCACATCACTAAAATAATTCTCTCATGTGTAAGCCAGAGCTCATATTTCATATGAAGTGAAAATGTAAAGAAAAGAAGCATTGCCTTTCAATTTTTCTATGTGAAGACATCCAATTGTAGCCATTTGTAGCCCATATTTTCCTTGCTTGCATTTAGAAGGAAAAATGCAGTCTTTTGCCCTAACATGCTAATCTTGAAAGCTGTTTTCACAGTAATTTCTGTGGAAATAAATGTTTATAAATTAAGCTTTATAAATTAATATGATCTACATAAAAACACTTTTACATGTAAAGTATCAATCAGGTTTGTGAGTTGATTGTAGTTATTACTATTATAGCACTGAAAAAAAAAACACTAGAAAAACAGTATGAAAACTTTCCTCCAAATTAGGAGTTAATTCTCTGAAATACAGAGAGTATATAATGTTCAGGAACCCACAGAGGAATTTTGAAATTACAGCTAAAATGTACTTTAAAACAGAGTCCCAAATAATTGTGCAAGATTGCGAATTAGATTAAATTTCTAATAGATCCGTGCTTAGTATTTTTTTTCTTGAACAAAATTTACATGATTTTTGTAGATAAATTTGAATTACTTTCTAACAGTTTATGTGCAGTGGTTCACACATAAATACAGTCGATCCTCATTCTTCACAGTCCACATTTTCAAATTTGCCTGCTCACCACTCCAAAATCAATACTCGTGGTGCCCTCACGGTCGTTCACAGAGATGCCAGAGTTAGAGTCATCCGATGCGTACTTTCCCCAGTCAAGGTAGAACAGGCAACATTCTGACTTCTTGATCCAACCCCTGTTGTAAACAAGGGTCCTTTTCATGACATGTTTAGTGCCACCTGTTTTTTTGTTTGTTTGTTTTGCATTTGTGCTTTTTTGTTGGCATTTTGCCGTTCAAAATGGCCCCCAAGGACAGTGCTGAAGCGTTGTCTGAGCCCAGGAAGGCTGTGAAGTGCCTTGTGTTTTAGATCAGCTTTCTTGAGGCTTGAGTCACGATGCGGTTGGTCATAAGTTCAATGTGAATGAATCAACAATACACATTAAATAAGGTATTTTTAAACAGAAATAAACATAAAATAAGCTTACGTGTTGATCGGTTGATAAAAATGTTGTGACCAGCGGCTCGCAGGGACCTGACCCTGTATTTCTCTTGGGAGCAGGGGTTCAGTATTTGCTCATTCAGTGTTCAGTGACTTTGCAGAACATCACCACCTCAAGTAATGAGAATTCACTGCACATACACCTTGCCCTTAGGAGGGTTCATCGCCCTGCCTCTGTCTTCGGCTCTCCTGTCTATCACTCTTCCCTTTGCTGGCATTTCAAGGAAATACTGGGGTTTCTAAAAGGAGTTTTCAACCTGAGACATCTGCCCAGCCCAGTCCCCCATCACTGACAGTCTTCACACACAGAACCTCCCCACCCTCCACCCCCACTGCCATGCTCCTCCTTGCCCCAGATCTCCGAGGGAGCAGGACTTACCCGAGGAGGGAGAAAGAAGAAACATGGAATGGTGGAAACGCCGAGGCTTCCGAGCTGCCTCCTGGCTTTTCAGCTAACTCACAGTGCTGAAAAGAAAATCCACTGCAGGCTAGATCTCAGAGGTGTCGCAAGTTCCATTCCAGGCCACCACAACAAAGTGAGCATCACAATGAAGCAAGTCATCTCTTTGCTGGTTTTGCCTTCGATTTGCAAAAAAATGCAACATCTATGAAGCACAATAAAGTGAAGTGCAAGAAAACAAAGTGTGCCCGTATCTTCCAGCTGTTCTACAGCCTCTGCCCCAAGTCACAATGTGTTGCCTAAACGTTTCTATGGTTTCCAAATGTTTCTATGCCTTCAAAACACCTGGGGAGCTTTAAAAATTACTACTGCCGGGCCACGATTTAATTGGGCATGGCCTGGGTGTTAGAATTTTTAAAATTTTCCCAGATGATTTGAATATGCAGAATAATTGGAGACCCTTTGGCCTAAATCACTGGTTTGGTTCTGTCTCAGGGCTAGGCCTTGGATTCGGTGGGTCTTTTATAGCCCTTATCAGGATTAGAGGCAATCAGTATTTTAGTGACATTGGTTATTCAGTGTAACTCTTATTTTAAAACTTTTGTTTAGGAAAAGAGAGTTGAAAATCTTTACTAGTATAGCAGAGGTTGTGCCATATTAGAGCACAAGAACTTGCATTATAGGACCATTTTGAGTCCAAGCTCTGTCTAACTGATTGAAGAAATTAGCATTAAGGTCTAAAGTTCCCCATGGGAGAGGATTTAATGCCCAATGTCAGCCTCACCAATTAAGTTACAAAAGGAGCTAATTGTTAAATACATTACAGCCTTCTCATGCCAGTCTGAGACCTCAAACTATTATAAATGGAGTACTCAGCGTGGTTACTTTGTTTTTAATATGACAGATGAAACTATATTATTTCTGGAAAGAACTCTTTATAATTGGGATTTGTGACCCAAATTTCATCAGAATCGATCTCAACTCTAAGATAACCTCATGTATTTGATTCCACTTTTTCAGAGGGCCCAGTGGCAGTACAATCAACTATATTTTAACAGGCAGCTAATAGACATAAACATCTGCCAAGAATTTGTCATCAAATAAGAATCAAGCACCCGAGTTGAAATGCCGACCTCCTTTTCTTGTTTAAAATATAAGGTGATTTCCTCTCCTGACCACACATCTTTGTAAGCTGGTCTCGCCTATCTCAGCCCCGTCGTCCACCCGCCTCACCAAACCTCTGACCCATGTGCAGCTCTCACCACCGAAGTCCATGTTTCTGTAGCTTGTCTGACGATACCTCTTTGTGAGAATGCACCTCCATGTCTCCCCCACCCGTATATCGTTTCTTCTATTTCTGTTTTCTATTAGAAATTTAGTGACGCCTTTCCTGACATTCCAGAGAAAATTAACATGTTCCTCTTGAATGCTCCCCTTGGCGCTTCATTCATCAAAGTACAAAATGGTGCCAGCCAAGAAGCACTCAGTGCAGGAATGAGAGAAGTCAGCTCCCAGTCTCAAGGAGTTTCATTCTGGTGGGAAAAACGAATGCACAGGAGGCTCTTTATAATTACACTCTGTATCATATAGTGTTGGAGCCAGTGTATATATCTGTTTCTTCTGATATTGATGAGATGAGCTCCTCAAGGCTGCGCACAGTATCGGATTTATATCTGGGTTTCAGCACCCAGGAACACACTACCCATTCCACACAGTCCAAACTTTGAAGTGGATCACACCAGGATTCTTTTGCCCGTGCTGATTCTAACTAGCAATATTTTTTCTCTGTTAACAGGACTTGGCGGCACAAAGTACATCTCCTTTGAGGAACGGCAGTGGCATAACGACTGCTTTAACTGCAAGAAGTGTTCCTTGTCCTGGTGGGCCGCGGCTTTCTCACAGAAAGGGATGACATCCTGTGCCCTGACTGTGGGAAAGACATCTGAGGCCAATGCAAATCGCTGCTTGCGATACACACAGATTTATATATTTTCTTTCTCAACCAGACAATATTGTGTTCTGGTTTCCACTGGTCACGCCGAGACTTTCCTCTTGTGCTTCTCAGTGATATTCACGTTTGCTTAAACCCTTCAGTTCTTTGTACTTGTTCAGTCCCAGGGAAGGAGAAAACAACCTTATGTCAACCTTGGGTGGGAAGACAGCTTTAAATTTTTGGAATCGAGCAAGGCAAATCCAAGTGTAAAAATCCTTTTGAATATCTTTATAAATGTTTCTTTCCTTCACTGCATATTTAATTTTTAAGTGCGATTAACATGTCACAACTTGAACGTTTTCCAAACTACATAAGGTAATGAAGAGTTGGTATTTACGACTGTGTGACTTCCTGTCATGTAAGGCCTAAAGCAAGATTATATGGCTTACAATAAAGTTATCCAGAATAAAATCTTTTGCCATGCACAGTGTGTAAAATGATGATTAAACATTAAGGTTCTAAGTATAAACAACACTTTATTACACATTCCATTGATCCCTACGTGAAGTGTGAGTTCCATGCACCAGGTGAGAACTGAAATGGCATTGCACCTTTTATTTAAAAGAAAGCTTTCAGTCAGCAGCACAACATCTTCCTGCTCTCCTCTCTTTGTTCCTCTCTCCCAGATTCCCTTTTTCTTGGAATTTAATGCTCTGCATTTGAAGCAGGAACACAAGCTCCAGCATATGAGCTAATGACAGTGAAGGCAGTTTTGAGGTCACTTTTCTTGACAGAGCTCAGTGCTTTCCCGTTGTCATGGATCCACGTCACTGACCTGCCTTCTCTTCTGTAAAGTGAAGAACTGCAAAAGGATACAAGTACCTTGAGGCCAGAGATGAATATTCTCAACACCTGAGTAATTTAGGGCATACTGGAAGCCTGCAGTAAGTGTTTCTGAAAAGATCAGACAGACAGTAAAAACAGAGAGAGAGAGAGAGAGAGAGAGAGAGAGAGAGAGAGAGAGAGAGAGAGAGAATGAATCACTGCTGTAAAGAGAATATTCTGAGCTCCTAGCAGTAGTCTGTAAAACCATCTTCGGAAGCAGACTGTATCACTGGAAAACACTAGGCCAAAGCTCAGTAACACAGGGCATTGCTTAGTTTTCTTTAGAATATAACAATAGTGACTTTTTGTTCTTAGTTTTCTAAGACAATGCAACATGATCAAATGATATGCTTTGCAAAGAAAACTCGGGGGGAAATCAAGTCCCATCCATGCTGAGGACACGTCGAATCGGTTTCTTCATCTGAGTGCTAGTCACTGTGAGAAACGTTTGATGACTGAGACAGGCCTTCTGGATTTATAGTTAGCTTGAGGATTTACTTCAAAAGAATAAATCCACCCTCATTAGTTGTTTTCCCATCTTCTATTTCATAATATAAATGTAAAAGTATTCTTGTAAACGTGCTTTTTAAAATAAAAATAGCAAAAAAATTTTTTAAGTAAACGCTTTCCAAATTTCATTATGGAACACTACATTCGTTCCTCATTAAAACCACAGGTACACATATCCAACCTTAAGTCACCCGACTTAAATCAATGGGGAAGGGGTTCCCTTCTAGTAAGTAGCACCTCCCTCAAATGACAACCATTCTGAACAAAATTTTGCAAAATTTTGAAAGCACTGGAGCATGACCCAAAGCAGAAGACTGGAGTGGAGTGGACCCTTGAAGAAGAGAATGGCCATGGATGGGTTTCCCAATTTAATGGCTTTTATCCAAGGACGGGCCCCCACAGGGTAGCTAAATCTGTTAGAAAACCTTTAGTCTTACCAGCTTGAAGAACCAGAGGCCAGAGTTTGGGACATACATACTTTAGAAAGTAAGAGAGAAAATTCTAGAAAAGAGCCCCAAGTTCTTTGTGTGAAATCCCTATAACTCTTTGGCTGACGACTGAACCGCGCATGCGCAGATCGACTCGCAGCAGCCTGGCCAAAGCTCAGACCTGGGTGGGACCTTGTGAATGGCCATGTGCAGAGCTCAGTTCACACTCTCTGTAGGGAAATGACCATTTCGCTGGGGAGATTGTATGTATATAAACCAAATAACCTAAAGTCTTTGATAATTTCCTAAGGCATACAGCAAGTGGAGAAACATTTATTCAGGAGAATTGACTGCTTGTTAACAAGAACAGTGAGAGTCTGTGGCATTAGAGCCACAGCCTGATGCCATCCCAGCCCCACTCCCCAGTTTCATGTAACAGCAGCTCTACTCCGGGACATCTGCTCTGGGTGGGTACAGCCAGAAAGGGGAGGGCTCCTCCTGGTCTGGGACTCTGCCCCAGGCATGACATGATGAGACTACTGGGGTTCCCACTGGCCCTGACCCACCAGCTCGCACTGGACGGGGTCCTCTGAGAGGAGCAGGGCTGCCGTTGTCCCCTCCCAGCGCCTACTTGTGGAGGAGGAGTGTTACTCTGGGAGAAGCAGGACACTGTCTAGCCTCCAGTGGAGAGGCGGGCTCTGTGAACTGGTAGTTCAGTGAAAAATCTGTCCCTGAGGGCACTGTCAAAAGCAAGAGAGATTTTGGTGGCAAGCAATTAAGAAGGGCCCGTAGTTCCATGACACTAGTAGCAAGAAGGAAAATGGCAGACCAGCCAGAAGTTTAACAAAGAGAACCAGGGCAAGAGTCCCCTAAGAAAGGCCCTCTTGGGGTCCCACTCATCTCTGGGGGTGCGGAGGACTGTGGGCACAGACAAGGGTGAACCCACTCAGGAGCCTCAAGAGTGGACATGGCAGACTTGAAAGCATTCTCCAAGCCATGCACAGATCATCGGCAAAGATCAGAAGTCTTATTAGCTCAAAGTGTTTAAGCAAAACCTCCAGCTAAACACTGGCTAAATGTCTATCATAAATATGTTCAAAGAACTAAAGAAAAGAATTAAAGGAACACATATGATAACAATTACTTATCAAAGCGAGACTACCAATGAAAGATAAACACTATTTTAAAAAAAGAAATGGAAATTTTGGAGTCTAGAAGTACAATAACCAAAATGAGAGATTCACTGGAGGGACTCAACAGTAGATTTGAGTTGGGAGGAGGAAAAACATGAGTGAACTTAAAGATAGATCAGTAGAGATTATAAATTTGAAAAACAGAAAAATAAAGAAAAATGAACTGAGAGCCTCAGAGAAATGTGAGACGCCATGAAGTACACCAACATAGGTAAAATGGGAGTGCCGGGAGAGAGAGAAGGGACAGAGAAAGTGTTATAAGAATTAATGGCTGAAAACTTCCCAAAATTTGAGGAAAAAAACATTAATCTAAAAATTATCCAAGAAGCTCGACAAAGTCCAAGTAGGAAAAACACAAAGAGATCCATACCCAAACACATCATAGTCAAATGCTGAAGACCAAAGGTAAAGGAAAACATCCTGAAAGCGGTGAACCGAGGCTGGAGCCACCACTCCTGGGGACAGAGCCTGGCGCCGCAGTGAGGACATACACGAAGTTGCCTCTGCCTCTGCCCCTGCCTCTGCCCCATGCCCTGTCCCGGCTGGGGACCACGGTGTTGAAGGTATTTCTGACTGCCCTAAAATAATACAATTCTATGATAAGCCTTTTTTATTAAGCCAGACTTTTTATTAAACTGAGAAAAAAACACATATGGAAAAGTGTCTGAAACATGTTAGCAGGGAAAAACTCCACTGTGGGGATAAAAGCCAAAAGTGGTCACCTCTGACTGGGAAGGGACAGGAGGGAATTTTCTGGGATGCCAGAAATGTTCTAAATTATGGTGGGCAAACTGTGGCCCCTGCGCAAGATCCTGCACACTGCCTGTTTTCTTAAACAAAGTTGTGTTAGAACTTAGCCACGTTCACTCATTTACACATGGTGTAACCCTCAAGGCCCAAAAAGTCTACCTGCTGGCCCTTTACAGAAAGTTTGCCAACACTTGCTCTTTATTTTGACCTGGGTAGTGGATACACGTGTGTGTGTGTGTGTGTGTGTGTGTGTGTGTGTGTGTGTGTGTGTGTATCCACTGAGCTGTATGTTTTAAACTTTATGTTTTATGATATCTCAATAAAGATGAATTAAAAACATGTATGTTATACTTTTTATGGTTTCCCGACTGGACAGTTATTTTAAAGCTTGCTTTTTTCCTTTAAATGTAGCAAGCAAACTTTGCTGAGTATTACCTCAAAGCACTGGTGATCAGTTTCTGCCACTTGGCATTTCTGCGGCATCTCACGATTGGTACAGTGCTTCCTTGGCATGCTTGGATACTTCCATTTGTGCTGGTCACTGCCTTTAAAAAAATTATCTGTGGGTGTTTCCTGAGTACGTCTTCCTACAGAGATGAGCTCCATTGCCTCTGCCACGCTCTGGGCTGGAAATAGCTCCGAATCACTTCCTATGTTTCTTTCACCATCCTGGGACTGTCAGTTTTGGCTACAAGGCTATATGAGAGCCAGCTTGCTTGCTTGCAACCTGCACCCACTTCGCCTCTTCTTCCTTTCCTTTTCCTGTTCTTCCTATTTCCCTGTTCTTTCTGCTTTTGCTCTTCCTTCCCTCCTCCCGCCTCCATCTCAGCAGGACAGTTTTACTTCTAATTCACCTTTACCACATGAGATAGGTGATCTTTGGGATGGTGGCTTCTAGGTTTCCTATCTTGTGGGGCACGGCTCAGGCTTCTCTCCTTTACACCACAGTCACCTAAACCATGGCGTGGTTTTGATAGCTCATCAAACAAAATGGCCTACTTTTCCGGGTTCTTGGGTTCTCTTAAATGTTTGCCTGTCAGCTCTTCAGGGCTTTTGATTTAAAAAACATAATTTTTTCAGCAGAATTGTCCCTTACATTTAAGAAGTCAGAACAAGTTTTTTTCTTGATGTTTACCATGAGAAGACCTAACAATAAACATTTCATTAGTTACATCCTCTCTATGACACATTCTGCAATGCTGAAACATATTGATTTTATCTGTCAGTGCTAAAGCTTTGATTTAAATGCATAATTACCTTGTACGAAAAAATTACATATTTATTAGAATTATATACTTACACATTGTGGCAATATTTAATACTTAGGATATTATAAAGTTCTTAATAAAATAGCCATGAAAATCCAGTCACTGAAGTAACTGAAAACAGTTCCCTTATGAGACAGTCACCTTGCATGGACCTCGAACACAGCAAGCAGCTCACCACGTGTCTGTTGTGACACAATGGGCCCTGAAACTAGAATAATTAGTCCTGTCCCCATTTTCCCTTGGTGAAAGCTAACTCTCTGGATAAACTTTAAAGAAATGTATGCAAAAGATAATGCTGTAGGTGGAGAACTTTAGACATTAGCAGAGAAATCCTTGTCAGCAACATAGATGAGGCCCAGGTATGTTTAGAACACATCGCTGAGTTGCATGAATGGACACAATCCAATCTGTGAGCAGAGGGCTTCCCTCAAGTCACAAATTATCCAAATAAATGAAACCCAATTCTCTTTGAAAATATTTTTTAAGTTAGCTATATTAAAGCAGAATAAAAGTGGTATTTATATCAATTAGTCATATTACTTTAGAAAACTTACAATATTTAAAAAACAAAATCAATTCTCAAACATCCTTAGTGATGTTTATTCCATTCTGAGGTCACCTCTTATTTGCTGCCTGGCCATTAAAGGCCAGACTGAGGGGGCTCAGGGATAAGTATAAGGTAGAAATACAGAGAAATAAGATCTACAAGAGACTTAAGGATCAGCGTGAAACCCACCTGCTGGGCAGAGGAAATGGAAACCCAGAAAAGAATAAAACTTACTCATGACCACACAGAGGCCAACGCACTAGAACCCAGGTCTCCTGACTCCTAGCCCATTGTCCTGAGGGAGATTTTCTGATGGTCGTACAAAGCCAACTGCTATAAATTTTTAAGTAACATACATCTCTTCTCTCCATTAGCCAAGTTGACTGTCCTTATGAATAACTGCTTTTGTAAAAGCTGGTGTCATTGTACCCCTTACCCCCACGGTGGGGGTGTCAGTGGGGTATTATAGTAAGGAACCTATCTCTGGTTAGAGCATGGGCTCTAGGTTTTAATCACTGTTCTGCCACCCACCAACAGCATGCATTTAGAGAAGTCGCTTTCCTTTCTGGGCACCAGCTTCCTCTATTGTAAAATCAGAGTGCTGGGTTTCATTGTGTTTACAGTCTGAAAAAAAATCTAGAAAAATCCATAATTGACTTTTGGTAAGTTTGAGGGAGGGCATTATATCTAAAATATACTTTCTTACATGTGAAGATAATTATGAAAGAAATACCATCTCTGAATATGAGTTTTTCTGAAACACTGAGAAGGAAATAGTCACACAAGGCAGATGCCAAAATGTACACAAACTAAGAAACTGACCGCCAAAAGGAACTGAGAATAAATAAATCTGTTACAAAATTAAGAGCAGTGTAACTTCATCCCCAGACACCTATTAGCCATTATACAATTAGAAGCATATGAATAAAAAAATCTACCAGGTTCTAAGGGATCTTCTAAAAGAAAAACTCATTCCGTTTTTGGTTAGTTTCCTCTAGTACACAGATACTCTGATTTAATTATTAAAAGTTCTTTAGACTGCTTCTCAAATTACCTGAATGTTTAGGCTCAATCAGTTGGGATTAATAAGAGTAAAACCCCTTGAGGGCAGAGACCACATCTTATCATTCCAACTTCTTGTTTATAGAGTGGGAAAACACAGTACAACCCTGTTGAATGAATGGCATGTTTGTCCAGGGAGTTTTTTTTTTTGTTGTTTTTGTTTTAATTAAGAAAATATGAAATGTTAACTTGACATTCTCTTTTCATTAAAATGATAAAACTCAATATATTTTTGAAGCGATATGCCTTAAGTAAGACTGGAGACGAGTGGAGTCCATAAGGATAAAGGCAAAAGGAACAGCACATAATCACTGTCCTCTAGCTAATAAAGTTATTTCCTACATGGGTACCAGTTAGCAGTTCTGCCACTACACACATGCATACTGGAGCTGTTTAAGTGAATGGGTGGTGGAGGGTGGGAGCCTGTGTTCCGCCTGTTGGGGTGGGAAGTTTCAAACAAGCAGAGGAGGTCTACGATGATGCCTATGGTAGTGGATTAATGAGTTGGAGACATCATCATGAATTCATGCTTAGCTTATTATAGACGGGTATATAAAAAAATATTTAGATGGGTATATACTGGGTTTGGTATACACACACACACACACACTCACACATCTACGGTATCAATGAGCACACCTAGTGCCCAGAACTTGGGTTCTAATACCATTCTTCAATAAAATGAACGAGGACTCCTTGGAGAAAAGGCTGAGTCCAGGCCTGGAGCAGGAATATACAAGACGAATCTGGGGCATCTTGTACTGCCAGCAAGTAAGGAAGTGCTCAGAAGAAACCGAAATGATAAGTCAAAGGGACAAAGGAGCCAACTGAAAGAGTTTTCAATGGTCAAAGCTAGAATAATCTGAGAAGAAAAAAAAAAAAGCGTTAGATTATAACCAAAAGTATCTGAGTACACCCCAACATATTAAATATCTGAGGGAGAACAGATAAATCTCCTGTGGAGAATTCCAAATAATTTGTGTAGCTATTTGGCTTGCAAAGTGGAAGCTAACTCCCCACTCCTTGAGTGACTTCCTTCCAGGGTGCAGTATGAAAATGAGGAAAGACAGTAACTATGTTAACCTGACAAATACTGCCTCAGCCAGATGACTGAGACTCACTCAAAAGTGGTAGTCATGTTGCTAGTATGTACCCTTGATATGTGATGAAAGTGGTACTTGACCTCTGTGATCTTCCCCACCAAACCCATAACCCTAATCATGCAAAAAAACATGAGACAAATTCTAATTGAGGGGCGTTCTACAAAATACTGAAACAATATGCTCCAAAACTCAAAAATTTAAGGTGAGTCTGAGATGAGTTGAGGGAGTTATGAAGACTCAACATAAGGTGGTATCCTGGGACAGAAAAGGGACATTAGGTTAAAACGAAGGAAATCTGAATAAAATTATGGGCTTTCACTAACAGTAACATATCAGTACTGATTCATTTCAACAAATGTACCATTGAGGTGTATTAGTAACAAGGGAAACTGGGTGTGCCGTATATGAAAACTCTCGGCATTGCCTTAGCAATATTTCTATAAAACTAGAACTTCTCTATACGGTTTATATTTTATTTTTTAAATATGTAGCAGGGCACAATAGACATAACAGCAGGCTTGGCTAAATATGCTGTTCTTATATTGGTGAAAACTATCTTTCACCATAACTAGTATTATTTAGTCTCCTAAGGTTTTATGTTAGTCAAAGAAATATATTTTAATTCAAACTATATACTTAAAGGCTAAAAAATAAAACACTTGAATAATTTTACTAGAGGTAAAAACATCATATACTTACTTACCTAGTCTTGTTTCTTTTAACACAACGGTTGGTTAAGTCTGAACACTGCTAACAGTTTCCACTTTCTCTTAGAATGAAACCCCAAGTCCTTACCTGGCTTACATGCTCGGGTTCCTGCCCACCTTCTTTAACTCCATTCTATACCACCCTCTCCACCCATTTTCGCTGATTTGAGCCTGAGTCTTTGTTCTAAACACCTATTCAGAATCAGGGCTTTCCCGTGGCCCTAGAGTCAGGTATTTGTTACCTAGCGCTGGGTAGTAACTCATCCCCCATACTAAAGCTTACTACAACCCCTAATTCTATTCATTCATGATTTGGGGAGTCAGCTATTCCTGCTGGTCTCACCTGAGACACTCACGCAGTTACAGTCACCTAGCATCTAGACTGAGGATGGGTGACTGTCGGGTGAGACTTTTTTCTAGCAGGTATTTTCAAGTCATGGCTGCAGCAGAGGTCCAAGAATGACAGTAGAAGCATTTGCTTGATCAAAATCTACCATATGTAGGCTCCTTTTCCTGAAAGCTTTCCATAGCTGACTCCCCTTAAAACATTGTCTTTTCAGAGGTCTTTCCTAACCACTGCATTCAAGGTGGCTCCTCACCCTCCCCTCCATCCCTATGCCATTGCTTGATTTTCTTTCCCTCATTATGATCATCCATTACTCACTGTCTATTTGCTTATCTTCTCTGTAGGAGCAGGAACTTCGTTACTTTGCATCTTTATTTTGTTCTGACACAATAGCGAAGATAACCAAGTTCAATAGCACCAAACAGGTTATTTTTACCAAAGTATTTTTACTTTGGTAAAAATAACCTAAATTGAAATAAGGGGGTTTTTTTTGGTCTCTTTCTACACAAAAAATGAAGGATCTACTTTTTAAGTTCAAGGTAGAAGGTTATCTGAGGCTTCTCCAAGTTAATCTAGAGCTTCACCATCCAACATTAAGATACCAGTTTAGAAATTAACTTTTTTTAAAGATCACCGAAATGCAAATATACCATCCACTGAATTTCTGGTTTGTCCCAGTTGATTAAAAGAAAGCTCACAAGAGACGAGATCCAGGGGACTTGTTTCCACCCCTCCAGGTGCAGTGGTGGTCTGTGTGCCAGTTCCTGAATGTCCCAAACACCAAGCCACTCTAAACATTCTCCCCTCCACAGGAGGGCCCCAAGATGGGATCATGCCTGACCCTACCCAATCCAAGTCCGGAAGGTTTTACTATAAAGAATGACACCTTTCAATACAGTTTACGCAAATAAAAAGAGATCGAGCCATTAGAGTACTTTTTAACTTTATTTTTTTACGAATGACAGACCTACGCAATAATTTTAATCAGTTTATTTAAATAAGGATAAGGCTACTTAAAACTTTTTACATACAAAATTGTACATTACAAGGTTAAACTTTCTGTACTGAATTACAAAACCTGCGCAGGCATTTAATAAAAGAGCACACTTAAAAACATGTTAACCATTTTGTAGCCTCTAAAAATTACTGAAGTTCCACAGTAGTAAATAGAGGAAGCTCTTACATACATATGATTTAATCTACTGGCAGTTTTACTTAATGTAAGTTTTAAAAGGTCATTGCTATTGAATGAGTCTCTAGATCAGTTTTAGAACCCTCTCTCAAAACTTAAGTTAATCAAAATAGTATTTCAAATAATAATGACAATTCTGAAGAACGTTAATATTAGCGAAAATATTATGGTCTCATAGTAGTAACTGAATCAACTTTCCAAAGTGCCTGGATGCTGTCGAGGTTAATAAAGCTATTTTGGTAAACGGTGCTGCCGTCACAGCCACCAGGAAGCAACTGAGGGCCCTGGTGCAGCAGGACCACAAGACCCTCCGGAACTCACGCAGCAGTCCATGACCCCCCATGTGTGAGAGGACTGGGAGTCTCCTATCTTCACCGCCCAAGTGAATGAGAAGGGCCAAGCAATAAGACTCACAAATCTAAGCCTGAGGCTTAGTACTGACAGAAAAGAGGAAGGAGATGGAAGCAAAGAAAGTGAAAATATGGCAGAGGAAGATAAGAAAAAAGAAAACAGGGAACTAAGAGGGAGAGGAAGAGAACAAGACTACCTGCTAATGGCAGGAAGTGGTAAAGTGCCTGTAACTGCACCTTCAAAGCCGCTCACTGACTCCAATGCCAATTGCTCGCCTACCCCAGCAGTAAGAAAAAATGAGCTTTATTGAAACACAGAATCAAGAGCAACAATAGTAACCCATGCTAGTGAGTAAAGAGTGTTCTGAAGTTGTCAGCCATTCAAATCAAGTCCTTCTCAACTTCAAAGTTCACCAAAGCAACATTTCAAAACTTAAGATTCCCAACCTTTCTGCTTCTGACGCCCATCATTCAGCAGGTTTCATGTGGAGAAAGACATTCAAGACAAGCTGTATCTCTACACCTTGAGAAGGCACAGCACTCTAATATGTTGATATGTAATATATAGCACATGGTTTAGCGCTTTCCCACATTTCTAACTCAAAAATAGCTCAAGGATATGCTGCTATATGAGCACTGATTCTGAATGTTCATAATATAAACTTCAATTTGAAGCAACAAAGTTACACAGTTCAGCTGTTATTACCAACCTACTTTGTAAGTTAAATATACAAATTAAAAATTGATTTTGAGTAACTAAAAATAAGTTTCCACTGACTTAAAACTGTCAAATGGCTAATTCTCTCTTAATGAAGAGAGAAATGAAGATGAAAGCAGAAGGATCAACTGAATACAAAATATAATTTGTCATTCTACCGTAAAATCTGCACTTTTTAAAATATCAACATAGTTATGTATAAGATTACATTTGTCCTTCAGCAACATTACATACATACATCAATTCTGCAGATAATCATCTACTAAACAACCAACCATTACATTAACAATTCATGCAACACTTATTTAGCATGTATCAATTTTGTCTTACATGTACAGATTTATAGTCTGGACAAAGGCAGAATGGCTAAAATCTGTAGGGTTAAAGTTTTAGTACAGTACTTACCTGCAAAGCTGAATTAATTTTTTGTAAGGCTATTTAATAGCTGAACTAAAATGTCTCTTTTAGCAAATAAGAAGAGGAATGAGGCTGCTTGAAAAAGCACTGAAATGCAAACCCCAATTTGAAGATTACACAAAGTATAAAGTAAACTTCGCACTAGGTTAGAAGCACAGAGCAGAAAAATGGACACTAGAACTCACAAACATAAGGTGCACCCTAGTTTGCAAACGACTTCCATTATACAGTTGAAAGGATAACACCACCTTAACACAAATACAAACCTTAGGAGATACCTGTGTGTGAGACAGCCCTATGGGAACCTGTCCATGTCACACCAGCAGGCGGCCCCGGCCGGGTGCTGCACTCCTCTGCTCTCACTGGCCTGACTTCTGACTTCAGTGTCTCCTCGTGCCTCCTCCGCATCACACTGGACTCTTAAGTTCTAGAATTCTACCTGCTTCTTATTCTCTAACTTTCTACCAACACGTACCACCTCTGACATGATTATTTCACCTGAAGATTTAAAAGTCAGCTTCATTAAGCACCTCGGAGGGAAGACATCTGAGCTCACAGAGTGAGCTTGCAGGCTGCTCATGAAAAGAGGAGGCAGGACTGCTGCGTGAAAAGACTTTCTAAAGGGTGGACCAGAGACGAGACTGACCAGTCGACTCACAACAAATCAAAAACTGTTATGACTTCAAGGGAAGGAGCAATAGTAAGCACTGATTTCCTTTTCGATTTTTATGGGAAGAAGCAACATAAGCACTTACAGAATGGCAATTTTATCTGTATATTCTGTGTAGTTTATTGGCAGCACTGCAAATATGCTTTTTCTCGGTGAACCTTGAGGATGAGTTTGGTAGTATTCATCAAAGTATTGTGATGAACTATTATATGCTCTTGTTTGGAAAAAAGATAAAAATTGTGAACTTATAAAATATTTGAGTTTTTAAAAAAAATCTCAAATTTCTCCAAAGACTAAAACAGACTAATGAGAATAATTCCTAAAATTCATCGGATGCATTATACCAGACTTGCAGCTACTGATTTGACTAGGGTCAATAAAATGACTTACACTGAACCACTCATTTAAAAAGAAATTATTTCCTAATCAGGGAATGAAAGGCAAGAATTTTTTTAAAAAGAAGGGGAGGTTTATTTATTTTAAACCTAATTTTAAACCTCTTAAGAAAATTCCACAATAATCAAGATCTCTGTAAATACTGTCAATATATGGGAACTTGTTTGAAAAACTAGTTACAGTTATATTTACATTTTTTGGAAACTTTCCTTCATGGCCATGTTACATGTTGTATCTTCCGCTTTGCTTCTGGGGGCTTCAGGTTATTCTGAAAACACATGAACAGAAATCAGTTTATACTTCTAAAAATGTCAGAGGATGACTGAAACGAACATTTAAACCACTGTTTACTACCAATGTACGAATGGTAGATCACTGCTGCCATCTGGTGGGAAAATATTTTAGAAGACTGGGGTAAAAAAGCAAGCCTCCGCAGCTCCCATTTCCCACTGTGGTTCCCCAATGTCTGGACGTTGGAATCACCCAAGGCACTTTCAAACATGTCCGGGTCTGGGTTTTATTCCAGAACCAATGAGATTAGAACTAGTTAGATCAGAATCCACAGAAGGAAGAGATGAGGTGCCAACCTATCTGATTCTTTGGATGCCCCTCCAGGTGAACAAAAGCCACCCTCAAGAGTTAAGGACCACTGGTACAGCTGAAACTTAGGATTTCGTTAACCAATTTCACCATAAAAATATTAACTTAAAAAAAAATTGACAACCACTGACTGTTGCAGAGTTGCTCCCTCTCTGCCTAGCCCACGCCCTCTCTCAACTTCACAATCCAAAATCTTAATATGAGAAAAGATTGTTTTTTAAATCACATCTCTGAAAGTGTAAGTACCTACTGAGTAGAAAAATGCTTTAACAGGATGAAAAGCAAACCTCGAAGTTCACTCGTTGTTGCCATATTTGAGGTCTGGATTCTTCTCCCCATATCCACCTGCCGCCCTCCTCCTCTCTCCCACAAAAGAGACTGAGGTAAATCTGGAGGAGGGGTGTGCTCTGAGGCCAAAAAGGCTGGAACTCAAACTGCAGTATGGCCACCTACTAGCTCTGGAACCCTGGAAAGTTTACTGAAACTATCTAAGTCTCTGTTTCCTTATCTGTGAAATGGAAATAACTATTGTGCCCACTTCACAGGGTTACTCAGGATTCACTGAAAGATTCAACGAATATAAGAACTCAGGGCTGGGCAGATACACCAAGGTTGACCATTTTAGAATGTTTGAACTACTCTGAGTATCAATCCCTCTGACACACAATTCGAAGATGATAATAAAGCCAAAGTGCATACTACAGGAACGTGCTACACACTGAATATGTACCCCCCAACCCCCACCAAAGTCCTATGTTGAAACCTAACCCTCAGTGTGATATTTGGAGGCGGGGTCTCTGGGGTGATCAGGTCATGAGGGCGGAACCCTGGTGAATGGGATCAGACCCCAGAGAGCTCCTTTGCCCCTTCTGCCACCTGAGGGCACAGGGACAAGCTGTCAACTATGAGCACGAAAGTGGGCTCCTCACCAGATACTGAATTTGCCAGTACCTGGTTTTGGACTTCCCAGACTCCAGGACTATAAGAAATAAATGTTCATTGCTTGAGCTATCCAGTCGATGGTATTTTTGTTATAGCAGTCTGAATGGACTGAGAAAAAAAATAAGGCTCTAAAACTGATGGATGTTTCAAAAAATCACTTTTCTGAGGAGCCTGGGGAAGGGCCAAATAGGTAGGTAATATATAGATAGATGTATCATCTCAAATTAAATCCGGACATCCAAATGCATAAGTATAGTAGAGCATGACATAGTTATTTCCACAAACATCCTCTATCCTTCCAAGAAGAGGGACATGTGCGGAACAGGGGGGTGCACGTGGTAAACCTCAAGCCTCTAGTGTGGTTTGTTTGTTTATTTTTTAAGGCAAGGCAACCCTTGGTTGATCTCACTGATTGCAAGACCTTGTCATCTTACAATCCCTTATTTTTTAATTTTTTTACGCCTACAGCACCGGTCTTCCTAGGTGGTCTCCCATCCAAGTACTAACCAGGCGTGACCCTGCTTAGCTTTCGAGATCAGTTGGGATCAGGCTTGTTCAGGGTGGCATGGCCGTAGACTCAGTTTGGTTTTCAAGTAAGCGTGTAACAGACAGACTAAGGCTAAGCTCTAAAATGCTACTTAATAAATGTGTGACCCTAGACAAACCACATGACATTTCTCTTTTAGTTCCAAGACAGTTAACAGATATAAGTAAGAAAAATCAAGAGGAAGTGTCCAAGAGATTTATATTTTGAACAAACAAAAAATAGAATGCACTTTAAAAAAACATTAGTTTATCATCATGGATTTTAAAATTTCAGGGTGGGGAAACATTTCTTATCAGCAGGAAGCCACCCTATACTTACCACGGCCTCGGCTTCTTCTTTAGGGGCAGCTCGCTTTAACTTCACAGGAGTGGTTCCAACAGGGGACAAAGGCGGCGACTTCATAGGCCCGGAAGGACTTTTCCTATGCGTTAAGTCATGGTTCGGTTTAGTGTCATTATTAGTGTGTTCCATTTTATTGTTCGTAGGCAAATTGGAAGACAAAATTAGAGGTGAAACACTTGGAGAGGAATCTGATAATTTTCGAAAGGCATTACTGGTAAAGCTTGCCTGAGGGGGAGGCTTGAGTCGATCATTATCCCCATTCTCTGTCTTTTTCACTTTTATGCTTGTACTTGTTGAACTTCCATCAAACACAATGAGGGGTCTTTTCCTTAGCCCATCTACAGTGCTACTCCTGAAATCAAAGAGATGTATACATGAAAAATAGCATCTGGAATGGCAAAGCAGTTCATTAGAATGCAGAATTAAAGCAATGACCAAAAATTTATTGATAGGACTATGTTATTGTAAGTGCGACTACCGGAAATGAAATTTTCTATGTTCACTTCTAAATGAAATCATAATTTCCTAGTGCTTTAAAGTTTAAATACTTATTGACATGAAACTTAAGGTAGCTTTATTATATATACGATATAGTTATTTTTAAAACGACCAACTAACCCTAGAACTTAAAGCAGAAAGTAACTAAAAAAAAATTTAATTTTAAATACCGCCATCTTATTGATAGGGCTATCTTGATGATGTATCAATTATTATTTAGAAAGAATAAACTAAAAAATTATACCAAGAGCACCACAGCAGCAGTATACAAAACAATTAGAACATTCTATTCTATTCATTAAAGGTCTCTAAAGCCAAGGCATTTTCTAAACTAACTGTAACATATGCATTATTTTAATTTAAAGTTTATCAAGTCTTCACATTTAGTTTCTGAAACCTAATTTCCACTCTTAAGCATAAAGAGGATAAAAGTATTGTTCATTATTCATTATACGCCAGGTCAAACAATAGACTTATGATAAGAATCTTTTAATTAAACTGTTACAAGACTTGAGTAGGAACAATAGTTCGGCCTTGCGACTCAAAGTGCGGTCCAAGAAAGAAGCATCAGCTCTATGTCAAGAGCCTGTAAGAATGCAGGATCCAGGGACACCACCTGCACCCATTAAGAAACTGCCTTTTGACCAGATCCTAGGCACTGGCCAAACTTACCAATTCTTGGGTCACCACTGAACATCATTTGGTGGATGATGAAAAATAAGTTACAGTACACCCACTGCCATTGCAGAAAGGACACAGAGGGACTTAGAGCAGGCACATCACCTTGTGAAGTTCAATCTAAGATTCAAAGAGCGGCACTAAAGATCTAAATCTAGCTCTGTGTGGCCTGGATTTATGGCACATTTCTTTTGCAGCTCAGCCCCTTGAGGACAAAATAAGCAATTCAACAATACCCAATGATCTTTAGATCCTTTCTGCTTTAATGCTCCTATACAAGAGTCAAATTTTTTTTTTTAATGGAGCCAAAGATCCTTTCTCAAACGACACTGAGGTACTTGTCATATGAAGTAATATATAACAGTACTGAAAGTTTTGATTAGGACAATGTGCCTGAATGTGCAGATCAAGAAGAAAATACTTTCTTAATAGAGTCAATAATAGTAAATGAAAAAATATACAGCATATTCCAGATTTATGAAAGCTAACACAGCTAATACAGCCTGTATCAACATGTAGCCACCAAGCTAAAATGATGCTCTATCTGAACTGAATGTGTTCCTGATCAAAAGTGAGACTGTACGTGTATTTATTTTCCAAAAGACTATGAGCATACATATTGTATCCTTCAACTCCTAACACTTGTAGAATAACCTCTCCACCAATAATGTGTTTCTCTTTGTAACTAGAAATTAAAAACCACTGATCAAATCATTGTTAGCACTATCCCTCTCCCCTGCCCTCCATCTTTCCACTGTCTCTAGCACACAGTCTATGACAGTACCTACGTACAGAAGGCTCTAGAAGACAATCCAGTAATTAATCACTAGAATCCACTTACAATAAAAAAACAAAGGAAAAAAAAAAAAAAACTAGCCCACTTAGGGATCTTTGGACTCTTTGTCCTCAATAACTAACCAGCTACACTGACTGATCAAAATGTGAATTTCTTTAAAAAGGAAATTCATTTGCCTATGGTTTTTAGAAATATTTTCTAAGATTTAAAAATTTTAAAGTATTTCTCAAGCTTATGACAGTCTCTTCATTTCTTTATTATTCAAAGATCTAAATCATAAGAATATATCAATAGATGCAGAAAAAGCCTTTGAAAAAGATACAGCACCCATTTATGATCAAAACACTTAACAAAATCAGTATAGAAAGAAACACCTTAATATAATAAGGCCATCTATGACAAACCCTCAGCCAACATTATACTTAATGGTGAAAAACTAAAAACCTTCCCTCTAAAATCAGGAATAAGGCAAGGCTGTCCGCTATCACCATTGTTATTCAATATAACATTGGAGGTCCTAGCAAGTGCAATCAGGTAAGAGATATAAAAGGCATCCAAATAGGAATGAAGAAGTCAAATGTCACTATTTGCGGATGACATGATTCTCTATATAGAAAACCCTAAAGACTCCACAAGAACACTACTAGAAACAATAAGCAAATACAGTAAAGTTTCTGGATACAAAATCAACGTTCAAAAATCCATAGCTTCCTATACTCTAATAAAGAAGTGTCAGAAAAAGAAGTGGAAAAAAATTTCCTTTTGCAATTGCAACAAAAGAATAAAATACCTAGGAATAAATTTAACAAAATGTGAAGGACCTATATAATGAAAACTATAAGACCCTATTAAAAGAAATCAAGAAGATACAAAGAAATGGAAAGATATTCTGTGTTCTTGGATTGGAAGAATCAACATAGTTAAAATGACCTATTACCTAAAGCATTATACAGATTTAATGCAATCCCATCAAAATCCCATCGCATTTTTAAAGAAATAGAACAAAAAATCATCAGATTTGTATGGAAGCACAAAAGACCCCAATTGCCAAAGCCATCCTGAGAAAAAAGAATGAGGCTGGAGGCATCACTCTGCCGACTTCAAATTATACTACAAGAGACAGTAATCAAAACGCATGGTATTGGCAGAAAAACAGACACACAGACCAGTGGAACAGAATCGAGTCCAGAGTAAACCCATATTATATGGCAAATAATTTTTGAAAAAAAAGCCAAAAACATACAGTGGAGAAAGGAAAGCCTCTTCAATAAATGGTGCTGGGAAAACTGGAAAGCCACCTGCAAAAGAATGAAACTAGACTGTTGTCTATACCACACACCAAAATTAACTCAAAATGGATTAAGGACCTGAATATAAGACCTGAAACAATAAAATGCATAGAAGAAAACATAGGAACTAAACTCAAGGACCTTGGACTTAAAGAGGATTTTAGAATTTGACCTCAAGCGAAAATAAATGTAATGGGACTACATCAATAAAAAGCTTCTGCTCAGCAAAAGGTACAATCAAGGTAAAGAGACAACCATCTGAATGGGAAATATATTTGCAAGCAACACCTCTGATAAGGGCCTAATATCCAAAATATACAAAGAACTCATAACTCAATAACAACAAAAACAAATGATCCAATCAAAAAATGGGCAGAGGACCTGAACAGACACTTCTCCCTAGAGGACATACAAATGGCCAACAAATATATGAAAAGATGCTCAACATCGCTAGCTATTAGGGAAATGCAAATCAAAACCACAATGAGATACCATCTCACCTGTTAGAATAGCTATAATCAACAGGACAAGTAATAACAAATGTTGGAGAGGATGTGAGAAAGGAACCCTCATACACTGCTGTGGGACTGCAAATTGGTACAGCCACTACAGGAAAACAGTATGGAGGTTCCTTGAAAAACTAAGAATTGATCTACCATATGATCCAGCAATCCTCTACTGGTATTTACCCCAAAGACTTGAAAACCATCATCCAAAGATATTTGCACACCGATGTTTAGCAGCATTATTCACAGTGGCCAGGACATGGAAGCAACTGAAGTGTCCTACGATAGATGATTGGCTAAAGAAGCTGTGGTACATATATACAATGGAATATTACTCAGCCATGAGATGAAATATTGCTATTTGCGACACAGATGGACCTTGAAATAATCATACTAAGTGAAATAAGCCAGACAGAAAAGTTTGAAAATACATAATATCACTCGTATGTGGAATATAAACTTAAAAGCAACAAATGAACAGGAGAGAGACACATGGACAATGGACTAGTGGTTACCAGACTAGAGGGGCGAGGGGGAAAAACAAACAAAATGATAAATAAATAAATAAATAAATAAATAAATAATAAATAAATAGATGGATGGATGAATAAAATTAAAAAAAAAAACCCACCCACACACACACAAAACTGTCCACATGTCAAAAATAAATAAATAAATAAAGGAAAGGGGGAAAAAAAAAAGATCTGAAGGGTCTTACTTGACTCCACTCCTTTCTCACACTTTAGCCTATCTTGGTGGCTCTACCTCCAAAATACACCAGACGCATCCATTTCTTACCAAGTCCACTACTACCTTAGTCAAAGCCAACCCATCTACTACTGCCTAGATTATAGCACAACCTCCTAATTGGTTTCCCTGTTCTCCTTCCTCCGTCATAAATCACTTCTTAGTGCAGCAACCAGTGTGATCTTGTTAAAATACCTCAGGTGGTGTCATCACTCTCCTCAAAATCCTTCAGAGTAGTTTCTCAGTTCAAAAGTAAAGCCAAAGTTCTCACATTGACTTAAAGAGCTTTACATAGGATCTGACAATCTCTTCCACTCACCCCCAACAAACCTTCCCTCTGCTCTCCGGATTCTCTCCACTCCTGCTCTGATGGCCTCTTTGTTGTTCCTGGCATACAATGGGCACCCTCCTGATTCAGGTTTTTGTATTCTACTTGGAATGCTAGCTTGCTCTCTACTTTCTAGAGGTCTCTCTACTTAAATGGCATTTCTCAGTGAGGTTGTTTCATACCCACTTTACCTAAAACTGCAATACTTCTTCCTGTTTTACTTTTCTCCTTAGCATGTCAGCATGTAACTTACCATGTATTTTCCTTAACTTTTTAAATTGTTTTGTCCATTTAAAATATGAGCAGGGAATTTTTTCAGTTTTATTCATGTCATACATACAGTATCTGGGCTCAATAAATAGTTGTTGAGTAAATAATTTTTTTTAACCTAAGTTGACCTGGGGGACAAAAAAGAAAAGCAGAATTGTTGAGTCATTTAAGATGAAAACAAGAACCACTGAAAAGTACCTTCTAGTTTCGTTTTTTAGCTCCTGTTGTTCTCTTTTCTTTTCCATCATTTTCCCCCATCTATTCTTTGGCAAGTCTCTCTGAGGCAATGGTATTGCATGCTGAACATAAAGATCAGTAAGATTGTCTTTGTTTATTCTTACGTCATTTTCGACAGCTATGTTCTTCTGCAGAAAAAGAAAAAAGTAATTTCAAAACAACATCCTTCATTATTAAAACCAAACCAACTACTTACCTTAACAAGGCAAAACACTTGCTGCTTAAATAACAAATTATAAAACCATTTTCACAATTAGACATATGCGTAAGGGTCCAACATAATGCTGCAAGGAGCAGTATTACAAATAGGTTAATCTTGTAAATAGTAGTTCAGCCTCATCTTAAAGACAATTGGCCATGTCCTCAGTGTGACAAGGACTGCTGTCCATAACTGCTTAGCCAACATACCAAGCAATAAGAGTTATTTCCATAGCATCATCTTAATCTATGAAGGGAACTGAAAATGGGGGACTGCCTGAAGAAATCAGACAAGAGAAAGCTAAAAATGATAACAATTAGTACATTCTGTCAAAAAAAAAAAGTTATGTAGTATTACTATCGTGATCAGATTAGTGGGCTGGAGGTGTGACTCTGCATATTATTCCTCGTTTATTTAATACTGCTTCTTAAATGGAAGTTAACTACCAAGATTTCAAATGGACCTACGAATGGCAACTGCAGTCCCCTGACCAATGACTGTACTGATTAACACATTATTAGAATCTGATCCTGTTTTCACCCAATTCTTTCAAGTAGCTTCCAGTCATTGTCCAACTACCCCTACCTAAATCACCTCATTCTCCTTAATTTTCCAATCTGTTCTCAACATCATGGAAGACATATAGCTTGGATTTAGGTTTATGAAGATGGAAATGAGATCTTGGGCTCTTCAACTGCCATTCAGAAAGGCCTGGAAATATTTGTGTTTAGTAGAACTGACAAAAATAAATCCAATCTATTTCTTGTGATAAACTTATCCTAATTCCTTTATTTCCCTCTAAAACTTGAAAGCACAAAATTTACTTTTCTCTCTTACACTAGGCAATTCTTTATTATCAATTTTCACCCTGTACTCACTCAGAGGTACTGGAAGCCCTGGGGTTCACTTGGACAACATTCCCAGAGAATTTCAAAGGCACGTTAGTTTGGGAAAAACTGCTCCAGGGGCAGAGGTGCTCAAAATGTGGCTAGCCCTGGACCAGAAGCAAGAACTTGTTAAAAATGCAAAATTTCAGGCCACACCCCAGCTCTACAAAATCAGAAACTCTGGGGATAGAGGCTAGCAATCTGTGCTTTAATAAACCCTGGAGTGATATACCTAAAAAGTTTGGCCACCACAGGTGAAAGGCAACTGACATCACTTATAAAACCCCAGGGAAACGTTCTGAATTCTTTATCACCTTAAACAAAACCTATCACATTTTTGTCTTATTTTTCATCTACTCTCAGATGCCACGTTAGCTGAAAAAGAGCAAACGCTACATTGAGAACCAGGAGCCCGGAATTCTCCTCCTAGCTGCATCATTTACCGCATTTACACATGGTTGACCTTAAGTCACTTCACCTCTCTAAGGACTCTGTTTCCTCATTTTTAAATGAGTATGGAGAATGGGCTATTTCTCCGATGCTTTCCAGCCCTGACAGTCCCTCATCACCACCCTTCATTTCCATTCCTCTAAGATTCCCCGCCCCCCTCCCCCCCGCATCTCTTTCGCTCAGGCCCTTGCTTACATACGAGCCGTGGGGGTCGCCTAGGACTCCTCTTTCCCAGCCATCAAGAACCGAGAAAGATAAATCCTAATCCCAGGAATTCTTGATATGCCAAAGACATCTCTTTTCCGGATGGGGGCGTGGGGAGATCTGGTGTGGTATCTGTGCCGGATGGAGAGTGGCGCAAACCCAACGGGAGGAGCGACGCCGGCGGGTGTGTCCGCCGCCACTGAGGATACTTAATGCAGACTCCGGCCTGAGCACCTCTCCCAAGCAGGCCCACCCGCTCCGGCGCGCCCGACCTGCTCCAGCGTGAGGAGAAGGAACTCCTGGGACAGCAGCTCCGGGTGCAGCAGCAGTTCCGAATCCGTACAGCTGCGACCGCCCACATCCCCCGCCATCGTCGTCGCCAGGAGACCCGGGCCGGCTACCCACAAGCCTCCGCGAAGGGAGCGCCAGGAAGTGACGTTAAGGGCGGGGACTCAGGCGTGTCGTCACTCTGGGTGCGACGCGCCCTCCTCTGCCTCGCGTAGCCGGCTTGGTGAGGCCGGGCTGCCTCTCGTGGGACAGTATCCCCCGAGGCGGAAGAAGTGATGGGGGTGTCTGCCGAGGGAACGAGTGGCATTTCAAATCTGGCAGGAAGAAAGGGAAACGCGAAATTCACGGAGCCGACCACGATTGGTCGCGCCTCCATGTGACGTGCAGTGGCAGAGGCCGAAGGGATTCCCGGTCGCCTCGCGGGAAAGAGGCGGGGAAGGGAGATAGACGTTACCTTAAGAATGGCGCTTGTCGCGTCTGAAACTCTAGGTCTTCCCTTTTAATCTGTTTATCGTTTGTTATCTAATCCTCCTTTAATATGATGTAAGGCCAGGGACTTTGCTTCCCAGTGCCTCGCACATAGTAGGCACTCAAGTATTTGTTCCCTGAAATACTACGCATTAAGTTCACGTATGAAAATAACCAAACAGAACGCGGGTGACAACGGTCAAACGTTTGTTAGACATTTAATATGTGCCAGGTAATGCATTTTGTATGGGTTATCTCATTCCTCAGAATGGCCCTATGAGGTATACGTTACCAGAATGGTTGTTTTCCAGGTGAGGAAACAGGCATAGGATAATTTGCTCAAGATCAGAGAAAGGAAGTAGCAAGAGGACGTTCAAATACATTTTCTCTGCACTTACAACTACAAGGAATAATAGTTTTAGATTAAAAAAAAAACTCGGAGGTGTTGATTATGATCTAATTACTAATAATTTCCGAGAAAATCTTTTCTACTTCTATTTCATCTTTTGTGGAGGAGATTACACATCCCAAAACTATTTTGCACGTTTAAAACTTAAGTTGCTGACAGTTCTAAATGCTTACAGTTTGTATCTTCTATGATATATCGTTTTGTTGGAAATTAGTGCAGTGTTTATAAAAATGTGAACAACAGGATGCCAAAAAGATAAACTTTGAAAGAGAATTGGAAAATAAACGAGATGCTAAATCGCAGACAGGATAAAGTTGAGAGTTTTGCAATTTTTCTTAATTTCTGTATATGATACTTTAGAAATTGAATTTCAGAATTGGGCAGAAACTTAAAATGTTACTCAGTCCATTCTTTCATTTAGTGGTAAGGAAGCAGATCTGAAGGAAATTAACTTGCCCCAAATTGAACAGTTTTTAGAACTGAGTCGAGGCAGGTATTTGCATGTCCTAATTTGGAATTAAGTGTATTAACTTCATGGTATTAGCATCATGATATTCCGTATCCAAAATCTGATTTGATTTTCATGACAATAGTGAAATTAGTATAACTAATATTATTGTCCCCATGCCCTTTACTGAAGAGGAATTTCCCATTTAATTGGCCAACATTTCTAATCAGTTCTTTTTTTTTTTCTGCTTCTGTAAACATGCTTGCTGCTTAGGCCAAAGATCTCGGGTCAACTGAAAACTCACCCTGCCCTTAAGATGTATTGCTTTTAGTGTTTAGACAAATGTATCCCCTACCTTTAAGATGTATTGCTTTGGTGCTAGTTAGAGAAGATGTATTGCTTTAGTGCTTGTTAGAAAATCCCATTCTCTGTAACTGCCTGTAGCCGATAGCAATTTCAGGGGTCTGTAAATCAGCCCATGCCAACTGTAACAATATGGGTATAAAAGTGAAATTGCCCTTAAGCTCTGGGCCCAGATTTTCAGAGTACTAGCTCTTCTGGGACTGCCAGTGTAATAAAACTCAGTTCTCTTTCTTTTTGGTTACTGCTTGGATTTTCGCTGGTCTGATTTTCGGAGCTTTTGGGATTTTTCCATAACATTACCAAAAGGCATATTGTTTTAGTAGCAAAAACATCTGTCTTAGATGGAGCCTTAAAAATGAGACCTCAGTTCAGACTTTGTTCTGCACCGAGACCTTGGGTGACTTACTCAAGCCACTCAGCCTCAGTCTTATCAGAAAAATGCTCTAACACCAGTGAAGATTTATCCAAGAGGTAGAGATTATATGTTTGTCACAGAGTAGGTGCTTAATAACTGGTAGCTGGTTTTTAGAAGTAGTTCATGTCTCCCCACTTTAGTTTCTCCCCTGTGAAATGAAAATTATAACACTGCCTCACATTGCTGTGAGATTGTAACCTACCAACTGTCATCAAAGGACAGAAGTGGCGAGGTGGAGGTGGGAAAAAAACTTGCATTGAAGAGTCTGAAAATGTGGTTTACACATCCTTGCTGTGTTCTTTTCTCCATGTAGTTTTCTGGACCAGTCACCTGAACTGAAACCCCAAGCTCTTCATCAGCAAAAATGTTTTGTGGCAGGTAAGATCTGTGTGTTTTCCTCACAGTACTTTCCAGTTTAAATACATTAAGATAATTTTAGTGCCTCTGCAGCTAAGACCTCAATATAGAAGAAGTGTCCTCTGAGTAGAGGGGGGAAAAAATCAAGATTCAGAGAGGAGGAAGTAAAATAACATTCTAATATCCCTCCCTCTCCAAGGAGGGTGAGACTGGGAAAGCCTGCCCTCACTCCATCCTGGGCAGAGCTTTGTAGAGTGGAGCCTGCTGACTATTTTAATCAGCATTTCTGAGGGTAGGAATTTGGGGGAGGAAGAATTTGCATTTCTAAGAAGTTCTGAGGTGATCTTTCAAAATGTCTAGGCAGAAGGACCTCCTCACAGAGATTTCTGCCACATTGCAGGAAGCCGCAGATGTCTTCAACTCTTCAAGCCAGCCAGTCATCATGATTGGAGGGGCCAGGCCTGTTAGGACTGAAATCAAAAGCCTGAAAAACCAAACCAGAGTGGACAAAGAACATCTTAGAAATCCTTGTGGGGACCAGTGATGCAAAGATCTGGTGTCTCCTGCTTTCTCATTTTGGCACTTCAGAAATTTCTTCCCTGGACCAGCCCTGATGAAGGGTTTCAGCCTCTGTTGATAAGATTATTGTTACTGCAGCCAAGTGGGGGTTAAAATAGTAATAAAGCTCAGTTACAGAAAAAAATTCTATATTTCTATTTCTTACCATTTGAGTTTGTAGACTGATGTTTATCCTGCTACAGTATTATCCATGAGTATTATATATTAACCGTAATTTAAGTTCAGTGTTATGAGAATTTTCCCTTCACTCAAAGATCATGGGGTTTTATTTGTTTACATTTTATTTGGTGCCTATAGTTGACAAGAACACAGCTGAGAAAACCAATAAACACCACCTTACCTGGCATCATCACCTTATTAGCTTATAAGCTCATCTAGGATAGGGCCAGACATTTCCTTTGAATCCCCACAGTCACTGGCACGCACAATGCTTGTACTTTGTAGGTGCTCAGTAAATGTTTATTGAATGAATCATAAAATGTATACTGAGAACTTGAGGTATTTGATTCCTCTTGTTTGTGGTGTAATATTTAAGATATTTATATTACAAATATTTTACCATTAGTTGTCAAAAGTACATTTGTGCATAAAGAGTTTCAAAGGGAAGTAACAGAAAACACTTTCACATTTTGGACTTGTTTTTTAGCTATTTAGAACCACAGTTCTGCTTTGCGTTTCAAAAAACTACCTTCAGTACCATAAAGATAATTATATTTTTATTGTCATTTTTCATTCCTTTTACAAATCGATCATCATAAAGATGCACTTACATAAACTACCTACTGGCTTTCCTGTAAACCCCATCTCATAGGACACTTGTTTCATCAGCCCCCTGTTGACACAGTGTCTCATATCTTTGGGTTCTCAGCACGTAGCACAGTACCTGGTACAAGTATGAGAACAGAAAGTGTGTGCTGAATGAATATGAATAAACATATCCTGTTAAGTCAATAGTTCTCAAAACTAAGTGAGCAAATAGAGTCACCTGTAGAGCTTGTAAAAAACTCTGCTGGGCCTCTACCCTCAAGTTTCTGACTTAGGAGGTTTTGAGTGGGGGCACGGGGATTTGCATTTCCAACAGATTTCAAGGTGATGTTGGTACTGCTGATACCTGTCCATACTTTTCACACCATTGAACTAAATTAAACTGCTTGAGAGGGCAGGAGCTATGTCTTCATTTCAGGATCCTGAGCAGCCTCTGCCATAGGACCTACCACATAGGAGCTGTTTAGTTGATTTGAATAACTTTCAAAAGTTTTTATTTTACTGAATCTAGATTACAAGCGTATGAATATATGTGTATATTTATCACTAAATAAGCTAATACATGTAAAAGTCTCAAAACGTGGTCCACATTAAACTGCCAAAAATAATCATAAATGTAACCTTTCTTTGCTTAACCTCATCTTCTAAAATGATACCCAAAACTAAAATGTGTAACTTTTAACAGGAGCTTATAGAGTAACAGAATCTTAGCATTAAAAATCTTTTTTAAAGATAACCTAGTTTATTAATATTGAGGATATAAATTCTAAAAATTGGTTGAGGGTTTCCTACACACAGCTAGACACAGCAAGAACATGATAGACATCCTTTAAGAGCTTACAGCCAGTAAGAAAACGTAAGTGTGAGCATGTATAAGTTGAGGGGTTAAATTTGGGGAGTAGACTGCAACTATTAAAACGTTCAGTTGTATCTATTCAACTCTTAATCCTCATTAATCTATTAGGACACATCTTTTTCACATGCTATAAATACTCAACATGTTTAGTATTTTTAATAATATTAAGATTTAATAAATATAAGTGAAGTAATTAACAATTCCTTGAAAAACACATGACTTTGATATTTCCTAACTGTATATCAATCTAAACAATGAAGGAATTTAGAATTAGCCCTGATGCAGATATTTATGGAATAATTTACATACAGGTGCCTCTCACATGTGAAATAGATTCTCAGAAAGTTCCAAGGAAACAAAATGTTTCTAGATGGAACAATGTGCACATTGTCAAGCTTGCCATTTAAGAATCCTATGGTAAATCCTTTCATAAAGTAATTGTTTCTGAATTATCTTTTTTCCACTTTTTGTAATACACATTTTTACTCCTAGATTGTTTACAGCAGAAACACAAATGTTCAACATAACTAAATCATCAGTAGAACTTAATTTTATACATATATAAAATTAACTGTGATGTTGGAATTCTGTGTTCTTATCCTTGCTGCTCAGTTTTTACTCCCATGGAATTGGGATAAGTCATTCACTTCTTTTTGCCCGTCACTCATTCTGCAAAATGAGAAATTAATAATGCGTACTTCATTAAGGACATGAGTCATCACTGTAAGGCCTTAGCCAGTGTCAGGCAGTCAGTAGGTGTCACCTCTGCGACTGGTCTCCTGCAGCTCTCTGTACCCTGCAAATGTGGATTTTTGGCCTGCTGGATCAGTGATTAGCTAGCTGCTCAACAACACATTACGTGTCAGAAACACCAGCGAGTCGACTCCTCAAGCCCGACTTTGTCAGTCCGATGACCATCGTGTCAAGCTGTAGGAATGATTGGTTCGTTCGTGGTGCGTTTGTTCATTCATTCATTCATCCATTCGAGTCAGATATTCATGTCACTATGGTGTCAAGATGTTTTGTTGTTAGAGAATAGAGTGTGAGCAAAATCGTACAAGGGCTGTTTTCAGGAAGCTCTACATGCTGGTGGAGGAGGAAATCATTAAGACAGTCATCGCTAACACTTCGTGAGCACCCACCCTGTGTCAACAGCGTTCTAAAGTGCTTTTACAGAATTAACTCATTTACCCTCCTGACCGCCCCACGAGGCAGGCGCTGTTGTGATCCCTCAGGCTGGAGGAAACTGGGCCGGAGTGGAGGTTTCAACAACCCAGGGACGTCTGGGCCGGCGGGCGCGGCCCGGGGCCGGGACGGAGCGGGGACGGACGCACTCCGCCCTCCCGGCGCTGGAGGCCGCCCCACGTGACGGGAAGCGGCGGCGGTGGCGGCGGGGCGGACCAGCCCAGGAGCCGCGGCGGGAGCGGGCTGCGGGAGGCGCGGGGCCCCAGGCCTTAGGGCCAGCTGGACGGCAGAGGCCAGCCGGCACCGCGCGGGTGAGTGCGGAGAGCCGCGGGCTGCCGGGGCGCGGGTGCGGCCAGGACGCGGCGGAAAGCGGGGCTGGAGGGCGGGGGCCCGCGGCGTGGTGAGCGAGTGGGTGCCCGGGCTGGTCGAGCGCGGTCAGGAATGGCGGGGGACGGGGGGGTTTGCCTGTCAAATCGAGGACCGGTGTGCAAGTGTAGGGGCCGGTGCACAAGTGTGCACGTGTATGGGGGCTTGGGGCCAGCGTGCCCGAGCCTGGGGTCCTTGGTGTGGATGTTGTGGCGCGTGACGAGGGAATGGGTGCGGAGTGGGTGTGTGTTTGGGGCAGGGAAGATCTGAGACCTAGTCTTAAGTTGGGGTAGGATTTTAGTTTTCTGAAAGAAGGAGCCGAGAATGACTGCGCCCCTGCACCCCTTGCCCTCACCCCTGTTGGAACGGTTTTGTCCGCGTGATTGATGTTTCATGAAGCTGTTGGGATTTGAGAGCTCAAATTACGGATCACATTCGGGCTGACTTGTTGCCTGAACTGGGAGATTGGGCAGGGTGTGTTGGAGAGGAGAGCAGAAACCTCAGGTTCCCAGCTGGGTCAGGACCTGAAGCTGCCACCTGGTGAGACTTGCCCTTTCTGGGCCTTCTGGAGGTGCAGGTGCAAGTTGGGTTTTCCAGCTTGCCTCTCTCTGTGTCACATGGGACAACTCTAAAGACAGAAGCTGTCCTCTGTCCTCTGCAGTTGTCTGAACCGGTCATTGCTTCCACCCATGGGCAATTGGACAGCCCTCACAGGCCACTCTGGGGCTCTACCTGGCTGTTGGAAATGGGGATTCAGACATTGCCTCTTAATGCAAATGACTGTATTGGGTGCTAGGTCAAAAAGTTGTCAGCGCAGATTTCATCCGTGAAATAAGTGCTGCTGTGGGGAGGTGCTGTCCTTCGGAAGGAAGGCAGCCGCGGGCCTGATTGTAGTGACAGGCTAAGGCACCAAAAAAGTGTGAGGAGGATCTTTGCAGTGCGAGCTGGCTTACCTGAAGTCAGCACTCAGGACCTGGAGGGCCTGTGGGAGCCCACTATGCTCTCCTCATAGATTTGCTTCTCTCTCTTGGTTAGCCCGAAGCTGGCGGGCATCTGAGGGCTCCAGGGCTCTGGTCAGACAGGAAGGAACATCTGGTCAGCTGCTTCCTCTTCTTTTTCCTTCCATTCTGCCAGCCAAGCAGCCTCAGCAGTCATTGGAGCTGCTCTTTGGTGTGTGGCACTAGAAAGAGCCTGACCAGACTCCTGGTAACCCATCTAGAAGTAGCCGTTCCAGGTCACAGTGCATCTAGGAAATGGGGGCAGTGCTGCCCTGTGGTGGTGACTGCCCTGCCAGTCAACCCCCACTCAGCTGAAATCGCTTTTTGAGTTCCTCCACCCCCCCCCCACCAAAACTTAACTGCAGTCGTTCCTGGGTATTTGCAGAGCAGTTGGTTCTAGGATCTCTCTGCGGATGCCAAAATGCTTGGATCCACACAAGTCCCTTTTATAAAATGGCATAGAACAATGCATACAGGTGGCTCTTCACATCCACCTTTCAATCTTTGGCTTGTCGAATCCATGGTTGGGAAACCTGGGCATACACAGGGTCGACTGTATATTGAAAAAGAGAAGCCCTGTGTTGGTGGACTCAGGTGGTTCAAAACCACATTGTTTAAAGGTCACTCAACAAAATGCTCCTCTCTGGAGTTAGACTCCTCGTGCACCCTGATCCAATCTGCTGTATACAGAATGGTGTGTACATTTTACAATGAAATGGGTACTATCCCTTGCCTTTCCCCTCCACTATCTACACGAGCAGCAGTCCTCTTCCACCTCTGCAGGGTCCCAGGATGCTTCAGCCTCTGCCTAACCTCCAGCGACTGGTAGGTAAGGAGCCCATCCTTTGGTTAGGCAACTCTAGGTAACAAGTTTTAAAAGCAGAGAATTCACTGTTTAAAAAACGCTGAATTTTCTAGGCCTGATTTTCAGCTGGTATTTTTGTTCAGGGGGAAAAAAAAGGCATTATTCCTTATTCCTTCCTGCTAATATTAAACATTTATAATCCTTTAAGAAAACTTGTGGAAATTTTACTTAATAATTTAAGCATCTTTGACTGTTTCCAGTCCTTATTAGAAATACATTAATCATTGTGGTGGCCAGGTGTTTGGAAACTGCCAAATAATTTGGCCCATACTTTACAACTCGTTTCCTCTGTGGTAAACCTGACTCATTTTTCTTTATTAAAATTTTTTTTCTTAAAAATACAGAACTACTAAATGAATATAAAAGTAACAAGTTAATTTGGAGCCACCCCAAATGAGCCTGACACTGAGTGTATTGTGAAGTCTTGCAGGTGATTTGAGACCAAGATCTTTTTCTTGATAATCAAGTAGCTGCCGTTGAGTAAAGATTCAAGGTAAATCACGTATGTAAAAAAGGACAATTGCCTAGGATCCTGTAGGCACTGGATAATTTTTTTGTGGCTGTTTTGAAGGTCCAGTATTGGGAAAGGTGTTTTAAAGGGATCCCTAGACACCTACACTCCCACATTTCCTCTTCCACCTTTGCTGCTCTCCCAAAGCCTGTTGTCAGTTATGACTGTTAATGTCACCGTTATAGGATGTATATCCTATATACATAGATATACACACGTATATGTATATATGTGGCATGTATGTATATGTGATGTGTATAAGTGGTGTATATATGTCTGTATGTGTGTATATTTACCTGTATATTTAAGTAACTTTGGTTAATAATGCTCAAGAAAAGGATACCACCTATGACTAGTCACATCTAAGTGTGTAGCGGAATAATATCAAGATGACAAGTTAGATGTTAGACCTTAGCTGTGTGTGTGTGTGGTTTTTCTTCTTCTTCTTCTTCTTTAAGATACTCTTTTAGGTCACTGAAACAGGTTTATTGTGCTATACTAGTTTCTGCTGCTCTGTCATATGAGTACAAAGGTAACATGGAATGGTTGTGAAGTTGCATCCTGATTTTCAAAAGAGGAACAAGTCTTTAGTACAAGTTGATAAATTTGTTGTGGATTCCTGGCAAGTTTCAGTATTGAGCCATTGAGCAGTTGGCTGTGAGAACTTATAGAAGAACTTGGGGCCAACATGGGGTGTGGTTCTATAAGAACAACTCATGTCACATAAATTATATCCTGTTTTGATAAGATTACGAGGTCAATAGAGAAACGTGTAAGTGTATTGTTCTGTATCTGAAATTTAGCAAGGCATTACTGACAGTGAACCCCGTTCTAAGAACCATTTATTTGTGACAAAGTTTGTTTAGGGGACAGAGGACGGGATAAGCCATTTTGGAAGCAGAGAAACCTAAGGAGGCAGATGAGGGATTATGATGGGATGCCTCCTCTAGACTCAAGTTGGGAAGAGACCAGGGCCCTACTGATAACAGTCCTTAGGAGGAGCTACAGGTAGATGGCATCTGTAGGCCTCAAGTCACAGTGACATCATGTTTACAGTTGTTACTTACTTTTTTTTTCTTTAGGAGGACCTAGTTCTAAGAGCATCTGAATCCCCCTTTGGTCAATAGAGTGGAAGGATATGACCTTAGAGTCAGAAACAAAAACTGGGGTTGAAGTCCCTATTTCATCACCTAGTGGCTTTGTCACCTTGAGCAAGCCACCAGAAAATCTCTGTGTGTCCATAATAATGTCCATCTCTCAGGGTAGTGTGAGAATGAAAGGACCTCACATATATCAAGTACACAGTATCTGAGCAAACCCAGTGCTTATGGGCTCTTAAGAGGTGGCCATCAAGGTTATCAGCAGCAGTCAGTTGGTCCCATATTAGTCCAGACTTGAGTAACTTCTACCCCTGGGTAGCCCAGTGGCTCAGCAAGCTGCCTGGGTGGGAACCCCTGTTCCCATGGTCACTGAGCCTTTCTAAACATCCATTCCATTCTCCGCACCCCCACTCCCCCCACCCCCGCAGAATGCAATGGCAACAGTTCTGGCCTTACTGGCTCGTTGTGAGCATGAGGGAGCATTTAATACAGAGTCTGGCACATAAGGAGCCTTCCAGAAGTCTGTGAGCTCCCGTGTTATTACTACCCTCTCCGTAGGGCAGCTGGAGAATAATATAGGGGAAACGTGCCATCCAGTACCAATTCCTATTTTACAAGGAGGCAACATGCCCAGAGACTTTAAGTGCATGTCCAAGATCATACATAGGTAACCAAGCCACTGGAGCTCAGGACCTCCAGAATCAATATGGGAATGTCTGCTTTGTGCTATGCCCACTTCAGCTCTGGGGCCTGACCTGACAGAGGTTCAAGGGCACTTAGAGGCTTGTTCCTCTGCTCTCTCCCAGTTCCACTTACCTGAAGCCCTACTGCTTAACATCAGGGCCCCTCACCTGCCATCTTCTCCTGAAGCTCATAGTAAGTGAAATTTTGGACCCAGTGGGAGTCAGCTCACAGATACCCCAATCCCATCTGAATTCATCTATAAGAAATAGTTCAAATGAGCAAAAATCCCTAAGTCTCCTCTTTGAAATGTATTCTCAGGAGAAAAAAAAAAAACTTAAAATTTAAGTATTATTCATATCTGTAATTTTAAGCTAGGACACTAACTTGAGAAGAATCAGCTCCAAAAGTAACATTAAAAAAGATCATGCATTCTCTTGAGCAGCCTGAGGCACCAAAGGGCCAGCTATCAGACTGCTGGCCGTTGCCTGTTCCACTCAGATCACTCTGAGCATTTTCTTTCCTGATAGAAAAGGAGAGTCTCAGCTCTTTTTTCTTTTTCTTCTAAGGCAAGGTAATAAACAAAAAACTAGTTACGTTATCTATTTTTAACTGTTTTGAAGTAACTTTAGGCTTAGTAAAGAGTGGGAAAATAATGCAAAGCTCACATAAACCTTTTCCTGAGCTCCCTTTTGTTAACATCCCGTGGGACTATGGTATAGTCATCAGAGTCAGTAAGTTAGCTTCAGCACTGTCAACCAAACTACAGGCTGTTCAGTTTCACCAGTTTTTCCACTACTGCCTTTCTGTTCCACAGTGCTGTTTCTGATCCAGTTTTCCACATTGCATTTAGTTCACATCTCCTTGGTCTCTAACCTGTGACAGTTTCTCATTTTTTGTGACCTTAACACTCTTGAACAAGAGAGAGATTTTATAGAATGTCCCTCAGTTTGGGGTAGGGTGGCATTTTCTTATGATTAGTTTATGGTGGTGTGTGTGTGTGTGTGTGTGTGTGTGTGTGTGTGTGTGTGTGTGTGTGTGTGTTTAAATCAAGAATACCACAGTGGTGACATGACTTGATTCCATTTCAATTTAATGTTGGGCTGTGTTCCATGTCCCCTTGAAGCAGCAGGAACAACTGGGATAAAACTGCTCTGGATCCTTCAGAAAGCTCATAGCACCCAGGCCCCAGTAAGCAATCCCCCCTCCCTGTGCTTCTGGCGACCCCAGACATAAGTGTCCTCTGTCTCCTGTCATGTTTTCTCTTTTGTTTCCACATGCCTAGTCCCCTAATTATCCTGCTATGTTACTTTGCAGATTTAGGAGAGATCTTTTTCTGAGAAGCCAACTGCAGTTTAAGAAACAAAAATGTCCAACCTTTTCATCATATACATACCCCCCAACACAACAAATTAAGTTTGTGACCACTAAGCCTTTAAGTCTTCTCAAATCTCATCTGACTTTAGAGTGGTCACTAAGATGATTCATATTTTTAAAAATCTTGAGATGATGTCCATTGTAGTTATAGTCAGTTTACATCTGAAGAAGAGAGCTAATTTGCCCATGAAGCCACTCAAATTCATCAGTTAGGTGCTAACTAAAGTTTGGAGACACTGATGTGGTTTTATTGAATGTGTTAATTCTACAGACTGTAAAGGTGATTGTCAGCATCCATGGAGTCGCCCTATAGGAATTGGGGTCTTTAGCAATGGACTTCAATTAACATTTTATTTTGCTAATTTAGCTCAAAGAAAGCATCCGAAGAAGTTTTGCTAGCAAGGTTCACCTTTTCCACCCAATAAAGAGTTTTGAATCTGTGATTTGGCTATTCATTCCATCAGGAAATAGCATAGGCCAAAGAAAAAAGTGTGTCCAATCATATCTACTTGTCGTGCTCCATACCTATGATAACGTGGCCAGGAGAGGAAAGATGAGCATAGGGGTGGGCCTGTGCCAGGGAGCAGGATGGGAGTTTCCAAGTTTGTGCTCAGTGCCACGGGGGTGCCAACACAGGCTGGACACTCACGACAGGCCCTTAAGTAACTGCCCTCACTGTTTCTGCTTTATTAGGAAGCTGACCCAAGCCAGGCTGATGCCAACACCTGCCCCACCCAACAGAGTCTACCACCTGACTTTTCTGAGCTATCCCAATCCAGGCACCATGTCAGCGTCCATCTCTGGGACCACTAGAAAGCTGGCCCCTGCACTTGCTTCTAAATTTTCCTCCCTTAAATGTCCATCAGGACCAACTTAAAACAACACAGGGAGTAACTCATAGTGTCCTGCCCTGTTGCAGAGTGCAGAGCACACCTTTCCGGCCCCTTCCCCTTCAGCCTGATGATTTCCCCTCAGGTCTGTCCTCTGCACTTGAGCTTTTTCTCCTGATCATATGAGATGGACAACATTGTAACCCGGTGACATGGAGCCAGAAAGAACTAAGAGACTTGGGGCGGGGGGGCTGAATTCTCCCCCAGCCCTTTCCACAGTGTAAGAATGTGTGACATTCTGTTAATTCCCTTCGATGTTTGGTTTTTAGCACTGATGTTTTCAATTTTCTCAGAGATATCTCCTGTAAGGATATTGGTATTGGTCCGTTGCTTCATGATTTCCTACATATGTTTACCCAGGTTAACTGAGAAGCTTCTTAAGAAACTTTTTTTTTCCTTTAAAAGGAAAGTCTTCTATTAAAATGACAAAATATAAATTTTTTAAAATTCACTGTATGTATAAACATACGGCAAATCACAGGAAGATTCAAAGAAGTAAGGCATCCTTCTACCTAACACCTGAATCTCTGTGACCAGCCATCAGTGAAGGGTTCTGTGCAGTCTGTGCCCCACGCCCACTCCTGACACAATTTTTGAGCCCTCAAATGTTGCAGCTTTCCATAGGTACAAGTGACTGCAGTAGGCAGATAAGAATGAGGCAAGGTTTTTAACTTCAGGGATTGTTGTTAAATTCAACCAAACTGTTGTAGTTAACGGTAACTATTTTGTGACCATTGTCCCTTGAAAAGGTGCTCAGGGAGCAGTTTTTGCTCAGGGTCCCTCTGATGGTTGGTTGGTGTGTAGAGTACCTCGGACACTTGTGCCCTTGGATAACGGGCTCTTTTGAACTTAAGCTGCCAATTCAAGAACTCGGAACTGAATGTAGCTGATAAAATAAGTGAGCAACGTGGAGTAATACGAATAGGTAATAGCTGTAACTTCTCTGTAAATAAGAGAAGTAAGGTTGGCTAAGGTTAGGTTTTCAAGGGCTTCACATCTTACGGTGAGTTTGGAGATCTTGTAGGCGGTGGCATATTTTCCGAAGCTTTTGAAGAGGGTAAGGACTTGATGATGTCTCAGGCACGAGGTCCACGTTTCTGTCCACCCTCACGTATTGTTTTTGAATCTGGCCTGACTGGTCAAAACCTTAGTGTGACCCTATTATCTCTATTCACTTATAAGGGACTATCGGAGACTTAAAAAAAAAAATTAATGTAAAATGTTATAATAGCAAATCTAGCTTTAGGTAGAGTGTTCTTTTTAAATTGTAGATGAAGAATTCATCTTTAGCCTGTTCATAAGAAAGCACTTCCTGTTATAGGGCGTAATACCTGTTGAGGAGTTTTTGAGTTTTTACCCTCTGAAGTGATGAATCTCTGGTGCACGATAGCTACCTATGGCTGTAAAGACTTTGTTTCATATAATTCTCAAATGTGAAACTTTTTTTGCAGATACGCAGGGCACCATTCCCATCTTAAGCTCCTGTCATTGTGTGCACATTTTGTGATAGGAGATGAGAGTGTCATTCTTTGGATCAGGAATAATGATTACTGGTGAAGACCGATCTTAATGAATGCCTCTTTGTTATTGCATTGTTTTAGCAGCATATATTTATTTCTATCTCAGATGAGGCGTCTATATAAATATATTTTTTTAATCTTGTAGTGTTGGATCTACATGCCTCTTTCTATATCTAAATTATCTGTTTACTTCAGAAATTGCTCTTATTCTGTGTGTATTGTTTCTGGGTGACTTTTTTTTTTTTTTTTTTTTTTGGCCTGGCCTTGGTGAGATTTAGTAGAGAGGAAAAGAAAAAGGGAGCGAGGTGATTAGTAGCACCAGTCTTGAACTGGCCAACAAATAGGAGTGGAGATACGTGTACAGCACTGGAGGCCAAAGGAGAAGCTGAAGCGGAAGCTGGGTAGAGGCCCAGGAGTTAAGAGGCCAGCCTCTTGGAGGCTATGACCCCAGAAGGCACAAACACTGACCCAGCCCGCCACGTGTGAGTGTTTTCTTCCCTCAGAGAATAATCTAGGGGGATACTTGACAGGATGCCTCATACTGGTCTTTATAAATATGGGTACAGTGTAAACTCAGCACTGGATTTAGATGCGCTAAGAAATTACAAGTACTCATTTATGTGTATGATACATGTTTTTATTAAATGAAATTTTAAGCAAAGGAATATGTATTTTGTGAATCCTACCAAATTTATTAAACTAGTAGTTTCTGTATCTAATTCCAGTGTGAGCTGGTTTGGGGAGATGAGTAAAATTTAATATTTATATGCATAATATTTAAGACATTTAAAAGAATATTTATAGTCTTTATGAGGTACAGAAAATAATAATAAAAGGAAGCCCAACTTAAACAGATCATTAAGAATGCCTTTGAAATCTGGCGCATCCCTGTTCCCGGTCCTCTCCTCCCTGCACTTGTGTTCATCATTCCCTTACCTTTCTTTATGGCTGAAACCCTATTATATTAGATGGATTTCCATGTCTTTAATTCTTCCAAGGCCTTATGTATCGTTCAGCATATCGTGTTCGACCCTCAGCGCCGAGAGACATTCTTGTAGATAGCTGCTCTGTAGTATTCCATGCTGTCGAGGAAACTTGAGTTTTCTCGTTTTTTCCTCCTCGAGCAAGATGGCTGCCATCTTTCTTGCTTTTGCCCCGGCGGACATCACTTCTGTAGGGCATGCGCCTGGAGGTAGAACCACCAGCTTAGTCACATCAAGGGCTCTCTAGATGATGCCAAAATGGTCTTGCCAGTTTAGAAGCTTCCACCAGCAGTGTAGGGAGTTTTCATTTCTCAGTGGTCTTGCAAACACTTGATGTCATCAGGCTTCAGTGGTTTGGTCACATTAATAGGTGTAAAATGGGGTCTCATTGTAGCTATAATTTGCAATTCCAGCTTCATCAGCTTGAGCATTCTTTCATAGCTATTTGTTCTTGTTTCCACTTCTTTGAAAAGACTCTTCATGAATTTTGCCCATTCTTCTATTAGATTATTGTTATTTTCTTTCTGTAGGCGTTTTCTGTATCATCTAGGTATTTTTTTTTTTGTCCCATATCTGATGTCAGTGCCTTTTCCCCATCCCTGTATTTTTCCCCATCTTAACTTCTCACTTTCTTTATGGTATCTTTTGAAGAACAAAGGTTTTACATTTTAATGTGAATGAATTTATCTTTTCCCCTGGGGTTTGTGCTTTTTTTATACCTTATTTTAGTAATTCTTCCCTACCATAAGGTCATGAATGTTTTTTCCCATATTTTCAAAGTTTGAAGTTAGCCCTTCTATACTTAAGAATTATAATTCATCTGGAATAATTTTGATGCTTGGTAGCAGGTAGAAACCTACTTTTTTTCTTCTATATGTATGTCTAGTTATCCCAGCACTGCTTACTGAACGTGTTCATATTCTTTATACACCTTATGATATATAGTGCCACGCTTGTCATGTTTTAAGGTTCTGTAAATGCATGGTCTGTTTCTGGACATCCAGATATGTTGTTCTCTTGGGCTCTCCTTATAGCAATGCCACATTATCTCAATAACTGTAACTTTGTATTACATCTTATCTGTTGGGTTAAGTCTCCTTTATCTTTTTCATAAGTCTTGCTTTTTTTGGCCCTCTGTGCCATATGAATTTTATAATCAGCTTGTTGAATTTTACACACACACACACACACACACACACACACAGAATTTTTATTGGAATTCCATTTTTTTCTTGATCAGGGGGAAATTTTCTTTTTGTTGAAGCATAATTTGCATACAGTAAAATACAGAGAACCTAAGTTGCACAGTTAATGAATTTTGATAAATCTATATACCTGTGTAACCAATAACTCCAACAAGATATAGATTATTTCTGTTAGCCTGGAAAGTTCTCTGTGTGTTGTTTTCCATTTGGTCACCCCTTTCTTTCCAAAGTATAAACACTGTTCTGATTTCTATTACTATAGATTGTTTACTTTGAAACTTCATATAAATCGAAAATACAGTGTCTGTATGGTTTCTTTCATTCATTGTTTTTGAGATTAGATTTGTCCATGTTGACTTTATCAGTAGTTTTTTTCCTTTCTATTCCCAAGTTGTATTGCACCATATAAATGGGTACAAATGGACAAAATTGAGTTGTTTCCTATTTTTGACTATTATGAATAAGGCTGTTGTGCACATTCTTGTGCAAGCCTTTTGTGGATATTGGGATATACTCAAGAGAAATGGAAACATTTAAGAGTGGATTTGTGGGGTAACAGGATAAATCATGTTTAGCTTTATGAAGAAACACCAGATTTCCAAAGTTATGGTACCATTTCATACTCCTTCCAACAAAATATGAGATCTCTAGTTCATCTCATTAACATTTAGTGTTGTTGGTCTTTGTAACTGTTTAATTGGTGTGAAATGGTATTTCATTGTGCTTTTGGTTTGTAGGAGTTTTTGTATATTCTGTGTATGAGCCCTTTGCCATATATATTATTGAAAAATTTCTCCCAGTCTGGGGTTTGTCTACTCATTTCCCTAATGGTGTCTTTCAACGGATACAAGTTTTTAATTTTTATAAAATCTAATTTACCAACTTTTTTCTTTAATGGTTAGTACTTTTTGTATCCTAAGACATCTTTATGTATCCCCAAAGCCCCAAATTTATTCTTCTATGTGTTTTTCTAGAAGCTTTGTAGTTTTAGCTTTTATTTTTAAAATAATTCAATGCATCTTTAATTTTTGTATGTTGTGAGGTCAGGATAATTCAGGTTAATTTTTTTCTCCATAAGGTTATCCAGTTTTTTCAGTACCATTTATTGAAATGAATTTTCTTTCCCTATTGAATTGCATTGGTGCCTTTGTCAAAAACCAGTTGAATGTATGTACTCAATGTATGACTCTAATTTTAGACTTTCTCTTCTGTTTCATTGATCTATTTGTCTATCCTGATGTCTTATTACTGCAATTTTATAACAGTTTCTAGAGCCAATTAGTGTAAGTCTTTCAACTTTGGTCTTCATTTTCAAGATCATTTTGACTATTCTAGATACGGTCATGTGCTGTTTAAGGGCGGAGCTATGTTCCAAGACATGTATAGTTCTATGATTTAATTGTGTCAGCATGACAGAGTACTTACACAAACCTGGGTTGTATAGCCTATACTACACACCTAGGTTATGTGGTACAGCCTATTGCTCTCGGCTACAAGCTTCTACAGCAGGGAACTGTACAGAACAACACAAGAGTAAATGAAACACGAGAGAAAATGATGCAATCAAGAGACCAAGTAAACGAGATATATGAGGCTGCTGCTGGCATACTACAGTACCGTTTACAGCGGACTTTTTTATAAGTAGAAAGAGTACACTCTAACGTAACAATAAAATGTATAGCATAGTAAATACATAAATAACAGTCATTTATTATCATTATCAAGTATTATATACTGTACATTATTGCATGTGCTGTTCTTTTATATGAAGGAAGCACAATGGATTTGTGTACACCAGCATCACCACAATCACATGAGGAATGTGTTGCACTGTGACGTTATGACAGCTACAACATCACTAGGTGACAGGAAATTTTCAGCTCCATTATCATCTTATGGGACCACCATTGTATATGTAGTTTGTCGTTGACTGAAACGTCACTTATGTGGTGCATAACTGTATTTTGATTTCCATTTAAATTTTAAAATCGACTTGTCTATTTCTGCAGAAAAGTTTGCTGGGGTTATAATTTAGATCTTTAATGCCTAACAATAACATTTTATGATTTTCTCCATAAAGATCTTTTACATCTTTGTTAAATACTTCATTCATACCTAACTTTTACTATGGTAAATGTCTTTTTTAAGATTAAAATTCTAATTATTGTTTCCATGTAGAAACTTTAGTATATGAAAATTTTAAGTATAAACAATATTTGTAAACTTTTCTTAATTCTAATAGATTATTTATGAGTTTCCATGCAAACAGTAATACCATCTGTAAATAATTACCATTTTATGTCCTTGTTTTTAATTTATTATAACTATTCTTCTTTTTCAACTGTCAGACTCCCAGGACAGTGGTGAGTAGAGATGGGGCTGCCTTTTCAAAGTATCATAAACAGGGTGCTTTAAACAGCTTAAATTTATTGTCTCACAGTCTGGAAGCTAGAGGTCTGAAATCAGGGTGATGGCAGTTTTGGTTCTTTCTGAGGGAAAATCTGTCCCAGGCCTCTCTCCTGGCTTCTGGTGGCCTCAGGCATTCCTTGGCTTGTAGATGGCCATCTTCTCCCTGTGTTTTCACTTGCCTTTCCTCTATGTATGTCTGTCTCTGTGTCCAAATGTCTCCTTTTATACGGAACCTAATCATATTGGATTAGGGCCCACCCTACCGACCTCATCTTAACTTGATTATCTACAAGAACCCGATTTCCACAAAAGGTCATATTCACAGGTACTAGGAGTTAGATTTCAGCATATTTGTGGGGACATAATTTAACCCATGACAGATGGTAATAGTCTTATTCCTTGTTTTATGTTTTTTTTCCTTTTAATTTTGTAAATATGGTGAATTAAACCAACAGATTTTATTACCTGAAATCACCATTGCATCCTAATTTTTCATATTGTATTTATATACATATCGATTCAGTGTGCTAATATTGAATACTTTGGCATGTTTATTTATGAGTAAGAGTGATTTATGATTTTTCTCCCCCTGTAGCTGTATCTGATTTGGATATCAGCGTTATACTTTATACTGGCTTTATAAAAAGTGTTTGGTGGAACTTAACTGGGAGGACCATCTGGACCTGGTGCTTACATTATGGGACAAACAACACCCCTGAAACCAGAATATAGCCAGTGCTCTTGCATTGCTCATAAACTCATCCAAATCAGCTCTTACGGGCTTGGCTACGTGCCATGAAAAGAAGTAGGGCCTCTAGAAGCCTACGGGTCATATCAAAATCTCTTCTGCTCAGCTCCACAGGTAGCAGAAAGAATGAAGTTGTTTTTGAGCCAGAGCTGAGGAAATCTGAAGAACCTAAAGGAAGATGCCAAAGCAACAAGTTTTTTTTTTTTTTTAACAGTAGCTACAGGTGTTAACTAAAAGATAATGTTTCTGTGTACATCTGTAGAAGAAAATTAGTAGTTTTACATTAGCATTTTCAAAGACACTTCGATTCTAATTATCACTAGTGGCACTGTGTATTCTTAATTTGGTAGAAAGTAATTACTAATACTTTAATTTTGGCCCTTAGCACATATTGCTTTATGCTGTTTATTTTTCTGGTCCTCTCTTCTCAGTGAGGTTGGGAGACTCTTGGGAAATGAGACAGTGTTGTGCAACATGTTTTGGTTTTTTTTATTAACCTTTTAAGGGTTCTTGTTGCATATGTAATGTTATCTTTATTTAAATATTGTCCACGAATGTATTAATATTTTTCGATTTCCCACTAGGTATGTGTTTTGCTATTTTGAGAAAAAATGTGAAATATTGATCTTTTAAATTAGAACCATGGTTTTAAAGTGACATTCTAACAGAAAATTCATTTAAATTTCAGATCAGCTTGAGATCACATAGTAAAGTGTGAATTGTACACCTTACAGAATTTTTAAATTTTACTACCATGTTAAAACTCTCTGAATTCAGACTCCTGTAAGTTAGCCTTAATAATAATACAGGGAGATATGGCCAAAAGTTTGCCTTTCTGTGATTCAGATTTTATCTAAGTAAATTTATCATGTGAACTAGATCAGGGAGAAAAATTTTCCACTGCCTAAAGGAATAAGCTATCGTTTAAGTGCTTGAATGTTACTTTGTCAGCTTTCATTTATCTCTGCGTAATTCCATTTTAGCTACTTGGAAGTTTCTAATACAGTATTTGTTATCCGTAATCACTATTATTTGCTTTAGCTCTCCAGGACTTATCTACTGATTCCAAGTTTGTACCTTAAAACAACATATCCCCAATTTCCCCAACCCCAGCCTCTATTATGCATCATTCTACTCTGTTTTTATGAGTTCAGCTTTTTTAGATTCTACATATAAGTGATAGCATAATATTTGTCTTTTTCTCTCTGACATATCTCACTTAGCTTAATGCCCTCAGGGTCTGTTCATGTCACAAATAGTAGAATCTCCTTTCTCATGGCTGAATAATATTCCATTGTGTGTGTGTGTGGTTGTGTGTGTGTGAGAGAGAGAGAGAGAGAGAGAGAGAGAGACATCTTTATTAATCTGTCAGTGGACACTTAGGTTGTTTCCATATCTTGATTTTTGTGAATAATGATTCAATAAACATGAGAGTGTGGATGTCTCTTCAAACTCTTGTTTTTGTTTTATTTGGGTGTATACCCAGAAATGGAGTTGCTGGATTATATAGTAATTCTATTTTTATTTTTTTTGAGGACCCTCCACATTGTTATCGCTAGTGGCTGCACCAGTTTATATTCCCACCAACAGTGTACGAGGGTTCCCTTATCTCCACATCCTCTCCAGCATTTGTTATATCTTGTCTTCTTGATGACAGCCATTCTAGCAGGTGTTTTGATTTGCATTTCCCTGATGATTCATGATTTGAGCATCTTTTCATGTACCTGTTGCCATTTGAATATCTTCCTTGGAAAAACATTGGTTTAGTTTTTCTGCCTACTTTTTATTGGATGGTGGTTTTTTGTTGTTGTTATTGATTTGTATGAGTTCTTTATATGTTTTGGATATTAACCCCTCGTCTGATACATGGTTTGCAAATATTTTCTCCCTTTCGTAGGTTGCCTTTTATTTTGTTGATTCTTTTGCTGTGCAGAACTTTTTAGTTTGATGTAGTCCCACTTGTGGATTTTTGCTTTTCGCTTGTGCTTTTCGTGTCATATCTAAAAAAAATCATTGCCCCAATCCAACATCAAGTCATTTTTTTCCCAGGAGCTTTGTAGCATCAGATCTAAGCTTTAAGTTTTTAAGCCATTTTGATTTAATTTTTGTGAGTGGTGTAAGTTAAGGGTCCAATTTCACTTTTCTACAAGTGGTTATCTGGTTTTCTCACACCCATTCGTTGAAGAACTATCCTTTCCCCATTGACTATTCTTGTCTCCCTTGTCAAATATTGGTTGACCATATAAGTGGGGGTTATTTCTGGGCTCTCTGTTCAGTTCCATTGGTGTATGTGTCTGTTTTATATCACTACCATATTGTTTTAATTAGTATAGCTTTGTAATGTAGTTTGAAACTATAAGATTTGATACCTCTAGCTTTGTTCTTCTTTTTCATTTTCACTTTGACTATTTGTGGTCATTTTTGATTCCATACACATTTTAGGATTGTTTCTTCTATTTCTGTAAAAAATATCATTGGAATTTTGATAGGGATTGCATTGAATCTATAGATTGATTTGGGTACATGTACACTTTAACAACATTAATTCTTTCAATCCATGAACGTGAATATCTTTCCATTTGTGTCTTATTTAATTTCTTATATCAAGGTCTTATAGTTTTCATTGTATGGGTATTTTGCCTCCATTGTTAAATTTATTCTAAGTATTTTATTGCTTTTGCTGTATTGTAAGTAGGATATTGTTTTAAACTTCTTTTTCAGATGTTTTCTATAGAAACACAACTATTTCTATATGTTGATTTTGTATCCTGAAACTTTACTGAATTTGTTGATTAGTTCCAATAGTTTTTTGATTGAGTCTCTAGGATTTTCTATATATCAGTTCATGATTTACGAATAACAACAATTTTATATCTTTATTTCTGACTTGGATGCCTTTTATTTCTTTGTCTTGCCTTATTGCTCTAGCTAGTACTTCTAGTACCATGTTGAATAGGAGTGCCGAGAGTGGGCACCCTTGTTTTCTCCTGACCTTAGAGGGAAAGCTTTCAAATTTTTACCATCGAATATAATGGTAACTGTTGGTTTGTCATATATGTTCTTTATTATGTTGAGATATGTTCCCTTTATACCTATTTTGTTGGGGTGTTTAATCATAAAAGTATATTGTATTTCATCAAATTCTTCTGCATCTATTGAGATAATCTTATGGTTGTATATTTTATTCTGTTAATACGGTGTATCACGTTTATTGATTTGCATATGTTGAACCATCCTTGCATCCCAGGGATAAATCAACTTGGTTATGATAGCTAATCCTTTTAACGTGTTGTTAAATTCCATTTGCTAATATTTTGTTGAGAATTTTTGCATTTATGCTCATCAGAGATATTGGTCTATAGTTTTCTTGTGGTGTTCTTTTCTGGCTTTAGTATCAGGTTAATGCTGGCCTCATAAAATGAGTTTGGAAGTGTTCCTTCCTCTACAATTTTTGAAATAGTTTCAGGACTGACATTAATTCTTCTTTAAATGTTTGGTAGGATTCTCCAATGAAGCTATCTGGTCCTGGGCTTTTCTGTGTTGGGAGACTTTTGATTATTGATTCCATCTCCTTACTAGTTATTGGTCTGTTCAGATTTTCTGTTTCTTCATGATTCAGTCTTGGCATGTCGTATGTTTTTTAGGAATTTATTTATCTAGTTCATTAGCGTATAATTGTTCCTTGTAGTCTCTTATAATCCTATATATTTCTGTAGTATCTTTGTAATCTCTTTCCTTTCTGATTTTGAGTCTTCTCTTTATCTTAGTGTAACTAAGAATTTGTCCATTTTGTTCGTTTTTTTTTTTTAACAGTTCTTCGGTTCACTGATACTTTCTCTCTTTTTTTGGTCATTTATTTTTGTTCTGATCTTTGTTATTTCCTTCTTCCTGCTAACTTGGGCTTCATTTGTTCCTTTTTCTAGTTCTTTGAAGTGTAAAGTTAGGTTACTTATTTGTGATCTATTTTCTTAATATATGTATTTCTTGCTATGAACTTCCCTTTCAAACTGCTTTTGCAATATCCCATAGGTTTTTGGTATGTAGTGTTTACGTTTTCATTTGTTTCGAGATTTTTTTTATTTTACTTTTGATTCTCTTGTGACACATTGTTTGTTCAGAGGTGTGTTGTTTAATTTCCACATATTTGTAGATTTTCCAGCTTTCCTCCTGTTCATTTCTAGTTTCATATCATCGAAATTGGAAAAGATAATATGATTTCCATCTTCTTCAATTTGCTAAGAGTTATTTTGTGTCCTTTTCTATGATCTACCCTGGAGAATGTTCCATGTGCCTTTGAGAAGACCATGTATTCTAGTTTTGTTGGATGAATGTTTTAATAAATGTCTGTTACGTACATTTGGTCTGTCTAATGTAAGTTTGAGTCCATTGTTCCCTTTTTGTTTTATCTCTAAATGATCTATCCGTTGCTGAACATGGGGTATTGTTATCTGCTTGTTCTTTCAGGTTTGTTTGTATTTGCTTCTTGTGTTTAAATGCTCCCATGTTGGGTGTGTGTGTGTGTGTTTATGATTGTGATCTCTTGGTGAATTGCCCCGTTTATCATCATATAGTCTCCTTTGTCTCTTGCTTTTGTTTTTGGCTTAAAGTCTGTTTTATCTGCTGTAAGTACGGCTACTCCTATTTTCTTTTGGTTTCTACTTGTGTGGAATATCTTTTTTCATCCTTTCACCCTGAGCTTTGTGTCTTTATTAATCAATTAATTAATTAATTAATTGATTATTTTAGGCCAGGCAGCCCTTGGTTGACCTCACAGATTGCAAGGACTTTATCAGTTTACAATCCCTTATTTTTTATTTTTATTTTTTATGCCTGCAGCACCTGGACTTCCTAAGTGGTCTCCCATCTAAGTACTAACCAGGCCTAACCCTGCTTAGCTTCCAAGATGCTTAGCTTCCGAGATCAGACAGGATTGGGCTTGTTCAGGGTGGCATGACTGTAGATGCCTGTGTATCTTTAAAGCTGAAGTGAGTCTTTTGTAGGCAATATACAGTTGCGTGGTTTTTTGGTTTTTGGGTTTTTTTTCATCTGTTCAGCCACTCTCTGCCTTTTAATTGGTGAGTTCAATGCATTTACATCTAGAGTTATTATTGATTTGTGCTGTTTTCTAATATTATATTTCTATGTCAATATCTAATATTGATTCTTGATGTTACTTATGCGATCTTATTAATTGCTTTTGGGGGTGTTTCATATTTCCATGGTTTCTTGTTCCTTCTGTTTCTACCTATCTTTGCAAATTGGCGATTTTCTATGATGGTGTGCTCTGTGTCCCTGTTATCTTCCCTGCTCTGTGTTTTTGCTTTGTGGTACCATGAGACTTGCATAAGACATATCATAGATAAAAGAGTTCATTTTAAGTCCATTTAGCAACTTAACTTAGATTATCTACTAAAGCTTTACTCTTTTACTCCTCCTTTTATGTTTTTTAAAATTTATTTATGTATTTTTAATGCTTTGATGTCACTTATTTGATCCCTTTTACCCCATCTACCTTCCCCCCCCACCCTTTTATGTTTTTGATGTCATCACTTACCTCTTTTTATATTGTGTGTCATTAACACATAATAGCAGCTATAGTTATTTTTGATATGTTTTTCTTTTGATTTTTATACTCTAGTTAATTGGTTAGCACATGACCCCATTTCATATTTAATTTTCTAAGTCCGTGTATTTACCTTTACTGGTGTTCTGTTTGATGGTGTCATTATCTGGGTTTTCTCTGTCTCTGTGTGGGTACAGCTGCTCCATTCTTCTTGCTCCCTCTTCTGGTGGAATTCAAAACTCACTGCCGGCTGCTGGAGACCTCTTTTGTTTTCCAGAAGGTGACACTATAGCTCAGGTTTGCCATTTCTCCCTTGGCCACAGACTGAGGCCTATTTTCTGAGCGGGCTCCCTGTCTGCCAGAGTTCTTTCTCATGCTGTGCATGGAAACACAAGAAGGCGCCTGCAGAGTTAGGGGAGGTGTGGGTTTAGTACTCAGGCTTTGGGGTGCCTGCAGACCCCAGTAGGGAGATCCCTGGGCATGAGACTTCAGGAGGCTGTGGGTGGACTTCCTGCTGCATGTGATCTTTAATGCCCTTTGAAATTTTCTTCCCCTTTTCCAGCCTTCCCCCCGCCCCACCCTCCACCACTACCTGCCCAGGGTCCTGCTTGAGAAAAATGGGTTTCTCCAGCTGCATCTCTCACAGCCTGGGTAGCTGGCACTTACTCCCCACTCTCCTTTCCGCCACCAAAGAGGATGCCATAATCAAATACGTCAGCCTTGTGCAGCCTTTCAGGAGTGTGATGCTGGGAAAGTTTCTCTTTCCCCTGCCTCTGCATGATCAAACTTGTGTTTTGGTTTTGTTTGTTCCAAAGGCACGCTGGATTCTCCCCTTGGGAATTCTGGGCTTCTGCACTCTTGTCTGTACCGCTGCCCACGTCAGCATTCTCCAGGTTTTCCCCAATCACAGGACAGGTTGTCCGGGCAGGTGTGTTGACTCCGCTGGTTCCCAGTTCTGTCTGCCTATCACTGGATGTACAGTGGATGTACAGAGACTCCACCTGGGCCCCTTGGTGTGTGGTGCTAGATCCCACAGCACCCATTAGGGTGCTTTGTTTGTGGATGGATATCTAATTGGTTGTTTTAAAAGGGGGGGATAAAAAGAGGAACATCTTATGCCACCATCATGCTGGTGTCACTCTCCCACTTTTTATAAATTACCACTTAATTATTAAAGCAACTTTCTTATTTAAAGGCCCATAGTAGGAAACTTATTTTTAGCAAGACTTGAGTAACTGTAGTTACCAGGTAATGAAACAATATTGTTTGTTTTAATATTGTAGAATTATGACTTTTTAATAAACCAAATGCTTTTCTTACAACTCCCTCTTCTCTCTCCCTCCTCCTCTGTTTACCCCAGTATTTTAGGCTAAATACGAGGTGTTTGATTCTTTCCATATGCAGTTGACCCTTAACAGCATGATTTGAACTGCGCAGGTCCACTTATATGCAGGTTTTCAGTGGCGGTGGCAGTGGGCTCCCCTAAACTCCACATTGTTCAAGGGTCAACTGTATTCTTTATTACAAAAATGTTTGGTGTATTTCTTATGCTAAGTAAGACACAATGTGCTTTTAAAAGATTAGGTAGGAAAGTTTGATTATCACTGCCTGAAGCTTATTTCTCTATTCCTTCTGCAAAGTGAGTGGTACAATTCACATTTTAAATAGTAGAATCACTCTATCCTGCCATTTTAAAAGACAGCCCTATTGATTAATCAGTGAAGAAAGAACTATTTCATATTACTTTGCTTTAACAGACTTAGGATGTTTCACAGCCTACATTTCAATATCTGTGTATAACTCATTAGAATTTAAATAGAAAAAGGCTGTCAAGGTTGGGATTTGGTGAGTCTCTTTCATCATGAGAAATAAACGTTAGTGTTTAAAAACTGAATCAGAGATTAAAAGTCTACTCCTCACCCAACCCTAGGCTTTCCCTGAGACCCAGGGGAGTTCCTGCAGCCCCAGATGGATGGACTTGGTTCCTTTGTGAGGCCTTCTGAGCCTCACTCCTCACTTCCCATCTCTTTTCCCTAGTCTCTGTGAAGATAAGCTCATGTAAATGAAATGAATATGCCTCTGTGTGTGTGTGTGTGTGTGTGTGTGTGTGTGTGTGTGTGTGTCTGGCTTACCTTTCAGTCTGTCTGTCAGTGGAGGTGGACACAGATTACCCACATCTAAGGCCATCCCTTGGTGCCCAGCTTAGGAAATAAAAACAGTGGGCTAGAGGCTTGAGAGGGATGCATTAATGATGAGATCAAAAGCTAGCTTTTATTGAGCGCTTATGTTATCTGACTCCATCCTTAAAGGATCATGCCAAGTAGATGGCATTATTACTCTCATTTCACAGGTGAGGAAGCTAGTCAGGGAGAAGCCAAGTGAGCTTCCCAAGGTCATATAGCTAGTAAGCAACAGGAAAGGGATAGGAAGAAACTCTGAGTTTGCCCTGTGGAAAAATATCACCCCCAGACTTGGCATACCCTCCTTCCTGGGACTTTTGGAGAGGGAAATAGAGTCTTACTCGTGTGTAGCTGTCCTTGCTCCCGTGGGCAAGGGGATACAAAATTATAGAATTCTAAAATCTTTGAGGTGATTCCTCTCCTGCTCTGATGCATGAATTTTTCTTGAACATTTCCAAGAACTCTTTCAGCTTTTGCTGGAATGCCTCAAAAGATTAAGGAATTTAGTCTCTCATGAGGCAACCCTGTTCTTGGGAGCCTGAAGTGGTAGGAAAGCCCCAGCAGCCCTCCTCTTATGCTCCTCAGTCTTCTGCAATTTTTTTAGAACTACGGGACCGCTCATCAGGGGACTACCTGCCACGTACGAGTCTGCTGGGAAACCAGGATGGCCATCTTGCTTCTTTCCACTGCCTCAAACTCTGTGCAGTATGAAACCAGAGTCCTCTTCAGAGGAAGAAGTAGGAAGCCAAGGGTTGGACTAGGGGGGCAGTTAGTGAGATTAACCCATTAAGTGACATGTCTGCGACCTTCTCACAAATCCACTGGGTATCTCAACTCTTCACCTGAAAGATCAGGAGATTCGATGCACACCTTTACCACTCAATGACACATTCACTCTGGGAGCCATGTATGGTGCCAAGACCAACAAGCATGCCTCCTTGGGGAGAATACAAAGGAATTCAAGGTGTGGTTCCTGCCTCAGTGCGTCTGCGAAGATCTGATGTAGTCGTGTGTCACCATTCACTTAAACGCAAAATCAAGTGGCCAGAGATGCTCAGGGGAAGATCAGTGTGGATCATTTTTGCCTTTTTCCAAGTGTTTTCATTGTGCTGTCTGTGAGTGAATATGTGTGTTTGTCTTCCACCTACAGGTATGTCTCCCAGCAAGGAAGCGCCATACAGCCGTCAGCTCTGGAGCACAAGCGGGATGGCTCTCCTGCTGGGGTCTGCCATTTGTCTGGTGGGAGGCGGGCAAGTAGGAAATGTTTTCTTTCCTTCACTCTTTTTTAACAGTGTCGAACGATTTCCTTTCCCCGAGATTGTGACTGAGGAATCAATATATATCCATTGCAATCTGAAATGGTTCTACTTCTTCCTTGTTATGCCCAGTGACCTTTTTCTTTTCCTCTTCCCGCAGACCAGCCGCAAGCATGATGAGCACCAAGGCCTTTACATTGGTCTCTGCCGTTGAGCGGGAGCTGCTAATGGGTGACAAGGAGCGCGTCAACATCGAGTGTGTGGAGTGCTGCGGCAGGAACCTCTACGTGGGCACCAGCGACTGCTTCATCTGCCACTTCCTGCTGGAGGAGAAGACTCTGCCCGCCGGGACAGCCACATTCACTGCCACTAAGCAGCTGCACAGACACCTGGGTTTCAAGAAGCCAGTGAGTGAGCTGCGAGCAGCGTCGGCCCTCAACAGACTGCTGGTGCTCTGTGACAACTCCATAACTCTGGTCAACATGCTGAGCCTGGAGCCTGTCCCCTCAGGGGCCCGCATCAAAGGGGCGATGGCGTTGGCCTTGAACGAGAACCCCGTGAACGGAGACCCATTCTGCGTGGAGGTCTGCATCATCTCTGTCAAACGCAGAACCATCCAGGTGTTCATGGTGTACGAGGACCGGGTTCAGATTGTCAGGGAAGTGTCTACACCGGAGCAGCCCCTGGCCGTGGCTGTGGATGGCCACTTCCTATGCCTGGCCCTGACCACCCAGTACATCATCCTGAACTACAACACAGGCGTCTCCCAGGACCTGTTTCCGTACTGCAGCGAGGAGAAGCGCCCATCGTCAAGAGGATCGGGAGACAGGAGTTCCTCCTGGCGGGCCCGGGAGGACTGGGTGAGCAGGGTGCCGTCGCTCCCGCCAATCTCCGCCTCCCGTCTGCCCTTTCTCTGTGTTATCTCCATGAATTCCTGCCGAAATCTGGGAGGGAGATTTTAGTTGTGAAAAATAGATACTCGTGAGGAGTATGTGCCCCCATGAGGATACGTGGCAGGATATAAACAGAATCACATAATCAGTGTTTGCTAAAATTTCATTAGATCGTTTTGTGAATGTGGGATTAATGGAACAAAAATAGACTGGTCACAAAACCAGTTTTATTTTGTGCTAATGTGGAGCCTGAATATGGCTCTGGGGAGAAAATTCCTCTTAGTATATAACTATAAATTAAAAATCTGTGAGAGTTCTTGATAAGATTTTCTCAAGTGGGTGAGATTGTCAGTTGATCCTTTTTACTATTCATTCTAAAAAGGAGTTAAGGTAGCTGACCGATAGGTCTTATCAAATGTGCAGACTTCACTGTGACGTCCATGATTTTCTCTTCATTGACTGCGATTTCATCCCACTAGAAAGGTTCTAGTAGCCTGCTCCTTGACTTCCTTATTCTCTGCACTGCCCTATCGAAATTAAGAATCAGAGCTGTTAACATCACTGGTGACTCATGTATTTTCTCTTGGCCATGGTTGGTTCACATTAGGATTCGTGTGTATGTCTGAGGCACAGTGGTGGGGGGTGTGAACTCACCTCATCACCAGTATCTTTTTACTGTAGAGAATCTGTGTGTTGACATCTTATTTCAAAGTGATTGGTACAGACATTTTCTGATAATAACAGAATTGAAGTCATGAGCTGATTAGTGGACGCTTCTTGATTTTTACCTTTTTTTTTTAAACAGACTTTTTTAGAGCAGTTTGAGGTTCATAGCAAAACTGACCAGAAAGTACAGAGTTCTCAACACCCTCTGCCCCAAACACACACAGCTTCCCCCACTGTCAACATCTCCCTACAAAGTGGCACATTTGTTACAATAAATGACTGCACTGACACATTATCACCCAAGTCCACAGTTTATATTAGGGTGCACTCTTGGCGTTGTGCATCCTTTGCGTTTGGACAAATGTATGATGCCATGCTCCCATATTCTCGGTGTCGTACAGTTTATTTTCACTGCTTTGAAACCCTCTGTGCTCCACCTGTTCAGCCCAACCTCCTCAACCCCTGGCAACCACTAATCATTCTAGAACGTCATTTAGTTCAAATCCTACAATGTGTAGTCTTTTCACTTTGGCTTCACTTCGTAACATGCACTTAAGGTTCCTCCATGTCTTTTCATGGCTTGATAACTCAGATTTTCACTTTTTGGAAAAAAATTTTTTTACCCAACCACTTTTTCTTTAAAAAAAAAAACAATTATAATGAAAATATTTTATTATGGAAAACATTTAAACATATATAGTAAAGAGAATAGTGTAGTGAACCCAACGTACCCATCACCCAGCCTCCGCTATTACTGGGTCCTTGCCAGTTGTTTGATTTATATGCCTAACCACTCCCCTCCTTAGTTATTTTGAAGCTAATAACAGACATCATAGCATTTACCTGTGAATATTGCAGTGTATAGTTCTAAGTTATTTTTTTTAAAAAGAAAACCACAATACCATATATAGCTAAAAATTTTAAACAATGATTCCTTAATATTCAAATGTCAAGGCATGTCATATTTCTATTATGTATCATACATATAGAGACATACATAAATACATACATTTACGTTTAAGTGTGTGTGTGTTCATTTTTCAGTTTGTTTGAATCAGATTCTCACAAAGCCTGTACATTACAACTGCTTGATAGGTCTATTTAGTTTATCTTTAGGTTCTTTAATTTTTGTTGACAGAATTGGACTATTTCACTTTTAAATTCCCACAGCCTGAATTTTGATAATTTTATCCCCTTCTGTTGTTGAATATGTCAAGCTGACTTTTGTGCTTCTGCAAACTGATAATTAAGTGGTGAGATTGATCAGATTTGAGTGTCATTTTTTTCTTGTTTTGGGCATGGGCTAAGCTTCTTCATAAATGATAGAAGACTTCTATCAGAGTCAAATAGTTTCTTTTTATCTCTTTGTGATATTAATAGCTGTGATTGAGGATTGCCTAGATCTTTTAAACCAGGGTGCCCAACCCATCAGCCACAGACCAGTATGGTCCCCACCTGTTAGGAACCTGGCTGCACAGCAGGAGGTGAGCAGTGGGCCAGGGAGAGAGAGAAGCTTCATCTGTATTGGCAGCCGCTCCCCAGCGCTAGCATCACCACTCAGCTCTACCTCAGATCCTCAGGCACTAGATTCTCATAGAAGCAATAGTCCTTAGTGCCAACGAGATTGGGGACCACTGTTTTAATCATTAGGGTCTGCCAAATGGCAACACTCTATTTTTGTCCCTTCGTCTTTCATATACGAACTGGAATGCTTTGGAGAAGAGAAACTTCTCATTAACTATTTGGTTGCCCCCAGGTACACGATATAAGAAAGGCAGGATGAGGTTTTCAGTAAGGAGATCTGTCTTCCAGAAGTGACTTTGTTAAGTCAACAGAATCATGGTTTTTAACAAATATATGGCATGTTTGGGTCCATCTGTGCTGGTGGGCATTTCTTCAGGTTGACTGCTGAGTCCCCGTCACATGGCCCTAGAACTTTGATAGCTTCCTTGCCTTGTGGTATGACAAGGCGTTCCAGGCTTACTTGCTCCATTCTCTGCCCTGGATCTGGTTTCAGCTACTTCCCCAAGGACCCCTGTTGTTCAGAGACTCAGTCCGGGTGCTAGAGGTGCTTGTCATTCATTGTTTCTAGGCCACTTCAGTGGGGAGAGCTCAGAAATATGTGTTTGTTTTTTTTCTTAAAGATGAAATCATTATGAGATCATATTGCTAGAACCAGTTCAGGGAGGCAGGTTATTGACCTCACCTACCTGTATACCTGTATCTCCGGTCAACCACACCAAAAATCTTTGCAAACTTCCACCCAACACAGTTGTTCCTTTGACTTGTCCCACAATACACGGAACAGAATAACAGCTCTGGCACTACTGTTCCCACAACGTAATTACTGAAAAAGTTTGATTGTGTCTAGTTCTTTTTCTCCTCACGGTAGGGTGTATAACCCATTAGGAATGTATAGTCCCATTACTATGTTTTAAAGTCACTTGGAAGGGTTCCCCTCTGTATGGTTATGCCACCAACTGGGTATATAGTTGTTAGATTAATTTGCTTCATTTAACTTTTGACTTTTAGAAATTGCTTTATTTTATTTTTCATTACATAAATAGTTACAAGTTTCCAAGTCAGATGGATTCCAAATTGTTATAATATATCCTGTGTCCTTCACCTATTCTCTTCTTCCTCCATAGGTAACCTTTATTTTTATGTTTTATCCTTTCATTTTTAAATAAACAAATAGGTAGAAATTTGTATCTTCCTCTGGCTTGGCTTTTTTTTTTTACTTACCAGTGTATTTTTACTTAACAGGGCATGCTACTCTGTCGTGTGGCAATACTCTAGTTTATTCAGTCCATCCCCTGTTGGTGGGCATTTGGGTTTTTTCCAGACTATCGTATTAATAGGAATTTACCTTTTTCTATTTTTCCTGTGTATTTATGGAAAAGCTTTCTAGGGTGGGATTGCTGAGTCCAAGAGTAAATGCATGTGGATTTTGCTAGGTATTGCCATATTCCCCTTGGTGAATGTTGTACCGTTTTACATCCTCCCCAGCCATGCAGGACAGTGTCTGTTTTTCCTCAGCTTTGCCAAGGGCGTAGAATATGTGGTCAGACTTGCGTGGTTTTGCCAGTTTGGTACATTAGAGATGGTATCTCAGTGTAGTCAACTGCATTTCTCCTGTTATAAACAAGATGGAACGTTTTTCCTACATTTGAGAGCCATTTGCCTTTCTTTTGATGGGGATTATCTGTCCTTCTCTCTAAGCATTCATTTTAGTGTTCTTTGTATTTTCGAGATACCAGCTTGCTGTTTTATGTTCCAAATATTTGTTTCCCGTTTTTACCATGAAGAAGCTTTTCTTAAACATTTCTGTATAATCAAATGTGTTACCTTTTTATTGTTTCTTGATTTTGAGTCATAATTAGGGGTGTTTCCCCTCTTCCAGGTTATACACAAATTCACTCGTGTTTTTCTGCTAGTAATTAGGGTTCATTTCTTATAGTGAAGAGGATAAGTAATGGATTCAGTTTTTTCCTTTTCTACATGGCTGTCTGTTATCCCAACAAACCGATTAAAGAGTCCTGTTCCTTGCTGACCTAGGTGGCTGCCTTTAGTGTACACGAGGTTTCTTTATGCCATTGGGTCTGTCTTTCTTGTTTTGTTCCAGTCCGTTTGCCTGAGCTAATACCTGTTTTAGTTATAAAGATTTTATAGTGAAATATTTGATTCCAATATCTTTTTGTTGACTGTTAGGATTGAAAGGAAGTGATAGTCAATCATATCTAGAATGTATTTTCCTCAAACTCACTCAATGACAAGGACATCATGCTAAAGGAACAATTAAGAACAACCTTCTTCATTGTTATGTTTAATTGTTGTACCAATTGTAAACAAATTGGAAGATCACATGTTAGCTTTCTCATGCATCATCACCCTTGTATAGGTTCTGTGTACAACACAGTAGCCACCACTGTCATTATATGGCTTTAGAAATTAAGCTCAAACAAATTACTATAATGACTACAAAGGGACTTTTACACATTTGAAAGCTATATATTGTCATTTTGCCCACTTCTTTTCTTTTTTAAAGTAACATGGGCCCATTCCTGTGTCACAAGAAACAACTCTTAACTTTTGTCTTAAATTTTACTATGTAAGCATACTTTGTTGAAAATTGCATAATACAATTGATTATTATGACTTTAAACTCTATCCTGTGATAATCCACTTCTTGGAAAGTATACATAATTCAGCTACTTCTTAGCTCACAGGGCCACTTCTTCCCAGCTCAGATGAGAGGGTCCACTGATACTGAGAGGGTGCACAATTGAAAATATAGGTTTTAAAGGTTTTTACCATTTACAATTGTGTCACATTTTCACTCGTGCAACACTGTAGAAACAATAGGCTGTATCACCTACTTAGCAAGCATATAATTAGTTGGTGGGTGTGAATGACAGTGCCCTTTGTTCCCAGTGGATCTGTGGCACATTATACTGCTTGACCTGTGTCCCCTAATTGCTAGTTACTGTTCTGCCCTTTTGTTCTAGTGAAATTTTTGGTTTTTCTCTTTACGTAGAAGCCTTTGTTCTTGACCTCTGGTTTCTGTCCTTTTCATTTTGAGAACATTCATGCTGGGGCTTCTGCCCCACACAGTTGTCAGGTGAGGCAAGGCTCAGCCTTACCTGGGTAAGTGCTGCGGCCCTGATTGATTCCCAGGGTAAGGCTAGACAATGTTTTGGCGTCCATGTCCTCTGAGAGTTGTGCTATACAGAACTTACCCAAAGTTCAGCAGAAACTCAGGATTAACTGCATTTGCCAAACTCCTGGATGAAAGTGGCAGGCACGGTGCCAGTACCCTCAAATCGCTTTTCTTTCCCCTGTAGGCTCTTTAGCAGCTGGTTCTAAATACAGGAAAAATTCAATAGTGCGCTAACCTGGTTCGCTCTTCCAAAGCTCAGTCTGAATTTCAAATTCTTAATGCTTCCATAGCTCAGCACCTCGTGTTTGGCTCCTTCAGCATTTTTTGATGTGATTTGAATGCTGTGGTGATGCAGTTGTTGGGTTAATTCAGACCTTAGTTCCACACTCTCTGCTACTGTGAGATGTTGGGGATGCCAGGCCCCGTGCCTTCTGTTACGCCCGTCGCCCCGCCTCTGGAGCAGACTCAGACCCTGTTATTGATCCGGCTTGCCTTTTGGCTCTGAGTCACTTCAGGGTTGTCCTCCACATTTCCATAGATCTCCCTGACTTCTTATCTGCTTTGGAAAGAAATGAGAACAGAAGGCCCTCACCAGCTTCAGGAGCAGCCTTCAGTTGTGCCATGCAGAGACGTGCCCTCTCGTGTCATCATCTTGTGTTCTACACTGGCTTTCGGTGTGCTCCATGCAGTCATTTGTCCCCCTTCAGGAAGGAAAGGTGCTATTACCCCCTGAGAAAGCACTTGACTCCAGGCTCTCCTCTCTGTGACCTCCACTTCCTTAAAGCTCAAACCTTGCCTCCAACCCAGCCCTGCCCCTTGATCCCTGTGTTTAGACTCAGCCCAGGCCCATTAACCTGAGGCCACCAGCTGCATGGTAGCTTTTGATTCATGCTTCTTGCTTGCTCCACTAAGGAGCCAGGTTCCCCCCGGAAGTTATCCCCTCCTCTGCTGTATCCGTACCCCTGGCCTAAGGCCTGCTTCCTAGTGGCAGGCAGCTGCCTGGCTTCCCCCAGCATCCAGAGCTCTCCCTCCTGCCAGGTGGCCTTCCTAAAGCACCTGTGATCCTGTAACAAATTCAGACCATGCTCCTCAGCTCAATCTTCAGGTCAGCGCCTCTTGCTCTGACCCGAACTTAACTTTTAGACCCTCTGAGCCTCACAAAAGGGTTTGCCCTGTTTCAAGAGCTGGCCTGTTAGGGGAACACACACCCCTTCTCCTGCCTCCCTGTGACCTGCTTCTTACTGCCAGAGCCCCACCCAGCCTCTGTGTCACCTTCCCTATGAAGTCTCTGATCCCTGGGCTCTGGCTGGACTCCACCTCCTATCAGCACTTTTCCCACTTTCCTCCTGCTGGCTGTTATCTCTTGTGTGGTGTTTAGATATTCTCCTTAACCCCTCACTACTGCAAGTTCCTTGAATGTGTCTCTGTCTCTCTGTCTCTCAGTACCTAGCCCAGGGCTCCACATACAATAAGCACCTAACAGATGTTGACTGAATTTAAGTTGATGCTCAACATATAGATTTATAGTTTTCTCTTTTTGTGTGTACTCAATAAATGAGCTTTCCTTTCTGTGTGAGATGAGCTTACAGAAGTTACATATTATTTTGGTGCATTGTACTCAGTTTTATGCTTTATTTAAAATGCCACAGTGACTTTCCCTTTACTTATCAATTGGTGATAGATTTAAAGGTAGAATCATTGAATTAAAGTGTGGTGTATATTCAGTTTTGATAGATAAGACCACATTATTCCCAAAAAGTGTTTCCTCATACCGTGCCAATACTCGGTACTGCCAGTCTATAACCTTTGTCCAATCCGATGGGTAAAAATTGGTTTGTCACCTTTTTTCCCATTAAATTTCTGTTCCCTTGACTACTAGTGAACATGGGAACCTTCATGAATTAATTAGCATTTGCATTTTGTCTCCTGTGACTTACTGATTCACATCCTTTGTCTGTTTTTTATTGAGTTATTAGTCTTTTTTTGAAACAATTGTTGGAGATGAAAGGATAAAATGGAAATACACACTTAAGGTAGAAGAACAGTTTACGTTAGGTAGTTGTGACTCTGCAGTGAGAGACGCACTCACACTCACATGCACACTCACACACAGACACACACACACACATGCACACATGAAGCTTATTGTTGTCTCATCTTAACAGAGTTTTAGCTGGTGCTGATTCACATGCCAAGAGCCAATGTTCAAAGTGTCCGGCAGGACCAGGCAAGTGTCCTGTGTACAGCATCATGCTGCAGGGAGGGCCTCAGTGTGTGGGTGAGATCGAGGTGCGCATGCCTGTCAGAGCCCCCGTGGTACCTATTTTCAGGAACAGCCTAATCTAGAGGGACAGAGCTGTCTTTGTACCTGATTAAGTGTAGTACTTTTCAATCTTTGTAACCACAGAAAATTTAGGAGAGTCAGTGATTTCACAGGTTTAGGACTTTTGCTCACATGATATATTTCAGATACTGTCCATTATTCCAATCTTACAATACTCCCCGTATCTCCTTCTGTCTCTCTCCTTCTCCTCCCTTCTCTCCTGAGTGCAGTGGAGCCTGCTTGTCTCCTGCAGTAGCATCTAATCATTTGCATGCTGTTTTTAAAGGTGTCTTATGTCAACTACTTTGAAAACTAAGTTAAAATGGATTGACTTTACTTGGTGAATGCATTAATTTTGGTAAACCTCAGAATCTATGGACTGTATACAACTCACTTGGAAATGGCTCGTTTAGTACTTTATGTGCAATAGAAACTGTCTAATATGGAAGCGATCACTGACACTACACAGCACTCGTCTCGAATTGCAAAATTGGTTCTATCTGTATTATACTGCGTGTGTATCCAAAATTATACTTCGGCCCTGAGCAGGGACAGTTCCTGATAGGATGCCTTGTAGAGTGCCTGGCACATAGCAGGTGCTCAATTATTTGAATAAGCGTGTTCAATATTCATTGTTTAATGAATGTATAATATAGAGCTGTAACTTAAAGATGCAAACCAGTTGGAAAACTAGATATGAAAGAAAGCTTATGAAGCTTTTTAAATTGTTTGACAATAACTTTTTCCCCACATGTGAGAACATATGTATTATGAACCTTCATGTAAGTATATGTAAACATTTGTTTACTTGCACTTTCAATTAGAAGTAAATATAAGAAGATATGCATTCTAGGGAAGCTAGTTCTCACAAAATAAAGTCATGTGTGGTTCTTCACACATGCAATGTATTATCTTTTCTATCTTGAAATATAATGAAGGTGTGGGGTTGAATATTCTGCATCCAGACACAGGGGGAAAAAATACCATAGTTATTTGAAGGTCACCGAACTCCTCCTATTTTTCTAGGCATGTTCGCCACAGTTGCTGGGATTTCTCAGCGAGCCCCTGTGCACTGGTCGGAGAATGTGATCGGGGCTGCCATCTGCTTCCCGTATGTCATAGCACTCGATGACGAATTCATCACAGTTCACAGCATGTTGGATCAGCAGCAAAAGCAGACTCTGCCCTTTAAAGAAGGCCACATTCTACAGGATTTTGAAGGTACTTGTTTACAGAAATCCTATCAAAGCTTAGTGATCAACCCTTTTATGACTTTTTTCAGTAAATGCTATTAAGGGCCAATTAGGGACAGGGTCTTAGGCTGAACATAGCAGATACACAGATGATGGTTGTATAGACTCTGCACTCCAAACATTATGTAGAATTTTCCTACATACCTACAGTGGAGAGAGAGATATTTGAACAAAGAGCTACAGCAGTTTAAGAGCTTGATAGAAATGAAATAAGGACAATGGGAGAGCAGAGGAGGAAGTACTACCTAGAAATACCAGGGAGGGCTTCCTGAAGGAGGTGGTATTTAAGCCAAACCTTTTAGAGTGAGTAGGAGTCAGCCAAGCAGAAGCGGTGTGAAAGAACCTTCAGGTAGGCAGACAGGAGCATGTAAACCTGCGCCAGAGAGAACTCTGCACTCAGGCTATGCAATCAGTTCAGTGTGACAGGGTGCACAGGGTGGGACAGCGTGGGATGCGGCTGCAGCAGACCGGGGCGCTCAGGGAAGGCTTCCTCTTGTGTGCAGTGGTGAGCCAGGAGAGGGATGTATTTTACTTCTCCTAAATTTTATTACGAACATTTCAATTATACTGAAAAGTAGAAAAGCAAAGTGAACCACCGTACACCATTCACCCAGATTCAACACTCATTAACATTTGCTGAGCTGTTTGGAAGTAAGTGGAAGACATCATGACATTTAGTCAGAAATACTTTGGCATGTGTCTCCTAAGAATAACAGCATTTTCCTACATAATCATAAAGTCCTTTTCACACCTCAGAAAATGAGCTCTAATATCCTGCCTGTGTTCAGATCCCCCCTGTTGTCCTAAGAATGCCTTGGATAATAGTTTCTTGAAACCAAGAACTAACCTAGATTTATGCATTGCATTTGCCATTTAAGGATTTTACTCACCAAATTTTAGCTGCCCTTCCTGTTTGGATGCTGGGCATATAAACTTACAAAAACTCAGTCCTCACATTAAGTGTGTCAGATTCTGGCTGGGGGCTCTGACACCCACCTTTTCACATTTCACAGCAGTGGTACAGAGCCATGTACCTCGAGTGCTAGAGGCAGGTACAGGGGTCAGGAATACCTAGAGGCCAATAACTCCTGCTAGATGGGAACAAGGGAGGCTTCCTGGAAAAGGGGACACCAGTGCAGAGAAGGGACAGAATCTCATCTGAGCATGAGGAAAATTGCTTACCTTGGTGATGATAATAGAAAACGGATATGAGCAGAGCAGGAAGAAGACCAGGAGGAAGGTGTGATGACAGTCCAGGCGAGGAGAGATGAGGGCTGGGTTAAACCAAGCAGTGGGGCAGGAGTGAAAACGTTGGATCACAGGAGAGAAAAGCCCAGGGCAGGAAAGGCATGGCTGACACTGAACTATCCTTCAGACAGAAAGAAAATATCATTTCATTGCTTCATGTGAGCATCTAACAGCTTTAAAAAGTGTCTCCAGAAGGGAGCAGGACTCACTTTAAATGCTTTGTAGTAGGAGCTCATCTTGGATTATAGTTCCAGCTCTTGGGTGGATTACTTGAGCAAGGTCCCCCCAGCGAAATGAGTGTGACAGTGCAGGCCATGGGTCAGTTTAACTCACAGCACTGTGTGGAAATGAATGTGATATTTGGATGGTAGGTGAATATGAAATATTGTCTCATTGTTCAGAATATTGCATTGTAATCTAGTTTCCTATAAACTAACATGAAGAGAAAATAAATTTCTAAAACTTTCTTATGTTTCATAATTCTTATTGATAATTTTCCATAATTGATCTCCACAACCTCATTGGACTATATATTATGTATCTACTCAACTCTTTTAAATTTATTAGCACTTTCAAATTAAAAAAAAAAAAAAGCCAAAAAGCACATTTTAAACTTCGGAAATACAGTATTAAGAATTTGCCCTTTTCTGAGATTTGAAAGTTTGCGAAGCAGAAAAGAGAAGTGTTATAGCTTGTGGCTTCTGTGGGAGTTCTGTGCTATGACAACCCTGATGATTGATCAGCAAATCAAGTCATGGTCCCGTTTAGGGGAAGCGCTGTGTTTCCTTGCAGGCAGCATGTTCTTCCCCTTTCCAACAGTGTCAAATTTCTTCCCAGGAAGAGTGATTGTCGCCACAAGTAAAGGAGTTTACATCTTGGTCCCATTACCTCTGGAAAAACAAATACAGGATCTTCTAGCAAGCCGCAGAGTGGAGGAGGCTTTGGTTTTAGCAAAAGGAGCCCGGAGGAACATTCCAAAGGAAAAATTTCAGGTTTGTAATTAGCTGGCCACAGAACGCATGCCTCCCAGCCCCCAGTCAATGCATTCGGGTTTAACGAACATGCCGCGGTCCCCGCCACGCGCCAGACCTTGCAGATTGCATTGGTATCTGTACTGAATATTCTCAGCATATCCACATCGTACAGAGAAGGAAACAGGGTGCAGAGCAGTAGGACAGCTGGACTGAGGTGATCTACTCACAGAGGCCAAGTCAGGTTGTGAACCTCTGACTTAATTTTCATGCTTAATAAGATATACCAAGTTATCTTTCTAATCCATTCTCTTCTTCAGTGGGTCTTTAGAGAAGAATCAGGGGCGAAGTTGTCATAAATCAAAAGAGTAACATCGGGTTAGTTCGTCTCCTGATTTAGAATTTATATTTGTTGGGCTGGGGTTGAGATTTAAAAGTTTAGATATATAGTGTCTACAGAAAAAGCTTTGTATACTGATAAACTATCTCATGTTGCAGGAATCCATCTAATTAATTTCTTTAGGAGAAATCTTTTAATGCTATTAAGCACTAACTTTAATATAGTTGGTATAATAAATATAATGGATATAATAGTGAAGAATTTTTCTTAGCTCTTAGGAAATCAGATTCTCTAAAAATTGCTATTTGACTAATTGTTACGTTAGTTCAGGTTACTCACTGCATTTGAGAGTAATAAAACAATTAGTGTGTGTACGCTTCCTATGAATATCTAAATCGATCATTAGAAGTTCTCATGACTTAATAATCCCCTTGCTTGCTACCAATCAGATTCTCACCTATGTGATCATTGTGGAATGAAATAATGGTTTTTGGCCTTGGTTGCTTTATGCTGCTACGGGTAGATTCTGAAGGTGAAAACCAGGATATGTATTTCGGTTATAGGGTGCAAGAGAGGGTGTCTTTTCTATATTTAAATACTGAAAAATTTTTCATCTTTGTTCCTAATTTTTTTAAGTAAGAACTACCTTTAACACTCAGCAGGGGGCAGCAAAAGCAAAAAGAAGAAAGCCTTCTTTCAGAGCCTGTGGCGCTGAGAGCAGCGTTTTCCTTACCCCTTAGGCTGGCGGTGTGGCAATGCCGAGAAGGTGCTCTGGGATCAGACCGCAGTGGGGTGTGAGACCTGCATCTGCCCGGCTTGCTCTCAGCTCCAATCCGCTCCTGTAACGTGGGGCCCCACGAGCTGCTGTCCGGACATGTTGGATGTCTAGATGGGCCACGTGTTGGGGTGCTCCCTCCTTGTAAACACACGTGCACACTTTAAGTGTGTAACTTTTTAAAAGATGCTTTCAATGTTCTTTGTCTGCCTTTGGCTCTTTCTCCTCTCTTTATGCTGAGAATAGAAATATGCAGTCAATAGCAGAGAATGTTAGGAGTCATGCTCTTTAATTTGCTATCTCAGTGGGAGCTTTTTCCTTTCTAACATGCTTCTGCCTGCTCCCTGTTGCTGGAAACACACCCTCAGAATGATCTCGAATTCAACCGTTATGCTCAGTGCCCATTTTTCTGCTGGTGAGCAGATCCTTATCCTATTTGGCCTGAACGATATTAAAGCCTTCTTCATGTGTGTCCATTTGTTTTCATTTGACTATTTTATAGGGATTGCTTTTTAAATTCTGTTTTGTAATTACATAAAATATTTACATAATTCAAAAGTCTAATCAACAAAGCAAAGCAATATATTCAAAGAAGCCTAAATTCCTTCTCTCCCTTTACCGTAATGTTTTTTCCCTTCCTAACCTCTCCTGCCTTCTCTGTCTTTTTTGGTGTGACGGTCAGTATTTTTGGTCTAGTGGTTACCATAATAGTATTAACTTCATAAAAGTCCTTTGGTTTTTTGTTTGTTTGGTTTTTGTTTTTGGTTTTTTTGGGGTTTTTTTTTTTTTGCTGGGGTTGGGGGGACTCCTGTTTGTTGGTTCCCCAGTTGGAGCAATATTTGAAATTAGCTAGTAACCTTATTTTTCCCTTCTCCTTCTTTTCCCCTGGTATTCATGTTAAAGTATTATACTCATAAGGCAGTCAACAAGCATATTATACTTTTTATGTAATCTCTCCACTCTGTTTTTTTGATGGTTGTATTTCCTGCTCTTTTTCAGAGCCTATAGTCACATACTATACTGTCTCCCTGATATTTGTCAATCTTAGTTCTATAGGCAAATGTGTTTTGAATGCTCACCAACAAATTTTATGTTGCTCACCTTCTAGTCAGTTGGCTTTTGAGGCAGTCCTCTGGCAGGTATTTCAGGAGCGGCATCTGGGAACACTGCCTTTGAGTTTTTACATATTGATACAGTTTATCTGCAGCTTTTATACTTGAAGGCCAGTTTGACTGGATATACAACCTTTGACTCACCTTGTGTTTCAATGAGTTTAAACACCTTATCTTTTGGCATAAAGCGTTGCTAATCAAAAATCTAATGAGGGTCTGAATTTTTTTTCCTTGTAGCGACTTGGTCATTTTGTTTGAATGCCCAAAAGACTTTGTCTTTAAAGTCCAGTTTCTCAGTGTTGGCACTTACCAGCAAATTGGAGCCTGGAAAGTCCCTTCCGCTTTCTACTGCTAGTCTTAAATGGCTTGCCAAGCTTTCTGGTGGTTCCTGATAGCAATTTGAGGGTGCTGTCCCCTAGCTGTCATGGCCTCATGGCCCCTTTTTCTTCTCTGCACTTCTTCCCACAGTTTCTAATACCACATAGGTCCTAGAGTTGTTGGTTTGTCCCAGTAGCTCGTACTTTTGGGTTTGTGGGAATGCCTTGTCACTTAGTATTGCTATAAATGTTTTCAGTGAGTTGTTGGTTTCTATCCTAATTGTTTGTTTGTTTTTCACTTGTGGTAAAATACACATAACATAAAATTTATTATCTTAACCATTCCTAAGTGTACAGGACATCATTTTTCCTCCTAAAAGCAGCCAGTATTACTATTTCCTAGTGTTTCTTTCCAAAAGGTTGGACCACTATTTTGGTAAATTGTATTATGCATCCTCCCTCTTTTCTTACTCTCTCTGCTCCTCCTCTCTCTCTGCCCCCACCATCCCCACCTTTGGAGCTGACCTCTTTTCCTGCCCTACATGTGTCCATTGCACGGCTTCCTTCCTAAACAGGCCTTCCCAGCTCGGGTTCACTGAGCCCGCGCTCTCAGATGGTTACAGGTGCAGAGTGGGAAACAGTTCTGTTTTACACATTTAATTTAATTGAGTCTTAATTGGAGAAATTCTTAGGGCCTTTAATATACTAAAAGTTATTGGGATCCATAAAAGGGCATATAGCACATATTGTATTTTTATTATCTTTCTGTGAATTCTAAAGAGAGAATAATGTAAAATATATTATTTTATATGTGATGTATTTGTGTATTATATAAATACATGCACATACAGATACACAGCATGTAGGTACATTATATATATATTTACATATCAACATTTACACATACACACATCTGTTTCCAAATTTATTCAGTCAGGATGGACTGCCTTTTTAACACAGAGAATGTCATGTTCCACCTAATACATTTTGGGAAAGTTATTTCTATTTAGGAAGTAACTAAATAAGAGTTGTTCAACAAGTTTAAAAAAAAACCAAAGTATTCATTAGAGGGAAGGTATGAATACAGTTAAAAGTATAACATTCATACCAATTTTTGTTGGAAATGTTGGCTGTACTTATTTTCTAGGCATGATACTTATATATCATATGTCACAAGTCCTCTTGGTGTTATAAGGCATTGCAGTCTGAATCTTAATGGTTAGTTCCATGTCAAGAGTAACAAAATTTACCATCTTACCCATTTTTAAGTGTACAGTTCAGTGGCATTCAGTACATGCACACTGTAGTACAACCACCACCATCATCCTTCTCCAGAATTGCCTCATCTTCCCAAATGGAAGCCCTGTCCCCATTTCACACTAACTTCCCATCTCTCCTCCCCAACCCTGGCAGCCATCATTCTACTTTCTGTCTCTCTGAATGTAAGTACTCTAGGGACTCATATAAGTGGAATCATACTGTATTTGTCCTTTCATGTCTGGCTTATTTCGCCCAGCATAACATCCTAAAGGTTCATCCTTGTTGTAGCATGTGCATGTGTCAGAATTTCTTTTCTTTTTAAAGCTGAATAATCCATTTGTTGAGCAGTTTGACATTTCATTTAGGCAGTGCATTTTAAGGAAGAGCCATAAAGAAGGTACACTTGAATTTAGTGCTAGAAAGGACTGTTCTTTCCAAAAGCCCTTGTATGACATTTAACTTAGACAATACAATGCAGCCTTGAAAGCAGGTTTAGAAATCTTTAAAATAGAATCTTTTGTTTCACAAAATTTCCAGTTCCCCAAGTCACAAAAATCAGAAATCTCAATTCAGAAACATGATACTAATAACGTACATTCTGACTTCAGTTTCATATTGCTCCTAGAACCATGCAACCTCTTCTCCTGGCTGGTGTTGGGCCCTCTGCTTTTGTGCAAGTAGGTATAGCGTGGCAACACTTAGAGGTCTGTCTTGCTAATTTCCTCTCTTCACCCGGGAATTTATAGCCACCTTACACTGAAGGACAAACTAACAAGTTAAAAAGAAAGCTGAAAATTCCATTGGTTAGTTAGCTCTGGTGCTGGGGAGCTAAACAGACTTTCCTGTCCTTCTCCTCATGGAGCCACTCTTCTTGTCCTTTTCCTGCTGGCTGACCTGGCTCTACATTTTGTAGCTCAGCATCTCCTGAGCAGGAGGAGTTGTCCGAGTGGACAGTCTGGAAAGGGGAGAGTCACTATTCAGGGAAACAAAATTAGCCGTGCTTGGTAAAATTTCTTATCAAATGTGTGTAGGTAAGTTCATTGGTGTTCTCTATATCATCCATGGTTTCGGCATCAAGGTGCTTATGTCCAGGATGAAGGAATCTCTTTGTATGCTTTTTCCAAGTCTACGTATGGCATTCCCAGACTAAAATACAGAAAATAACCCCCATATTTCGGGGAATTGGGACTATTAGCAAAAGTAGTTTTTATTTCCCCTTAGGAAGGGGTAAAGTATATGACATCTGAATCCTGCACATGAGGAATAAATTGTTATTCAGCTGATTGTTATTCAGCTGATTTCTCATCAACAAGCCTGGGTGTGATTGAGAATTTTCCTACTGCAGGTCATGGGTCCTCTCTATCCTTTTGCTAAGTGGGTGGCCTTTATTTCTACTTTTGGAAATAGAACTGGCATTCCCCCACAACAGAACTTTGGCCCACTCCTGGCTGCTTAATGTTGGGCAGTATAAATAGGCCAGTTTGGAGTCAGAAGTGGCTGGTATCAGGGAAGGAAGATAAAGGCAGGTGGTGAGAAGAGAAGTGGAAAGGCAGCCTGCCTTTCTGACTTCTCTAAAGGAATTTCTGTGGGGACAGGCATGAAATGCTATGCTTCTGAGAGCTCTTGAAAACTAGACCAATGGGGAACAGGAGTGACAGCGTTCAGGGGCCGACCGTGTACACTCTGCTCGTTTCTTCAGTGGTGACTGTTACCTGCCTGCTGTGCACCGGGTGAATCAGTGAGCAAAAAGAATTGGCCTCTGGAATCAGAAACATCTGGTTTTAAATCTTGGCTCAACCACTTATTACTTTAAGCCAACAACTTAACATCTTTGAGCAGAATGTTCTTATTTGTAAGTGGGGATAATAAATGACAATGGAGTGTCATAAAAATTGATCAGATAGTTCTTCAGATCAATAAGCACTTACCAGACGGCAAAGACTATGCCAGGACTGTGGAGTGCTAGTGTATGTGGATAACGTATGTGCCCTGCCTTCAAGGAACATGTGGCTTCCAGAACAGCATGATGGATTGAAAGGTGGAGAACTGCAGTCATAGAGTTTTTAACTGTGAGGTGACAAGGGCCTGAGCTATGATGGTAGATCCAGTAAGAATAGAGCAAAGAGACAGGTCCAAAAGCTGTTTCAAACAAAGGATGGACAAAACTTGAACAGTGACCAAATTGGGCCATATTGGGTGTAGGGGGTGGAATTAAAGTCACCACAAGACAACTTACCAAAGTGTGTTTTGCTGTTACCGAATGTCATAAGAACAAAGGGGCTCTGTGGTCAAGAAAGTTTGGGTAGTACTGGATTAGGCAAAGACAAGCCAGGAGCCTTTATTATAGGGATTTCCAGGTATCACGTGTTCATGTGGGTTGTGCATCACCAGGAGAAGAGAGAATACACAGCACTTCTCCAGTGTTGCTTGGGAAAGCTTATTTGTCTATTTATTAATGTATTAAGTGGTATTGGCCTTGTTCTCTGAGGAACATTTCAAAATGCTGCCGTGACATGCCAATTCCAGTTGAGCGGAAGAAGGCTGAACAGCTTCTGGACTGTCAGAAATATTGACACCTGCAAGTTTTATGAGGAGGAGAGTGAAGATAAGGAATGTGTTGGGAATGATTGGGGTTCATAAAGAAGCATCCCTGAAGAAGCAGAAGAATAGTTAAAAAAGAAGACTTCGTTTCAAGAAAGAAAGGTTGATTTACATATATACACAGACACACACACATATATATTTGTATATATCGAAACTAATTTCATATATGCATTTTTTCTTTACCTTGTGACTTCACATTTCTTCATCATAATAAACATTTAGTTTGGGTTATGATTAGAAATTCAGTTTCTCCCTATCGTGATGGTTTCAGGGTATCTGTAAGAGATTAAACCTGTCTTTCTTTACAGGTAATGTACAGAAGGATTCTGCAGCAGGCGGGTTTTATACAGTTTGCACAACTTCAGTTCCTGGAAGCTAAAGAGCTCTTCAGGTAATTTGAGGTGTTGGTAGCAAGACTTCCGAGTGTCCCTCGTGGTCAGAACCTCCCTTCCAGCTGGGACGCTGCGATGGGAAGTGCTGCGTGGTTAGACTGCGCTTCTGGTGAGCATGGCGAGGTCTGTTTATAATAGCAGACGCCACTAGTGCTCATGCCTTGTCTGCTCCTCCCCGCTCAGCCTTAGTTTAACTGTCCTTATCTTAAAGAGCATGGAGGCCATCATGATAGTCCAGGGAAGAGAGGAGCGAGAATTCTAGAGAGGGAATTTGATAACATGTGAAGGATTTTAAGGAAAATGCTCTTGTTCGTTTTTTCTTTTCTCGAGATTTTACCAGAAGCTATGAGTTTAGAAAAAGAGCAAGTGCTTCTGGGATGACTTATGAAAACGAATCTTCTTCTAAAGACTGTAGATGGCCCATTGATGGTTAGCGCTCCCAGAAAGCTGTCTTTCTCTTACGGAGGTCCCCTGGCACTATGCGTAATCCTGCATCCAGGGCCGTGTCGCCCTCTCCTCCGCCCCCCTCACCCATGCCTGTGTCACACGCCTTTGCTGTCATACCCATTTTCCCAGCTGCATGTCCTCTCAGGCTGGCATGCTCAGCGAGGCAGTGGTTGTGAACATGCTGGCTCAGCACACCTGGCAGAAGATTAGGTTAAACCTGCTTTGATAGTCTTAAGCATAGTACAAAAGCATTGCCTATGGAACGTTTTCAAAATGTCTGACTAGCATAGATTCTGCACAGTTTAGAGCCATCTAAAAGATAAGAGCTATAACAAGCGGAGCAGGACACCACCCTGCAGCTTGCTGCCCACCCCCTGTTCTGGAAGGTATTTGCCACATGGCCCGGGCCACACTGACCCCCACCACAGCTCCTGCCTCTTGCTCTGTCGCAAAACTGGTTGTAGAGAAGATATTTCTGAGGCAAGAAGGAATTAGGTATTGGATCATGATGCCCTGTAAAACTTTTACTTAAGCAAGTTCTCCTTGCTGTTACCATCTGTTCATGGAAAGATCAGAAGCTTCAGGATTAAATAGATTCTTTGTCCCTTTGAACTGAGGCTCTTTTCTGTCATATCTTGTCTTATCTCTGCAATGTCAAAGGCCTCCACACTTGGGTCCAGGTGTCTCCCAGTACATCTTCTTCTCACAGGTTAATTTGAAGTACTAAGTGGTCAGTAACTTTGTAAGAGAATAAATGTAGGGCCTGTCAGTTGTTCGTACAAGGTTCTGGTACTTCATACATCACACTGTTAAGAGATAACCTTTAATTTGACTGCTGCTTAGCTTTAGTCAAAAGTGTGACTGAGAAATTAATATTTGAAGGGATACTCCTAAGATAAGCATGATTCCACTTTCCCTTCCAGTGCCATTGGTAGACATTGCTAGTAACTCATGATTCCCCGCCCCCCCCACCATTGAACAGGGACTTGTCTTCAGACTCCTACTCAGTCATATGCTAGAAGCCACAATTGCCAACTCATCGTGGTTAGCATTCAAGATAGAACCTATTTACCATCCGTGTCGTGGAGATATACGCTGTGTGTCTAGTCCTCCGGGAGTTATGCGGCCTGTCCTTATATCCAGTTAGAGCTACCCCTTCTTCCATTGAGCAGATTTGGCCTGAGCATGAGAGCTAGGATGAAAGGGTAGGACAGCACCCCTGCTCGGTGCACATGCCCGCTCTGCAGTGTGAGTGGTTTGGGGTAGGAGCGTTGAACACAGACTTATATGGGGATTTGTCCCGGACCTTAAACGATGAGCAGAAGTTTCCCAAATCAGGAATCATACCTTAGGCCATGGTTTCTCAGCTGTGGCACTGTTGACATTTGGGCATAAGTGATCCTTTGTTAGGTGAGCTTTCTCGTGTACTGTCAGACATGTAGCAGCAACCCTGGCCTCTACCCACTAGGTGCCAGTGGTCTGACAAAAGTGTCTGCATAGTCGCCAAATATCCCCAGGGAGCAAAACTGCTTCCCATTGCAAACCAACTGCTCTCAGCAAAGGGAACAGTGACAGCAAAGGCTAAGAAGTGGGAATGAAATGTGGGAACGGGGGGAAGAGGGCGGGTGCTGAGTGCTGGAGTGTGAGAGAGGGGCAGGGAAACGGCAGCCGTCAGGTGCTTTGGGTCTGTTCAGGCAGCGTCTTGAGGGCCATGCTAAGAACTGTATCCTGTGGATAGTAAGGAACCACTGAGGGTGAGGAGAGGGTAAGAGGCAGGTTAAGAGCAAGGTGGAAAGACTAGCGGCAGGAAGCCGGGAGAGTGGAGAGACGAGAGAGTGTGAAGGGAGGCAGGTGCAGGAGGTGCAGACCCCAGGCCCTGCCTCAGAGCCTTCCATTCGGTGTGTCTGCTGGAGGCTCCTGGTCTGTTTGCTCAGGATAGTTCCCACAGGCGGGTCTGAGCCTGTGCCGGGGTTGAGACCCTCAGCCCAGTGGTGCTGCCGTTAACAGTTGTGATTGTAGACAGGACAGCGGGCTGGAGGGAGGACATGCAAGAAGGACCAACAGGGAAGGAGAGATGGGACATCACTAGATATGACCTCCTGGGCCTTTTGAGGGTAGGACACTGTGCCAGCCATTTGAATTGCAGGCTAATTTTAAGCTCTGAAACGCTGTCAGTAGCCATTCCAGAAATGGCCACATGGATGCTCTGTGTCTTCTGTTACAAGATCATTGATGAGGAAATTGTAAGTTATGTTCTTATAAAGTCCCTTCTTTATGGACTATTCAATAAATTTGTCTATAATTTAGTGCCAGGGAAAACATTGGTTTCAGGACTGTAATCTGCCTTTGATCAGATGGTGATGTTGTGCTTCCTTTGTATTTCTTTGTCCTGGTGTCCAGGGAGCCCAGTACTGACTTAATGTCCAGATGTTTTGATATTCCACTTTCACACTGTTGTGCACGCCTTTCACCATGGTGCCCTCCACTGTATTTCGGAATTGGGGTGGCACACAGTTCAGTAGTGCTCTGCCACACTTATCAATGAGGATGGTCAGGCTGGCGTGCACACCCAGATACCCGGCTCACTGTTGACATGTGCGGACGTGCACTCCCCTTCAGTATTGTTTGTGTGCCTATGTGTACTCTCTCTCTCTTTTTGCTTCATTTAGTTTGACACTGTAATTGCAGAAGCGGCCAGCTTGACGTCCGGGAGCTGATCTCTCTCTACCCCTTCCTGTTGCCCACCTCCTCTTCATTCACACGGTCTCACCCTCCTCTTCACGAGTATGCAGACCTGAACCAGCTGACCCAGGGGACCAGGAGAAGATGGCCAAGTGCAAGCGCTTCCTCATGAGCTACTTGAACGAAGTCCGCAGCACAGAGGTAGCCAACGGCTACAAAGAAGACATCGACACAGCCTTGCTGAAGCTGTACGCAGAAGCCGATCATGACAGCCTGCTGGACCTCCTGGTCACTGAGAACTCCTGTCTCCTGATAGACAGCGCTGCCTGGCTGGAGAAGCACAAAAAGTAAGTGTTCGCTTCCCGTGCTCAACCAGGGGTTCATGCCTGGCCCTTCCCCTCCCAGTGGAGAGATATGAAGTTGATGGAACCAGTGTGTTTCAGTTCCCAAGAGACTGATCAAGGGACTACCTTGAAATCAGAGTGACAAGCCAGTGCTCCCAAGGTTACCTCACCCTCGTCATGGTCTGCAGACCAACTGGAGGCTCTGGGGGAGGGGAGGAGCATTAACTCTCATACCAGTTCTTTAACGATAGAGAATAGAGCTAGTCCTAGGCCTTGTTAGCAAATGAAGTGATTCTTACGTTTCCTCCACATTCTATCTGGGGTTCACATGCGGAAGACGCCACATGTACGTGGGTACAGTTAACAGGGCACTTAGCCACTGATGACCAAATTGAGCAGATAGGCAGACATGTGGATAAATAGATAAGGGGGTGGGGAGCTTCTTGATCTTGTTAATAAAAGGTTACAGCTTAAAACTCCGCCTTCGTTATATGCAGGAGTTGGTAGGTAGCCGCCCCATACTTTACACACCAGGGCAGTTAAACTGCAGTGACGGACTTGATCAGAGCTGGCAGCTTCCTCCTCCAGGGCAGGTAGGCAGGTGGTTGAAACTTTCTGAGCATCAGGGTTCTTTCTTTAAAAATATTGGGTGACCTTGAGCTCCATTAAGCAATAAGAGTCTTTGTCTATGATTTTTGTTATGTATTTGAAATGGCGAAAGTACAGAAGAAACCCTGCAGGGCCCATGGCGGTTACGTCGCCTGATCCCAACAGGAAATGCACTGACGCCTCATGGTAACGACTTGGGATGTTAGGATCTGGGGAGTCAGTGTGACTTTCTGAAATGTAAAGGAAAAGAGAAGGATCCCAGCAAATAGTTTGATGTCTTGAGAGTTTGCTCTTTGCAGGAAGAAATCCGACACTGGGTCACCTGTTGGGAAGGAGGAGGGCCAGGAGTGGGACATACCTGCAGAACTTGGGAGGGTGGGGACAGCACACTGCCCAGGCAATGCCAACGTTATTGCGAATCCTTTACCACTTATAAATGAGGAAATGGAGGCCCAAGGAAGGTAATCTACTTGATCAAAGTCATATAGGTCATAAGCTATGACGCCTGAATTGAAACTCATGTCCTTGAACTCTGGGTGGCCTTGACCAGGACTCCTCTGACGTTCTCTTCTCTGCGATGCCTGGATACTGTTGTCCTTTATTGCTGTTTTGTCCAGACTCCTTACTCCTTCTTTCAATAATAGCTCAGACAACGTACCTTCTGAGTGGTCTTTTAATGTTGGGTTAATAACAGCCAACTGAAGAGAGATAAAATTATAATAACATTTGATGCACATCATAAGGAATTCCAAATGTGAGTTCTGGTAGTATAATTACAGTTTTATTTGTCAGCTGACCTTGGGCTTTAATATGACCCTTTTTGGAAATTGATAGGGCACACATTTTAATAGCATAAGTAAATAATCCAAAATGAAGATCCTTTTGTTGTTCAAAATTTGTTATTAAATTCTGAGTTGAATAGAATATGGGCCAGGGAGGGGGTGGGGTAGGGTCAAGAGGTCTTGCTATGTGGGTGCTGCCTGCAGAAGGTGGTGGGTACCGGGGTCATTCACCGCACTGTTTTCTTCCAGGTACTTTGCACTCGGACTGCTCTATCATTATAATAACCAGGATGCGGCTGCAGTGGAGGTCAGTTCAAACGCATTTTAGCGTTAATGTAAAGCTCAGTAGTACCGTTTAACTTAGTGTTACTTAAAAATTAAATCACAAAGTGATAGGGGCCCCTTCTGCCTGATCTATACTTTGTTACAGGACAAAATTAATACTGTTTTTAGAAAGTGATTTTCTCGAGAAATGTTGGCCATGAGTTTTTTTTCTTTGTCCTTACATCTCTTTAAAGAACATTTCAAGATCAAGTTTTTGAAAATCTAAGAAATAAAAATATGATTTCTTATTGCGACACAAGGCATAGGATGTCTCTGCCTTATCAGAAAGTTAAAACTGGGACTAACAAACAGTTTGTTTATAATTTCCATTGATGCTAATACATTTATGATATTAATAACTGTTAATGACAATAACTATTGCCAGTGAGCTAGGTAAGTTATTATCCCCTTGTCATCTGCGACAAAACTAAAACTGATCAAGGCTTGTCACTTAGCCAGGGTCATCCCACTGGTCGTTGGTACAGCTGGGATTCGAACCAGTGTTCTAGGTGGCCCTGGCGGGGATGCCAAGCCTGAATGGACATGGCACTGAGGTTAGTCTTGTCTCTTGTCGTGCACCTGACATGTGACTGATTTTGTCTCATTCTCAGGAGACTATCCTCCGTCTGTTAGTTGTCATATGCTGGTACCATTTATTTCGTGCCTTCCTCATGTGCCTGTTGTTTTGTTTTGTTTTGTGAGTGGCGAAGACCATCCTCAGTACTTACCAAGGCAAAGTCAACTTCGTGACTGGCAAAGCCACACATGTATTTGGTTAAATCATTATAGTAACATCATTGTAAAATAGGTTTTAAAAAATGGGTTTCCATCAACAGGCACCCAATGGCTATGAGTAGATTTGGGTGTGAAAGATAAAACTTCTAAGAATTACAGCTTAATGCAAGTGTAATAATATTAGCAGAAGCATATATAGAGAGATTTGCAAAATTGAAATAATATGAAAGAAATCTCCATATGTGGTAGAATTCTATTTTTAACAAATGAGACATTTCAATGTATGTGCGATTTGGTTTGGGGCGTTCAGTGCTGAAGAAACTCAAACCATAAACAGTGCTGGTGTGCTGATACCAGCATTACAGAGGTTATGCTGCTGCCCTGTTTCGTGGGCTTCTTGCTGGTGGTGCAGTTCAGAAATGCAGCCTCCATCTCCTCTGCCTCCCTTGTGATGCCACCTCATTCTGGGGTTCTGAAAGTAAGCCTCAGCTCACACGGCAGGGAAGCTTCTGGGTGAATGGCAGAGGCCTTTGATTACTAGGCCTTTGATTACTTTGAGCCTGTGTGTAAAAGACCATCAGAACACTAGGGGACAGAATCACCAAAGTCTTTAAAAGCAAAGTATTTGGCTATCACAGTCGAAAAGGACTTCAAAATCAAGAAATCCTATGATAGAGAAGGTGGAAAGAGCCTAGTTGATGGATGTAGGTGAATTTCTCCTGTGGTGAGCTGTTTTCAGTAATCATTTTGTTTATTCCACAAAGAAACATTTTTAATACACCCACCTCTTCCTATACGTTATCTTTACAATTTGTGTTACTGTAATATCATTAAAATGGAAAGAAAAAGAATCTGGTGCTTTATTTTCTCTTTCTTGGGCCATGTCTTCCACATTTCTTTAGTTCTCTGAAAAAAAAAATTGAAATTGATTTAAGCATTTAAATTCTGTCCTACTACTTTTTTGGAGTATTTAAAAAGCCAAGTACGTAAACATGTGCCCTTTTTCGGCTGACTAAAGGGTACGTGACCTGCTGTCCGTTTTATTGCTGCTCCTCCAGCTGTGGGTGAACATCGTGAATGGGGCCATCCACGACTCTACTCGCGCAGACCTGTACGAGTATGTTGTTGATTTCCTTACCTACAGCTCGAACCAAGAACTAGTGTGGAAGTATGCCGACTGGGTCTTACAGAAGAGTGAAGAGGTTTGTGCTTCATTAATGTGTTCTCTTGGGGAGGGGCCTGGTAAAAACAGATAAAACCTTGAAAAAAAAACTCTGATAAAATTATGTAGTTGATAAAACTACGCTTCAGCCTCTCTATCTGCTTTCTTTGCTCCTTTAAAATGTCCCTTTGAGCCATCTGAATCCCAGCTTTTAATGAAGTTCAAGGTTTCGGTGCTTCTGAGACACTGTTCAGCATCCTGACTGGGACAGATCACTTTTATGGAAAAGCAAGGAGCATAGCCAGGCCCCGTTCTTAACATCTTAAAAACGTGTGTTTGTGAACCACCACCCCTAAGTCTGGCACTTCTGTTCTCTATGGGCTGGAGCAGGATCAGATAGATGGTGGTTGTGCAGGGCAGGGCACCAGGCTTGGGCCACACCAGGCAAACCGATGCCCTGTGTGTCATGCTTAGGACAGAAAGAGAGAAGCCCCAGAGATGACTGGGAATGAGAGAGCATTTTTGTTCTCACTGTTACAAACGTCTCCATTTCTTTGGCTTCCCTTGGAGGGACACAGTAGCTTCCTGGCAGGACCTTGGTCATAAATGTCGAGTCTGTGTGTGTTGCATTCACTGTTCTAAAATCTGAGTTGGAAAATATTCTCCATGGGGCTGTTGTAACTGGGAGGTCAGAGCCCATGTGCTTCATGTACGTTTTACTCCATCTTTACTTTGCGTCTGTGCACACGCATGGACAGCTTGCCCTGGCGGTGCTCACACGCCCCTGCAGTGCAGATCTGATGCTGTTGAAAGCTTCGGGCACTTCCCAGTGCTAGTGGATGATAACATCACATCAGGCACAGAATCCTTTGTTCCTGATAGTGTGCCAGTCCCTTGACATATGTCATCTCTTTTACACATTGCAACAACCCTGCAGGATGTGCATTTATAATGAGGAAACTGAGTCTCAGCTTAAGAAACTTTCCAAGAGCACAGCATACAGTTACTAGAGCTGTGCTATGCTGCTTTTCTCATGTTTTGGGTTTGTGGTGTACACGCGTGTGTGTGTGTGTGTGTGTGTGTGTGTGTGTGTGTGTGTGTGTGTGTGTGTGAGTTCGCACACGTAAGTGCCCGGAGGAGGTACAGGATGGACTAACTTCCCTACTTGCCTCATTAGCATTTCCTTGGAAGGTAGAATTGTGCAGTGAGTGCCATTAGACAGGCACAGGGAGGTGGCCTGGGAACTTGTCAGGGGCTGATGTGACTCTCACAAAGTAGTCTCAGTGTTGGGAGAACCGAGTTTACTGAGTGTCCGGCACCTTATTTTTTCACATACTATTCAGCAAGTGACCAGCCATGTTTTGGAGTGATCTTAATATTACAAACTTTTGCTTTGTGGGTTGTCGAAACTTGCTACCAATAAGTGCTTCATTCTTTTATTTCCAGCCATTTAAAAAATAATTCACCCAGATGTGTGAGGAAGGTTTCAGAGCTTAGCCGCCTTTCCTATCTCTGCTGTATGCTTTCGTTCTCTGTCAGTGTTTCATGCTGCACTATTTTTCTGTATTGCCATATTTTTGACAGTGGTTTTGCCCGAAGCATGAATGTGTAGTGCTCAGAATAAAGATAAGACAGTGACTTTGAAAAGCATACTAACTCAATCTCTACTCTTCTTTTAGGTTGGAGTTCAAGTTTTCACCAAGAGACCTTTGGATGAACAGCAGAACAGTTTCACTCCAGATGATGTTCTCACTTGCCTACAGAAATACCCTAAGGCCCTTGTTAAATATCTGGAACATCTAGTTACAGACAGGGGGCTGCAGGTGAGCACCTCAGAACTTAATGCGGGGTTGCCATGTCACGGTACTAACTTAGAGATGGAATCTGACCATATGTAATGTTTTGTGCTCCCCGGAGGCTCAGCCTCTACTTGTTGATCTGCAGAGGAACTGGTGGTTTGGGAAAGTGACGGGAGAAATAGCTTTTCTTTAAAACTCTCCCGCCCCATTTTTCATGTCCACTCCATTTATATTTTTCTTCTCTGGTTATTTTTCTTAAAAGACATAAGAGAAGCTGCCCCTCTTTGGAGAGTATTTAAATCCTATGGCCCATACTTCTCAAAACGAGAAGTAATCCTTTTATTTTTTTCTCTAGATTTTAAATTCGCCTTCTCTGTATTGTGGTTTCTGAATGGTTTTCAGTCCAACAAACGTGTTCTGTTAACTGTCCTTGAGAATCTGCTCAGAAACCCTCAGCACGGTTTGGGCCTTGGCGCACATGCCGACCAGGGAGCCCTGTACACTTCCCACTTGCCAACGCTGTGTCTGCTTGGCCCTGTTTCCTGCAGCGGGAAGAGTACCACACGCACTTAGCCGTCCTCTACCTGGATGAGGTGCTGCAGCACAGGCCCAGCACCAGCGGCCAGGGTGCAGAGGTGACTGAGACACAGGCAAAGCTACGACGTCTGCTCCAAAAATCTGACTTATACAGAGTCCACTTCCTGATGGGTAAGGAGGATCCTGACAGTTTCGCCATCGATACTTCTGCTGGGGGATGGGGAGCGCGTGGGGAGCGGGGATGAAGGCTTCGGCATAGCTCCTCGTTTTGATTCTGTGGATGATTCTGAGCCTCTTTTGGCACAAAAGCAGCCTGTCTAGAGGGCCAGGTGAAGCTTTTCATGCCTCCCAGTCTCCAAGTAGACAGTGTCCCTTTACCTACAGCTGATTCTTGTTATTCACAGTAGCCAATGTCTCCACAAACGCTTAATCAGTGACTGTTAGACACACACCTGAAGAAATACAGGGTTAGTGTCCTGCATACTCCCATTACACCATGTTCCTCAACCAATTTGTACATAACCTCGTTTTATGAGTGTTTCTGTTTAAAGACTGTATAGTTAATTCAGTACCATTGAACTCACAAGCAACAACACTCTAGCTCAGGCCTGATCGATGCTCGCCTGACTCACACGTTTTCTCCATAAGCCTTCCTGAGCTTACAGACACTAGCCAGCGCCTCAGCATTGTGCTTGGGAGGCATTTTAAATGCTAAGATCACCAACAAAAAAGCACAAATGTGCAAAACTGGCACTAGCAGGCCATGAGAAGGACACATGTTTACCCTGCAGGAGCTGCAGCAAGAAAGCAGAGCATCGCCTTGTTTGACCTCAGCCGGGAACGTGCCTGTCGGGTGGCCCAGGTTTGTTGCCACTCTGTGAAAGTCCACAAATGGCCACAAAAGCAACACAAGTATCAGTTTTGGAATTACAATAAATTTTGGCAAGAAAGCAATCTAGCAAATACAAGGTGTGGATAATAGGACTTACTGTACGTATGCCAGATATAGGTCGAAATGCTTAGTTAGCATTTTGATGCTTATTTCCACAAGCCTATGAAGTAAGTCCTATTACTTGTATTTTTATAGGCAAGTAAACTGAAACTTAGAGAAATCACTCAGTCTTCCTCAGGTCACATGGCTCCTGAGCATGAACTAGGTTGAAGTTTAATGTGAATAGCCAATACTGGGTTTAGCTGGCACTTAACATTCAGCCACACTGGTCGCTCACAGCCGCTGTCCATTCCGATGGGTCAGTGCCCACACTATATTGGTTGTCCAACATTTTTTGTTGTCACTCTGACTTGTTTCATACTTATGCTTTACCAGCATTTTTAATAAAAATCTTATGCTAGTCATGAGTTCATCAATGAATGTTTTAATCCAGCCACTTTTTTTGAGCATGCATAGAGTACCTTAGGCATACACCAAGGATATAAAGATAGATGTGACTCGGTCTGTCTTCAGTTTAACCAGAGGCCTGGTAGAAGCTCCACGTGTGGCTGAGGGAAGCAGCGAGCTGTGCCTTGGGGGGAGGGGCAGGGAGAGCTCCTAGACGGGGTCCCCTTTTAACAGTCATGGAGGGTAAATCTGAGCTCTCAGGCCAGACCTGGGAGCTTACAGGAAGTGGGGTGTCCCCAGGGCACTGTGGAGGAGCACTGCAACTCAGACTAATTCTACCCTTGTTTAGTCAGGTGACTTGGGGAATGAAGTGTCTGTCTGGGCACATTGCAATAAGGGTTCCTGCCAAGCCTACCTACTCGAGGTGGCTGTGAGAATCAGCTATAAATGAGATGACAGAGGCGAAAAGTGTAGGTTACTTCGGTGACCTCTTAACCACCTTTGTACCTCTCCCTGTGCCTTAAATGTGGTATTCATTAGTAACTTTTGTTGGCAGTGCTCTGTGAAGTTGTTGATGACGCATGTCGCAGCTTCTGTGTCTAGTGCCGTCGATGACATATGTTGAAGAGCCAGCTCTTGGCTACGAACTAGTGATGTCTGCCATGTGTATGCATCAAGCCAGAGGTGGCCGAACTTCAATGCAAAATACCTATGATTAGGAGTATTAACCTTTGCCCTTGAAATAGAAGTTGTCCTCAGAATATCCCATCACAGCAGGAAAGATCTTATGTTATCTTCCTATTCTACAAGGAGTGAGAAGCAAAGGGACTTGACTAATGAGACACAGCCTTGGGCAGGACTCATGCTCCTCTGCTGATATCATTTTACTTTTAACCTGGAAACTTAAATTGCAAGAGAAACAAAAGAAAATTTTAGACTGATATAGTTATGGGTCTTTAACAATATGAACCCATATTTTATTCCATGAAATATATTTCAAATTGGAATGAAGGGGTTCGGCGTACTGTCTGGAGTGAGATGGTATTGTCTGGATCGAGGGAATATGGTGACTTTCTGCTTTAGTAATAAGGTCCCTTAGAGGGAAAAATAGGAATGACATGGATTAATTGGAGACCTGGCACTGTGATACTCCGTGTGTCGCTGGACCTTCTGAGACCATGGGCTATGTGTTTCATTCATACTCTAAACACTGGGAAAATCTATAGCCTGAGACCTGGCTGTACTTTGAAATAGAGTCTGTCTCTTATTACTAACACCCCGGTGTGAAGTATGGAAATGTAAGAAAACCTCCTTGGAGTGGTCTGGGTGGTGGCATGTAGGAGTGTCAAGGTGGCCAAGTTTGCTTTGCCCTTTCCTACACTGACAGAGGTCAGTGTCTGCACTGTGTTGGCACACCGGGCGGCCCAGGCCCTGCCTGCTCTGACAAGTGAATTCTGCCCCACAGAGAGAGTCCAGCATGCCGGCCTGCCCATGGAGAGTGCCATCCTGCACGGGAAGCTGGAGGAGCACGAGAAGGCCCTGCACATCCTGGTGCACGAGCTGAAGGACTTCTCGGCGGCTGAGGACTACTGCCTGTGGCGCTCCGAGGGCAGAGACCCGCCCTACCGGCAGCAGCTCTTCCACACGCTTCTTGCCATTTACCTCAGCCCTGGCCCCTCTGCGCCCGAGCTGGCCGTGGCCGCCGTGGATCTCCTGAACCACCACGCGACAGAGTTTGATGCCACTCAGGTCCTACAGCTGCTGCCGGGCACCTGGTCGGTGCAGCTGCTCTGCCCATTCCTGATGGGGGCCATGAGGGACAGCATCCACACCAGGAGGACCACTCAGGTGGCTCTCGGCCTGGCCAAGTCTGAAAACTTAATCTACAAATACGACAAGGTGAGAGCTTGGCCATCTTCTTGGCCACTCGGCATGTTATTTCAGGTCTGTGTTACCTGTGGAAAAATATTCTTTGTCAGTTTTTTTTCTCTACAACTTCAACACATCAGATATGTGATTTCACTTGTATAGAAGCAGAGGTGCCTGTGAGCAGAGGCTGCAGGTGGGTGGCGGCGTAACCTGGTGTGCTGTTCTGTCCCTTTTAGATACTGACGATCAAGAAGCGTGATCATATTGTGTGCCAGGCACTTTTCTGCACTTTATATCTTGATACCATTTCATCATCACAACATTTATATATGGTATCAACTATTATTATCGCCATTTCACAGAAGAGGAAACTGAGGCACAGAGAAATCACATAGTAGATGGAAGAGCCCAGATGTGAATTCCAGGCCACTTGAGAATGCCACATTCTTGGTGCGTTCCTCCAGCAAATATCACAGACTCAGGGGCTCAGAGAAACAAATGCCTTTGTTTATTTGTTTCTCACAGTTCTGGAGGCTGGAAGTTCAAGACCAAGGTGCCATCAGATTCGGTGCCCGGTGAGGGCTCTTCCTGGCTGGTAGACAGCCTGCTTTTCACTGTGTCCTCACATGGCAGAGAGGACAAGCTCTGGTGCCTCTTCCTCTTCTTATGATGGTCCTAATCCCATCACAGTAGCTTCACCCCCTGGCCTCATCTAACCTTCATCACTTGCCAAAGGCCTCACTTTCAGCTACCATCACATTAGGGGCTAGGCCTTCATCATGTGAATTTGGAGAAGGGACACACAGTTCAAAACAGTCGCCAATCTCATCTCCCTCGGAAGACTTCGCTCTTGTGAGGCCCATACTCCACGTGGCCGGCAGAGTGGTCTGTCCGAGGCAGGAATCTGATGTGTTCACCCCACTTGGAAGCCTTCATTGACTCCCCAGTGGAGGAGTCGAGACCTGGAAGATTCAGTCTCAGCTCCTTTGGCCTGCCCCGGGTCATCTGTCACTGCTTACCAGGACGCATGGCACCTGCCTGTGTAAAATGCTACTCCACACACACGGCCTTGGTACTTGCCATTCCCTCTGCCTGGGGTCTTCTTACCTTGTCCCTTTGTGCCTGGTGAATGCCTGCTGGAAACCCAGACTGAGCACTTTCCTTAGTGAAGGCTTCATATCCCTTTAGGCAGATTAACCACCACTTTTGCCCGCTGTATACCGCGCGCACACATTCGTAATCGCCTGCTTCTATGGCTAGACTTTGGGTTCTTTGAGAGCGGGGAGCTTCATTTATTTATCTCAGTATTTCTAGTGCCAAGTCTAGCATCCTGACGGTATTATAAATGTTTGTTGAATGACTGATAAAACTAATGTGTCCACAGTTAAGTCCACGCCAATAGGCTGATATGCCTGGGTTGACACAAGTGAATCATGCAGAAAGACTTTTTAACTTGCAAAACTTAAGTCCTAGTTACCAGACAGGAAACAATGGAGTTATAGCTCCGTGTCATTAGTTACCTTTAAAGAATTCAAATTATGTGTCCTAGGACCAGTCAGGAACATGCCACTTATCTATCCTATGGCTTTGACCAAGTCCTTTATTCATGCCTTACTACTTGTATTTGTCAGTGAGAGGACCAGGGATTGAGATGACTTGCACAGTCTTATTCAGCTCGAACATTACATGACATTTTTAGTAGGCCTTGCTGAAATGTGTCAGAGCTCACAGAACATGTGAGAGAGGATCTTGGTGGGAAATGCCTCAGCCAGACTTGCAGCAATAATGTTTGTAAAATAAGAAAGCTGATTTGTGGCTTTTTTTTTTTTTTACTTCTCCAGTTACTAAGGATTTTTTTGTTTATTTTCACTTCTGATATTCTGTTTCAAGAAGCTGGTGTTAAAGCCATCCTTATCAGTAATAATAATCCATGGGGTAACACGTGTCAACTCTGAAAAACTGGTACACTGCTGTGTGAGAATCCTCAGTCTTTATTTCTTTTTGCAGATGAAGTTGAAAGGAAGCTCAATTCGACTCTCAGACAAAAAGCTGTGCCAGGTGTGCCAAAATCCCTTTTGTGAGCCCGTGTTTGTTAGGTATCCAAATGGTGGTCTCGTCCACACTCACTGTGCTACCAGCAGACACACAAACCCCAGCTCCCCCAGCCCTGGCGCTCGGACTTGAAGAGACCACCCAAGGGCACCAGGGGGACCCCGAGTTCTTTACCAAGCCTGCTGGAAGCAAAGAGCAGAAAGCCACTGCACTGTCAGTCAAGACAAAGGGGTGACATCTGGGTGCTGGGGAGACTTCAGTCACTGTGAAACGGGGACTCTTCCCTGCTGACCACCCTGCATTGAATGTAAATGGAAAATCTGAAAATGGAGTCATTGACAGTTCGCCCGTCCAGTTACATAGTCATCCAAAACAGATATCCGCTTTGAAAGAAAAATGAGCCTTCCCTGTGCACTGCAGACAAACCGGACCCCCCTTCCTACTCCCATGCTCGATCTTCAGATACCCATTCGCACTGGAAACATTTGCTTCAGGGTGGCACAGAGGTGACACCCTCTCTTGGCCAGATGAGTAGCCAGGGTGTTGGAGAGCTGTGTGGGTAGGTTTCACCATCACACATTTCCTTCCTGTGTGGGTACTTGCTCCATGGGGTCCGATCTGTTTCCTGGATGACCTTGTGGGCTTGCCCTTGGCAATGGCTGACCTGAGGAAAGTACTTCTGTTCCTTTCTGCTTCCCATCTGGCTCTCAACCCTTAAAACATTCTGCCTTGTTTACCCAAGCACTACCTTATGGGTAAACTCATGTGCTTCTGGCTGCCTCCAAGTGAAAACCGATAAGAAACTGATGAAGTCCAAGAGAGAAGCACCTGTCTCGTCTTGAAGACGATGATGGAAACAGAACTCGTGGTGGGCCAGGGCCCAGGCTCCTTCACTGTCACATCATCTCCTGATCTGAAATTTCACAATTACTGTGTGTAACTAAAAAATTTTTATTTGAAGTTATATCATCTTTGTAATTTTTCTCTGGTTTAGAAATGCATCTGTCATATTCGTTAGGGATGTTTTTTCTTGTTAAAATGTACCTCCTATTGAATACTCGGGAAATTAAAAGGGAATTGTTATGAGCACAAACTGGGCATATTTTCAGGAGAGTTGGGTTTTACCCCCACACTCTCAACAAGGCAGACAGTGGGTGACAGTTGCCTTTGCACGTGGCAGAGACGTCACCTTTCCTGCAGGTAATGCCACATACCCTTACGAGGAAGTCCAGTCAGGCTGCCTTACCTCCCAGCACTTTACACGCCTGCTCTGAGGTTTCCTGAACACACAGGAAAAATGCCTCTCGTTCCTCAGACCGGAAGCTCACTTTGTGTTTTTTGTCCGACGTCGCCGAGAGGCCACAGCTATTGTTCCTCCACTGCCGTCTTGAATTTTTTCATTTTGATTGTTGATTCTGTTAGGCACTAACAATAATGACACTGAACCCCTTGGTGTAACACTTGGAAGACAAACACCAGCCTATACGTGTGAGAAGAGAGAGAGGACCCTGGGAATTGCAGTCTCCATCAGCCTAAGTCTCACAGAGAGGGGATGGAGAGCTCGTTCTCTGTTCTTTAAAAACTGTTTCTCCACCAACAGTCAGTGTTCCTTTTCCTTTAGTGATTCTAACCAGGCCAAGAAAGCAACGGCATCCATGCATTCTTTCCTAACTATGTCTTGATGATCTAAAGAATAAATGAAGAAGAAATTCTGCTTGTAATTCAGCCATGTGCTGTGTGGATTGGTATGGGTTCAAAGCCCAGCAGTGATGAGTTTTACCCTGTGGATGACTCTATTGAGGAATCGTCACATTACTGTGCACATTCTCATTACAACTTGGGGGGCCTGGATTTACTCCTCAAAGAACAAGTACATGCAACATTGCACTTTTAAAAGCACTGTTTTCTGCACTTAAAATGGGTAATATCTTGAAAAAGCCTTGTGATTGCTCATTCTTAACTCGGGGGCACTAGTCCCTTTTTTCTCTGAACGTTGATCAATATTTTGAAATGTTTATTACCCTTTAGAATAATGGGAATTAAAGTTTAATAGTTTCCCATCTCTACCAAACCCTCTAAGACAGGCAGAATTCTATGACACTGCAGAATTATCCTCCTGTGTTAAAAACCATACCTTTCTCTAACCTTTCTCAAACTCCCACCAAGTTCTTTTCTCAAATCAGATTTTTAAAAAGAAACACATGGTTCTTTCTACAGGCCTGCTGTTTTGTGACTGTGCTTTTGAATAGAGCAATTAGAACCATCACCCAGCCCTTTTTCCTCTTGTTAGGTTCCATGTAAACATTCTAGTTCAAACAGCATGAACTGAACTCATTTGACGTCAATATCCTGTGGGCAGTCCTGTTGCATCTTATGAGCTGTTGATTCGCTGTTGCTGATCAAGTGTTAATGTGTGAGTGCCCCGGAGGCCATGCGGCACCAGGCCTGAGGTCAACGCTGAGAAGCCGTGTGGGTGAGTCAGTGTCCCTGCGTGCTTCCAGAGTGCGGGGAGGCTCAGGTGGCCGCAGGGTCACGCCATCAGACTGACACCTGTCACACAGCTAGGGCAGCCCTTGCCTCTTGCTTGCTATCCTATGGAAACTGTTCCTTGTAACTTTATCCTTTGCCCCTGGTTGGGTTCCAGATATACAGGATGTACAAATGTAAACTTGTCGATTTTATTAAAATTCTTTTAATTCTTTGTTCCTTCTGTAGTTTTTGTTTATTTGTTTTTGTTTGTTTGTTTGTTTTAACAAAAATTACCTCAGTCGAGTGATGGTTTCCACTTGCTTGGTACGTAGCCTAAGCAATTCTAGAACTTACTCATCTGAACCTCATGGCTCGCCTCTCAGCGCCTACAGAGGACTTACGTGGCCACCCCTCAAGGTTTTGTTATTGCTTTACTGATTCACCTCTGACTTTATTTTTTGCATGTTATCAAATTGCTCCTTGATTAATCATGCCTTGAGGAGCTTAACAAAGAGATTCCTGTTTACTTCTCACATATGTCACCTTTTAGCCGAATGCTCCTAAATAACCCTGCTGCCCTTAGATTTCTAATCCTGAATATATTCAAGGAACAGAACATTTTTTTATCTCACCTATTTTTTTAATAATTTTTATTTTTGATTACATTTGCCATACAATATTATATTGGTTTCAGGTGTACAATACAGTGATTAGACATTTGTATACCGTACAATAATCTCACCTGTTAAGTGTTAATTCATCCCTTAGAACCTGTTCATAGCAGGTCTTTGAGACGTGCTACTGAATGAATTTCACAGCACTTCCCCTTCTTCTTTCATTCATTTCAGGTAATGTACTAAGGGTGTGTTGACACAGTTGATACCCCCGACTCTTCTAACCAATTCTGCATGCCAGCCAGGCTGGTAAATTCCAACTATGTGTTGATGAGAGCAGGGGTGAGGTGTCCTGAGTCATCCAGATTTCAAGTTGAAGGAACTCAGGCACAGGTCGTTGGGTGATTTCCTTGGAGTCTGAGTTCCCAACTCAGGTGTCCCTGTCTGCTGCTTCACCAACCATGAACTAAAAGGGAAAACCAGAAACCAACCCAGAGTTGACTGTATTCAAACAGAAAGCCATGAAGCAGAAACTTGACTGTCCTTTTCATATTTCTGTCTTATTGGTATTAGATGGTCATTCACATATTGGAGATGAAGTCGGGGGTGGGGGGGCACTTAGGCTCACATACCTGACTAGAAAGGAAGAGGTTGTAGACTCATTGTCTATGCTGCACAGCCAAGTGGTGAGAGAAAACTGTGAATAGGTGTCCTAAGTGTCTGTCTGTGAAGGCAGAGACTGATGCCTGACTTGGTTAAATGGGCTGTGACTCCATTAGTTCTAAGTAGAAACTAACACCCGATCTGCTCTTAGCAGATCTATCAACCTTAGTGTTTAAAATGAAAATGTGTAAGAATCTAGACCATTTGATGAGAGGGCCTTTCACCTTCTCCAAAATGCCAAATGGCTGGGCACCACCTAAAAGCTTATTGATACCTTGTTCAGAGATAAGCTCAGGAATTAATGAAGTCTGCTTCTTTAGCTTGCACCAGGGAAGGGATACAAGTAGCCACAATTCAGTCTGCAGCCCAGAGTTGTAAATGAGGTAAATGAGACACATGGTAAGAAAGGATTAGCAACACACACAACTCAATAGGCCAACTGTGACTTGAGAAGTAAAATATTACCACTAAAGGTGGGAGAACCAGGTTCGTCGGGCTTTGACACACCCAACTGTGGTCCTGGGCGAGTCACATGCCCTAGACCTTGCTGTATCACCCATAATCTGGAGGTGGAGTGGGGTGGTGTCTGAGGATCCTTCAGATCTCACCCTCTGTTCCAAGCAAGGGAGATCAGGGCTAAGTAGTGGGGATGGTCCAGCCTTTGATACCAAGTGCTGCCTTTATAGGATCTTGGGTCTCTCAGCATGTCATCCAGCACAGGACTCTCCTACAGTGTCTCCATGGATGTGTCTGAGCACTCCCAGAACCTCACCACATTGCTCAGTTACGAGGAACGTGCTTCTGTAGCTTACACTCCCAGACCTGCCATCGGCAACTGTGAGAGGGCTGGGGCTATGCGAGCCTTTCCAGCAGCGGGTTTCCAGATGCCCTCTCCTCCAACATGTTCCGCTCCCGACTGGGAAACCCTGTGCCTTTTCTCATGTGCTCTGGTTTCCACAGTCCTCACCATTGTGGTCATCTTTCTTTAGAGAACTTTTTCCAACCATCTCACTTGAAATGCCAGTTTTTGCCTTCTCAAATTCCATCGTGTCTGACTAAACTAGAGAAGCAGATTCCCACTCCAGTCTCAATTGGATGGTGGACTGCTGTGACCCGAGACAGAGCACGTTGCATCGCTGCTGCCCATCTGACGGACTCATCCATACTCCACCCTTGTTGTCACCCACACGTTTATATTTACCTACATTTATCTACTGTGTGCACAGTAGAACTTGGCTGGTAGTCTGCTCCCTCTTCTCCCACCTCTCCATTCAGCATATTACAGTAAAATCCCCAAACTTATTCCTGAATTACTTTTCAATACATTGCTGACTTACAGACAACTGTTGACTTAAGCTCAGAAATAAATATAACAAATGCCAAACTCTTGCTTTCTTGCGAATTAGAGTACAAGAGAGCATGTCACCAGTTGTGATTTGTGATGCTAAAGGCATTTATTTCTTTGATTTCAGTTAATTTACAAGAATGTATTCACTTTATATGAGTAAACAGTCAGAAACTCAATATTCTATCCAAAAAAAAAAAGACAAGTTACCATATTACCAATATAGTTATATTTAAAAACAGTTTCCATGTATGTTAGTCTTGCCATTTTCATAGACTTTTTAAATTGTGGCAAGTTACACACACCATAAACATCACTTTAACCATTTTTCAGTGTACAGTTCAGTGGCATTATATACATTCCTATTGTAGTGCAACCATCACTGCCATCCATCTCCTGAACTTTTTTCATCTTCTTAAATTAAAACTCTGTCCCCATGAAGCACTAACTCCCCAGTCCTCCCTCCCCTCAGCCTCTGGCAAGCACTATTCTACTTTCTGTCTCTATAAATCTGACTACTTTAGAGCCCTCAGATACGTGGAATCATGCAGTATTTGTTCTTTTATGTCTGGCTTATTTTAATGTCCTTGAAATTCATCCATGTTGTAGCACGTGTTAGAATTTTCTTCCTTTTAAAAACTGAAATGTATTCTATTTCATGCTTTTTAAATAGTATATGTAGTTACCCAAAGTGTATACATATAGACTATTTGGTTATATGTTTTTTATTTATAAAATTAGCATTGTATTTTATATATTTTTATGAACATGTAAAATATAACCCTATATCAGGAAAGTCATCCATTTATTATCCTAATCCCTTCCATTGGTTGAAGCAGACTAACAAACAAAACTTACATATGGTCTAATGCAGGCCCTTGAAAATGGGTTCAAAATCAGCACAAGGTCTTTGCCAACAAAGAAAGGTACAAAGACTTCCCCATCGTGATGTGACACTTGTACATCAAGATGTTCAGAAAACTGATTCAGAAACAAAGGCCACACCAACTTCTAAGGAAAAATTGGCCAGAAAGCGTGACTCAGCAGGTGGAATGTGCTTTCTGGCAGGCCTCCTCACAAAGGTGTGCACATGTTCTATCATTCTTCCAACCTCTCTACACAAACTTGTCATATCTTTCAGGAAGGGAAGGAGCGATGCCCAGCCCCAAACCCCTGGTTATGGCCTGCCTAGATGGTGGATCCAGGTGTTATGGCTCTAGTCCCTGCCTTTAAGTAGGTCACTAAAGGACATCTCCAGGGTATTGACAGCCTGATGAAGCTGAACACAAGGTAGGAAGGGAGCATTCTTGCTTTCCTGAGAGAGCAAGAAAGTGACATAGCAGACTGTGTAGATTGTGTGTGTGTGTGTGTGGTGTGTGTGTGTGTGTGTGTGTCTGAATCTGGGATGGTGAGGGCTGGTGTTCACCACTTCTTCCAAATGTGAATAAGGGAAATGGGGCCACAGCTAGAATCAGAGTTAGAACCAGCCTGTTTCTTTCATCAGAGTCCTTCTTTCACTGCAGTGAGGAATCTTGGTGTTATGGAACGCTAATGTGTTTCTGCACCACCAGTGCAGATAGATGTCTTGGGTAAACATCAGCAGAGGTAATCTAGTGACAGGTGGAAGGTTGGTGTCCTGATGCATTAAATCCATGAACATCCTGTACCTCATCATTATCTCTGGCCATGTAACTATAATTTCACATAACTGAACATTAGAAAGGTGTAGGGTTGTACCATTTTTCTATCTGTACTCAGTTTGTGCCTACTGATGTCATTTTCAGGTATCTTGTGTTTGTACAAATACTGGAAAATGAGGTACTCATCCAATGGGCCAGAGGAGGGAAGGCTCTCTACATGGAAACCATGTGGGGCTGTCTTCAGTGAGGAGTGGCCACGTCTTCTCTTAGGCCACAGCCACAGTAACTTACTACAAGTTTACAGTCATGTTTATGCAACTGCAAAAATCGAACTGATGTGGATGCAGGAAACGACACCCGACAGAGGAAACTGGGCACTCAAACAACTTTGTTAGAGGAAGTAGAATTTATTAGCTGGCGGAGCATGCAGGGCTTAAAGCACCAGAGCATGAACTCCCCTTGGTTAGATTTCTTACAGTTTATATACCTTTGCAGTGTCCACGCAAGGGGCACGTGATTCCTTTGTCTGTTTTACGTGCACCTCATGATTCAGGATGGGGAGGGGAAGTTTCAGGTGGGGACTGCAAGGGGGAAGTAATTCCCAGAACACTGGTGCTATCTATTTACAGATCATTTATCTTGTAGGTTTGCAAGAGTTTCCAGAAGGCCATTTAGAGATCTGTAGGGTGTGGTTAATCTATAACCAACTGGATTGGTCATTTCTGTAAACCCTTCCCTTTGCAATTTTCAGATACCTCCTCTCTTGTATTCCCACCTTTGAGACTCTAGACATTCTATTTTTATGCTGGGGTCTCACATTCTCCATCTAAACCATCCTGGGGGATTTCCTGACAGTGGCGGACAAAGTATATGTGGGCTGCAGCTCGCTGCTGTACTATGGCTTCCATCATGCTTTTTAAGCTTTTTATTAACAGGGGCAGCAGCAACGGTTCAATCAAGCAGATTCCTAGAGTAGTAAAACTGCTCCTATTAAGGTTTTAAATCCACCAAAGGCTGAATATCACCCCCCCCACAAAGGCTATTGGGGTTCCATTCATGCCATACTTACACAGGCACATGTGCCAGTTTTGTCATCTTTTTGACAAGGTCTTCAACTGCCTGGCCCTGGTCATCTATTTCTAGGCAACAGTTGGTGAGACTGAATTTTTTATATATGCCTCCTGCTGCTGCTAATAGATAGCCTAGTGCTAACTTGTTTTTGGTGATGGCGTTTCTCATCTGAGTCTGTTGATGTACAGGGAGGGTCAGGGCTCTCCCAGTCTTAGTTGGGAGATTAATTTTTAAGACTGCCTGCAGTCAGATAAAACCTTCCTTCATTCAGCAGGTGTCCCCCTGGCCTGGCTGCAGAGCTGATCAGTACATTGCAGTCTCTTGATGTGCTTGATTAACATTTTAATTCTCTTGCCTCCTCCCTACCCCTCGGAAATTTTATTCCCTTAATCTTAAAGGGATGTTGAGGGAGGAAGGTCTGTCTTCTGTAACTTCAAAGCTGAGGTAGAGCTTTAGTTCCTGCCTAGAGAGAATAAAAATCTTTGAAAGCCTATTCTAAGGGCCCTAGAGGCAGACAACGTGAGGTCATTCCAGCATGTAAGAGTAGTAAGAAGCTTTGCAACCTAGAAGATATAGACTTAGCAAAAAGGTAGAAAAGACTAGTCAAAATTAATAGTAGAGGTAATTGACAGTGAAATTACTTTTTCATGGCAGTTTGTTAACTCAAGGTAAAGATATATAGTGAAAGGAAATTGAATCATTTTGAAGAGAGTAGTGAGTGGCATAGACACCAGGCTAAAAGAATAATTATTCAAAAAAGTTCCCTGATTCCCTGGGACATACAGACTTTTCTAGTTTCCAGAACAAGAGCTTAAGATCTTCCACAGGTTCACAGGAATAGGTCACACTTCCCAGTTTATTTTCTGGAGGAAACTATAAGGACTCAAGAAACATCATTCAAGATAAACATACCCAGCTGTTGATTCCTTGTCATTTGACAGCAGTTGGGGAGCTTGACGAAGCTTGGTGGGGCCCTTTCTGCTTGCGTTGAGGGCTGGACTTTCCAACAGATTCTGGGGAGGTAGTTGCCCTGCTAGCAGGAAACCCTGACATAGGAGCAGGTTGCTTATGAATTATTTAGCCTTAGATTCCCCACAAACGTGCTTTGTGTGGTGGGCAAGCAGACTGCCCCCCTTTTTGGCCATGTCCCAGTTTTCCAGACACTTTCTGCACTGGACCCTGGTCTTGATGTGTGGCAGAGAACTTTATTGTTAGTCCAGGGCTCACAATGGGAAGAGTAAATTACATTAGACTGACTATTTATTCCTGTCACTGTGCAGTTAGCATTGAAGAGAGGCCCATGAGATGGGTCAAGACAGAGTAGGTAGCTCTAGTATCTAGTAAAAATTCCGTTTTTCCTCCTGCCATGTCAAGGGTGACCCGAGGTTCCACTGTTGTGATCGTGGTGGATTTTCCTAGGACTGGAGCTTGCAAGTGCTTGGGTCTCCACTGCTGGAGGAGAGAGCAGCCCCTTCATGAGAGGCTCATCATGTGGGGAAAAGGCTTATGAGGTCCACCTCTCCCGGCTTCCCAGAGCTGGATGGACATTTGCCCTTCCAGTGCCCTTCCTTCTGCAGTTTGCACTTGATTATGCCTCAGTCCTGACAATGCCACTCATAGCCAAACAAGGTCGAGGCCCGCCAGGCCTGCAAGGTTTTTATTGCCTAGGGTCACCTCGAGATGGTCCCTATATTATGGCAGCTAACGTTTGTGCCCTTTTTGTACTCTGCTTCCTTCTCTGCCCAGTCCTGATTATTGGACACCTTAAAGACTTCTGGCACCAAGTCAGCCTGCATGGTTGGGGTCTAGGCCCCAAATTTTGGAGATTCCTTTGAATATTGGGCACAGACCAAGTTGTGAAATGTATAGCCAGGAGCGTCTGGCCCTCAGACTTTGGGCCAATATTAGTGTATTCTTTAAAAGCCTTGGAAAACTGGTTAAGGTAACATAAAACACATAAATTATTTTGATTAAGCATGGAATCCTTGTTTTCTACTCAGAAAACTTTTCCATAAAATCAGTAGCAGACCAATAGTCTGAGAAACATTTAAATACAACTCTAATTTTGCATAAGCTTACTTTTGGCATTTAAATTTCCAATCTTGTTTAGCTTAATCACATAAAATTTCCTCTCAGGATTTCTCTTCACAAACCTTCTACCACTTTCCTCATTCCTTCAGTTTGCCTCTTCTCACTCATTCAGAAATAACCATCTTTAAGACAAACACCTTTCCTTCAATTCCCTTCAAAATAGATCTCCATACTTTATGACTTCTGTTACCAAAAACATACATTTTCCTTCCATCATAATTAGAATTTTTAATCACCATGTTACGTATAAACCAACAAATACAGATCAGAGGTCATGCACATATTCATATTTTCCCATCATCAGTATTTGTAACTTCCCTGGGGGTGCATATCTAGTTTTCTCAGGGACCAATAAAATAGATGGGGTACCCAGAGAACTTGGACTCCCCTCAGAGTCCAAGAGTGAAGAGAGAGGGGAAAATTCTGATTAATTTGAGATCTCCAGGAAGGCACTCCTATTATTGGGCTGCCTAATAAGTCTGGGTCTTGGTAAAGGAGCATAAAAGCTTGTATGTAGGGACTTCTTCCTGTTTTCTAGTTGCCTGCAAAAAGAAAAATCTAATTAGAGAATAGTATTGCAGTTTAGTGAACTGTTTTCAGGCCAAACTTCTTGATATCCTTCTCAATGTTAGTTTGGAAGGAGGGGGTCCCCTATGGGTCCTCGGTGCAAGGAATTGCTGCCACTGTATTGCACTGACAACTGGGCTGTGGGGTGCGGTTCCTGCCTTCCCTGTGTGGCACAACCTGGGAAGTGCCTGTGCTGCTGGCAGGAAGGAGAAAAAATATTCTTCTCCTACCAGGAGTTGAACCTGGGCACCCTGGGTAAAACACTGAATCTTAACTTCAAGATACCAGGGAGCACAATCCTAGCTGTGTCTATACTGAAAGCACAGTACTCACCCCGAGAAAATTGTGCATGTGCCTTGTGGTGGGGAGCCACCTTTCAGGTGGAAGGGGGACTGGGGATGGGGGATAGTAGCACGGGTCTGAGCCCACAGCTGCTACAAGGAACAAATGCAGTAGGGTTCTGCTCTGTCAAGTTGTGTTGGCTGGAAAATATTTCATTTGAATTCAGTGCAATCATGGTCTAACTGGCCAGGCCTAACAGATAGCCAGTTTATTGGCCTCTGACACAAGGAGAGCCATAACTGCAAGTGCTTACATGCCAGCTCTGGGTGACAAAGTCAAGCTGTTTGGAGAGATAAGCCACAGGACAGTGCCAAGATCCTAGCATTTGAGTTAAGACCCCTACTGTGACACCTGTGCATTCATGTACATACAGAAAGAAAGATTTGGTTAAGTCTGCGAGTCCTAGTACAGGGGTGTTAGTTACTGTCTGATTTTTTTTCAAGGCCTTCTGTTATATAGATTCCCCAAGTAGGGGCTCCTGTTCTCCCCTTTTGGGGGCTTCATAGAGGGTTTTGTCCTCATAAGTCAAAAGTAATTTGAGTTTATTGTTTTCTTGATAGATCTCATCCAATCAGTGCCATAGGGTAGTCAGGCAGATATAGGAATTCATGGACAACTTTTTGTCCTCTTAGGTTGCACCATAAGGGCTGCAGGAAGGGTCAACAAACTTGTTCCTTGGTTGTAGCTATAATGGTAGCTTGTCTTTGAGAAAGGAGACCCACAGGCAGAGTTACAACTGAGTGTTCAGCTCTGGTGTTAACCATAAAGTGAATAAGTTGGCCTCTCAACTATCATTTGGACTATAGGCTCCTGGGGGCCTAGCAGAATGGAGCCCTGTCTAGCCCAGTGCTGGTAACATAGGCTTTTTTTCTTCTTTTTTTTTTTTTTTTCCAACTGACCTGGGAAGGATGACAAGGCTCGGGCTAGGAGAACCCTACAGTTCTCCTCTAGGCAGACTCTCTCAACCAAGGGGGTCGGGTGAGAAATTGTCTGCCAAGAATCAATATAAGGAAATTGGTCTGGGTGGCCAGGTTGACTGGTAATGATTTGAGAGACCCCACAATGATTTCCTTATCAAGAGCTCACTCTACCAGCTATTCAATACTAAAAGAGGACCAGTTTATCTCACAAAGGGTGCAAAATTTCTGTGGTGTTAGTTTAACTCTATAATCTCTTGAATAACCCTTTTTGAAATTCTTAAGCATACCTAAAGGTTTTTGTTTACCCCGTTGTCCACCCATCCTTCCACCCATGGTTGGTGACGTACAAGCACTCAGAGATTCGCTTCGCTATTCTCTGACTGCTCCCCTCGCGGGGATCTTTCAGGCACCTCTTAGCAATTAGTGGATTGGTATAAATCCCGACTAGGATCACTGGAGTAGACTCCTCACAGAGATCCAGTGACACCACCCTAAGCCATATGAGGTTCACCACAAAAACGGATAGAGGCTCAACTCTCACTTTGCAGTCAGGCCACATCTCAGTCAATCATCACTCACTCAGTCAATCATCACTCAACCTCCCACCATTCCTTAACCTGTCCTGTGGAGAGTAAGCAGTCGCTCCTCTTAATCTGTGGAGGGTGCTTGGTTACTCTCCAGAAGGTGATCGGGTCTCCCTTTTGCCCAGTGTTAACCAAACACACTCTGCCCTCCACCCTATGTACCTGAGAGGTCACGGTTTCCTCTAACAAATGTAGAGTACTTGGGTGACCTCAGGAGGTGATCAGGCTCCCCTTCTTCCTTGTAGGGCAGGACCTCAGCTAGTTACCCTTTGCCCAGTGTTTCCTTACTGTGGCTAGTTTTCTCACTCCTCCATTGTCTGACCCTTGCTGGAACCAGCAGATGGAGTTTCCCCTTCTGTCCTGTGAGGAGTTTACACAAGGTAATCCCTGGTGTGCACTCAACGGGCTCATCTACAGGGAGGGTTGGGCTATGGGTACCTGAAGTCCACCAAATGCCGGCACTGTTTTTCCATGCTTCCTTGCCAATGAACCAGAAATCTGTTGCAGGAAGTGACACCTGATGGAGGAAATTGGACACCCGGACAACTTTGTTAGAGGAAGTAGAATTTATTAGCCGGCGGAGCATGCAGGTCTTAACAGCACCAGAGCACAGCTCCCCTTGGTTAGATTTCTTACAGTTTATATACCTTTGCAGTGTCCACGCAAGGGGCACGTGATTCCTTTGTCTGAGGTTTTACGTGCACCTCATGACTCAGGATGGGGAGGGTTTCAGGTGGGGACTACAAGGGGGAAGTAATTCCCAGAACACTGGTGCTATCTATTTACAGATCATTTATCTTGTAGGTTTTGCAAGAGTTTCCAGAAGGCCATTTAGAGATCTAGGGTGTGGTTAATCTATAACCAACTGAGTTGGTCATTTCTGTAAACCCTTCCCTTTGCATTTCTCAGATGCCTCCTCTCCTCTCTCAATATTACCACAGAGGAAGGCAGCTGAGGGTCTAAAGACGCATGTTACCAAAACTGCATTTAATGCTAAGGAGAAAGCTTTCCTTTTCAGTTCGTATGTTCATTTAGTCATATACTCAGTTTTCATTCATTCCACAATTGTGTAAATTCTATAAATAAACTGGTGAAAAAGACACATCTGGTCCTGGCCCTGCTGGAGTTCACCAGTAAGTTAATTACCATGCAGATTACAAAATGTTTTCACCAGTTTATTTGGATAATCCTTTGTTTTAAAATATAGTCTATTATTAGAAAATTGAGAGATAGTAAGGCCAACAGATGAGGAGAAATTTACCATTGAAAGACAGTTTTGCGCTCACAGATCCCAGACTTGACACCATGAGGGGTGTTGCAGTGGTTTGTTACGTGTGGATTGTGAGTTTATTTGCCCTTGTGTGAACTAGATTTGAATTATATTACATGTGTGTAAAATGGCTCCACTAATGTTAAACCTTAGAAATGTAACCAACTTGTTTTGCCAAACTGAAGTTGTTTACCCCAAGAGTGAAATTATTCTGACCAAGAGTGTTAACCAGACGCCCGCGCACCTGGCTGCTAAGACACTGAAGACGTCACCACCACCACATACGATCTCCAGGACTCTCTGCCTGAATCAGAGCACTCTCTCTGTCTCACAAGAGTGTGTTTCTCCATCCCTTGATTTACTTCTTGGCCTAAGACTCTGCCCATCCAAACAAGAGGCCTCTTCGCTGATCGACGGTTGATCGACCGGCAACTGACCCAGCATTGATACAGCGCCGTTCCTGCTCATCGTGTGTCTGTCTCAGCCAGCATCGCCGGGTGGTCTGCTAGGACTGAAAGCCATCAGGATCTGGTATGAATAAACCCTAGCATGCTTGCAATCTTATTCGTGGGTGTCTGCATCCTTACTTAGTTGTTGTCTCGCTGGGCTCTTCATATTCAAGTATATTAAGCAAAGTGCTGTCGCAGGTTCGAACTCACTCAAGGGCCTTAAGGAACAAGTGAAGCCACCTGTGCATAAGTCCAAAAAGAGCTTGACTTGGACAGAGGCTGCATGGGGAAGCACCAAGGCCACCAGGGTAGGGGGAGCTGAGGGGAATTGCTTTCATTGTGGTTTCCAGGGAAGGAAGGGTTGGGCAGGTGAGCAGGCTCTGGACTAGCTAGTATGAATGATTCCAGTGGGCTCTGGGGCACAGGGCCGTCCCTGATTGTCTGGTACCAGACCCTGGGGTGATTGGTCAGGGAACTAGTGGCCTGGAGTGTGAGAGCCAGATAAAAGGGGTGCCAGTGATGTGGGCGCTGGATTGGCCAATTTGTATTTAAGAGGTGCCCTGATAGGCAAGTTGTTTACTAGGAATTACCAGCCCTGGGAGCAGTAGTCCCTTGAGGGTCAGCCAGGCCCAAGGTGTCCAAACATCAGATCACAGAAAATGAAAGAAATGGTTAATACATGCTTTTGATTAGGCCACACAGACAGCTACAATTATATTCTACTCTGTTTCCCAGGCTTGAGAATTGAACATAAAAAATTTAATAAACTCCAAACAGCAAGGTAGGAAAGGTTGTCTCAGAGTAGCATAGGGTGAGAAACGGGAAATAGGATGTTCTAGAAACCCTTCCTATGCCCAGCCTGCCAGACAGACAGACTTCTGCTTCATTCAAATAGTTTCTCAATTTGGGGTGACTCAACTTCGCCTGTAGTCACCACAAATAATTCTTTCAGCCCAAACTGGTTTCTGGAGAGGTATAAAACACCTTTAATAGTTTTGCCTTACTTTTTCCATATATGACTAGGGAGTTATTGGCCTCGGCTTATACAAAACTGCGAACTCCTGAGTTGTGTCTCCTTGATCACATGACTCTGTTTACTCTCACTAGTACCTTCAGGCCCCAATTCATCATACAACTAATGTAGGGAGGAGGCAAGAGAATTAAAATGTTAATCAAGCCAGGGTCAGAGACTGCAATGTGCTGATCTGCCCTGCAGCCAGGCCAGGAGGACACCTGCAGAACAAAGGAAGATTTCTGCTGGAATTGCTAACAATAGGTTCCCCACACCTATGAAGGGGAAACAAAAACCAAGAGTCATTCTCTATGGCTAAGACCCTAAGGAATCTGAATACTAAAGGCTGGGAACTACCAGCAGACCTTTCACTCTACATATTCTTCAGGCTAAATACTCTTTGCCTTCCTCACTGTATGTCCTTTTCAAAGGAAATAGGAACTAAAGAATGACATATAAGCTGAATTCCCTGAACACTTGGGGTCCTTCTCACTCTATGCCTCTGAGAGGAGACCACACTCTGTGGAGTGTTACCCCTTTTTTAATAAACTTTTCTTTTGACTCTAACTTTGGTGTATGTGTTGAATTTTTTCTTCACTCTCTGCCAAAGGACCCTCTTCTCTCTGTGTAGGGCTTGGTCTTCTAGCCACCAATTCAGGGGGATTTGCCTTGTCCTGCATCATAACTAGCCCAGAGGAATCTTGGCCCAGCCCTCTGGTGGAGGGCCTGTTGGTGGCTTATAGCAAATGTTTCATGACCTACCTACCTTAAGACTTTCCTGTTTGCAGTAATTCTCAAACACAGCTGGTTAGAGAAAAAACTGTTACAAACTGTCTGAAAAAACAATTTTATGATGACATCGAAAGGCACCAATTCTACTTTTAGAAGTTTATTTTAGAAAAATGATCAGCAGTTAAGCAGAAAGATTTATGTCAAGGATGCTCATTACTTTTTTTAAAAAAATAGTGAAAAATAGAAGGAAAAAAAAAAAGAAACATGGAGTGCTTAAGTAACTTCCCTTGTGGCACATCCACACAAAGGAGGACTTCTAGCCAACAGAAATTGCTTTAAAACATTAAAAGAAAAAAAGAAAAAGAAAAATCCACCCAAAATCTAGGCAATAAAGTTGTGGTGCAGTATGATCTAAATTTTAAAATGGAAAACATACATTTTTGTATGTAAAAAAAAAAAAAAACCCTAGAAAATATTTTTTTAAAATATATTTGAGGAAAAAAACACAACCTCCAATAAACACATTTTATTTCTACAAGGAGAAAATTACATCTATAATTGAAAAAAATCAATAGATTTTTAAAGCTGTTCTTAAAACTAGGGAATATTTATTTATAAGGATAAGAACACACTCTTCTTTTACAGAATCTAGATCTAGACTTTGGATGTACAGTGTCATCTCATGTTTCGTTAAGAACTTTACCAGATCTGTTTATTGCATTGTTTGAGAAGGAAAGAACCAGGGAATGCAGAGGGTCTGTAGGCAGAAGAGGGTCAGCAGTTTCACAGGAAGATATAACAGAGATTTAGACTATGAGACAAAAACCTGTGGAGCATCATTACTGGGACAGGCGCGGGAAGCAACCAGGAGTACTCACTGGGCCTGGCTGAGAGAACCCTACCATGCCCCTAACCGCCTGTGCTGGTCTTGAGTGGATGCATTTCAGCAGCCACAGGGCTCCCCGCAAGGGGGAAATGCCTGGGCCGACTGCTTCCTGCAAACTCGAGAGAATGGGGAGAAAGTGTTCTGTTCCCCATAACATTTCTCTCTTACACACTAGGCATGCTTGGGATGTAAATCAAGCTTTCGGTTTTCCATATGCATTTTTTAAATGATTCGGTATTGTTTGTCTTTTACGGTGATGGTGATGTTAGTGACCCTCTTTTCATGGCTTAATAAAACATTCCAAATCTTTATGACAGCACAAATACTGTCCTGGGGGAATGTAGCAGCAGCATTTCAATGAGGGAGGAAATGAGGAAAACAGTCCCCAACAGCACAGTTAATAAGGAGCTGAAACCCTATCTTTTAAAAAACACTTACAAAAATGAGCTTGGCTCCTTTTTTTTTTTCCTTGACTGGACTGATTGGCAAAGGGACAGCAGATGCCAGAGGCAGCAGAAGAGAGCACAGAGGAGATGCAACATGAAGATCCAATGCAAGGAATTTGTTCTTATTGCCTAGGCCTCTCTCTGGTGGTCTTTAGGCATTTACTCGAACACCTCAGAGAGCTGAACCTGTGTGTCAGCACATTCAGGTTCTTGACTGCGGATAGTAAAGTCCGGAGCACACCTAAGTGTTTCACAGATAAATTCTTTCTGTTTCTATCAGGCTAATTGGGAAATCTCTCTCTGTGCCACAGCCCACCCTGTTTCCTTCTCTGAGCCGGGCAATTTCTGGCAGCTCTCCTATTCCTAGAATACCTTGTCTTTCCCCTGCTCCTCCAGGATGGGAGGAAAAAGAGTAAGAAGTAAACTGGAACTGGCTGCTAAAGTTACCTTGGACACATGCTCCAAATCATGTATGCATGGGTGTACACACACACACACACACACACACACACACACACACACACACACATGCTTTTTGTGTTCAAACAATCTTTTATTCTCATGAATCCAGATGCTAACCTCCCAGTTAGGATCTGAAGCCCTCTCTTACCTTAAACAATTAAATTGCCTGGTCTGGCCTAAACCCCCGCCCACACTCTGTGGGGGCCTTCACCTTTCAAGCTTTGAAATTGTTCTTTTTCTTTTAACAAAATCAAATGCTCAGGCAAAGTTGCTCTCGATCACTGTTGATTGTTTTAAATTGTAATTCTTTTTTCTATCTTGGAAAAATTCATCCTTTTGTGGATGCAAATTTTCAAACAGTTTAGCTTTCATATGTCTCATCTTTTGTGTCTAGCTGGTTAGATGTGATGACTTATCTCCTTAGCACAGGCATAAATGCTTGCAGTTTCTGTATCTGGTTGCAGGTCCCTATATGTTGGGGGCTAAAGATAAAGAGAGAGGCAACCATTAGGGTTCGGTGTGATAGAGATGTGTTTCTTTTACAATGAGAAAAAGCTCATTGATGAAATTTGTACTTAGGACTTAAGAATTTGTATGTGTACATGCTAGAATCTCATTTTTTAAAATTCTGCAATGTCTTCGCAGAAACCACTGGGAATCCACCAAATCCTTCTCCCACACTAAGAAAGCCATAGCTGGGCACGTGACCACCTAACTCAGGACTCCATCTCCCAGCCTCCTTTGCAGCTGTGTGGTCATGTGACTGGGCTATGGCCAAGGGAAGCACAGTGAGTGGGAGTGTGTCTTATCCCATTGTTCCTCCACATTCTTTGCTCTCACAGGAACCAGACCACAGACCTGGCTGTAGCTCATAGTCACCACAAGATGAGGACAATGCCTCAAAGGATAAAAAAAACAAAACAAAAACAAAACAAAAAAACTAGATGGAAGGAACTTCAGTCCTGAACCACCACATGAACAGAGATCCTGCCTGCCTGCTTTTTGGAGCTGAGTGTCTGTTATAAGAGCCTCACCCTTTCACCCCAAGCCACACCTTTTCTCCCTCCTGCCTCCCTACCTTCTCAGAGGTGCTACTGAGCTCTCTGCAGACTGCAGAACTGCCCTCAGAGCAGCGGGATGTGCATCTTCGGTTGCCTTTTCTGGCATGGAAATGGGGTTGCACCCACCCAGATACTCCATTCTGCTAGCAGCCCCGGGAGGTGGACACACAGCCCAGGGGAGTTTCTAATGGAATGAAATTGTGCAGTTAAGGCCATCAAGAATTTTGCTCTTTGAAGTCAAATTCATGTTCTTGATTTCAGTAGATGTGTATTCTTATCAACTGAACACTAAAACCTTAGGGCTACATGAGGATAAGGAAAGGCACTGAACAGCCAGTTTATACTTTGCCCCAAAAGGATAAACCCTGGCCATAAATCAGGTTGACTGTACAACTGTAATCATTGTTGTCAACATATATTCAGCCCCCACCATGGCCCAGGCATTGAACGAGGTCTTTTATACACATTATTTCATTTATTCTTCATGGAGCCCTCTGGCTGAAAGTATTTTGCCATTTAGGAGGTAAGCAAGCTAGGGCACAGAATCATCCAGAATCTCTTGCCTGGAGTTACACAGAGAGCAAGGTGGCTCTGGGTTTAGACCATCCCATCCGGAGCACATGCTCTCTCTACTTTGACACCTGTGCATTCCTTTAGAGCAAATGCCTGGGCTCTGGCAGTCTGAGACTTTGGGGGCTCTGGGAGTCCGGCTGCCAACTGCATGAGCAAGGGGAGCAGAGCAACATTCAAAATGCATACCTAGAGGGGCTTTAGTTCAGAAACAGCATGTGTTTTAAGTCACATTGGGGACAAGCACACCTAGGGCTCGGAATAGCAAAGTAGGAATTGATCTAGATTTTTGTCACTCTTCTTGGTTATCACAACTTCCTATAGTAAATTTGCTTTCATTTCACCCAACAACAGGACCAGGATTCAAGATGAAAAGGTAATGGATTTTCAGGGGTAGTCAGAATTAGGATGACACTTCTGAGACTTATTAGTGTCTCATTTTCTGAGCCGAGGCTCTCTCAAGGATCCTGGGCATTGGCCTCCTCAATCCTAATTATGCTCAAGGTCCTGCAAAACAATAGGTACCCCAAGGTTTGGGTGACCCCAGGGATAATGAGGAGGTGAAAACAAAAACAAAGGAGCAGTAGGTTGCCCAGCAAGCCTCACAGGAGACTAAAACTGGACGTTTGTGCAATATCTTAAGACGGCGAAGTTCATTACAGGTCTGAAGGTGGCACACTGAAAGTCAGAGGTTAAGACTCACTAGTTGGAATTACTTAACAGGGTTGTGATTTTTAAAAATGTGGGCATCCCAGTTGTGACCCCATTGCTCAAACAGTCTCCCGGTTTTATCCTATTGTTAACACTTCTTTAGTCATCCAGCTTGGTTAGTAACTTACAGATCTGAGATTTCCTAAAGTTGTGTCTTAGGAGATGTTGGACATCGACTTTTGTTTACTATTCATAGCCTTGGTGCTAGTTTGGGCAATAACAGTCTTATACACTGAAAGAACAATAATACTTTATTTAAAATATATACAAAATTATTACTTTGAAACATATATATTACTGTCCAACATACATCATATAACACTGATGATGTAAATGTTGGTACCTTCATTCATTCAGTTTTGTGATTTCTTTTTTACTCAAGGCTCTGGAGGAACATCCTTAAATGCCCACCAGAGGGGAGATACCCACTGGCCTGGTCCCTCGGAGATCTGGCTGTGCTCTTGGACACCACAGAGACCATGTAAGTCTGCCTCTTGGGAGCTGAAGGCAAACCTGGGGGCATTCGGGATGGGTGCCACCTCAATCAATTACAGGCTAATTGCTATCTTCTTTCTCTCTCCATCTGGGTATAAAAGGAGGGTGGAATTAATGAGAAAAGGTGTTAATTATTTTCTGGACAAATCCTCCTCTGGGTTTATATCATGTAAATTATGTTCTTCTTAACTCCCTTTTCCCTGCCTCTGTCAGGAGTGCCACAGGAAGCCAGTGTGAGAACGGGGAGCTGGCCTCTTAATATCAACACTGGAAAGGAAACAAGAAGAAAAACAAAAGGGGGCATCCGTGTTCTTAGGCCAAATTTGAGTTACGATTATCTGGCGATGAATCTGACTGCTTTCAGGTACAGCCTGTGCCCATTCGTCACTATCTCCCCACAGTGCCTTGCACCTAGTAGGCACTTAAGAAAGGCTTGTTGCATGGGTAAATAAATGAATGTAGGGGATCCGGCAATACAAGTAGACAACACACACATTTTAGAATCAGAGTGTTTGGAGATAAAAGAGACATTGGAGATGATCTAGACCTGCTTCCTCACTTGGAAAATGGGGAAACGGAGGCCCAGAGAAGTGAGGTGCAACAAATAAGCTCACACAACTAACTAGTTCCTGATTGAGTTAGACTTGGAATTGGATTTTCTGAATTTCTCCTTAAATTTCCCACTCTCTTCAGATCTGAAGCTGTAAAGAGAGCTTTGTGGGCTTAGTGGTGTGCCTTAAACTCAGAGAAGTTGATCTCATGTCCCTGGTGGGAATGGGTAGCCCCGGGTACAGTGGCCAAGGGTATAGCACAAGCAGAAAGGTCCCCTCTAGGTGGCTTCACTTCCGGGGCCCCAGTCCTGCCTGGGCTCAGAGGACCAAGATCCCGTGTAGGCGGCCCAGAGGACAGCGTCTGAATGAGGTAGGAGGAGCACAGAGGTCGATGGGGAACTGCCAGCCAGTCGGGCGTCCATTCCGTCCCCTGCCAGCAGTTTCCAGTGCTGAAGTGGATGTGGCAGCTCACAGAGGCTGAAGCCTCAGGGTGTCGAGAGGAAACGTGTAAACAAAGCCCACTGACCACTTGGGAAATGGAAAGCAAGTCGCTACAAACACTTGCAGAAAAGATGAATTACAAGAGGAGAACCACATTCTTTTCTGTGCACTGGGTAGAAGGAATGAAAACAAAGGGAGGCACGGGGAACTGCAAAGGGGAAAAGAGAAGGGGTACAGAGACTGCCACCGCAGACGGCGAGGGTGAAGGGCCTTGGGGGGCAGGGATGGGGTGGGCTGTGCAGGTAGGAGGGGTGGGGTACATGCAGGAGCACTCAGGCGGGCTTCTCATCTCAGCTGAGCTGCCCCCGCACGGTCCCTGGGCTTCGAGCCACTGAGGCCTCCCATGCATCATACTGAGAGCGGAGAAGCACAGGGGCTACTCCGCTTCCCAGTGTGATTTTGGTTTCTAGAAAGGATCATTTGGCCTGGTCAGGAATGCACATCTGATCAACGTAAAGACCCTTGCACAATTCCCACAAACGTAAATGCCTCTGAAGAATGTGGGCATCGAATGAAGTGAATTCTTCCCAGGGAGATGCTGCCTATCTGGGTTTCTCACATCAGGTACAGAGGGAGCCCTTCAGACAGAACCTTCCTCCTGCCTCACACTCGACCAACTCTACTCCCTGCTGCCCTCCTTAACTTCCTGCCCACCTTCTGCACCACAACTACCACCCCACCGCCATTTCTAGCATCTTAACTACTGTCCAGGTCCCATCAAATCCACACTGCTCTCCTGCAGCAAGAAACAAAAATAATTCATTCTGCAAACTTGGGAGCCTCAGCTCATCTGGTAACAAGTGAGTACCGTTGTGCTTAAATGACCACCACAAAATGCCCAGTACGATTCAAGTGCCAGGGAACAGAGCAGAAGGACAGAGGGGCTCCGTCTTGGCCCCAGTCCCGGGCGCCTCGTCCACCCCGTTGGCCTCTCCCTAGACGGCAGACTGGTTTTCATTGCACGCGTAGACGGTGCTTGGCTGGATTCGCCTTCGGATCCGCTCAGGCACTCTGGGGAGGATTTGGAAGGTCTGGGGCAGCAACTCTATGCAGGCCTCGCGGAATTTTTTGATCCTCCAGCAGTAAACAACAGGGTTGAAGACAGACTTGACGTAGCTGAGCCACAGGATGCAGGAGCTGGTGGTGTAGAACGAAGGGCTGCAGTAGAACCTCCGACTGAACACGGACAGAAGGCTATAGACCGAGTGTGGCAACCAGCACAGTGAGAAGCCCACGAAAAGGATGAGGATGGTGGTGAAGGCCTTGGTTTTGAAGCTCAAGTCCAAGTTGACCTGCTGTTGCCGCTGGAGCCGCCGCAGGCCAGCCCTGGTGAGTTGTCTCAGGTCTAGGCTGTCGGACTGGTTGTGGACGCGGGTGGCATTCTTCCGGAAAGTGTGCAGGATGCACAGGTAGGAGCACAGCATGACACTGAAGGGGACGAAGAACACAGCCACCACCAGCATCACCACATAGGCACGCCCGGCTGGGAACTCAGTGTAGCCCAGTACACACTGGGGAGCCCGTGCCGGCACCTCCACAATGGTCCTGCCAGCCAGCGAGGGAGCCGAGACGCAGAAGGACAGCGCCCAGGACACAGCGATGATCACCTTGGCCCTCCGTGGGTTCAGCTTGTCCTGGCGTTGGACGATGATGAGAAAGCGGTCCACACTGATGATGAGCAGGATGGCCACGCCCTCCAGGACAAAAAACCAGTAGAGTGTGGCGGAGAGCCGGCAAAAGTAATCCCCAAAGTGCCAGTGGACGGTGATCAGGGTGATGGCAGTGAAGGGCATACAGCATAAGGACAGCATGATGTCGGAGAAGGCCAGCGTGGCTAGCAACAGGTTGATGGCAGAGCGCATGGCGGGCCTCTGGTACACAATGATGCAGACGACAGCATTGCCAAGGAGCCCCACCACGATCATAAGCATCATGATTACTGCCAAGCACACTCGGAGGGGTGCAGGTGGCATGGTCACCCCCAAGTCAGACGCATTGCTCCCATGTGGCAGCAGGTATTCAAAAGGCCCTATGGACGTGCTGTTACAGGACATCATGGGGAAAACTTGCAGCTGGGACAGAGACGACGGGAAGGATGCCCCTCAGCGCTTTGGGGGCTGCCGTTTTCTGTCTGCCAGCCGCATCTTCTTCCCAGATGTCTCGGATCCCTCAAGCACTGGAATGGTGGAGAGAAAGAGCTGTCTTTGGGAGCATTACCAAGGATCTGCGATTCATCAATCACATCGTATTTTTTCTGAGACAACTAACTGTGTCCACAGCTTCGTACTTGGACAATCTCTGTAGCCTAGAGCAAAGAAACACAGGGAAGAGAAGGGAGTTACACTTTCCAAGCACATGTTGAATAGAGCAGAGTCTACATTTTGCAGGTTTTCTAAACACTAGACTGGAGAGAAAGAATGACTCATTTCTTTACCATTTGCAATAAGGCTTGGCATTCACAAATACTATGAGCCTGGTGCAGTAACTGAGGGAAACCTAATCAGACCTACTTTGCAGGGTATCATGAATGAATAACTTATAATCAACATTTATGTAATAGGCATGTATTTAATAACTTGAATTATATGCAACTGGATTGAATGAAGTTTTGGACAAGCCAACTTCCCTTAGAATGACAATTGTATGAGGTCCAGGATTTCCAACTGTCCTTTTCTGCTGTCTCTCCAACATCTAGAACAGTGCCTGGCACATAGAAGACACCTAACAGATACTTGTTGAGCAGATGAATCCATGGTAGTTGATGCTGCTACTATACAATTTATTTAGGTTTATTCTGAGATAAATGTACATTCACATGTAGTTGCAAGACATAATCCTGCTAGATCCCATCTACCCTTTATGCTATTGTCCATAATGCAACATCCTGGATAGCTGTAGTGCTGCTATAGTATCACTTTTAGGAAACACAGATGAGAAGAATGAAAATCTCCCCCAAAGTAAGCTCTTTTAAAAGATGGTGTTAATTTTTGTTTCTCATAGATGTGACAAGAATAGTGTTCTGGGTCTCAAGTCCAGAGTCAGACTGCTGGCGCTGGGTGAAATCCAGCTTCCACCACTTATCGATCACTGGGCATCCTCTGCCAGGTTGTTAACCTCTGCCAGTGTGGCCTCTTCATGTGTAATGTATGAAAAAAAATCAGGCCAACTTACAGAGGAGCTGCAAAGATTAGATGAGAGAATACCCATAAAGTGATTTTACCATGCCTAGATCATAGACAGTGCTCAATAAACCTTAACCATTATCATTTGACCCCTGCGGCAAATCAATTATAATGTCACAATGACCATTGCTTAATTTATACATGATACAGCTATTTGCATCTGTTTTAGATCTGCCAACAGGTGAAGCGCTCTACCCAGAGCGAGGATGTTTTGTCATACATCACCTGCTCCCTCACTCCCACCATTTCCAGTAAGCCATCGGACCAGGCGGCTGACCTGGTAGCAAACCCACAGCCCGGAGAATGATAGCACAGCTGCAATGCTCTCTCAGCTAGAAATCGGAACTAGGGCATACTGAGCGACTAAAGCAACTGCGTGAGGGACTTATGGAAAAAAGCCTCAAATTTAGCCAAGGCCACGAGGGTGTGTTGGATGTTCTCCATTTGTCCCTCCAAATCTCCTGGCCACTCTCTCCACCTTGAGCTTTCTGGGAAGACTGGTCCTCTTCCTTGAGGAGAGAAAGGAGGTCTTTTTTGCCCCGGTTCTCTCCCATTTGATTGTGGTTGGCAGTGAGTGGTTCTCCGAAGGTCTCAGTGCCTCCATAGGGCCCTCACGGGAAGCCCAGTGCCCTCTCCAGTTCCCTAACTACCTCAACCTGCAGGCCTAGGGGTGATGGAGCTTCCTGATGCTGCTAACCTGGGTGCTGCCCCAGTCCTCATTGGTTTCCCTTACCCTGGCCTCACCTTTGACAAGAATCTCTTTTCAATCAGGTCGAATCTATTTCTTGTTGCACTCTGACAGAAACAGGGGTCCTGGCAAACTGAAGCCACGAAGCAGCAACAAAGAGCTGATACTAGGAGGAGGAGGTAGGCCCTCAGTGCTCCCCTGGATGTCCTTGTTCCTAACCCTTTGCCATCTTTTTGCTTGGTTTCTTTATTTTGTGGACAATATCCTTAAATTACTTTCTAAGAAAGGGCTCAGGGGAGGCAAATTTTCTGAGTCCTTACATAGATGAAAAATCTTCTGCCTTCCCACTGGCAGCTTGGCAGGCTAGAGAATTTAGGCTGAAATAATGCTCCCTCAGAAACTGGTAGGCATTGCCCCTTCTAGCATTCAGCATCACCGGTATTAGGTTGAAATGGATTGGATTCTTTTCCTTCATAGATGACAATATTTTTGTCTCTAAAAGGTTTGATATTTTCTCCTGAATGTTTTCACAAGGCTCTATCTAAATTTGGGTATTTTCTCATTTATTGTGCTGGACACGCGGGTCTTTTCAATCCAAAGCCACATACATCTCCACTCTGGGAAAGTCTCTTCTTTCATTTCTTGATAGTTTTCTCCCATATGATCTTTTGAGTAGGTGCTTATTGTGTGGTTGCTGGACCTCATTGATTGGGCCTTACTTTTTCTTTTATTTTCCCTTGTCTTTTTCATTTTTGTCTTTGTTTTTGGTCCTTTTTAGACTACGCTGTGGGGGATTTTTTTCTTAACTTTGTGCTTAGTCTTATTTCTAATTTTGGCAATTCTATATTTAAAATTTGAGAGCATTCTTATTTTATGCCTTTTGCATAGCACTTCATTCCTTTATGGCTATACTTTATTTTTAAAGCTCCAAGGTTCATCATTAGAGATGTCATTTTAAGTTATCTTCTTTTTTCTAAATTTTATCTATTTCTCTAGAGTTAGGGCCTCAGCTTATCTTTGCCTTCCTCTTTAAGACAGCTGGTTTTCCTCATGGCTAGAAATTCCAGCATCTTAATCATGCTAAGTTCTAAGTGCGGAGCAGCTGTTTGGGGTTGGTTTCCCTATAAGCTTTCTCATTGAGTGGCGTGCCTACAGGTAGCCCATTGTAAGTCAGCCTTGCATCAGTGGGGAATAGGTAGAAACAGCAAGCTGAGGGCTTCCCATGGGCACACCCTTCAATGAGAGTGTCAGGAAGAGCAGGGCTTCCCTCTGGGATCCCATCACCCACATCACAAACCTTCAGTACCATCATTAGCATTTTCAACACATTCACTGAAGAGTCCCCTGCTTTTAGGGGAGAGGTAAATGTCTACAGCCTGAACTTTAAAAAGGTGAATTTCCCTTTAAAAACATGTGGTTTGAGTGGGTCTCTATTTTTCCAGTGCAGATGTTAAATAAATATTTTATATAATATGTAAGGATTACCAAACCCATCACTCATCTTTAAAAAGTGCTGAGTATGTAATAGAGACTAAGAACCCAGTCTTGGATTCAGATAGATCCTACTAGCTGGTGATTTTGCTACTTACCTTATCTAAGTCTTCATTTTCTTCTCTGTGAAACAGGGATAACAGCACCTACCAGAGAGGGTTATTGTGTGACGCACATGAGAGAATGAACCCAAGGTGCTCGGTACACAGCATGCAGCTCATATATGCTAGGTGCTAATTTTTTGTTTCTCCCAGCTTTATCGAGATATTATCAACATTTAACATATGTAAATTTAAGGTGTACAACATGATGATTTGATATACGTATGTATTGTTTTATGTATTGCAAAATGATTAACACAATAGGGTTAGTTAACACCTCCAATCCCCTTACATAATTACCATTATTTTTTTGTAGTGATAACATTTAAGATCTACTCTTCTTAACAACTTTCAAGAATAATACAGTATTGTTAACTGTAGTCACTAAGCTGTACAATAGATACCTGAGAGTTGGAAATTTTTATCCTTCACCAGCATTTTTCTATTTACCGCCCCCCCCCGCCCCCAGCTCCCAGTAACCACTACTCTACTCTATTTCTATGAGTTTGGCTTTTTTAGATTCAACATATAATGAGATCACACGGTGTTTGTCTTTCTCTGTCTAACATTTCACTAAGCAGAATGCCCTCGAGGTCCATCATGTCATAGCAAGTAGCAAGATTTCATTCTCTTTTATGGCTGAAAAATATTCCATTTTTGTATATAGCACAATTTCTTTATCTATTCATCTACCGATGGGCACTTAGGATGCTTCTATATTTTGGCTGTTGTAAGTAATGTTTCAATAAATGAGGGTGCACATATCTTGTCAAATTAGTGTTTTTATTTCCTTCAGATAGAAACTCAGAAGTGGAATAGCTGGATCATATGGTAGTTCTATTTTTAATTTTTTGAGGGACAGCCATACTGTTTCCCATAGTGGTTACATCAATTTACATTCCCTCCAACAATTCACAAGGGTTGCCTTTTCTCCACATCCTTGCTGATTGTTGTTATTTCTTGCCCTTTTGGTAATAACCAGTTAACAGGTGTGAAGTAATACCTCTTTGTTATTTTGACTTGCACTTCCCTGATGATTAATGATGTAAAGCATCTTTTCATGTACCTGTTAGCCACTTGTATGTCTTCTCTGGAAAATGTCTAATTTAATCCTTTACTCATTTTTAAAATGGATTGTTTGTGTTTTTGCTATTGAGTTGTATAAGTTCTTTATTTTCGATGTTAATCCCTCATCAGGGATTTCTCTCATTTCAAGGTTGCCTTTCCATTTTGCTGATTGTCTCTTTTGCTGTGCAGAAACTTTTTAGTTTCAGGTAGTCCCACTCATTTATTTTTGTTTTCTCCATTTGCATTTCAGGTGTCACATCCAAAAAATTGTTGTAAAACCAGCACCTAGAAGCTATATCCTTATATTTTCTTTTAGTAGTTTTACAGTTTTGGGTCTTACATTTATATCTTTAATCTATTTCAAGTTAATTTTTGTGAGTGGTATAAGCTAGGAGTCCAATTACATTCTTCTATGTGCAAATATCCAGTTTTCCAACACCATTTATTGAAGAGACTATCCTTTCCCCATTAAGTGCTCTTGGTTCCCTTGTCAAAAATTAGTTGAGTGTATACATATGGGTTTACTTCTGGACTCTCAGATCTGTTCCATTGGTCTATATGTCTGTTTTTATAGTAGTACCATACTCATTTGATTACTATTGCTTTGTAATAAAGTTTGAAATCAGGAATTGTGCTGCCCAGCTTTTGCCTGCTCAAGATTGCTTTGGCTATTCAGAGTCTTTATTAGTTTCCTCTGGTGGTATCATGTTTCCTTGATCATTCACGATTCTTGTGACCTTGTGTTGGTGTCTATGCATTTGAGGAACTAGTTGTATCTTTCGGTCTTTACAGGCAGGCACAGCCCTTCACCAACCAATCTGTCCAGAGCTTCTGGGTGGGTCATCTGGGATGTCTGTGGGTGGACTTGCTGCTGGTGTCCTTTCCTTGGGTGGGCAGGTCTAGCGCTTGGGTCAGCAGGCGGGCAGCCTGGTACACTGGGGACCAACCTGGAGTCTGGGTTCACTAGAGGGGTCTGGGTTCACTGGAGTGACCCTAGAGCTTGAATCTGCAGTCATGGTCCTGGGTCTGCACAGTGGACCCAGGTCCTGGATCCATAGGGCTAACTAGATGCCAAGGACCAGTGGGGAGGTCTCTGTGTCTGAGTCACAGGGGCTGATCTGGCATTGGGATGGGCTGGGAGCCTGGCTTCTTGGGAGATGGCTTGGAGGCTGGAGCAGTGGGGTAACCTGTGACCTGGGGCCTCAGGGGTTTACCTGGGGGTTGGGCCTCTGGGAGACAGTCAGTGCTAGAGCAGGCCAGGAGCTTAAATCCATGGGAGCTGCTCTAGACTCCAGGTGAGAATTCAATCTGTAAAAGGCCTCCAGAGATACATCAGGGATATTTAGCTCTTTTCCTCTTTGGAAGCCCTCATCCTGCTTTCCACTTATTAATTCTTACTTCCTCCTCTGTGCTTGCAAGAAGCTTCTCTTTTCTAAGCCCCTTATGGTCAACATTATAGGTATTTCAAAGGGACATTAAAGGGACATGGGTGATGTAAAGACCCAGGAGGCCTCAGCCCAGTTAGCCCCAAGGCTCTGCAGGTGGTAGTATCTCAGTAATGTTATCTCAGTTTACATCCAACCAGTCCTCAGCGTTCCAGGTCTAGAACTTGATTTGACCAAGCACACCCAGATAGATTCACTCTTAGGTGGGTCCAGTTATCCAAACTCATGGACACTGAACTGTCAAATCAGAAATTTAGTGTGTTTGTTTATAAGTGAGAGGTATTTCTCATGCAGACCACAAAGGCTCATGTTAGCATGATACCATGCTTCTGTGCTTCAGTTTTCTGCTCGGTGAAATGGAGATGGTTATGTATTGACCCCAGAATTGTAAAATAATATGCACAATGCCTGGTACAAAGAAGGACATAAATAACAAATAATAAATTCACTCATATCCCTCATTGTTTCAAGTTCATGGACTCCTGTCTTTTGGATTAAAGAGCAGGATACATGACATGAGAACCCCTCATGGATTAAGGTCTTCCTTGAACAGAGAATAAGGGCCACTGAGTGTGTCTGTGAGTCTATCAAGTCCTAGCTGGTAGTGAATCCTTCACCTGCCCCCTTCTCTATGCTATAAGATTTGATTCCCCCTACAATGATAATTACAAAGAGTGATTTCATGCTTAAGTGAAGGAACAAATAGTACAATGATTTTTTTTTTTAATATGTGTATCTTGAGGTTGGATCAGATTAAAATTGTTTGGGCTTCTGGGCAACAGCTTGTCTTATTTTAATATTTTAATTTGGCATTTAGGTCATAGTCTTGTTGTTAATATCCAAAGCAACAGCATTTTCATTACCCGACACATTAATGATCAAAGCGAAAAGTAACTAGTGAACAAGAAATGTTCTGTGTTATCTCAGTGTGAAGCAATACTCGCCAGCTCTCTGGTGCCCTTCGCTTGGATGGACAGGAACCACAGTACAAATTCTTACCTGAGAAAGAAGCAAGGTGGGAAATGACCCTTAAGGTACTTTTTAGTTCCTACCCAGACAATCTCACCCTGGAACTGGGAGGTCGTGCAGGTGTTAGAAGACAGATAAGCATTTCAAACTGAAGTCTAATGAATAAACTGAGGAAATGATGACCAGCCTGCACTGACTGTGTGCCACGGGGCAAGTAGAAGCACACCAACAACGTCCTCAGTAAATCGGGTGCTTTTGGCCACGAGTGAAGAGGAAATACAGCCATCCATGCACTGAATTTACCACAACGATTTCTAAAACTCCTTCAACTACCACAGTCCCCTTACTGTCCCGATGCCTGCCTCTGCACAGTGAGCCATTCATGTCCATGCCATCCAAATACATGCTCGTCCTTCATCCTCAGGGTGGCTGGGGGTGGTGCGACGGGTGGGTGGGGGGAGGCATGGCCAGGATGAAAGGGCAGCTCAGGTATAGACATGACCAGCTCAAGGGCATAATAGTAGTAAAGAATGGAGCTTAGACTGGAAATCAAGTTTCTAGTACTGATAGTCCAAAAACGGGACCTGTCTTTGATGAGGGTCATGGCGAGAGAGAAGGCGGTCTCATGTCTATGACACTGATAAGCATGGAGAAAAAAAACAGTCCCAACACTCCCAAACCATCCAAGCTGAGGCACAGAAAACTTTAAGATGGGTCTGTACTCCTTTCTAGCAGGTGAAGAATAATAGACTGTTAAAGACAGTTTTGGTGGTTGAAAATCTGTGAGGATGAGGGAAAGAATTTGTTTTCCTGCTCTCTGAATATGACGACTCTATGTGGGACCTCGGGCGGCACCCTGAGGGGTTACACTGGGCAAGGGGCAGCCACACAGTGGTGACTTGTCCCGACAATGCTGTCCTTCCTCCCTCCTTTCTTTTTGTCCTCCCTCCCTTCCTCCCTTCCTCTTTTCTTTCTCCTCCTACCCTCTCTCTTCCCATCCCTCCTCTTTCTTTCTCTCTCCTTACTTTTAGATTCTTCTTATTATGGTAATTTAAAATCCATAAAAAAAGCAGAAAAACAGGTCCTTGAATAATACAATTTTGTCATAACACTGTGATATGCTATTAAGAGCATAACTCATTCATATCAATTAGTCTATGGTAAAATTGTTTCATTATATATAATTTCTCTTAAAGTTGTAGAACCTGATGATGTTAAGTGAGGATTTATTGTATAATAAAAGCCCCATTTTGCCAAATTTTTGAGATATAGTTATTCCTTAGTATCCTCAGGGGATTGGCTCCAGGAGCCTTCCCCCATCAATTGAGGATGCTCAAGTCCCTTACATAAAATGGGTAGTATTTGCATATAACCTATACACATTCTCCTGTATACTTTAAATTATCTCTAGATCACTTACAATACCTAATGCAATATAAATGCTATGTATAGTTTAGGGAATAATGAGAAGTTAAAAGTCTGTACGTGTTCAGCGATGCAACCGTTTTAGGCCTAACTACACAGTACTGTCAGTAACGATGTTAACGCTTTTTTTCTAACATTTTCAATTTATGGTTGGCTGAATCTGCGGATGTAGAACCCACAGATACAAAGGACCAACTGTATGTCTTTCCCGTTTTTTTCCATTTAAGTGGGCAGCAGCTCTGCACATCCTTGTCCCCAAACTCCTTATGTTCAGGCTTTTGTTTCCAATGAAGTGAGGAGATTCTGCCAGTTTTTCTTGGAAAGCAGAGGCCAGGCTGTGAGGTAGAGGCATGCCCTGATGGACAAGGAGAGGACTGCACCATGAAGGAGAGGTCCCTAGAGTACAGCAGGGCCTTAGATGGTGGAGGGGTACAAGAAGGCGCCTCTCTGAGTCCCTTCTTGACCCAAGCTAATTGTAATGGACTTGAAGCCAGAGATGAATCCCTGATAAGATGCTGCCACATGTTTGGCAAACTTAAAGTTTCAGGTAGCAAATCTCATCTTTAGCTGAGAAATGTCTGGCTTTAAGTTGATGGTAAGAAGAAATGTGTTTCTTCTTTTCTTATCCTCAAGGTCAGATGTAAAAAGACAAACCAGGCTGGAAACTTGAAACTCAGAATGAGAGGGCTTGGTGAGAAGAGGGGAGAGCAGTAGGTGGGGAGAAGGAAGACAGACTGAGCAGAAGATGATTTGGAGGGAGCACAGGTAGGTCAGCCAGAGAGATCTGAGTCACGGGGAGGAGGCGAGTGATTTCCATTGTAGAAGGAAGACTTCCTGGCAATCGGGAGGGGTAAGCACCAGTGTGGATTTTCACAGAGGGCTCTATATCTCCTTCCTCAATGCCTCTGAAACAGAATGGCCAAAAGGCAGGTTGCATGGAGGCAGCCCAACGCATCATAAAGTGTCTGAGGTCTTTCTGGTCCAGTCCAGAAAGTCCAGGCCTTCACCATTAGGGTATTCAGAAAATAACCAATTATCCAGCATGATGGCAACAGCAGCTGCTCATTCATCTTTAGATCCGCATGCCGTTCTCCAGTGCAACTCTCCTCATGCGCCAAACTCCAGACGGGAACTCCCCTGCCACACCTTCCATATCCTTCAAGCAAAGGGAGCATTGGTTCCTCCCTGTGCCTCCTGGGACATGCCCTGGCTATAAACTTCGCAGGGTGTTCTGGGCACCTAGGTGCCGCAGAGTCTTGATTGTGTGGGTGCAAGCCCCCCTCCCCGCCCCATGTGTGCTGCTTGCCAGGAACAAGACCCACTGAGAACAAAACGCTCAATGCACCTCTCCAGGAAGTAGGCACTTCTTTTGGAATGGTTTTACACAAACAAAAAAACAGTTAGGTACTCACTACAGACAGGCACACTGACATTTTATAACACAGATTTAGAAATACACACACATAACCACACACGTTATTACATATATATATATATACATATATATATACACACATATACATATATATATTTCTATGAAAGTAGAGCATTTCTATGAAACCTTTTGTAAGCCAAAATGGTATAAAGTGAAGAAGCAATTACCACTAAAGCAAAAATTTTGAGCATTCCCAGGCCCTAAAAATAACCTAGCAAATCATATCAAATACATTTAATTACCTGCAGTTGTACACTAAGCACAACACTCTTACAAGCTCTCTTAGGCTTTTCTGGTCCCCTAGGGCACAGCTAACAGATGCACAAAATCAATGAAGATAAAGCCCAGATGCTCCAGACTCAGTCAGAGCTCTGGGGATGGATGCTGAGATGCTGAATGTGGTTCTGGGGAAGGAGCTGGGTGGGACCACCCTCTCCACTCGGGGTTCACCTGCCTCTATAATGCTCAGCAAAACAACGCTGAACTCTGTTTTCATTTTTTACCTTTTTTTGCTTTTTTTCATAAAAGCGAAAATGCTGTTTGAATTTCTTTCAGTTACCTAAAGCAGGTACTAATGTAGGTATTTTGTAAAAGCAAAGGCGTATAAAGTGAACTTTCGAGAAGTGGTGTGTGTGTGTGTGTGTGTGTGTGTGTGTGTGTGTGTTGCCAATAGAATTTGCTGTTCTGCTTGTTCTAGTTCAATCAAATGGCAGGAGATTTGGTGGACTCTTCCTCTGTAGTTGTTAGCATTACTCAGGTAACCAATCGGTATTTTTGATATTGGACTTCTATATCTTAGTCCAAAAGAACATATTGGTTCACAAGTGCCATATCCAAGAAATGAAGTCAAATTTGGCAGATGAAAAAGTTTGCTGTGGAAACAGGTTGACTCTGTCATTACCTGCAACAGTGTCATCTGTCTTTTTGATACAAACTCTCAAACAGATGGTATATTTCAATTTCAATAACTTTATTGGCAATGAGAAAATATGCAAGAGCTGCCAAAAGTTATACATCAAGTAGCTGTGTTTAGAAGCAGGTGTTATGCCACATGTCTCAACTTCTAAGAAAAGTGAGCTGAAAGAGACCCAGATTTTTTTTTCTCAACTCAGGCAAGACTCTTGGGAGGAATTTTTCTCAAATAGAACAGAATTGGGAATCTTTTTAAAGGAAATAAACCTTTGTCAACTATTCTTAGTAATGCTTAGAGTGCATTGTGTACTCACTATGCGCCAGGGGTGAGCCCTTTACAGAGATCGGTGGTTCTTTGGCTCGGCATCAGCATGATGTAGGAACTTGTTAAAAATGCATAAAAATGCAGAGTCTCGGGGCCACTGCAGACCCACTGAATCAGAACCCTGGGTGGTGGGGGGGAGGGGGGCGGGGCTCGGGATCTGTATGTTAACAAATCACCTGAGGGCTGGATGTTAATGGTGGGACCTACTGACTTAGCTGATCTCCTTGAACTCTTCCAGACACTTGGTTTCACAGATGAGGAAGCAGATAGATGTTTCTTTATCTAGAAAGCAGCATTAGAACCCAGGAGCTATGGATTAACCCTGCGCTATGCCATTTCCAGAATGATATAAGTGGAAATTCATGTCAGGCTTTTACATTTTCAGTGAGTTAGTATTTCAGAGCAAGAGCAATTATGTCTTCATCAGGAGCAGAGAAGCAGTAAGGGAAATGGCTGCAGGGACTCTCTGTAGGACAGGCGACGGCTGGAGCATAGCAGGGCCATGGACAGTTACGGAGTCATGGGCAGACCCCAGGACATTAGGCTGCCCTTAGATCTGTATTACACTCTGTGCCCCAGATGGATGTGCCTCATAGATGCTTCTGGAGCAGATACGGATGAGACCTACTTGTCAAATTTAAAATCTGCTGAATGTAGAGAATGTGGGATTTAATGCTAGAGCTATGGGAAACACAAAGTAGCATGGCAATCGGCCACTATCCAGTCTCTGTTCAATCTATGGTGCTTCCCCAGGCCACATATAGGAAATATCTGTATGACATACTAGGGTGACAGCTCAGAGGGCTGTGAGGGTGAATGCGTGGACACACAAGCAGCCCTTCACTGGTCGAGGGCCATGTACTTCAGGTGTGAATCTCTAATCTAAATTGCCAAATTTCAGGGCTCTGCAAATATAGGGTCTAATACAGACTGAATGTCTCAAACCGTGCTCTTCTTTCTCTTTATGATATATTATTGTTCCCAATTACGGATGAAGAGACTTAATCAATACATTAAGTGATTTGCTTATGATGATACCAGTGGAAGAAAGGCACATCCGGTCACTCTCCTCTTCTTGCCTTTGTCCTGGGTAGGCCCCAGGCCAGCCATTCTGTGCACTTCACAAATGGACAAAGTCCTTTCCACAGTTTCACATGGTGCCTCAGGTCGACTAACTGCTCACACTTTCTCCAGTTATGAGAAAGAGCAACTGGTATTTTAAGTTCCTCTTCACCCTTCACAGAATGCCTGTTAGGATGTATCTTCCTATCACCACCTTTCTTTAGGAGAGACATATGACTGATTCACTGAGAGGCATTAGCTCCCAAGTGAAGCCTCGGGAATTTTATTTGTGACTTTAACTGTTAAAAGCCATTTTCCCCCTTTCTAAACTAGTTTTGAGGTGTTGCATCTAAGGTAAGGTTTTTAAAGTCCCTGAACCATTTATGAAGATTTTACTAGAGGCACAAAGCATATGGTGCTTGTTTAAAATGGGTATAGCTTGATATTTTAATGAAATCTGATGCACTTAGCACTTTCTCAAGAAGCTAAAAAGTGAGACATGCCAATGTCGAGTATCTCCAGGTAGAATATATGATGTCCCAAGTAACTTGCACCCAGGGGCTCCCAGGACAGCTGTGGCTTACTCAAATCAGAAAAAACCTCATGTTGGCACCTCAAACTTCTCAGGGCGGCATCAGGGTTGCTTTGCAAAAAACTTTTTCTTTCTGCAAACATCCACAGGCAACTGTCCCCTCGATTTGCTTGGCTTTCTTAAAAACTAATTTTAAACTTTTTCTTGTAACTTTTATAATTTCTTTAACATTTTATGGCTCTAATCTGAAAATGAAACATAACACCTAAGTCTGGTAAAAAATATGCTTTTTCATTTGTAATATAAAGAAGACAGCTTATGTATCCAATTAAAATTATTTTTGGTGATATTTTAATGTTTTTAACAGCTTTATTAAGACATAATTTACATGTCATAAAATCTGCCCATTATAAGTTTACAATTCAATGATTTTTAGTCAATTTACAGTACTGGGCAACTGTCATCACAATTTACTTTTAGAACATTTCCATCACCCTAAAAACGATCCTTCATGTCTGTGTGCAGTCAATTGGTTGAATCTTTTAATAGTGGTATCAATTTATGTTATCAAGAAGAGTTCTTAATGCTACCCAAGAATGAGACAATTCCAGGGGAGGGCCTGGTCAGGCCGGCAGACCTGCCCTTATGTTCTTACCTGGGCCCATGAAAAAAAAAAAAAAAAAGTGGTGTCGAAGAGGCTACCTTCCCAGTAAAGGCAGAAAACCATTTTAGTACATCAGCCTGGCCTGTGTTGGTATTAGTGGCCCTGAATTAGTGGCTCCCTATACTGGTTGTGTAGGGAGCAGGGCAGGATCAACCTACGTACCCACCACAATGCCAACAGTGAGTGAGCATGAAGCCATGATGAGCAATGAAGTACTGGAGGCAGCAGGGACACGGGCCTTAGGCAAACACTGGGGCCAGAATCAGAAAATTAAACTTTAGTCCTGGCTCTGCTTTTAGCTTTGCAACCTGGGGGAAATTCCAACTGTTTAGCTTCAGAGTCCTCTTTTGTACCTACCTCCTGGGTACAAAATTTAGAAGAGCCTCTTGCAAACCATAAGACTTCAGGCAAGGGCATCGGGACAGGTGGCAAATCCAGATGACACAGTATGTTAGGATTTAGGGGTACTTTGAGCTGATGGTGGGTACATGGGTTCCCAGGGGTGCTGTCCTGAGGTTTTCCTGAAGGTTTTGCTTTTAAACAAACTCAATTTTAAATGTATGGTGTTTACGGCCTTGCAGAAACATTTTCATGACCCCATTACCTGTGCTATTCAACTCCCATGAGGTCACAGAGTATGTGTATAGTAAAGCTGGAACTTGGCACCAGGGTCATCCTTCTTGATTTCCCTCAGGTTGGACTTTGGGATTCTTCTCAGACAGAGGGTGAGAGCACTCCAGCTGGCAGAAAGCATGGCTGCAGAATTTCAAGGAACATCAAACCTTATTCTTATCAGTGTTTGAGCCCACCGGTAGGTAAGGCACAAACTGTGAAACAAGCTATGATCTTGCCCATTATTAATGAGCTAAGAGGGTCTATTTAAGGGAAACACAACCATAGAAGAGTTTAATTCAGAAAACATAAAATCTAAGGGGGAAGTACATTCACTTAAACTAACTTTTTGACTTGTATATCTGAATGAAATTAATGTCTTAAATCTTTAAATAAAAGATGTGTTCATTGAATTCTTGGTTTTTAGAAAGGTATTAAAACATTTAAATAGCGATGTGTCAACTTGTGAGTTCTGGATCAAGCACCACCTAAATTTCCTGTGGACCAATTATAAATAGGCCAGCCTATGTGCAGCTTCTCTCTTCTGCTATTATACAAACATAGGCCACTGATACAGTAAATAAATAAACACATAAATAAAGTAAAGGTGACATTTTATTGCTTCCTAGGTTGAATGCCTGTGAAAGCAAGCACCAAATTGAAAATGTTCCTTTTTGAGTGACATGTTGGATAGAAATTCAGTGTCTCTTATGAGGCAAAACCTCTGGGATCCAAGATATTCTGAGTGACATGGTGGCAGGGTGGGTATCTAAGGGGTGAGGACCTCAAAGTTGAGCAAGCTCAGCCATTTGTCAGTTGCTCAAAATATTTATATTTTAGGAGCCTCAGCAACATTCCCTCTGAAATGGGGAGGCAGTAATAGTACTGCCTCTTTAGGCTTAAGAACCAAATGAGGAAAAAGTATGCGAAACATACACATTTTGTCTTTTGCTAACTCTAAGGGCCGCTAAGTTCAAAGTGCTTCACTATTTTACACACACTGTCAGAAAAACATACTGCCAAATAGATCCTGACCCAGCATCCCAACAGTCCTGTGCCAGGAGAGCTCACCAGATCTGCAACTCGCTTTGTAATTTCTTTCCTCCATTCTGAGGTGACTGACAATTGTATCACTTTAGTGAATGCTGGACAGTGTTTTCTTCATGTTATCTTGGTAATGAAAATACAACACAGCTTCATCTATGCATTGCAAATATTTTCAATTTTCTGTATATTATGATGTTTTGATATATCAAAAAACTTTTCTAGCAGTGGAGAGGCTGCCACCCTGAGCTGGCCAACTCTTAGAGACAGCAAAGGGCCCAGCCAGGAGCATGCCCCTGACATGCAGACTAACCAGTCCACAGCCAGCCTTCCTCTGTCTGGCCCATACACCCAGCTGACAATATTCCTCTGCCTTAATTGTCCCAGGCCCAGGTGCCAGGTGCCAGGCGGCTAGAGACCAGCCATCTACCCAGAGTCCACTGACGTTATTCAAACCAGCCAGTCCTGTGATGTTCACCCCACCTTGCCTTGTCCTTCCTGGGAAACTCCAGCAAAGGCGGTGCCCTAAACCTTCCCCTTGCTCCTGTCTTCTGCCTGCTGACCACCCTGGTGTCTCCCCTATGTGGGCCCCCGCCCTGGCATGCCCTGTCCCCATCTCTAGGAGTGGAGCTGTGAGTATAATAAACTTTGTTTTCTTGAGCCTCTCCTCTGTCTCCTTGAGGCTCACCTGACTGACCATCTCATAAAAGAACACAGAATAATCTGTGTGTGGGTTTCTTCCTTTCTCAACTCCCATAAAGCATTTAGCTTCTGTGTTGCAAGAAAATGTGGAATTGAAGTCATTCCTTGAGTGACAAATTTTTGCTTTTCTAATATGATCTGACATCCCACCGTGCTGTTTTTGTCTGTGCTTTTGTGTGCATGCCAGTAACTTTCTAATTTAGTGCAGAATTAAGGTGTCATCTTTTTGAAGGCATTTTAAACAGGGCAGTACCAGCAACACTCAATACTTAACTATAAACCATAGTGACGGCAACATGAATCACCATGACAAACTCTGATCTACCGCCCCCCACCCCCAAAGGGGAAATGCATGTAGATGCCAACCACCCTGGCCAATAGCCACAATCGTAAGATGCACCCTGGTTTCAAAGATGTTAGTTGTTTCAAAGATGTTTAGAATGTCATTACAAATATTCTTTGCTTATCAAACTTTAATCAGGCTCCTGAACCTTGCCGTAGGCTAATCTGTGCACTTTCTTTTAAAATCCAATTTTAGCAAGAACTCTGCTAAGTCAGTTTAACCAGAACCACTCCCTCTTGATATGTGATCACCCTTCATATCTGACCTGAGCACAGTACCTTCAGCAAGAATCCTATTAGTGAAAAATGAAGGTTAAAGAATATTTCGTGGAGTTCGATCCTTCACTTATAAATGTATGCCTTAAAAAATGATTTGCAGTGGTTTTCTCTGTCAGCCTCTCTGATCATCTCCCTGCCTCTAACCCCCGCTTCCTGCAGTCTCTCCTTAGCTCAGCAGCCAGATCTGTAAGTCAGATCAAGTCACTCCTGTGCTTCAATTGTTCTACTGGCTCAAAACCCGCTCAGAAGTGAGAGTGAAAACCAAGCTTGTTACTTAAGCTAGAAAGACCGATATGGTTCCCCCCAGCCTCGGCCCCAACGCCCCTCTATGTCACCATCTCCCCTACTCCCTTCTCTTTCTCACTCTGCCTGCTCTTTCACACTGATTTTCTTGCTGTGCCTCCAACAAATGCAGTGCGCTTCTGCCTCAGGGCCTCTGCGTTGCCTTTCCCTCTGTCCAGAACAGTCCTCTCTCAGCTATCCTCATGTGTCCTTTCCTTACCTTTTGCAAGTCATTCTTCAAAAGCCACCTTCTTAGAGGGTCCTTCCCTGTCCTTCCCATGGATGGTCCCCACCCCACGCCCCTTCCTTAGCACACACCACTAACATACAAGAAGCAGGGATCCTGCCAGGTGTGGCCACTGTTTTTATCCCCAGCACCTATAACAGTGTCTGGAACTTAGTTGCTGCTCAGTAAACATTTACTGAATGGATGAATTAATTAACTTTTTTTCCCACCGCTAATCTCTGTGTTCTAAGCTTCTTGCAGATAACATGCCTTTTTTCTAATAAGAAGAAAGACCAATTTAAAACACAAGTAGTATCTTATCTGTAGGTCTCAATTTTATGCCATTTCTGTTTTGAACACAAGATACATGGATGTGATGGGCAAGAATGGAAAACAGAGACAGTGAGCTGGATGGAGGGACAGGGAGACAGGCAGAACCTGCGGTTTCAGGCCATTTCCTAGACAGCAGCCAAATCCTGACTAAATCAAGAGGCTGGAATTTAATACTACTCCTAATTCAAACCTAGGGCTAAAATATTTCAATACCAGCTGCTACAACTTCTAATAATTTCCAACATACTTGTATTGTTCAGGTTTCTAGTAACATCAAGCACATGTCTTCTCCAGCATGAGGAACATATTTAGTTCAAAAACAGCCAAGATGGAAAACATTTGAGTACATGGCCAAGCCACGGGGGTGATCCAGCCCCCAGGTTAGCAGTTCCCCTGTGGGCTCCCCCATATTCAGCCCGGAAAGGAGGTCCATTTGCCAGAATAGAGGCTAGTTCAGGTTTCTTGAGATAATGTTTAACAGCTAAAAACACACCAACCTGTTCTGTGTTAACCTCCTCTGAGTAATGTTATCCAAATGTCTGTAGCATGGAGAGGACAGCGAGTTGATTCTTGGAGACAAAAGAATAAACTGCGAATGTCTTGGGGTCTGCCTTTGCTTTTCTCACACATCCTCCCTAAGAGATCTCTTTTCTTCCAGGGTTTTGAACACCCCCAAGATACTGCTCAGTCACAATTCCACAAATGCAATCCAACTCCCTTTCTTGAGTTTCAAAGTGCTGTTGGCTGTCTCATGCCCAACCTACCCAAATTGGAACTCGGCATCTTCCCCACAAACGGGGTCCTCCCCTTGCTCTGTACGTCATCACCCAGCACCACCATGCTCCCAGTTACCAAAACAGGATCCTGTAGTCATCTCGACTTCTCCCTCCTCATCGCTCCATGCCTCCAACCAATCATCTATTCTCCATCTTAATAGTCTCAAAAATCAATCACTTGCTCTGTCCATGCCACCACTGTTGCACTGGAGCCCTCTCAGCCAGGTCACAGCAACCACCTGCCCAGGATGCCCATCCTCACTCCCATCACAGCCCACCATCTGCTGCAGCCCAAGCCCACCCTCTAGTTTCCACGAAGGAAACTAGACCAGGTCACTCTTGGCTTAAAGCCATTCAATGGCTTCCTACTAACCTTGGGATAAAGGCCCAGCTCCACACCATGATTTACAAGGGTGTGCGGAGACTCATTAAAAGGTTGTGAAATTAATTTCTTGGGTCAAAACCAGCACTGGGAAAAGAATATAATAGAAATAGAGCACTTTGTGCATGGTAAGGAATGTTGTTTGTGAGTTGTTTCACACAAATGTGTGTGTCCTCAGTTATAACATAAGGTGTAGTTCTTACTGTGGGTCGTAGTGAAGACAAGTTTGAAAAACACTAGTAGACATGATTTTCATGATCTGGCCCTAAACCAACTCTCCAGGGCCGCTCTAACTTTTTCCCCTGCAACATCTCTAGTCACATGTAGTATCTCCAACACTCAGCTGTTTGCTACCTCCAGCCCTTTGTGAGCATGTTGTTCTCTCATCCTGAAGTTCTTTGCTCGTCCCACACCAACACGACCCACCCCCCTGGCCCTGCATGGTCAGTAGATCTCACCTCAAATGTCCCTCCCTCATGGAAGCCTTCCTTAGCCCCTAGGCAGGGATAGGTCACCTGCCGTGTGTTCCCACAACACCCGTCTCTGTTGTAGCACACAGCACACTATGGTGCAGTGTCTGCTCTCTTGCCATTGGCTCTGTGAGGACAGGGATTTCATTTCTTTTCAGGTCTGTATCCCCAGCACATAGCAGAGTGTCCAACATATTTATTGTAGGTACTCAATCACTACGTATTGAATGAATAAACAATAAGCCCATTCATTAATTAAGGGGTATATATCAAGGGCCACTGGAGCTCCTCTCGTGTGTAAGACCCTGTGGACACACAGAAACAGACAAGCAGCGCTATTGCCCTGAATTCAGAGATTATATATCTCTGACTTCTGTAGCAGGTTTGCATCTCCCCCACCCCACCAAAACAGCTCACAAGCAAGTTCATGAGCAAAGCATCCTGTGGGGTGATGCTGAAGGACGAAGGAGGAGTCTTCTATGCTCTAAATACAAATCAAAGAAAACCTCCTCCAGCTTACATGCTGGATTTCACCATGTGATTTCCACCATGGAAATCTTATATTTTACATGAAATTTTTATATAAAAGTGATATTTATATTTCACATAAAATTTCATATGAAGTAGATATGAAACCCATGGTTTAGGCAGAAGTTTAATATTTTGGGACAATGACAAGGTGTCATTCCTTGGGCCTAAGCTAGACACAAGGGCTTTGCCAAGCTCCTAACACACCTACTCAGGGGGGCAGGGGGAAAGAATACTTTATGAATATCAGTTATTCATACTCAGTAATTCATTAATTCACATTTATTCCTTATTCCTTTCTGAAATAAAATGGCATTGGGTAGAAGGGGGAGAAGCTAGAGAATTCCAGTCCCTGAGACCAAGAGTTGAGAGAGAAGGAAGAGAAGGTTGTGGCACTGGGGGGACACTCTCCCACTTCTGCCTCAGTGCGTAGAGACCGAGGCTGTGGGGTCAGCCAGCCCCAGTCCCAGCCCTGCCCTGCCCTGCCTTGCCTGCCTGCCTAGGTCACCCCGTCAGGCACTTAATCTCCCCAGTGATACTTACTTACCTGTAATGAGGGGCAATAGCTTGTTGGAAGGGTGAAGACAAACAACTTTGGGGCTGACTCTCAGTGTGGGTTCTTGACACAGGTGCCCACAGCAGTTAGGGCAGTGGCAACATGCCCTTAATGGTGATGAGGTAGGGTGAGTGGGCTCTCTAAGGCAGATAGGGGGTCCTCCACCTTCCAGAAAGCTTCACCAGGCGGAGCCCTGGGTGGTGGTGAGGAACTAGGGTCAGGCAACTGTAATAAAACCCAGGCTAAAGAGTGGGTCAGAACATTGCTCATAGCAATAGAAAGTTAGACTGGCCAGGATTAAGAAAATAAAAAGGATTTTTAAAAACCATTAAACCATATGATACGCTGTTTGCATTTATTTCTTTTTCTTTTTCTTTTGTGTGTATTATGAGCTTCTGTGTCCAGCAAACATTCCCCCAGCATTTAAGTCTTCTTCAGAGCCTCCACAGTCTGAGGAAATAATTAAGGAATGAACAGCTCCTGCCTTATTATTATTCCCTGTCGGCCTTCGAGTCATTCCGTTTATCTGATGTAAATCCCTGCAGGAGCATCCAGGACGGTGTGTTCTCTATTTCCTGATGTGCTGGAAGCCAGGGAAGAAATAAAAGGGGAGGACGAGGCCAGCCGGACCCAGGGAAACCCAATACCCATTGCCTGTGTTCAAAATAATTTGAACCAGTACCTTTAAGAAAGCTAATACAAACCATGCAAGGGAGCCTTTGCATCTCTCCAAATGTTTAATATAAAACATGCACACAACAGTCATCAGGCTTTGAAAGAAAAGCGGCTTGTTTCTCTCAGAGAAAATCTGGAGGTCAGATACTCAGGGAGTTTCTATAAGAAATTTGTGAAAGGAAAATGAGGGGTTCACTTGGTCTTCTCACTTTAGGGTGAGGATTGGTGAAAGGTGGGGCATATTGTATTGGGGGATAAAATAAATGGGTATGTCTTCCCTCAGTTCACAAAGTGGGTATAATGGTGAATTTTATGTGTCAATTTGACTAGGCCACATTATCCTGATAATGATCGAATGTTATTCTATGTCTCTGTGAAGGTGTGTTTAGATGAGATTATCATTTAAATCGATAAACTTTGAGTAAAGTAGATCACCCTCCATAAGTGGGTAGGCCTTTCCTCCAGTCAGTTGAAGGAAAAGAACTAGCTTCTCTGAGCAAGAGAATTCTGCCTCCAGACGACTTTACAGATTTTGGCCGCAACATCAGTTCTTCCCTGGGCCTCCAGCCTGCCCATCCTACTTGCCCCGACAATTGTGTGAGCCAATCTCTTAAAATAAATCTCTCTCCCTCCCTCCCTCTTTCTCTTTTTCTCCACCCCCCACCCCCGCCCTTCTCCATATATATCCCTTTGGTTCTATTTCTCTGGAGAACCCTGATTATCACAAAGGGTGAACACTCCCTTAACTCAGGTATGAAGAAGGTGGTCAAGGTGAGATAAGAAAGGGACCCAGGAGGGGGCTGATGTGATAATTACAGATCTCCCAGAGTATTCGTTGATGGCTATGGGTAGAGTTAGGCTAACATCTGAGTAGTGAGAGTCAAAAATGATTCTTGCGCCCCCACCAAACTAGGAGATGGCAAGCTGATTCTGAACTATTTGGGGTTACACACCTATACAGTCACCATTCATTCACCCAAATCATAATTACGAGGCACTCTAGACACCAGGGATTCAGCAGTCAGCAAAGCAGGTCCTGCCTTCCTAGAGCTTACACTTTGAGGGTGGAGGGGGAGATAATAAACAGATAAATAAGGATAAGAAAAGAAAAGAGTTGAAAGGATGCAGTTAGAGAGACTGCTTATCCTGAGGGCCTTCTATGTAGCAGGTTTTCTGTCAGGACAGTGAGCTGCCTCAAGGCGGTTACAGTTTTCTGCGGGCAGCCAATTAGTCAATGGGCAGTTAGAGCACGAGCTCTATAGGGGGCCATGTAACACCCTACGAGGCCATCTAGAGTCCTTGGACACTTAGAAGCTGTCCCTGGAGGAAGTGGCCTCTAAGCTTCCCAGCAGCTTGAGCCCTCCTCAGGCCCTCCCTTCATAGAGGGTTAGGACCCCCGTGATGCTCTCCCAGGTGGGTCCTCAGGGGCTCCATCTTGGCTCAGGCCCTCTCTCTGGGCACTGTTTCCTGAAGTCTTTGTCTGTTGAGTTAACCCAGATCAAAAGGCTGCCTCCTTCCGGATTTGGATTCACATCTAGGATCTAAGGAACATCTCCATCCTGTATAGAAAAGCTCAGGTCCCTTAAGGGGATAAGGAAGAGGGAGAACCTAAAACTGGGGTTCTGGCAGGGAAAGAATCAGACTGGATTTCCACGGGCAGAAACCAGGTAGTCATACTGCTATGGTCTCTGGGGTCTACACAGACTCCAGAAATCACCAGAGGGAAGGCCCCGGGGCTGGCTTTGCAGCAGTGGAACTTCTGAGCTGAAGAGAAAGTGTTTCCGTTGTCGCTGACTTGATGGGTGTGAAGCCTGCACAACTGAGCAGAAGAAACTGATGGCTTTTCTCTGCCATTATTAACTGTTCCTGAAAGGTGAGCCTTGGTCTGGCATTAGCGACATTTGTAATTGGTGTATCTTCTTCAGAACCTTCCATTTTGCTCAAGAGCATGATGGAAATATCTCCTTAATTGCTAGAGCTACAGCGGTAATAAGATACCTCTGTGTCTCACACAAATAGACCATGGGAGAACCCCGGCTGGGAATAAGCTGAGCTCGAGTAGCAACTGCAAATGGAATTAATGATTGTAGCCTAGCATGAGCAGAGATTTTGAGTGAGCAAAGAGGTGGCATTGTAAATATATAAGACTAATAGTTTATCTAGTGGACTGTACAGTATTTGAAAAAAGGGATCACATCTTTGTGCGTGTTTTACATTCCTATTACTGAGGTTAATTGAGAGATTTATATGTCAGCAAGCGCAGTATTTATTAGATTAAAATGCATGATAATAAGCCCTTAATTTCTCACATCAATGGCAAGAAGCTTTTGTGTAGCTTAGTAATAGTAGTAGTTATAATAAAAATAATAATAATTAATAATAAAAATAATCACTACCTAAAGACCTAAACATAAAACCTGAAACCATAAAATCCCTAAAAGAAAATACAGGGGAAAAGGCTCATGACCTTGGATTTGGAAATGATTCCTTGGATATGACACTAGAAGCACAGGCAACAAAAACAAAAGTAGACAAACAAGACTACATCAAACTTAAACACTTCTGCACAGCAAAGAAAATGATCAACAGAGTGAAAAAGCAGCCTATGAAATGGGAGAAAATATTTGCAAATCATATATCTATTAAGAGTTTAACATGCAGAATATACAACTTAACAACAAAAATAACCAGATTGAAACACCGACAAAGGACTTGAATAGACATTTCTCCAAAGAAGAAATATAAATGGCCAACAAGCATATGAAAGCATGCTAAACATCACTAATCATCAGGGAAATGCAAATCAAAACCACAATGAGATTCTACCGCACATCTATTAGGATGGCTACAAAAAACAAAAATGAAACAGAAAATAAGTGTTGGTGAGAATGTGGAGAAATCAGGACCCTTGTGCACTGTTGATGGGGTGTAAAATGATGCAGTTGCTATGAAAATCAGGGTGGAGTTTTCTCAAACAATTAAAAGTAGAATTACCATGTGACCCAGCAGTCCCACATCTGGGTATATAGCCAAAAGAACTGAAAGCGCGATCTCAAAGAGACATTTGCCCATGCACATGCATCAACTATTCACAATAGTCAAGAGAAGGAAGCAACTCAAATGTCTATGGAGAGATAAATGGAGAAACTGAATGTGCTACATCCATACACAATATTATTTGGCCTTAAAAAAGAAAGAAATCGTCTTACATGCTACAATATAGATAAACTTTGAGGACATCACACTAAGTAAAATAAGCCAGTCAAAATAAGACAAACACCATATGATTTCACTTATATAAAGTATCTAAAGTAATCACACTCAAAGACACAGAAAGTAGATGGTGGTTGCCAGAGCCTGCGGTGGGGGGACGAGGTGGGGATGAGAAGTTGTTACTCAAAAGGTACAGACAAAAAGAGTTCTGGAGATCTGCTGCACTAAATGTGAATGCACTTTAAAATTAAAATTAAAAAAACTGCATTTATTAATCACTATGTGCCAGTTATAGGATAAAGCTCCGTACATGTCATGTGTTATTTCATGGAATCACTGCAATGCATCTGATGGGATAGGGACTGTTAGCTGATCCATTTAGGAGAAGTAATTAAAGCGGAGAGACCAGTATTGTGCCCAAAGTCACACGCTTAGAAAGGTTGAGTAAAGCGCCCTAAGTGATCCAGCTAATAAGTAGCTGAGCTGGGATGAGACCTCACCCCAAGCCCATTCCTGTAACCACCACGTCGTTCACTGAAGCTGGGCTGGAGTGACATTTTCCCACCCAGGTGTGGGGCTCAACCTCTGGCACAGCTGTGAGGTGAGCTGGGTGCTGAGGAAGGGAGCAGGCTACAAGGCTTGCTAGTTTGGAAGGAGGGATGAGTGACAGTTCTCGTGGACTGGGAAGAAGTCTGCATTTCTAAGTCAATGCAGAGAGCTGAGAGGAAGGTGGTGGGGACTGAGGAGCCCATTTTCCAGAAGCAACAAATTGAAAGTTAGTTTCCGATGGTCCCATCATCTGAGCAGCTCATATTTGGATCACCTAAGAGGGAAAGGAAAGCCGCATTCATGTGAGTGAGCTAAGTAATGGGTCCTGTGGTAGGGGCCTTACTGATCTCATTTATCCCTCAGGAAAACAAACAAACAAACAAACAAAAAACAAAAAACATATTAAACAAGGTTCTAGTCGTTATCCTAAAAGATAAAGAAACTGAGGCTCACAGCAGTTCTGGGACTGGCCCAAGGTAGTGAAGTTGGTAGGTATAAATACATGACTGACCTCCATGGCACTGCCAGATGCTTCCGGTCCACTCTGTGACTCACTCTCCTAGAAGGCTTTTCTCTTTCCAAATCCCCATTGCTTCCTCCCCTTACCTGTTCTGGGCATCTTGCTTCCTACTTGATGGTCAGCAGAAGCGATGGGAGTAGAGCCTCCCAGGCTGCCCCCCAAACTGAACACGCTAACTGCATCTGTGAAAAGACTCTGCCCTCCCACAACCCCGGCTGACCCGCCACGGGTCCTGAGGCCAACCTTTCCCTTCATACAATAGAGTGTCATCCCGCAAATCTCCTGTCTCTTGCATCATCTGTTTTCCTATTGGGTCATTCCCACTTTAGTAAAACTGCTTTTTTGTGGGGTTATATTTCACATTCATGCAGATTTTTTTAAACAATCCTTTCTCTATACAACACAATTATATTCAGTAAAAAACATTCTTTTCTTGATTTGTTCTCTAGTTTTAAAACAATTAACAATTAAAAATAATACATTTCCATTGCAAAGCTATTCAAATTCAGTATATTTCTTGACTGAAATTTGCACTTATCAGACCAAAGTATTACACTTTAAAGTTCGTATTCTATGGCACTGTTCTAAATTTTAAACAAATAAAAACTTCAGTTGGTCACACAAAAATGACAGAATTGAAGTAAGTCAAGTCATGTTTTAAAAAGCATACATTTCTAAGTCAATAAAGATTTATTTTGACAATCTCGCTGACATTTCTCTGAGCTCGGAGACAACTTCCTGGAACCTCTGCTGAAAAATCCCTCATTAAAAGCAACAAAAAGCTCCCAAACGCAGGCGTTTGGTTTGCTTGCTTCCTCGTGGAAAGTGGCCCTGGAATGTGCCTGACTGCTTGGCTGAGACCTCTGACAGGCAAATTGGTGGCATGAATTTTTCCCTCTTCCCTTCTGAGATGTCAGCAGACATTACCATTCAATCGCGGCCTTAGAGGTGGTTTCTGAAGTCTCCATTATTCACCAGGCAGCTACTGCCGATGAGTTGGTATGTGAAATGACATTTATTTGCCACCCCTAGTTTAAAAATGTTCAATGTATACATTTTTATCCCATGCTGAATTATGAGGCTCGAGTTTGTAATTTGTCTGAAGGGTCAAGAGTCTAAGATGAGTTGAGTTAAGGGAAAATGACAGCTCCTGAGCCCCTAAATGGCCCCCTACAGAGATGATACATAGCACTGGAGTTCCCCCGAGGCCCCGAAGGCAGCTTGAGACCTCTGAATGATCTCCAATTCTGCAGAGCTAAACTCTCCTCTGAGTTCAAAATCTCCACTGCTCTAGTCCTCCCTTTTTACATCTCTCAAAGGCTTCCTTCCCTCACTCTCCATGCCCAGATCAAACTCATGCTTTCCCCTCGACACGAGAGCCCCTCTCCCAGTCTCCTTGGCCATGGCCCCACTGTCCACCCACTGCAGGAGCCAGAAAACCTTGGAGTTGGGCTGAATGCCATACATCCCCTCTTCAAATGCATCCCTACAGCTGATTGATTTTATCCCCTAGTCTGTTCCCATGTGCACACTCTCTAGATCACAACTGTAGTATGAATTACTATCTGAAATAGCATATTAAAGACTCTGAGAAATCCTGCATGAAAGAAACCCTTGTAACTCGGCTTTCCAAATTATGTTCCACCCAGAAACACTTGATCCCTGCACCTCATCTCCTAAGACTGTGTGCCACATAATGTTCTTCAGGTGACATTCCCTGACTTCTCTCTGGGGAGACCTGTACCATTTCCACTCTGTCCTTGTTCCCTTTCCCTTCTCCTCCCTCATGAAAGAAATGAGTTCATCCAACCCATCACACCGGGCACATTCCGGGACCACTTGCCGCAAGGAATCTGAGCAACATCAAGTGTCTGAGAGCTTTTTTGTTTTTTTAGTCAACGGCTTTTCAATAGTGGCAGCAGGAAGTTCTTCTCAAGCTCTCGGACGGCAGGTCTGAGCACTTTTCTGGGGCAGCACAAGCAGAGATGTGCAGCCAAAAAGAGACAGTGCGCTCTTCCAGGCTCCCTGACACAGTGTGGGACCATTTGCTCAGTTGCTTCTGCCTACATTTTCGTTCCCTTCCTGCTTACATTGGGTGTTTGTTTGTTTGTTTGTCTGTAAAGGTACATTTAATAAAGCACATGCCACTCTCCAAGCCAGGGATACGTTCCTGTTGTCACCACATTGTTCCCTATGCTCTGTGAACTTTGGTGTTCTGATCTCAAAATGACACTCGCCCACCCAGCAATTTTTAACCAGCATGTTCATTTAGGATTCTATTTAATTACATACACACATATTTATTCAACCAATGTTTATTGTGCTAGACACTATTTTAGATGCTGGGGATTTGGTGGTGAACAAAATTGTCAAAATCTCTGCCTTCACAGAACTATCACAGAGAGACTGTAAATAGATAAATGAAACAAAAAGATATGAAAACCACAGTCAGATGGTGGTAAGTGCTGTGAAGTAAAATAAAGCAGGTGCTGGAGGCTGATGGCAGGGGCTGGGTCTTCTGAATCGGGCGATTGTTGAGAAAGGCTGTGCGGGTCGGCTGGTTTGGGTGGGGCGTGGTTATGACTCCGTGAGGGTCAGAGACCCACCCATTCGTAGAGGCTGACAGACCACAGGTGCTTGGAAACAGGCAGAGGTCTTAGTTTTCATCTTTAATGCTTAGCTGGCATTAATAATGGCACCCTCTATCCTTTTTGGAAACAGGCACATGAACAGATGGGGGTCAGGAGTCTTTATACACGGAGAAAGAATCATGTGCTTTAAAAAACTGTCCTTATCATAGCATAGAAACGTAAGTCATTCTCTGTGCCTAAACGTGAGTATGCTTTAAGTGTTTATTTCACCTCTGAATTTAAATATAGAAAGTGCTTTAGGAGTCAGATTTTCTCTGACTTTGGCTGCGAGCAGGTTTGGAGAGAGACACTGGAATAGACAGACGAGTGACCCTCTTTACCACCACCAGGCTGAAGGCTCTGGTGCAGACCTCCTCCTGCACCATAAGGCTGGGAGGCAGTCTCCCTGAGGTCACCCGAGCTGTCCTCACAGCCTGCAGCAGAGGCAGTCACCAGATCATGGATAACACGGTGAACTCTAGGAAAACATGGCGCCTGGGGCAATGTGGAGAACTCAGTGGCCCCGGTGTGTGGAGATAGGGTGGTCCCGTGAGAAGGACGTTTTGTAAAATGTTTAAAGTGCTGATGGATTTGAATCCTAACCATTCCCTCTAGGTTTACCTTCTTTGGGTAGATTTCCTGGTCCATCCCAGCCCTCAACACCAGCCCTTCCACTAAAATCCCAGACCCTCTCTGTCTAGCCACTCCGTTGGCACATCATTTATTTCACTCCCAGTGATGTTCCGGGCACACATTTCCCCTCACCACTGTGCTTGGCTGCATGGGTGTAGGGCAGCACCTCTCAGCTTCTGGGTCCCTCTGGGATCTGATGACAATGAAGAATCTAATCACTAGGGCCGGGGTGGGGCCCGGGAATCCGCCCTGCTCCCAAGCTGCCAGCTGCAGCCCGCATATCTAGTCCGACCGATGCTATCAGTAGAAAGCAGGAAGGAGTCGAGTGCGGCCTGCAGACAGACCTAGCCAAGCTCCAGTGCTGCTCTGCCCTGAACATACCATGCAGACTTAAACTCTTTAAGCCTCAGTTTTTGTAACTCAACGTGGATAAGTGCCTGATAAGTTTGTGGATAATGGCTATTACCCATGGGATTTTGTGCCCTGTATGAGATAGTCAGTCAGCTGCAGCCTCAAGGAGACAGAGGAGAGGCTCAAGAAAACAAAGTTTATTACACTCACAGCTCCACTCCTAGAGAGGGGGGCAGGGCATGCCAGGGTGGGGGGCCACATAGGGGAGACACCAGGGTGGTCAGCAGGCAGAAGACAGGAGCAAGCGGAAGGTTTAGGGCACCGCCTTTGCTGGAGTTTCCCAGGAAGGACAAGGCAGGGCGGGGTGAACATCACAGGACTGGCTAGTTTGAATAATGTCAGCAGACTCTGGGTAGACGGCTGGTCTCTAGCCGCCTGGCACCTGGCACCTGGCCCTGGGATGAATAAGGGAGAGGAATATTGTCAGCTGGGTGTATGGACCAGACAGAGGAGGGTTGGCTCTGAACTGGTTATTCTGTATGTCAGGGGCATGCTCCTGGCTAGGCCCTTTGCTGTCTCTAAAAGCTGGTCAGCTCAGAGAGGCAGTCTCTCCCCAGCCAGAAAGGTTTTTTAAGATGAAAAAAATTATGATATACAGAATATAAAATACATGCGGTGCACATATAAATGGAATTTCTAGTTTATAAATTCTTCACATCTTTCACTGCTTCCTTTTTTTAAAAGTTTTTTTTGTTTGTTTATTTGTTTGTTTGTTTCCATTCTCCCCACCCCCTCTCCTTCTGCAACCATCAGCTTGTTCTCTAATTGCATGGGTTTGTTTCTGTTTTGCTTTGTTTATTCATTTGTTTTGTTTTCTTTATATTCCACATAGATGGGAGATCACATGGTATTTGTCTTTCTCTGTCTGACTTATTTCACTCAGCATAGTACCTTCTATGTCCTTCCATGTTGTCTCAAATGGTAAGATTTCATTCTTTTTATGGCTGAGTAACATTCAACTGTACAAATGTACCACTTCTTCTTTATCCAATCATCTATCAATAGTAACTTAGGTTGTTTCCATATCTTGGCTATTGTAAGTAATGCTGCAGTAAGCGAGGGATGCATATATCTTTTCAAATTAGTTTTCATTTCCTTTGAATAAATGCCCAGAAGTGAGATAACTAGATCGTATAGCAGCTCCACTTTTTGTGGAACCTCCATGCTGTTTTCCATAGTGGCTGGACCAATTTACAACCCAACAAAAGAGCACGAGGGTTCTCTTCTCTCCACATCCTCACCAACAGTTATTTGTTGATTTATTGATAATAGCCATTCTGACAGGTGTGAGCATGCATTTCTGACATGATTAGCGATATTGAACTTCTTTTCATATGTCTATTGGCCATCTGTATGTCCTCTTTGCAGAAATGTCTATTCAGTTCCTTTGCCCTTTTTAAAATTGAATTGTTTATTTGTTGGTTGGTGTGAAGTTGTATGAGTTCCTTCTATGTTTTGGATAGGAACTGCTTATTGGATCATCAGTGAGTATCTTCTCCAATTCCATAGGCTGTGTTTTCGTCTTGTTGATGGTTTCCTCGCTGCTTCCTTACATGGTGCTCATAGCAGAGGCCAGTCTGCCATCATCTGACCCTCTGCCCAGGCTCTCTGGGATGACTACATGATGTACTGGGTGTGTGTATTTAGCACACTGTCTGGCACATGGAACTCCATAAATGGCTGCAGCTGCTGTGGTAATTTTTATTATTCTTGCTCAAAGCTTTCCAGAATCCATATGATTACCACAAAAGAATGACTTCCTAACCTGCACCGCCGTTAATTTCCAGAGCAAAATGCTGAAGAACTGTGTGCCGCCTTTGAGGAGGAGCAGATGTCTGCCACAATCTGTTTTCATTCTGGAGAGCACAGATTGGACATCAGCCCCTTCCCTCCTTGCTTGTGTCTTAACCCTGAGTCGATCCATCAAGACCCTCCCCTGAGAAAAACAAATTATAATAATCTTCGTACAAGGCAGTTTGAACTTGCCTTCCTGTTGCTTATAAACTAACTCCCAACCCAAACTGCTGAGAAATCTCTGCATGTCAGATATTCTTCTCCTAATTGATAAGAAAATGCTCAAAAATAGAACTGTCATCTGACAAACCCTGGGACTAATTGCCTTACTCGGAGTAGGCTGCTAAATGTGACTGGCATTCTCCCTCCACTCTGTGGTTCCCAAGGAAACGAGGTTAATACATTCATGACTAACATTTGCCTTGTGCATCCCAGTTCACTGCAGTAGGCACATAGTGTGGGGGAAAGTGCTGAGAACGTTGTTTCATGCTTTCTTCCCCTTCTGCTTGAAGCGCAAACATCTCAACCAAAGATTAAACAAATGCTCAGCCAACCATCAAAAATTAATCAGCATCTATACTTGCCCCGTATTTCTAAATGCCTGAGTGTTCTACTGGTATCAAAACACGGAGGCATGCAAAATCCCAAACCGCAAAGTTTTCACAGTAGTTAACCCTTTCATTATGAGTGATTAAAATTTTCTTTAGTTTATTTTGGTAATTTCTTAATTTTATGCCATGGACATGTGTCACCATGTTAAAAAAAATAGTATGAAATAGTTCAGCCTACAAAAAAAAATACAGAGATTATTAAAACGAGCATGCATGTGCTTTATCCAGATTTTGTTTTACATTTATAATCAGAAACAACAAGACTAATGACAACAAAATCTCTAAATTCATCTTCATTTCCTCCAATCTGTCTTTCCTGACTTCCAATTCCTGATAATGACCACCCCGTAACTAAAGTAATTAGGCACTGTGAGTGAAGGTTACCTATTCTTCAATGTACAAGTTCAATTGATGGCCCTCGTTTCTTGAAAAAATCCATTTTTCATTCCTATTAGGATTCATTTCAATAGCCTCAGTCACCATTCTCTTCCTCATTCTAATCCTCTGTAAGCCAATATTTTCACACTGTGGATATCGTTCCACAGTCTCCTTGATTAATTGTAATTGAGAAATTAGCTGTGACTCTAACCGTAATTACTTTGTGTGTAATTTCTTTTACTTCTCTTCTCTCTCTCTCTCTCTCTCTCTCTCTCTCTCTCTCTCTCTGGATGATTTTAAGATCTTTATCTTTGGTGTTTCTCTATGTTACACTCAGACACAGATGTCTTTTTAAATAGCCTGCTTGATGTTAGTTAATCTTTCTGAAGCTGAGGCTAGTTTTCCTATCATTTCTAGAAATTCTGAACCATTATCAAATTTTGCTTCTCTCTCACTCTTTCTTTTTCTTCTTTCTTCTTTCTCTAGTCTTTGAGAGCAGTTCTCACTTTATTCTCTGTTCTCCTGATATCTCATATTTTCCATTTTATCATCTCTCAGTTGTGCATTTTAGGTGATTTCTTCAGGTTTTTCTTCCAGTTTACAAAGTCTTTTTTTACAAAGTCTTTCTTTTTCTGTGTCTATTCTGCTATTTAATCTGTCCAGGGAATCTCAATGAATACTTTTTTCATTTACATGTTCCTGACACAATCTTTAAAACCTTTTGGAATTTCTGAAAGGAGTGTCTTTGTTATGCTAATGAAGCCACTTATGCTAGTCCACTATATAACATCGGGATGAGGAGAGACCAACCATGTGATCAGAGGTTTGAGACTCAGTTACCAAATGTCCAGGCAGGAAAAGGGAGCTGGAGACTGAGTTCAATAACATGGTCAGTGATTCAACCAGTCATGCCTCCTTAATGACACCCTGACAAAAACTGGACACCAAGGTCTCCCAGTTAGTGAAGACACTGACATGCTGGGAGGGTGACGTGTCCTGACTCCACGGGGAGAGAACCCACTTCTATGCATCCTTTCATTTGGCTGGTCTTCCTCACTTTTATCTTTTATAGTAAACTATAATTATAAGTGTGGCATTTTCCTGAGCTCTGTGGGTTCGTCTAGGAAATTATTGAACCTGGGGTGTCACTGAAACCCCTGAACTTATAGCCCGTTAGTCAGAAGTACCAGTGGCCTGTGCACCCACAAAGTGCACCTGACATCTGAGAAAAGGGCTGGGGACCATGACCTTTAACTTGTGGTCAGGAGTGGAACTGCACTGAAGTGTACCCAGGTGGGGTTGAGACGGAATCAAATTTCAGGCTTCCCACTTACAATATGGGAGACTTTTGGCAAGTTACACAACCTCATTGTGCCTCAGTTTTCTTACCTTGAAAATGATAATATTAGCAGTACCCTACCACATAAAATGTATGAATAATAAAAGACAAGTCAGTGCCTGGTACATAACTGCTCAACAAATGTGAGTGCTACAAGTTCCTGCTCAAATGCCACCATATTGAGAGAGCCTACACCACTGCCCTAAAGAAAATATTACTACTCCTTCTGACAATGGGTACTTTCTGTCCCTTACTTCGGTTTATTTTTCTTTTTAACCATTACCATCACTCTGTCAGTTCTTTCAGTGATAATGCTTTGTAACAAATCACCCCTCAATCTTAGTCATTTCTAATAGCAAGCCTTTATTCTCATGCTCACAGATCAACAGGCCCACTGGATTGGCCCTACCTAGGCTGGACTCAACTGCGAGGCTCTGCTTCTGTCTTTAGGTCTGCTGGCCTTTTCTCTGGGCTACAGGTTGGGTTCAAGTCATCTCCGCAAGTGTCTCATTATTCTGGGACCAGAAACTACTGAGGGCATGTTTTCACGGCAATGGTAGAAGTAGAAGAAGCAGGCCAAACCCCACAAAAATACTCTAGGCCTCTGCTGGTCTATGACCACACGTATCCAATAGGCCAAAGTGAGTCACATGGTCAAGCCAACATCAAGGGAAATGTACTCTACCTCCTGTTGGAGGAGCAGCACTGTCACACAGCAATGTCTACAATGCATAATTCTAATACATGCAGGGTGTGAGGAACTGGGGATGCTCCGACCTCCCACAGCACTCGTTATCTCATATTTCTTTTAGTTTTTATCTAGTGTACTTTTCCTGCCACCATAATATAAATTTCATGAGAGCAGAGACCTTGTTGTTTTTTTTTTTTTGTACCAAGTTCTATCCTCGGCACCGAAAACAGCTGTCCTTCATAGGTAGCTGTTGACTGAATGTGTGAATGGTGGAATGACAGTGATAGTAATGGCCAAAAGGAGGGGAGAGTGAACAGGGGGAGCTGCCATGATGCTGAAGGGAACAGCCACTGCAACAGCTGTCGGCCAGTTGCCTCCCGCACACCAGAAACCCACAGCAGGGTTTCTGAACCAAGGTCAAAGGTTCAGAACCAAGCCTTGTTTACCCACATGGATAACTTTATATTCATCTTCAAAGCAAGTGTCTAAGGCAGGAGCCACACCAACGGTACCAAAAGCCACTGATGAAACAGCATTTCAGTATCTTAACTTCCCTGGTTTTGATACCATTCATTGTAAGAAAGAACTCTAATATTGAGTTGACTTTATTAAACGTAATGCTTAAAAGCTGGCTGACAACAGAATTAACCAGCTTCAATTCACTAAGTAGATTTCTAGATCTGGAACTGAAAATATTGAGTTAAGCATATATATACTTTCCTCGAGGAATGACACCATGAATGGAAAGAGCCCTAAAAATACAAATTCTCTGCAATTTAGCAAATCCAAGGACAATGAAAAGTCTAATAATAAACTTGAGACAGACTAAATACTGCATAATTAGCACACTTGAACCAAAGGCAGAAGAAAAATGTAATTAAATCTGAATACTTTAGGAAGAAATAAAAATGGTCCAATAATAGCTAAATCAACCAGATGAGGTTATAAAAAGCAACCTCCAACTTATTTCCCCAGTAAGAAGACTAGGAACCAAATAGAAAGGTTGGGAGCAGGGAAAAAATACTACAGATACAGAAAAGTGAAGATGATGTCATTTCAAAGAGCAAATGGTGGCTTTTCCAGAATTGGGCTCAAAGGCTGAGTTCTCTTATGTTTTGTAAGAGCAAATAAACAAAAATGTGTAAAATTCAGTTTACATGCATTCATCAAGTATTAACTATGCACAAAGCCCAAGGTTGGGAGTTTGTGGGGAAGTGCACATGGCAAAGGTGGAAGGGACTCGGCCCCTATGGGTACACTTAAGGCCCATGGGAGTTGACCTTGCTCTAGGCCAAACTAGAGAAGAAGTCTCCAAGTTATCCTTACATCACACCAGAGTCGAGTTGTCTATGCTTTTATGGAGACAGGAATTCACCACAAGTTCCCACAAAGGGCAATACAAGGTGTTCCCAGTGGGGACCTGGCCCTGCCTCCCACTTCAGTCGGCAATTCCTCCTCAAGCCCTTCCTCACATTCAGGCGCTGTTTGGTGCCAGTGAGACTCTTCTTGACCTACCTTACTTTAATTATAATTATATGTAAATATGCACAGATGTGACATTGGCGTAAACTACATATACTGTGGCTCTTACGCAGCCAGAAAACCCCACAAAAATACAAATTCATGCGGAGCAGATGATAAAATTTTCTAAAACTCAGATGGACGGCCATCAGCTTTCTGCACACAGCAGTGCCAGGCACAAAGCAGACACACGACACCCATCTGTGGAATGCACACTGAAGGGTCACAGAGTCGTCGCCGTGATGTTTCTGAGCTGGCTTTGTAAAGACATGGGGCACGGCTGAGGCAAAGCCTCGGGTGGGATCTCCGGTCCTCAGTCGCAGGAGCAGAACCTTTACTTGGGAAGGAAGGGGCAGGAGCTCACTTGAGGAGTTCCCCGACCCGGCCTGGAAACACCCTGAAGGGAGGCACTCTTGCCGGGTTTGTTTGCCCTGTACGCCAGACACCTGCGGGAGCGGAAGCTCAATACATGTTTTCGTCTCTCCAGGCTGTAGTAATAGATACCACAGACGGGGTGGCTCATACACAACGGAGGTGGAAGTCTCCCGTCTGGAGGCTGGCAGTCTGGGATCAGGGCCCAGCATGGTCGCCCTGCGAGAGCCCTCTTCTGGGTCACAGGCTCTCCTTAATCCGCACTCCGGGGTCTCTCCTGCAAGGTCACTACTCCCATCATGAGAGCTGTGCCTTCATGACCTAATCACCCCCAAGGCCCCAAGAATTCGGGGGGGGCGGGGGGCGGGGGGAGCACAAACATCCTTTCCTTCTAATGAGGTGTGGAATGCTTTGCACCTCTCCTCTGCCCACCGCGCCCGCCCTCCTCCCTGCGTCTGCACCGGGCGGTTTCCGCAGACCCGCACTGCCGCCGGACTCGGTTTGCTTTAATCGTAGATGCTGCTCAGGGCACACAGACTGGCAAATGTCAGAAAAAGAGCAACTATTTTAAACCAAGAAAAAAGCCAACCTCAGTAGCGGACAGGAGGCCCTAGCTACAGTGCGGTGTTCCGTTTGCTGTTGTGGCACCCCTTACGCAGAAGCTCGGGCACTGAGGAAGTAAAACCGTAAACGCTGGGGTCATTTCACTAATACACTGGTTCAGAAATTCTGCTCCTAAGTCCTCTGGTTTTCTTCTCTTTCTTTTAACAGAGAAAATGGAAAAGCTAAGCTTTCCCAGCAGTCAATATGATTGCTGGGAAGAAAAAAAAAAAAAACAGCTGGGAGAAAAGAGCGTTGGCAGCGGCTTCAGTTAGGCCCTGAGAGCCCCGCGGAATGCCAGTGTGGCCGGCCCTGGGTGGGAAGCTGCTTCTGGAATCCTGTCCTTACAGCAATAAAATAAGCCACACCCCCAACGCCAGTACCTGCGGGGTTCAGGCATGCATTCTCAGCGGTGATTTGCCTTCTGGGGCTGGAGGATGAAAAGAGAGTGGGTAGAAAGTTTCCGTGGCTGGGGCAGAGCCCCGTGTCCCTTCAGCAGGGACCTCTACAACAGCATCCCTTCCACAAACACACGATTCACTAGACTTTCCTAGGCCTTATCTCTAGTACATGTGTCTACCCCTACCACCTTCGAAACCTTCCAAGGCTTCCCATCGCACTCAGAATAAAAACCCAGGGCCCAACTCCTTTACCACCTGCCATATCACCCCGCCCCTGCCCCTTCCTTGCAGCCCTGGGGCCCCTGGAAGAGCTTAGAGTGTTTCTACCTAAGGGCCCCATCTGGAATATTTCCAAATTATGTCACAGTTCATTCTTCACCTCCCTCACAGCTCTACTCTATGTCACCTTATCCCCTGGCTAAACCAGCATTGCCAGGCTCTCTCTACCCTTCCACTTTGCTTTATTTTTCTTCAAAGCACACAACTCTACTAAAAATTATGTTATACATTTGTTTGTTCTTTGACTAACTCTACCTCTCCACACATACTACAAGGGCTTGGTCTTTTATTATCCACCATCCCAATCCTAGTGCCTGGAACAGCTCCTGGATGATCGTACATAAATTATAAATATTTACTGACTGAGTAAATGAAGCACAGCTTCCCAGAGGAAAAACACAGTAAATCTAACCAAAAGCATTTAACAAACGTGTTCGCAGAATTTGTTGACTTAGCTAAAGGAACGCACATATTCATCCTCATAATACTGTTGTAAAAGTTAGCGTTAAATGATTATAGTAGCAATAGGTACCCTCTGGAGGCCTTCACATGTTCCGGGCACTCTGAATGGCATTTGAGTTAAATTTGTTTCTCATAAACACCTGTCTCTGGGAGAGAAGGGGACACTGAAGCCCAGTGATGCTTAACGACATGCCATTAAGAAGCAGGATTCAGGACTGTCTAGGTCAGTGGCCGGTGAGCTGGGAGCAGCTGGCACGCAGCCTGTGCCTGCAAGGAGGATCCCCAGGAACCAGTAAATCTCAGACTGGCAGAAAGGTTCCTAGCGGTTCACCTTTTCTCCACGGTCTGTGCAGACAGATAAAAGTATAATTACTTGCTTTCTCTTTTCTCTACTTAGAGAACTTCCAGAGGAGGGTTGGCTGGCTTTCTAGGGAACCCAGCAGGCTCTGGCAGTCTTTGTGATGGATTTCCAGCCCTGGCTGCACAGCGAATCACCCAGAGGATTTCAAGAATACAGATGCTCAGGCCCGACCCCTGACATCTGTTTGCACGGACATGGGGGAAGGCCCGGGTGCCTGTATATTTTTTAAGTGCAACAATTGCTTCCCATGTGCAGAGAAGTAGAGGGCAACTAGCCTCTCAGAAGAGGTGAGATGGAGCAGACGCTGGGACTGTGGTGACAGGAGTAAGTGCCTCACTTTCTAAAGACAGGCTCAGAATTACTGTTTTTTCCTTGGATTCAGGCTTTATTATGGCTCAGCACTGTTAATGAGCTGTCTTCATTTAAACATTTTGATATTTTGTTCATCACGGATTTTTCTGGCATTAATTTTCTTTTTTTTTTAAAAAAAAGCATTAAATATTATTTATGTTGATTATTGAGGTTGGGGGGCACCACCTTCAATTCTGTCCTGAAGTAAGTACCTCAGTGCCTCACGCTGGCCCAGCCACGAGAGAGAGGCACTTCTAGGGATGGGGTGGAGGTGCAGTGTGGGAGGGGACCAGACTTGCCAGAGATGGATTAAAGTTTTCCCATCTCGGGTTAGGCAGACCACGAAGCAGCGAGGGGAGCTAGAAGGGCGTCATATTCCACCACCAGAGCCTTTGGGGGGCGGTGGGGGAGATGCCCCGACCTAGGCTCTAACGCCCAGCTTCGTGTAGAAGTTACTTCTGATCCAAACCATTTCCTGAAGCTCCAGGCTCCTCCACTCAACTTCCTACTCAGCAGCCCCACTTGGGTATCTAAACACATCTTGCACTTGGTCGAAGCTGGCTGCTTTGATCAAACTCCTTCCTGGCCAAGAGCAAAACAACAGCAATCATCCTAGACTTGCCCGTGATCTCATCAGCTCTGCCCCTACGACATGCCCAGGAGCATCTTCTGTCTTCTTCACTGCCACTCTTCTGTCACCTCCTACCTGGACCCAAGGCTGCCACTTCAGCCGGCACCCACCCACCTTCTTCCTGGTTCCTCAACCAGCCAAGCTGGCTCCTGCCTCAGGGCTTTGACTTGCAGCAACCTGTGTCTGGAGTGCTCTTGCTTCTGAAAATCCCCATGGTGGCCCCATCATTTAGGTCTTTGTTGAAACAGCACCTCTTTAGAGAGGATTTCCTTGACTATTCCACTGGTCACTCATCTCATCTCTTTGCTTTCCTTATAACACTTATCACAGAATCATTTTAAAGCACTAATATTTTATTTATCTATCATTTTTCTTTGTCACTAAAATGTAGGCTTTATTGAAATAGGGCACTATGTGTGTAGGTCATGCTGTGTCCACAGCCTACAATGGGGCTGGCTTGTAGGAGGTGTCCAGTAAATATCTGTTGAATAAATAAGTTGCTGAATAAGTGAATGGCTAGGTGAACAGCTAAATGTTAATAATAGAACTTTCTTTTGGAAATTCCTAGGACCTATAGGTTAGCAGGATGATTTTTATGATTTAAATTAAAGAAGCAAGCCATATAGCTAAGAAAATTCCCAGAACTGTAATGCATGGTGTTGCTGCTTTTCATGGGAACCCTGGGCATCCTAATGGATCGGAAAGGCAGACACATACCTGTGACGTGATCTATGATAAGCACAATTATGATCCTGCACAGACATCTATAACCTGATTCTTAGAACCTGTGACTATGTTAGGTTACATGGCAAAGGGAAATTAAGGTCGCAGATGGAACCGAAATTATTAACTAGCTGACCTTCAGATGGGGAGATTATCCTGGATCATCTGAGTGGCTCCAATGTGATCACAAGGACCCTTAAATGGGAAGAGAGGGGCTGAAGGGTCAGTGAGAAAGACTCCACTGCCATGTCAACTTTGAAGGTGGAAGCGGAAGCCACAAGCCAAAGAATGTGGAAGCTGGAAAAGACAAGGAGACAGATTCTCCCCTAGAGCCTCCACAAAGGAACACGGCCCTGCTGGCACTTGATCTTAGTCTGGTGAGACCTCCAGAACTGTGAGATAATACATTCATATTGTTTTAAGCCACCAAATTGTGGTAATTTGTCACAGCAGACATAGGAAACTAACATATGATCTTTCAGCAAACGTGTATAGTGGGGTGCTCTTATTCCTCTGTCTGTAAAGAATAAACAGCTGTGAGAAACTAGGACAAGCAGCAGATTTGGCAGATCCATGGCCCTAAGACCAGGTCTGAGACATAACAGTGTCATAAATGGGGCCTTGGCCAGAACAGCCAGGGGAAGAGAGTGGCCATTTACTGCGAGCTTGCTGCTGCCCAGCACTTGGCAAGGCTTTTATACATTGCCGCTCACTGAGCACGCAGCAACTGTTCATTCATTCATTTGTTCATTTACAAATACTTTTGGAGCATCAATTATGCACCTTGCACTTTGTTAAGCACAGTGGCAAAAATGATTCTGAAGAATAGGTTAAAGAAATAACTACACTTTTAATGCAAAATTTATCAATAATATTAATAGCAACGACAGGTCCCGCTTCTTAAGAACTTACTATGTGCCAGGTCCACACTTTAATAAGACTTTAATTTTTACAGGATAGATAGCATTGGTCCATTCTACAGATTCTCAGAGAGGTTCGTTCAGTGACCTGCCAATGGCCACAGAGAGGGGAAGCAGCAGAATAGGATGCAGCTTAGGCGTTTCTCCTTCCCTAAACTTGTGCTCTTCCCATTATGTTATACTGACTCTAAAGACAGAGAGTGTTTCCATTACTTTAGTGTATCACATGCCCAAGGCTTTAACAACACTGCCTGTAGTTTTCACAATAAGTAGAAGGAACTGCTATCTCTATTTTACGGATGAGAATACAGGCTCAGAGAAATTAGGTTACTTTCCCAAATCACCCAAGTAACAAATGTCAATCCAGAGTTATCAGTCCCCTCATCCTATGTTTGGCCACACAGCAGGCTGCCTGGTGCAGATCCCTCTGCCCTAACTTACATTTTTAAAATAGATTATTATTATTATTATTATTATTATTATATCTTTTCTCTCTAACATAATGTCAGAAAGCGCATTACCTTTACTTTCTTTTTCTCACCTCTCACTTCATTTGCCTGGGTTCTGGAGTCAACACAGGGCTGGTGAAGAAAAAACTGTTTCAACTGAGTAAATAAGAAGGGCAGCAATGGCCTTTGAAAGAACACCACGGAAACAGCCAGGCCTTGCCTGGAGGGGCCACAGCAGATGCTTTTTGTGGGGGCCCTGGCAGGCCGAGGCCCTGGGGTTTCTATGGAGACACCTCTGCTGCTTCTCTCTATGGCTCACCTGCAGTGAAGCTCAGGAAACCAGTCTCACCAGAACCTTCCTAGAAGTCACGGTGAAGACCACTGTACCCTGAGGGGATTTAAGCTCTGCAGAACAGGCCCCTTCCTGAGGGCCCCTTGCTTGGGCAGGGAGTAAAACAGAGGCAACTCCCACATTTGGTCAATAGAATTTCACAGATGTCGCTTTAGAGAGATTTTCCTAAAACTAATTTTATTTTCTACAGGAATACTGCCATTATTAATGCCATGATTCTGACCAAGGGCTGTCTCAGAGAAGCCCGGGATACGACCAACTTGGGTCAACAAGTTGGAGCCTCCTCACCAGGCACTCTCCTCTTTGGGATTTGGTCCAGATACATCTGGACACCTGGACAAGTGGGCTGGGCCCAGGTTTGGAGGACATGTGACCCCCAGTGTGATGTAAGGGGAGTGGGCTGGGTGCTTGTGGGAAAGATCTCTGCTTTCAAGTAAACGTCAAGAGTGGGAAGGGGAAGAGCAAAGCCATTCGTGCTCTCAAGGTGACACAGGACTGAAAACCAGATGAACACCGCTGAGCAGAGGAATGTGATGTCTAGGGAGATATTTATAACTGCTTGTCTAGCCCTGGATTGTGAACCTTTTGTTCCCTGAGTTAATCGACTGTCTTTATTGCTAAAGCAACCATTGGTCCAGGTTTCGCTTCCTTGAAACCAAGCACATCAGTGACAGGCCAATATCCAGCTGTAAAAGCAAAGCCAGAGCTCTAGTTAGTGACCTCGTGGATATTAGAGTCTGAAGCGGCCTCCAGTTTGTCCAGCCTGATGCCCTTGTACAACATGTGAGGAACCTGGGGTCTGGGAGGTGAGATGTCCAGCACGGGGGACCTGACTGGTTAGCAGGAGACCCAGGAAGAACTACACTTCGAAGCTTTGAAGTGCCGAACGACCCTACTCCATTCTTGCAGCATAATCCATTAGCTTTGAGCTCCAGCCAACCCTTAACACACCTTGCAGGACACGAAAGCCTCTGAGGATGCGCCTGTCTGCATTGACGCCTTCCTCACTCCCTTGGTGCCCCTATACCAGCATTGGCCCTTTAGTCTGAGAGAGAAGCACTCTAATAAATTAATTCTCTCTAGGGAGGTAGGGACTTACTGAGTTACCACTTATGTTTTGAAAGATGCAGGTGCAAAGCTCAGGAGAAGAGGAATAACTCTCCTGAAGTAGAATTTCAAGACATTTGTTTAGAATCCCTTCCCAATGCTCTTAAAACCACACCGCATAAGGCCCCGCTTACTCTCGACCCATCAAAGGGCAGCTTCTTGAACTAATTCACTTTCTTCCTGGACTTAGAGAAGACAGGGCCACCTCTTGCTTTACGAGCACAGACTTGGTGGCTGTCGTAGCACTTCTGAAAGACTAAGCAACCAGCCCCTTCTTCCCACTTTGGTTACCCCAAGCAGAAACAATGCCGGATGTACCAGGCATTCTCATAAACCATCCCATTTATTCCCACAATAAAGCCTTGGAACATAAAGGGTTCATCTTTAACAACTGAGGGAACAAGGCCCAGACAGGAGAACCAACTCTCCAAAAGCCACTTGCACCGACTAAGATGATGTGGATTGAGGAGTCCTAGGCTGTCAGGGCCAGAGCTCCCATGCTGGTTCCCTGCTACAGCTTCCTGTTCCACAACATCTGACAGTGTCTGACTTCTCTCAACTGGGCCCAGTCAACGATTGCTCACAGACGGCAGTGTGACCTGAGGGAAAAAGGGAAACAAAAATGACAGACGTAGTGCTACTGATGGTCTTCTATTTGTATGAGGTACAAAATAATAATTCCACATATGACTAGAAGCTTTAAAAACTTTGGGAAGGACGAGAGCTAACACGAAAGCATAACGTACCTCATTTTCAACTTAAAATAGAATGCTTTTTGGATGGAGTATTCATTTCCTAGGGCAACCCTAAGAACTTTCCACAAGCTGGATGCCTTTAAACAACGGAAATTCAGTCCCTCGCAGAGGCTTAAAATAAGTCATTTTATTGTTATCTTTCAAGGTGCTATGGGTTGACTGAGTTCAGCTAACATGGTTCTTGTTTTATGTCTCTAATTCAATGACAGTTGTCAGTTGGGGGCTGGATTGGAATCAGCTTAAGTTCACCCACATACATGCTTGGTACTTGGGCTGGGAAGACTCGAACAGCTGGGGCTTCTTGGATGCGCTCTCGCTCTCTTTCTCTCTCTCTCTTTTCCCCTCCCTCCATCCCTCTCCTCTCATCCTCCAGTATAACAGTGAACGGTAGTAGATATGCACCAAAATATGCCGCTACGGCATAAGGATTATTTTGAACTGAAGATGACTGAGAAAAAGCAGATACATAAAAAGCTCTCTGCCTTCCTCCTCTTATTTGCCTAGAAGCAGGACTTAAATCTCTACAGATGTTTCCCCTCCCTCTCTACAAGGAAGGACAGAAGTTAATCACCAGAAACAGCTCTAGACCTCTAGCAGTCCAAAGATGATGCCAATGGAATCTAAAAAAAACTTTGCTAAACCAACTTTCAGCTATTATTTGTTTCCTCATGTATTTTCTTCCTCACAATTTGCCATCTCTAGAAGCTCAAGGTCTCCTTTCCTGGTCTTGCCACTTTTCTATAAAATGATTGTTCTTTGCTAAGATGCCATATAAGCCCAAGCTCTAACCACTTCTTTGAGTTACTCATCACTGAATTCTCCCGTGTCTATATGTGCTGCATATGTTAATAAGCTTCTGTTTGTTCTTCTCTTGGGAATCTGTCTTTTGTCAGTCTAATTTACAGGGCCCCAACCAATGAACCTAAGATGAGTAGAAGGAAAACAAAAATTCCTCCTTTCCTCCAACAGCTCTTATGATTTCCTTTATGGTAGCCTGGGGCTCCCAAGTCATATGTCCCAAGAGAGAGTGCCCGGCAGACCTTGCACTGCCTTCCTTAATCTAGTCCCAGAGTCATGTAATGTTATTTCTATCATGTTCTTTCGTTGAGACAATCACAAAGTCTCACCCAGGTACAAGGGAGAGGGACATAGGCTTCACCTCTCATGAAGGTTGGTCACATAACTTGCAGACACATTTTTTCCCCTGGCTTTATTGAAATAGACAATTAATTGTTCGTATTTACATTGTACAATTCAATGAGGTTTTTTTTTCAATTATAGTTAGCATACAATAATATATTAGTTTCAGTTGTACAGCATAGTGATTAGAGATCTATATAACTCACAGAGTGCTCTCCCCGCTAAATCTAGTACACTATTCTCCTTACATATTTATTATAACATTGTTAATTATTTTCCTTACACTACAGCTTATATCTCCAAGTCTATTTTGTAACTATCCATTTGTACTTCTTAATCCCTTTACCCTTTTTCACACTCCCTCCAACCCCCCTCCCATCTAGTAGCCCTCAAAATATTCTCTGTATCTATGAGTTTGTTTCCATTGCTGTTATTATTTGTTTTGTTCTTTACGTTCCACTTGTACATGAAATCATGTGGTATTTGTTTCTCTCTGACTTCATTCAGTGCAATACGCTCTAGGTCCATTATGGCAATATCTTTTTTCATCCTCTTCCTTTTATTCTGTGTGTCTTTTAATCTGAAGTGAGTCTCTTAATCTGAAGTGAGTCTCTTGTAGGCAGCATATGTCAAGGTCTTGTTTTCTTATCCATTCAGCCATTCAATATTTTGGTTGGAGCCCTTAATTCTTTCCCATTTGAGGTACTTGTTGATAGATATGTAGTTATTGCCATTTTTTTATTCATGTTTTTGATATATGTTTTTTCTTCTTAAAGAAGTCTCTCCAAATTTCCTGTAATACTGGCTTTATGTAGGTAAATTCCTTTAGCTTATTTTAGTCAGGGAAGCTCTTTATCTGTCCTTTGACTCCAAATGATAGCTTTTCTTGGTTGTAGATCCAGGGTTTTCATTGCTTTGAATATTTTGTGCCAAGACTTCTGTCCTGCATAGTTTCTTTTGAGAAATCAGCAGCCAGTCTTATGGGTGCTCCCTTGTAGGTAACTAGCTGCTTTTCTCTGCTGCTTTTAAGATTATCTTTGTATTTAACCGTTGGCATTTTAATTATAATGTGTTTTGGTGTGGGCCTCTTTGGGTTCCTCTTTTTAGGGACCCTCTGAGCTTCCTGGGGTTGTAAGTCTATTTCTTTCACCAGGTTAGGAAAGTTTTCCATCATGATTTCTTCAAATACATTTTCAACTTCTTGTTCTTCCTCTTCTCCTTCAGACACTGCTAGGACACAGATGTTTTTACATTTAATTTTGTTCCATAGGCTCCTAAAATTATTAGTATGGTCTTGGCTTCTTTTTTTCTTGTCTTGTGGTTGAGTGTCCTTGGCTTCCCATCCTCTACATTGGTGGTTCGATCCTCTTTTTCATCCACTCTGTTGATTCCCTCTAATATACTCTTCATCTCAGATAATGTGTTCTTCATTTTTAACTGGTTCCCTTTTATAATTTCCATTTCCATTTTTATGTTTTTTTTTATCTTTGTTAAAGTTCTCACTGAATTCATCTACACTTCCCCTAAGTTCCATGAGCATCGTTATAACCGCTGTTTTGAACTCTGCATCTGTTGGATTGCTTGACTCCATTATTCCTGGATCTCTGTTCTGTTCTCTCATATGATTTCTGCTTCTTTGTCTTCCCATTTTGGCTGCCTTTCCGTGTCTGTTTCTATGTACTAAGTAAAGCTCCTAAGTCTTATTAGTGTGGCTTTGTGTAGTAGGTGTCCAGTGGCACAGTCCTGAGAGGGGTTCAGCTGCAGGCCAAATTAAGTCCAAGCCTCTGCCCTTCCAGAGCCACCTGTTAAGATTTAGCAAGCAATCCACAGATGCTGTACTTGTAATTGCCTCAAGAAGCCACGCCAGAAACCGAGGTCAGCTGCCACCAATGTGACTCTTGGAGCTGCTCAGCAGGGGGCACTGGACTCCCTGAGGACACAACTGGATGTGGCTTGAGTAGGGCCACAAGCTGGGGGAGGCGGAGTTTCAGGGAATCTTCTGGGCAGAACTGCCTCTGTTATCCAATTTGATGATATCTCAGCTATTGCAGAGCTAAGTCCGCACACTGGAAATGGGGAGGGCTCAACAGAGGAACAATGAATATCACCGGCACTTCTGCCCAGGAGCAAGCCTTGCGTCCAGCCCTCACTCCAACAACTCAGTGTCCCCCTGTAAGTCCTTGGTGCCTGAGCAGCCCACGTGGTGCTGGTGCTCCAAGTGAGTGCGTCCGTCACCGTGAAACTCCACCCACAGACACAGGCCCTTTAGGAGGCACTGCAGCTGCTGCAGCCTCTGTCCCACTCAGCCCCTCAGGACTGGGCAGCCTTGCGTCTTTGCCCTCCTACTTCCCACCGTGGCAGGTTGATTTCTTATTTCTCTCCTTAGTTGTAGGGCTTCTGTTCCTCTAGACACACCCCCCACCCCCACCAGGTGACTCTGCTTGCTATTTGTTTCATGTTTCCATCACAACTTTGATGTGGTTGCAAGAGAGGATGAACAAAGCCTCTATCATCTACACCATTTTGCCCAGGTTCCCACACACACATTTTTCAACAACTACAATACTATTCTCTCTGCTTTTGTGTATGTTTAAATGTTTCTATCACAACACACACACACTTAGATTTATAAAATGCTATTTCAGAAGTCCCTTTACTTCCCTAAATTAATTTGAAATTAAAATAATGTAAAAGTTTTACATGTCATTTGGAGGTTTGAAAATGAAAAAAAAAAGAATTAACTAGAAAAGAATCTCTGTTGTCATATATCATGCAGAAAATAAACATTAATATTAAAAATCTGGGGAAACCCAAATACTGTTTGACAATACCATATAGACTATAATTTTAGTTCTCTTTCATACCTTCTCTTTGGTCTGGGGTCTGTAAATATTTGCCAACATATTTATATTTATATAAATTGCCATAGAAAAAAGAATAATTATTTTGCTCTTTTTTTAGCAAGGCAGCGGGAGAGGGAGGCAGCCCAGGAAAGCGGGAAGTGTGGTGGCAGGGGGCACAGGGAGACTGCCATGAAGGAGCTGTGCCACCCGGGGAACCTCTTGGTGCCTCTCTGGAGGGGACGGCAGTGGAAAGAGCATGGGCGATGGTTATTGGCGAGCCCACCAGATATCCCTCTGCTGGTCTCCAGCCACACAGTAGGGTTGCCTTCTCTGCTCCGTTGAGGTTGGGTGTGACAAGTGACTTTGTTGGCAGAGAACTGTGTGCAACTCAAGGCCGATTGTAAGGGCAGTGTGAGTCACTCTCCCCCTCCCTCTTCCCCTCAGCAGTGGAGCCTCTCTCAGTCTGGGCACTCATCCCCGCATGGTGGTGATAAAGAGAATAGCCCTGGCCGATCCATGGCGAACATGGCGCATGAACAGTAAGTACCCTTTGCTGCTCTATTGGGCCATTACCAAAGCATAAACCTTGCCCTCCCAACTGATAACGCAGGCATGGACTTAGATTTGGGCAAATCTCTGCCACCAACTGGGGGGCTGGGCAAGTCACATATATCACACACATCAGTTTCCAACAAGCTACAGAAAATATTCGTGAAGCTGGAATGCAGGCCAGACGGGAAACTGCCAGTGCAATGCCAGGCACATAGCAGGTGCTCGGTAAGAGCTCATTCTCTGATCTGCTGGTTCCCTTAATGCCTTGGTTTCCTCATCATTAAAATGAGGTCATGCGGGTGGGGGGCATGGTTTCCAAGAGCCCCTTCTGCTCTCATTCTATGAAGGACATAAAGACTCACAGTCACATAGTCGACTCTGACACGAGCTCCTGCATTCGTCTTGACAGTAATGAATTGTTTGCAGGAAGACACGGAGTGCCCGACGGCGCCTTCTTCCTTCTCGAAAGAGAGGCGAGATTATTTCTCTGCCTGGGAATCATTTATTATATTCATAAAACACTTGGCAGTTTCTTGCAAATAAATAAGTGCTCAGAGTTGTTGGATGTTCCCCTGAGGCTTCATGGATGTGCATCCAGGTGAGTGGCAGACCTCGAGTAAAGCCACATACGTTTGTTCTTTCGGCTTTTGATTAGCCATTGCGAACACTGGCTGCTCCTTTTCCACTTGCTTATGTGATTAGATCTGCTTGGCTGACTGCATTTCAAGGCTTCTTTCTCGGTAAAACTGTTTTGCTCTTTAATAAGCCTAAGGGTACAGCAGGGGTGCCGTAGGAAGCCAGGTCAAACTTGACCCTCCTTTCTCCCTTCAACCTCTTCGTAGCATCTTCCTCTCCATCAAGTGCTCTTCTGCAGCAGCACAAATATCTTCAGACTCTTCCCACAGCCCACTTTCCTTCCCACCCCATCCCTTTAAACTATTCTGTGCTGGGCTCTGCATTCAGAGCTGAGATTCAGCATGGGGTCTGCCCTCATAAAGTCTAATGGGAAGCAGAATTTTAATGGAAAAATCCGCTCACTAATTGAAAATGGCAAGGCTTGTAAGAGCTGTGAAAGCAATATCTGTGGTGCAGAGACCACGGCTGCGTGGGGACAGTGGGGACAGGAGAGGCCTCGCTCTCCACACACGCATGTTCTCCAAGTGTGTGCTTACACTATCCAGCTTCTCCTCTGGAGTCTTACGCACTCCTGCCTTGTTTGCAAGAATCCCCAAATCTTCACCTCTAATTCCTGATCAGGGCTTCCGGCTTCTATTTCCAGATGCCAGTGACACAACTTACTATTATCCCTTGTAATAATAAAATCAAACATATATCAAGCATTTACTGTGTGCATGTTTTACATGTATTTATTATCCCTATTTTATTCTTGAGAACACCGAAGTGCAGAGGACTTGTTGGTCAGCCACCTGGGACAGCGTAGATCTCAGAACAAGGTGGAGGAGCCTGTGCGCCAACCATGGAGCTGCCATGCTAGTTCTGAACCACTTCACTAAGTTTTACATGATGCGGGAGGCTTCGTAAGGAAGAAATGGGTACATCTGGGTGTTTTTATGCTAGGTTTGATCAAGAGCGGAAGGTTGTGGAAAGATATGAGGAAGAGTATGAGCTAAGGATAATAAACTGGGGAAACTTAGCAGGCCTTGCATTCAGATTCCTCTGTGTCTCTTTATCTTCCCAGGTAAGAACACTCCTTTCTCCGGTGTAGAGAGAGCACCTTTCACCTGCTTAAGGAGAAGATCAGATGTCTTTCTTGTACATGACATTCTTCAGTTTTTTTTCTTCTTGGAATAGTCAATATGTTAAAGTGCCACCTTGGGAGGTAGTATGTCCTGAACCTCATTAGTGTGTACGTATTTTGTTCTGATCTTTGTTTAAATCACCAAATCTGTATCCTAATAATACATTGCCCTTTCCCCTCTCTACATCTAGATCCCTCCCTCTGTTTAATGACACCGTACCCCAAGCTGCTTAAACCGGAGACTTGGGCCACTGGCCGACACCCTCACCCTCTACCTCCACTTCTACCTCCACTTCTACCTCCACTTCTAAAGATTTCTCAGACACATCCCTCCTTTCTGCCTTTACTGCCTCAGCCTTAGCACAGCCTCCTTTCCAGCCAGATTGTTGTCATCCCCCTGGTGTTCAGGTCCTTTTCACCCTCCCCAAGCTCCAGATTATTCCACCCAGTACCCCAGGCCCTCAGTGAACAAACCCAGAATGCAGGACAAATCACCTGTTATTTTCAACAAGTGCCAGGGGGAAAGTGGAGAGAGAGCAACTGTTACCGATTTAACAAGACTTAAAACTTATCTACAAATTGCAACTGTTGATCTTGTTTGTATCTAACACACACACTGTTAAAAAACATCTCGGAGCCAACTGGGGAAAATTGAAAACTAGCTGAATGTTAGATGATGTTTGGAGTTATTGTTATCTTTTAAGTGGTAATAATAATATTATAGTATGTTTAAGAAGAGTCTTTTTCTCTTAGAGATATATGCTGAAGTATCAACTAAAATGACAGGATGTCTGGGGTTGGTTTAAAGTAACCCAAACGGTGAAGGAGGGAGCAGTGGAAAAATATAACTCAAACAAGACTGGCTCTATATTGATAACTCTTGAACCTAGATAATGGGTCTGAGGAGATTTGTTATACTATTTTATTTTTGTATATGTTTTAACATTTCCACAGGAAATGTTTTTTAAACAACTAAAAAAAGGGGGGGGCAATAAATCCTGGATGAGCCCTACTGCTTTCACAGTCAAGTACTGGGGGCGCCCTTCAAGTGAGGCCCTGCAGGCTACAATGCCTCAGCCCTGGCTTCCCCCATCTAAACTCCTGTCACTCCCCAAACTCATATGGGCCTCCAGCCTTGCCAAGGTCATTGTTCCTCCAGGCCATGCCCTGTCACAGCCCCAAGCTTTGCAAACATTCTTATACCTGCTCGAAATATTCCTTCTTTGCCTGCTATCTCTCAGCTCACGCAATAACTCTGTTGGGCTCTGTGTGTTGTTTTTAAACACAACATTATAAACAGAGCCACTTTAAAATGGAGCCAGAACTGCCAGGACAAAGAAACTGTCTTGCACATATGCCTCAAACTTTTAGAATGTTGAAAGAGGGCAAAATAACCATTGGACTGGGCCTAGGGCAACACTGTGTCCCTAAGACTGTTTGCAAAGATAACAAGGAAGCAGTTATTATGACTACTAAACTGATGACCAGTGGACTGATGGCTACTGGACTAAAAATTTAAAACATTGTTTAGAATTAACACCGCTCTGCTATTTTATCTGCAGCAATAGAAAATAAAGGTCTTCCTTCTATTGATGTAATTGTTCTCCTTCTCTTTCTCATAAATACCCTTTGTCTCTTAATCAGGCTTCTGCCTGAATCAGTGCTTCCCAAATAGCTATTCTTATTGATCTCAATAAACACTTGTTGCCTCTCACTTCAAAAGGCCTTTTATTTTTTAGGCTAGCACTTTCTATGACCACCCCCACCCTATCACCCCACAAGTGTCTAGGGCTCTAGCCTCACCTCCCAGAGTACCAACACATCTCAGTCACAGCTCCCTATGAACAGTTCTGAGTCCATTTGCCACCTTCTGTCTTTCCCTCTAGAGCGTGAGCTCCCTGCAGATGGGAATTCTGACCTCCGAATACTGTTCCCACATGGCTAGCACTGCCTTGGTTCACAGCAAGTATCAAGACATGAACAGAATGAGTTCAGGAGAAAAGGACTAAGCTGAGAAAGCAGTCACTTCAACATGGATAAGGTGCAAGCAAGAGTGCAGTATCACTCATTCTGAAGAAACACGTAGGACAACAGGATGAAGGAGGGCTTCCTGGCACCACGCAGACCACCTCCAGCAATCACAAAGTTGGGGGACACAAAGACAACAGGTCCAAAATGGAGTCACTTATGCTAAGCCCACATCACCAAACTGGGATTAGTTTCTGCCTCTCCCAAAATAGAATCTTAAACTAGTCAATTAGGAATCATCTGAACAGCACCAGTGAGGTCTTCTGCCTAATGGGTCCCTGCCATCCCGTAAAGAAACGTGACCTTGCCACAACCAATCCACTTTGTGCTTGTCTCGCTCCCTTCTGCTCATAAAAGCCTTCCATTCTGTATGGCTCCTCAGACCTCCTTCCCATCTGCTAGCCGGAATGCTGCCTGGTTCATGAATCCTGAATAAAGTCAGTATGATCTTTATTATTTATTCAGTTGAATTCTATATTTTTAATATTGGAGACACTAATTTGGGATGCCAAGTGTCTTTAAAAATGAGAAAGCCCATGAAAATGTCTCTGCTGAAAATTTGTTTTTCCAAAACGAAGCCCGGGCAGCACAGGGCCTGGTGGTGACAGGTGGGTGGGCTGTCTGCCCTCTTAACATGAGCTGTCTGCACAGCGTCAGCGCCTCTATTCTGTTCTGTCAGCAGAAGAAAACTTCCAAGCAGCAAGGATGGGAGCCTTCTGCCCTCTGGAAGTCTGAACTATAAATATCTGTGGAGACAGATTTCTCCACAGGGAACAAAAAGGGAGAAATTTGTGATAAAAAATAAGAAAGTGCTTCATATCTCTTCAGTGAACAGGGTTCCGATTATCCTCACTCACCTTTGGGCTCCACAGTGCAGTCTGTTTACAATTTCTTATAAATCCTTTAACTCTGCAAAGTTCTTCCCAAATAAGTTGCTATTTCCCTTTGCTCTTTTGTGGGGGTGGAAGCCACTCCGTTCACTTCCAGCCTCAATAAAATGAAAGAAAGAAAGAAAAAACACAAGCTACCAAACATTCCAGGTCCTGCCAGTTGCTTGTCTGATTTGAGACTTGAGAAAGAGGAAATCATATTGAAGAAGAAGAGGGGTAAAAAACGTTATTTACTAGATGCGGGTCAGTGGCCAGTTGCGGCTGTTGAGGGCTCTCTTGGTGGCAAGCTGAGCACCGAGATGCAGCCCTGAATGAAGTGCAGAGCCCACCTGTGGTGCTTACAGTAATGTGGAGAACTCAGACTTTGACCAATGTGGGTACGACAGTTCACCCAAGCCAACCCAGATGTCTGGGGTCAATTCGGAAATAAGGCATGAATGAAAAAGCAACTTGCAAATCAGGCCAAGCTTCTAGGGCCAAGCCCAGCGTTGAATCCTTCATCACCATTGGCTCCTCTCTCAAGGCTCACACAAATGTTTGACAAAGGAATAAGTAGATAAAGGAGATAATGTCTTCTAAAAAACTCATTTTTCTGTCCACAGAGCTTCGGTCATCTGGTCTGCCACTAGTCTATTATTAAATTAGTAATCACCTATGAATAACTCCACCTGTAAATACTATATCCACAAAAAGTTCCACCTACAGGGAGAGGGAGGGAGAGGTAAGAGTTATTTGTTGACTATACGCTACACGCATTAGAGTGCTATTTCATTTATGCTCACAGCAGCTCTGTCAGGCATTTGGTCATTATACCCTTCCTCTTTTGCAGATGAGCAGGCAGAGGTTAAGACTGGTTACATAACTTGTGCGAGATCATAGAGAGAAGGGGAGGGGCAGATTCAGGCCCTGCTCTTTCTAGAATTGCCGTGACTTTTCAAACTTGCTCTAACAGGGCAAGAAAGACATTAACTTTACTGAGATGTTCCATAGCTAAAATCAAAAAACAATTGATAATCACAGTCTTTTCTCAATTTGCATGAACAGTTAATGGACAGAATTTTTCTAATCTCATATTTTTCTCCTATTACTCTTCCTTAGCTTTGGTGCCTGATGCCCTTTATTTGATGTGACACCAGCTGTCCTAAAAGGAATGAAAAACAGGAAAAGATCATCAACAATTCTCCATGCTTCAGTCAGTAGATTTTCTTTTATTATGGAAGGAATGCTTCCAATTTTGATTTTATATTGATTTTATGTTTCAAGAGCTTTGGGGCTCATGGGAGAGTTACACACACAAAGTTCATTGAACAAGTGTTTGGACTGGATGTCCTGAGGAACCACAGGATGAAACTCAGCTCCAAATTAGCAAGAACATGCCAGGGCAATGAAATGAATTTCCTGTCCAGAAGTAGGCGGTCATGTTCTCTCCTCACCTTCAGCAAGCCACTTGTCCATACCGGTTTCTATTAGAAACAGAAGGCCTTTGGTCACTCGATAAATCACCAATTTTCCACAGAAGACATGTCCCTTTCATTAAAGAAGGAGGGAAATTAGGCCGCTGCCTTAGCACTATAGAACAGTATTGTTATGGTGCAAACAATTATATAAAAGCCAGGTGTCACTGAGAAGCATCCTCCCAGGATGAGAGGGAAAGAAAAAAATAAAGAGCTTTTGAAAACTGTCAGGTCTGAGGCTTTGCAGCCCTGTGGAGAGGCCATTTTTTCTCTTTCCTAGAGCCATTCATTCAGTGAACCCTTTATTTACTTATCCAACGTTTTTTCAGTCCCCACACTGTGCTGTGAAGTACAATGCAAAGCTCCAGGATGACAGAAACTTCCTGCCATTAGGCAGTTCACAGCCTGGAGGGAGAATTATTACAACACTGAGTCCCACAGGCTCTGTTAGTGGATCAAGGGTGCTAGGAGGGGGCCACAGAGGAGTGTGGTTCTCGTGGAGAAAAGCTGTTGTACCTCCACATTGTAATGATGCCCCAAAGATTTGGCACGAGCAACAAAAGAAAAAACGGATAGATTGGTCTTCATCAAAATCAAAACTTTTTATGCGCCAAAGAACACTACTGACAGAGTGAAAAGACCAATGGGAAATATTTGCAAAGCAAGTATTTAACAAGGAATTAATATCCAGAATGTACGAAGAACTCCTACAACTCAACCACAACAAACAACTGATTCAAAAATGGGCAAAGAACTTGAATAGACATTTCTGTAAAAAAAGATATACAAATGGCCACCTAAGCATATGAAAAGATGCTCAGCATCACTAATGATTAGGAAAATGCCTAATGAGGATGGCTACTATAAGGAAAAATAGCAAGTTTGGGGAAGGATATGGAGAAAGTGAAGTGTTTACGCCTTGCTGGTGGGATGCACAACGGTGGAGCCACAGTAGAACGCAGCACGGAGGCTCCTCAAAAGTTAAAATAAGATTACAATACAATCTAGCAATTCCATTTGTGGGCATACACTCAAAAACAACTGAAAGCAGAAACTCAAATAGACACACACACACACACACACACACACACACACACACGTGCGCGCGCGCACACACATTCCCATGTTCATAGCAGCATCATTCACAATAACCCAAAAGTGGAAGCAATCCAAGTGCCCATCAACAGGAGAATGGATAAACAAAACGTAGCCTGCACATTAATGGAGTATTATTCAGCCTTGAAAAAGAAGGAAATTCTGACAGATGCTACAACATGAATAAATTTAAGGATATTATAAGTGAAATAAGCTAGTCACAAAAGACAAATACTATATTGATTCTACTTATATTATGTCCTTAGAACAGTCAAATTCATCGAAACAAAGTCGAATGGTGGCTACCAAAGGCTGGGGGATGGGGAGTTAGTGTTTAGTGGGTACAGGGTATCAGGCTGAGAAGACGAAAAAGTTATGGAGCTGGACACCGGTGACAGTGTACAGCAATGTGAATATATTTAAGGCCACTGAACTGTAGGCCTAAAAATGGTTAGACTGGTAAATTTTATGTTGTTTTACCATAATTTAAAAAAGAAAAAAAGAATCTCCAAGCCAGAGATAGTGTTCCTCTGAATTATTTTACCCTTTCTCACAATGAAGAGCATGGTATCCTTTTCTCATTCAAATAAACAAAGGCACACGCATTCTGTGTGAGAAGGGGTGTTCGTTTATTTTCATCCATTCAAGAACCCTTTCAATATTTACTGAGCATCTCCTGTGGGCTGGGTGCTTTCTAGGCAGTGGGGTTATAGCAGAGAACCAAAATGAGCAGAGAGCAAAAATGGGCAGAAATCCTTGCATTTCTGTGGATCTGTCTAAAATCTAAGATTGTACCAGTGAGGGGCCCAGCAGGAAAGAGATGGCACACTCAAATTTGGGTAATTTGAAGGGGTTCAATGAAGGGACTCTACAAAGATATAGGCAGATGTAGGTAAACCACATGGGGGTAGTTCTGAAGCCCAAGCAATAATGGTCACGTTACCAGCGACAAGCTGAAGGGCCGAGGGCAGGGAGCAGATACTGGGACTCAAGAAAAGAAAATGGCAAGAAAGGTTGTCAAGAGAGAAACAGTGTATTTGGTGGAGGGTCACAGTAACCCAAGGCTACCACAGTCAACGAGTAAATACCTAACCTCACTCTCCTCCTTACTTTGATCTCAATAGTTCCTTAATAGCCCAACCCAAGCAGATGACAGAGTGCAAAAGAGCCCTTTGCTGCAGAGTACAAACCACTCAGCAGGGTAGAATATGGAAGGAAGTACCTAGAAGGGCAGACAAACGATTTTCCACACCGTGAAGAAAACTGGGTTGGGGACCATGCTGGGCCTCAGCTCCAGGAAGCTGACTCAAGGCCAGGCAGTCCCCTAGGAAGCAGACAATGCCAGTCCATGGGGAATCTGGGAATTCTCCTATCTTCAAGCCATTCCAGGGAATCAGGCTCTGCTATTCCCTGTATGAGATTTGATGAAGGCAATTTTTGTATAATCTGAGCAGACAGGGTTAGGTCCTTTGAAGTATCCTGAACCACAAAGTTTGGCCTAATCCAAAACCTAAACCACATCAAGATTGGATTATTCAGCGACAGTGGCTTCCTATCCCCATCCACCTTGGGTGGGACACTCTTCTCCACCCAACATGCTCTGAAAATTGTGCCCTGGGTAGCTGTAGCCCTCACCCAAATGAACACAGGTAGGGCAGATCCAAACCCGAACCAACCTAATTCAGAATCCTGACTTTACCATGTTCTGCTACGGAAACAAGACTGAGAAATTAAGTGGCTTATCTAAGGTAACATATCTAACTAGTTAACTGAAGAGCTGGCTATAGAATCCCGTTGTTTCAAAGTGCAATCCAATATTTTGAAAACCCTTGCTTTCTCCAGTGTAATAAAAGGGCTCCAGGAAGCTTCGCCTCTGCTAATATCAGTTCTGCCCATGGACAACCCAGAGCCGGCAATCCTGCCAGCAACTCTTCCTCTTCTTCCTTCCTCGTAACTATCCTTATTTTCTCCTTTTTGTCCCACTCTCTCTCTCTCTTAGCAGCTCCACAAGGACCTGCAGCTTTATTTAGCCTCATCTCATCACTAACCCCTGACAATTGCTAAATTGTTCTCCATTTTTATAATTTTATTGAAAATATTATTCAACTGGAATCATTCAGTGTATGATCTGCTGAGATGGAGTTTTTTATGCTTTTGGTGTACAAGTCACTCAGAACGACACCCTGGGAATCAATCCAACTTGTTTCCTGTATCATTAGTTCATTTCTTTTTATTGTTAAGTAGTATTTCATGGTGTGAATGCATCACAATATTTAACCATTCACTTATCCCAGTCTTTGACTTACAAAAAAAGCAGCTATGAACAATAGTGTGCAGGATTTGTGTGCGCATGTTCTCATCACTCTAAGTACCAACCACTGTGGGTGCTGAGATGTAGAGTAAGCATATGTTTACATTTTTGTTTTTCTCTCAGTTTTATAGCTATATAATTGATGTACAGCACTGTATAAGCTTAAGGTGTACAGTGTGACGACTTGATTTACATATGTTGTGGAATGACTACCACATTAAGCTAATATCCATCACCTCACGTAGACACAAAACAAAACAAAACAAAAAAAAAAGCAAAACAAAAATGTAAATTTTTCTCTTGTGATGATAACTTTCAGGATTTACTGTCTTAGCAACTCTCAAATATACCATACAGCAGTGTTAACTAGTCATCATATTATACTTCTTTATGTATAACTAGAAGTCTATAGCTTTTGACCATCTTCATCCAATTCCCCGACCTCTGATAACTACAAATATGATCTCTTTTTCTATGAGGTTTTTGTGTGTTTTTAGATTCTACTTATAAGTGAGATCACACAGTATTTGTCTTTTTCTATCTGACTTATTTCACTTATGTTTAGTTTTTAAGAAACTGCAAAACTTTTTTCCAGAGTGGCTATAACATCTTACATTCCATCAATGTATGAGAGATACAGTTGCTCTGCCTCTCTCCAGTATTTGGTATTATCGGTATATTTTATATTATTTTGCTGGGTGTGTGGTGATAGCTCATCCAAGTCTGAATTTGCATTTCCCCAATGGTTGGTGATGCTGAATATTTTTTCATGCATTTGTGTGCCATGAATATATCCTCTTTAGTGAAATGTCTCTTCATGTTAGTCCATTTTCTAATTAGATTATTTGTTTTTATACTGCTGACTTTTGAAAGATTTTACTCTAGGTAAGAGTCCTTTGTCAGGTATAGGCTGCAAATATTTTCTTTTAGCCTATAGCTTGTCTTTTCATCTTTTTAAATGAAGTCTTTTGCAGAGAAAACAGTTTAATTTTTGATAAAGTCCAATTTATTGAATTTCTTTAATGAATTGTGCTTTTGGTGTCATGACTAAAAACTCTATTAAACCTTATCTTTTCTTTTAAGTTTTATAGGTTTATGTTGAAATTCATGTTCCACTTTGCGTTAATTTCTGATAACTTGTAAGATTTACGTCAAGGTTATTTTTTTTCTTTTTGCCTGTGAATGTCGAACTGTGCTAGCACCATTTGTTGAAAAGATCATTTTTCCATTAAATTATTTTTGAATCTTTTTCAAAAATCAGTGCTATACTAGTGGGGATCTCCGTCTGGGTATTCTATTCTGTCCCGTTGGTCTATGTGTTCATCTTTCCGTCAATACCATACAAGCTTGAATTGCCAGATACATAATGTCTCGAAATTGGTAGACTGACTCCTCCCATTTTCTTCTTTTTTTTCAGTTGTTTAATTATTTTAGTTCCTTTGCCTGTCCATATAAATTTTAGAATAATCTTATCTATATCCACAAAAGAACTTCCTGAAATTTTGATAGAAATTGTATTAAACGTGCATATCAGTTTAGAAAAAATTAACATCTGTACTAAGTTGAGTATTACAAACCATGAACACAGTATGTTTTTTCCATTTATTTATATTTTCTTTGATTTCTTTCATCAGCATTTTGCTGTTTTTTGCATATAAATATTATACATGGTTTTTAATGTTTTATCTCTTTTTATGAGTGATTGTAAATGGTATTGTATTTTTAAGTTTAGCTTCCAAGTGTTCATTGCTGGTATTTAGAGATACAAGTGATTTTTATTTGTTATTGGTTCTATGAGAGTTTTTAGAGATTCTTTGGGATTTTCTATATAGCCATTGATCTAATCTATAAATGAGGACAATTTTATTTATTCTGTTATAATCTGTGTGCCTTCTTTTTCTTTTTTGCTGTATTACATTTGCTAGAACTCTTAGTACTGAGGTAAATAGGTGTGATGAGAGCAGACATTCTTGTCCCTAATCTTTCAGGAGAAAGCATTCAGTTCTTCACCATTAAGTTCGAGGTCAGCTGTAGAATTTTTGGAGATGTCTTTTTCAAGTTGGGAAAGTTCCCCCTCTATCCCTTTTTTCTAAGAGTTTTATTGTAAATGGGTATTAGATTTTGTCAAGTACTTTTTCTGCAGCAATTGATACGATTATCCAATTTTTCTTCTTTAGCCTGTTAATATGGTGAATTATATTATTTGGTTTTCATATTTTGACCTAGCCTTTCTTACCTGGAATAAACCCCACTTAGTTATAATATACAATTATTCTTATATTGCTGAATTATATTTGCTAATAATTTATAAAAGAATTTTGCACCCATATTCATAGGGTTTAGCTTTTCTTTTTTGTACTGTTGTTTTCTGATTTGAATATCAGGGTAATAATGACTTCATTTAAAAAATTGCAAAGTGTTCCCTCTTCTATTTTCAGAAAGACACTGAGTAGAACTGGTGTTAATTCTTTCAATTTTGGTAGAAGTCTCCAGTGAAATCATCACAGCCTAGAGATTTCTTTTTCAAGAAATATTAAATTAGAAATTCAATTTCTTAATAGTTACAGGGCTATTCAAAGTATTATTTCATATTAAGTAGTTGTGGTAGTTTGTGTTTTTTAAGAAATTGGTGCATTTCATCTGTTATATATATGTGGCTTTATATTTATGCATTCTGCTCATTGATGCATAACATTTAAAATTGTTATACATCTTGTTTTATTAATATTTTTATCATGATGTAATGTCTCTCTCTGTCCCTGGTAATTTTTTTGCTCTGACTCCGCTTTACCCAAACTAATAGAATGACTTCTGCTTTTAAAAATTAATGTTAGCACGCTATAACTTTTATCATCATGTTACTTTCAACCTACCTATACTGTTATATTTGAAGTGAATTTCTTGTACACAGCAGAACAGAATCATGTTTTTTACTCCACTCTGTTAATCTGTTTTTTCCTTGGTATATTTAGATCATTTACAGTTAATGAATTATTATTGATATGTTAAGGCTTAAGTCTGCCATTTTGTGCTTTTGTTTTGTTGCTCACTCTGTTGTTGTCTTTCTGTTCCTCCTTTTTTCTTCCTGTAGGTTACTAGAATATTTCTTGAATTCCATTTTGATTTGTTCATAGTGTTTTTCTATATCAATTTACATAAATCTACCTGTCTATCTATTGTCTATATCTATGCATATATTTAGTGGTTGTTGTAGATATTACATTATTTATACATAACATCAGTCTACCAGTTTAAGTGAAGTGTACAAACTTAACACTCTTTACGTCTCTTACCCTCCCCATTTATAATGTAATTGTCTTAAGTTTTTTTCCTTATGCTCAGCAAACCATATTAGATCATGTTATAATTTATGTTTTTACTATCATCCATAATGTAGAAAATTCAGAGAAAAGGGTAAGCTTAGTGTATTTACTCACATTTTTGCTTACTATTTTCTTTTTTCATGTTCCCTGATTTCTTCTTTATCATTTCCTTTTGTTTAGAGAACTTCCTTTAGCCATTATTTAGGGTAGTTCTATATTCTATTTTTAGGGTATGTCCACAAAGTCTCTGAGTTTTCCTTCATCTGATAACATCTTGATTTCCCCTTTATTGCAGAGATATTTTCACTAGATAGAGAATTCTAGGTTGTTAGTGCTTTTCTTTCAAGATTAAAAAATATATATATTGTGCCACTGCCTTCTGGTTCCATGATTTCTGATGAGAAATCTACTATCATTCAGGTTGTTTCCTCTATAGGTAAAGCTTCATCTTCCTCTGGCTTCATTAAAAATTTTTTCTTTGCATTTAGTTTTCAGAAGTTTAACTATGATGTCTTGGTATTTATTTCTTTGGGATTTTTCTCAGCTTCTTGAATCTGTAGGTTTATATCTTTTGTCAAAGGTGGGTAATTTTTCAACCATTATTTCTTTGGAAACTTCTTGAGCCCTGCCCTTTCTCTCCTCTTCTACTGGAGTCCAAATACAATGAATGGTAGATCTTTTTTTATAGTTCCTCAAGCCCCTAAGCCTATTTCCTTTCTTTCTTTTTCTTTCTTTTTCTCTTCCTTCCTTCCTTCCTTCCTTCCTTCCTTTCTTTCTTTCCTTCCTTCCTTCCTTCCTTCCTTCCTTCCTTCCTTCCTTCCTTCCTTCCTTCCTTTCTTTCTTTCTTTCTTTCTTTCTTTTTCTCTTTCTTTCTTTCTTTTTCTCTTTCTTTCTTTTTCTTTCTTCTTTCTTTCTTTCTTTCTTTCTCTTCTTTCTTTCTTCTTTCTTCCTTCCTTCCTTTCCTTCCTTCCTTCCTTCCTTCCTTCCTTCTTCTTTCTTTCTTTCTTTTCTTTCTTTTTTCTCTTTCTTTCTTTCTTTCTTTTTCTCTTCTTTCTTTCTTTTTCTTTCTTTCTTCTTTCTTCTTTTTTCTTTTTCTTTCTTTTCTTTCTTTCTTTCTTTTTTTCTTTCTTTCTCTTTCTCTCTCTCTCTTTTTTTGTCTCTCTCTCTTGCCCTTTTGCCCTTCCTTCCTTCCTTCCTTCCTTTCTTTTCTTTCTTCATTTTCTCTTTCCTTTTTTCTGTCTATATCCTCTGTTATTCATATGGAAGAAATTTATATTTCTCTATCTTCAAGTTCACTGATTTTTTCTCTCTCTCTCCTACATTCTGCTGTTGAGCTCATCCACAGAGATTTTTTTTTATTTATTATGGCTTTAGTTCTAAAATTTCCATTTCATTTCTCTTTACATCTACTATTTCTCTTCACTTCATGATTTTCTATTTTTTTCATTCATTTCATATGTGTTCATATATTTCATGGGGCATTTTTATAATTGGTTTAAAATGGCTTGTCAGATAATTCTAACATATGTGTATCTTCTTCATGTTGCATGTTTGATTTTTTTTATTCAAGTTGAGAGTTTCATGATTTTTGCATGATAAGTAATTTTTGACCAAAACCTAGACAAATACATTGGAGTATTATGTTATGAGACTCTGGAATACAAGAGGTAAAATAAAATCCTAAGATTCACTGCCATGACAGTCTTCAAGTCCCAAGGTCCCTAGTAGATTTATCTTCTCTATTTTTCAGTCTTCTTATGTTTAATCTATACATAATGTCCAGGGATTTACCTCTACTTAGCAGCAAGGATAAGGGCAATTCTTTTATTCTTTCTACAGAAGCAGAAACCCATATTTCTTTTCATTGAACAATCTTTCTTCTTGTCCAGGAGTATATCTGGCTCTTTCATTCCAACCTTAGGACAATATTTGAAGATTCCACATTTTAACAATCGTGGCATTGAAAGTATGCTCCTTTCATGGTCCATGCCTTTGCCCTGTTCAAAAACTCATTATCTCTTGCATTAATTATTTAAATGGCATCCTAATTAGTCTTTGACAGCCTATCTTTTTTTTCAGCTCTTCTACAAATTGTCACCAGTTTTTGTTGTTTTGTTGTTGTTGTTGTTGTTGTTGTTGTTTTTAAGCATAAATCTTTTTCTCCATAGCATTTGAGAGCTCATCACTGGCTATTAGTCAAACTCAAAATCTTTAGCTTGAGGTTCAAAGTCATTAATAAAATGGCTCAACTTCCCATTGACAGTCTTATCTTCCCCCACTCTCACACACAGTCTGATGCTGCAGTTAAAATGCACCGTTTTGGGATCCCAGACACCCAGTGTGCAGTTTGATTCCAGGCACTCACTCATGTTTTTCCTCTGCTTGGGCTTCCCTTCCTTGTCCATTTTCTTAAGGAAGATTTCCAAGTCAGCACTGATGCCTTTTCCCTACTGATAACTATAGACTTTTGCTCACGTCTCTCTTTACACCTATTTTCAATCCATTTAATAATTATAAGACAGAATCTATGGTCCTTGCAGGGTCGCTCCTCTTCAAAATCAAGCTTTCTCGGCTCAATAGTCCAGGAAGGAGAGCAGACCCATCAGTGGCTGGCGAGACTGGAGGTGGCTTCATCAGGAAGCAGGCAGTATGGCAATGATGCATTAGTTTACTACTGGAAAACAGGACAGTTTCAGAAGGTTCTATTTGGCCCTGGGCTTCCCTGAAGGCCAAGGAAAAAAAACTTTAGACTACATCTTACATATTTGTCTTGAAACTGATTTTAGAGACTCTTTAGAGCAAAGCTCCCTTGTCCTTCATTAGATCTACCTGCCATGTCTGTAATATGGATAGTTTATACTTTGAGGTACAGGTGCTTTCTCTGTAAGGGGGATGGTGGCTGCATGATAAATGGGAGAATAGAGAAACTGTTCAGGTTTAAATCTTAGCTCTGCTGCTTATAGCTATGTAAACCCTGGACAAATTATTTAACTTGTTTGTACCTCAGATTCCTCATCTGTAAAATAGGAATAATTATAGATGTTGCACAGAATCACATCAAATGCTTGGCTATAACCAGAAATAAGAAAATATGACAAAGAAAAAAATCTCACAGGTAAAGCCAAATATTTAATAAATACAGTGAATCAGACATTTAAAAAGCTACTTAAGGTCAGAAGAAAAATGTATCAAACTCAACACGAACTAAAATAAGTAGTTAGTAGATACACAACACAAAAAGATCTAAAATATGACATCAATAACATAAAGCATGGAGAGAGTAAAAATGTAGTCCTTATAGAAAATACTCAAACTTAAATGCCTAACAGCTTAGAACTGATATAGAATGATATACATAAACCTCATAACCATAAACCAAACTTTACAAACCCTACATCAAGAATAAATAGAAAGGAAACCAAACAAAAAACTAAAGAAAACCAGCAAAATGCAAGGGAAGAGAGCAAAAGAAGAAAGGAACAACCTAAAATACAATGAACAAAATGGCAATATGTACATACTTATCAATAATTACTTTAAATGTAAATATATCACATACTCCAATAAAAATATATGGTGGCTGAATGGATTAGAAAATATAATCCATCTCTATGTTGCTTAAAAAGTTCCTTTCAAATTGAAAGACACATACAAACTGAAAGTGAAGAGATGGAAAAAAGATATTCCATGTAAACAGAAATGAAAAAGAAAGCTGGATTAGCAAAACTCATATCAAACAAAACAGACTTTAAAACAAAAGATGTAAAAAATAAGAAGACAAAGAAGGACATTACATTACTATAAAGGGGTCAATTCAAAAAGAGAATATAATAATCATAAATATCTATGCACCCAACATAGGAGCACCTAAATATATAAAGTAATTATTAATGAACAAAAGGGGAGAAATCTACAGTAATAGGTTAATAGAAGGGGATTTTAATACCCCACTCACATCAATACATAGGTCATAAAGACATAAAATTAATAAGAAAATAATAGTCTTAAATGTCACATTAGATTAGATCAACTTTATAGAACATTTCATCCAAAAACAAGCAGAATATGTATTTTTCAAGTGCACATGGAACATTCTCAGGATAGATAATGTATTATACCACAAAAACAAGCCTCAATAAATTCAGTTTCAATCAAGAAGACTGAAATCATATCAAGCATCTTTTCCAACCACAATGGCATGAAACTAGAAATCAACTATAGGCAAAACACTGGGAAAAAAAAACACACACACAAATATGTGGAGACTAAACAACATGCTACTAAACAATCAATGGATCAAAGAGAAAAATCAAATAGGAAATTAAAAAACTATCTTGAAACAAATGAAAATGAAAACACAACTTTTCAAAATCTATACGATGCAGCAAAAACAGTTCTAAGAGAGAAGTACATAGCTATACAGGACTACATTAAGAAATAGAAAAAATCCCAAATAAATACTTTAACTCAACATCTAAAAGAATTAGTAAAAGAACAAAAGAAATCCAAAGTAAACATAAGGAAGGAAACAGTTAAGACTGTAGGAGAAATAAACAAAATAGAAATTTAAAAAAATAATAGAAAAGGTTAATAAAACTAATAGCTAGTTCTTTGAAAAGATAAACATATTTGGCAAAACTTTAGTCAAATTCATCAAAAAATTAAATACTATAAATAATTATGCACCAATAAATTTGAAATCTTAGAAGAAATGTATAAATTACTAGAAGTATATAACCTTCCAAGATGGAACCAGGTAGAAATACAAAATTTAAACAGACCTGTTATTAGCAATGAAATTGAAGCAGTAATCAAAAAACTCCCAACAAATAAAAGTCCAGGATCTGACAGCTTCACAGCTGAATTCTACCAAACATTCAAAGAATTAATAACTATGCTTCTTAAAATATTTCAAAAAAATAAAAATAAAAAGGAAAGAATGTTTCCAAATTCATTCTATGAAGCCAGCATTACCCTGAAGACTTTTCAAAAAAATTACGGGCCAATATCCTTGATAAACATAGATAAAATTATTCATAAAAGAACATTAGTAAACTGGATTTTATAGTACAATTAAAGGATTACATACCATGACCAAGTGGGAGTCATCTAGGGATGCAAGGATAGTTCAACATGATACATCACATTCACAAAATAAAAGATAGAAACCATATGATCATTTCAATGGATGCAGAAAAAGCATTTGACAAAATTCAACATCATTTAATGAAAAAAACTTTCAACAAAGTGGGTATACAAAGAACATATCTCAACATAATAAAAGCTATATGTAAGAAACCCACACTTAATATACTCAATGGTGAAAAGCTAAAAGCTTTCCTCTAAGATCAAGAACACACAAGGATGACCACTGTTACTACTTCTATTCAACATAGTATTGGAAGCCCTTAGCCACAGTAATCAGACAAGAAAAAGAAATAAAAGACATCCAAATTGGAAAGAAAGAAAGAAATTTCTCATTATTTGCAGATGAATTGTAAAGTCTCCACCAAAAATTATAAGAACTAATAAATGAATTCAGTAAAGTTTTAGGATACAGAATCAGTATACAGAAATCTGCTGCCTTTCTATATGCCAATAACACATAATCAGAAAAAGAAATTAAGAAAAATTCCATTTATGCCTGCATCAAAAAGCATAAAATTAACCAAAGAGATTAAAGACCTGTACTCTGAAAACTATAAGACATTGAAGAAAAAAAATTGAAAAAGTTACAAATAAATGGAAGGATATACCTTGCTCATGGATTGGAAGGATTAATATTGGTCTTTCCTACCTAAAATAATCTACAGATTTAATTCAGTTCCTATCAAAATTCCAATGACATTTTTAATTATAGCAACTAATCCTAAAATTTATATGGAACCACAAAAGACTCCAAATAGTCAAAGAAATCTTGAGAAAGAAGATAGTGGGAGCTCCCTTAATATCAAACTATACTATAAAGAGACAATAATCAAAATAATATGATACTGGCATAAAAAGATATGTAAATCAGTGGAATAGAATAGAATGACCAGAAATAAATCCTCACTTACACAGTCAATTAATCTATGAAAAAGGAGGTGAGTATATACAATGGGGTAAAGACAGTCTCTTCAATAAGTGGTGTTAGGAAAACTAGACAGATACATTAAGTGAAAATAATTGGATCACTTTTTTATATTATATGCACAAAACAGATTAAGAACTTACAGGTAAGTTCAAAAATCACAAAACTGGAAGAAAATATATGCATTAAACTCTTTGACATGGCTCTCAGCAGTATCTTTTTGGATATGTCTCTTCAGACAAGGTCAATAAAAAAAAAAACAAATGGAACTACATCAAACTGAAAAGTTTTTGCATAGTGAAGGAAACTGTGAACGAAACAAAAAGACAACATACTAAATGGAAGAAGATTTTCATAAATGGTACATCTGATAAGGAGTTAATATCAACAATATATAAGAAACTCATACAACACTAAAACAAAACAAAAACAATCTAATTAAAAAATAGGCAGAGGACCTCAATAGACATTTCTCCATTGAGGACACATACATGGCTAACAAACATATGAACAGATAGATGCTCAACATCACTAATCATGAGACAAATGAGATATTACTCACACCTGTCAGAATAGCTATCATCAATAAATCAATATATACCAAGTGTTGGTGAAGATGTGAAGAGGAAACACTTGTGCACTGTTGGTGGGGTTGTAAATTGGTGCAGCCACTATGGAAAATAGTATGAAGTTTCCTCAAAAAATAAAAAACGGAGCTGTGATATGATCTAGCAATTCCTCGGTATTCAAAGAAAACATGAACACTAATTCAAAAAGATACATGCACCCCTATGTTCATTGCAGCATTATTTAAAATAGCCAAAACATGGGAGTAACCTAAGTGTGCATAAATAGATAAATTGATAAAGAAGAGAGTACATATACAATAATACATTATTCAGCAAAAAAAAAGAATGAAATCTTCCCATATGCAACAACCTGGATAGACCTAGTAGGTATTATGCTAGGTGAAATAAGTCAGACAGAGAAAGACAAATACCATATGACTTTATTTATATGTGGAATCTAAATAAACAAAAGAAATGAATAAACAAAACAAAACAGAAACAGACCCATAGACATAGAAAACAAGCTGATGGTTGCCAGAGGGGAGGGGGTTGGAATGACAGAAATAAGAATAGAAAAGCAGTAAAGACAGGAAGGTTGGGATATAGAACTAAACTTCTATATACTTTACACACACACACACACACACACACACACACACACACATATACATACATATACATATAATTAAAAAATGTAAAGTGCGAGTCTTATTTGACTCAAAGAAATCAAATTAAAAAGACATTGATGAGGCAACGAGGAAATTTGAATAGTGACTAGATATTTGGTGACATTTAAGTGTACATGGTATTAAAAAATGCTTGGCACTAAACGAATGTCAACAATTATAGTTTTCAATGTTTTCCACCTAAGTGCCCGGAATAGTAGAAGAACATTTGGGATGCCTGGGGAAATACCTCAAATTAGCCTCTATTTGTTTAAAATTCCTTTTAAGCATTCTATTTCTTATTAAATATTTATGCAAGTTTTACCTTCTATTTCATGAAAAGTTGAGTTTGTTTTCATATCTGGTTAATATTTCTTCCAAAAAAATTTTTAAGAAAAACATGTATTCTAGAAAGATGCTTTCTTCCATTTTGTACCCTTGGCACAGGGTGGCACCTCCTAGTGACACACTCCTACAGTTTGAGGAGTGCTGTCTCAGGGATTCTTGAGCCAAAGATGCAGAGGACTAGAGGCCAGGCCAGTATCAGAAAGTGCTTCTCACTGGTGAGTGCTGTGGGGTTGAGGCAGCCCATTCACTTATCCTTCCTAAGCTGAGATTCACAACCTCAGTCCAATAGTTCTCATTCGGGAGAGCTAGCCTCTTGTTGGATGTGTGGAATATGGGCAATAGGAACATGGAAATCAAAATCTTGGCTTGGATTTCCTCGGCTATGCTCATCAATAAAATAGGGCAAAAGAGAGCTAATGTGCTGCATTACTATAAGTAGAGCTTCGTGCATAGAGCTCTCTCCCACCCTCCCTCCAAAATAATGCAACGGTTTAACATAAATAGCACTGACTATACTCCATCATGTGGTGTTCAATGATTGGGTAATGACGGTAACAGCATACAGTTAATGGATATTTAGTTCAAGATGTAAGAGGACAGGACGGGAAAAGGAAAGTGAAGGAATAGAACCATGGAATCTTGGCATTGCAGAGTTGGGAGGAATCCCGACAATTGCGTCCCCTACATTCCCATTTACAAAAGAGGAAACAGGTTCAGAGGGTTTAAATGACCTGCAAATGTCAGATGCTTAGACAGAGGTGGCATCAGAACTAAAACCCAGGTTCCTTTCTCCTGTTTAATATTCTTTTCAACCCACTTGTTGTCTCTGGGAAGCTGCATAAGGCCGAATATTCTAGAAAGCTTTCCATATGGCAAGTAGACTTCGTTAATGAAGTCTGCTGAAGAAGAAAACAATGTTTTTGTGACTTACACTGTTGCCTGCCCTTTCATTACCTGTGGACTCTTAAAGTCATGACCATTAAATGTCAACAGCAATATAAGAATGTTTACATTTCTTAGTTCCGCACTACATGTGAAAAATGCAAGCAGAGTCAATGCTTTTTGTAACGAAGGCACAAGGGTTTCCAAAGGAAATAAGCTGAGTCCTCATGAAACAACCAGGAAACAGACTCCAGCCTGCGGACATGTGACCACTTTCAGATCTACACAAGGTCCCTCCCTGTAATGCATCGAACATACACACGATCACAGCCAAAGTCGTCCACATGCCTCACTTTACACTCCTCTTTCCCATAGAAAAGGAGAGGCCAATGCCCCACAAGCTGAATATCTACTGGTAGGGCAGTACCATTATCTTCATTGGCTTGTGAGAAAAGTGAAGCCCAAAGGGGCTGGCACACAGTCAGAATAGAATAATAGAATAGAATAGAATAGAATAGAATAGAATAGAATAGAATAGAATAGAATAGAATAGAAAAGACTGGATTAACACATGCTCTATGTACTGAAGGCCTACTCTGTTCCTGATATGCGACAGTGCCTTATCTACTTAGTTCCCTTGTCTGTAAAATGGTGCTAGTAATAGCGCTTCCCTCATAGGGTGTTGTAAAGATTCAGAGAGTTAATGCAGGAGAAATGTTCAGCATGGTGTCTGGTGCACCGAGAGTCTTCAGTTTAAGTGTTAGCGGATCCCTACTATATCCTTACAAGAGTCTATTATAACCTCCATCTTACAAATAAGGAGACCGAGGCACAGAAAGGAAAATGACTCATTCAGTCACCAAGTGTATTAAGTGGACTTGCCAGGTTTGAGACATAGACCTGAGTGATCCTAAAACCTATACCCTTTCCCCTCAAGAACACGATTATCCCCAAGCTCAGGTTGCCTGTTCCCAAGTTCCGTGAACTTTCCTTGACCCGTTCATCCTGATTTGAGAGTCTCCTGCAGAAGTGTTGAGACCTGGTTTGACTAGCAAACACAAAGCCTTCTATTTCAGGCAATACACAACAAATGTGTCACCATCCAAACATCATGTTTCACAAAGGTTTCGATGACATCAGCAAAGGGCTCTCAGCAGAGTCCCAGGAGCTGCTAAGCAGTTCTGAAGCAGAGTTGAGTGTCTGAGGCCAATAATTAACTTGAAAGTCAAAAGGATGTTTTCATCAGTATTGCTACAATTTTGAAAATCCTTTTGACTTTTGATAATTTCTATCTCAGCTCTTTTTTTGGTAAAAGGTTAAGTGGATAAAAAAAGATAATTGGGGAAAAAACTTCCTTATTTCTATGACTTCTTGCATGTAGTAGATATTCCATAAATACTTGTAAAATGAATGAATAAGTTAATTGTGAATAAAGGCATCTATTTTCTTCTTCTGAATTGGCTCAAAGAGCCAGTTTTACAAGAACTGACTGAAAACTACATCCCCAATAGTTCACAAGTGTCCAGTAGTGCTTTGCTACAAATCTCACTGTCATTACAGTTTGAATGCCTGCCCTGATACAAAGATGTCCCCACAAATACAGCTAGAGGCTCATGGGGTGTGCTAGCACATCCAGAGCTCACACCAGGCCTGTAAGCATTCACCTGAGCTTGAGTAGGAGGCTCCCACACTTATGCCAGGATCCGTAGCACAGGCAGGGAGCACCCCTTCCTCTGGGTATTGTGTTCATCACATGCCATTTGCACCCATTTGATGATTCTTCAAAAGAATCAACATGTGGAGAAGGTCAACAGCTCAACATATTGAGATCTGAGACATGCTTTGCTGGGAGCTCCATTACTGAGAATTTCTCAGGTGGAAAGAAAACTGGACTCTTCAGAACACCTGAGTTGGAGTCTTGGCTCTCTGTGATCTCAATAAGGAATGCTTCTCCTCCTCATTTGCAAAAGTGGAAATAGCAATACCCATTAGACAGATGCGTGTGCACAAAAATGTTTGTGAGAGCACTTTGTAAACGACAAAGAGACAATTTGGCCTATCTCAAAGGACTGTTACCACCAATAGTGGGGCCGGAGAAATAGCTCAGTGTGTCACTGGACTGCCCTTGGCTTAGAAAGAAAAATAGCTCATGACCTATTCTCAACTTCAGATTACTTTATGTCCCCACTCTCCAATCGATAAGGGTATCCCCATCTATGTGCCTGCCGCCTTCACAATTTTTGCCATGAGTAGCTGAATGTCACCTGTGTTACAATTTATCTAATATTTCCTGTTACATCACATTTAAGTTAACTTTATTTCCATATGTTTTCTTTTTGTTTTAATTGATAAATCACAGGTTTGACACACTGATAACATGTGCGTCCATAATGCCTCCTCTATGTGAGGAAATACTGTATTAAGCCAAAGATCACTGTGTCACCTAATCCAGATGAATCTAAAGGAGCCTGCCAAAACCTGGTGTGAGCTGGCACAGGGAATGACTTATATATGCCCAAAGGTGATGGGCAAAAGTGCAGTCCTAACATGTGAAACTACAACCCATTATCTAACCGCATATAAGAATTACTTAGCATTCCTGTAGCACTTTTTACAGTTTTAACAACTCATTCCTGGTCATTATACTATCTGGTCTTGACCACAAACATGGCAGCAGGTGGGGCAGCTGATACCATCATCTCACAACAAGTTGCTCAGAGATGTTAGAGGATTTGTACAAGATTACATTAGAAATAAGGGGCAGCATCGCTACAACCTCTAAGCTTTCAGTTCATTTCACAGACAGTACCTCCTCAGGGGGAACACTATTTTTTAAAAAGACTGCTTTTCCTCTCTAGGCAGAATGACTCTCTCGTGCTACCTTTTTATCTATTCACTTTTTTAGCTATTCATCCATTTAATCATCTGTTTATCCATCCATGCATCCAACCAACCGTCCACCCATCCATCTATTTCTCCATTTATCCATCCATCCATCCACTCAACACTTGAGAACCTTCTTTGTGCCTGCGCTGGAACTACCCACCAGTTTTTATTCTTATAAAAAGATAAGTATTCATTTGAACAGGAATGGCAGTTAAGATTAATACCTGCATCAGTTACTTCTCATTTGAAGATCTACCATAGATTTTCCCTGATGATAGCAAAACAAAGTAGTTTGCTCTAATTCCTCCTGTCAAATGAAATAAAATACCTGGGAGCCTGACAACAAAAGAATCAGGAAAAGACCTAGTTAATAAGAGTCCTCTCCTTCATAAGTATGTTACAAGTACAATAATTATGATTATGTTGTTGGATCACTGTAGATGAAAAGAGTACACTTCCAGTTACTTCACTTGAGTATGGTTCAAATAATTAGAAATGTATTCCTGACAGTGTCTTGGAAATTTCTGGAAGAGCTAATTTACGCATCTAGGTGTTTTTTTCAGGCTGCCATTCAGAGTTGAGATCCACTTGTCTTCATGATGGCACTCTATTAGGGTATTTTAATTCCTCAATGTCAGGATTGAGGACAGTGAATCAATTATCAAAGATGCAGGTGGCCTAAGATATTGAGACCTCCCCAAAAGGCAAGTATTTCAAAATAGAGAAAAACAAAACTCAAAAATCATACAGAACAGCATGAAACAAAATGTGAATTATCAATTCATATATAAAGAAAGGAAAAATCTCAAACATGTAGAAGAAAATAAAACATTTGAAACTTCTAAATAAAATATAAAACAAATCTTTAATACTCCTCTTGATTTTTGTTGCTATTTTTATTGCTGTTGGAGTATACATTCTTACACTGATGTTACTGATTTTATAAGAATTACTGATACGGTCTCTAAGTCCTTAAGCCATATTCTAAGTAACTTAACAACAGTCTTTATAACAACATCAGAAACAATACTGGATTCTCTTAAAATTTTTAAAAATTTGCCTGAAAAGGATGTAATCCCGATGAAATTACTTTTGCCAAGTTTCCCAGTTACCAATGACTTCCTTATCATTTCGTGCATTGGAGCAGGGGCTCTCCGACTTTAGTTTGCATCAATCACTTGGGAGGTGGGTTAAAAGAGGTTTCTGGGTCCCACTCTGGGTTTCAGGTGCAGATTCAGTAGTTCTGGGGTGGAGCCCAAGAATTTGCATTTCTCAATTCTTAAGGCCACTGCTGCTGGTCTGGGGAGCCCACTTGGAGAAGCACCACATAGGCCATCTGTTGTCCTCATCTTACACATCTTCTCAGCTGCATGGGACACAGAGGACCACTCCCCAGACTTTTGAACACCACGTTTCTCTTGCTTTCCCTGCAATCTCGCCTCAATTTTAGTGTCCCTAATGTTCCTTTGGGTTTGAGCTGAGGCTTCAGCTGCTTCCCTGATACCGTACTGAGCAACCTCCTTCACTCCAAAGGCTTTTATCACTGCTGGTATCTGGTAGCCCCAGGCTGCAGCTCCAGCCTGGTAAACCAGGAGCTTCACGAGGGCACCATTCACTGTCTTATTCACAGTTGCACCCCAAGTGATCACAGCATACCTGGCACATAGAATGTGCTCAATAAATATTTGTTAGTTTTCTAGTTGATACTTCTACCTAAATGTCCCACCAGCTAACTGGTAACTGGAATTAAATATATTCGGAAAGAAAATATAAAAGAAGGATATATAAACTAGTTTCTCCCGTTATTGCCCATGGCACCGTCTTTCATCCGTTTTGTTAGATCTAAGAAAACCTAAGGATCATTCTTGAATCCACGCCTGTCAAATACCAAGCTGTGTTGATTTTACCTTCTAAATCTTTTTCAAGTCCATCCATCTCTCCCATTTCCATGGCTAGTGCCAAGTCTAGATCATCTGGCCTCTCAGCCAGATGGATGCTGTGGCTGCCATCCACCCAGTTCCTCCTATAATCTCCCCACCACACAGCTGTTGTGGCTGCAAAACCAGATCTCGCCTGCCACACCCACCACTGAAGACTCGCCACAGATGCCCCTCGCCCTCAGAGCAAACCCAGTTTCAGTCTTTCCGATCAGGTCCTTACTAACTCTCCAGCTATACTGCACACTCTTCTCCCCCTGCCCTCTACTCCAGTTACCCCAAGTTAATTTTGTTCATCGAACCCTCCATGCTCTTATTTCTAAGCCGTGACTTATGACCTTCCTCCTGGAATACTCTTTTTTCCCTCCTACTACATGTTTTAGCTGACTACCTTCTACTCATTTTTCAATTCTCGACTTAAAATTCACATCCTCCAAGAAGTCTTCCTTTTTCCCCTCAAACAAAATAAAACAAAACAACCCCCAAAGTTGGGATACAGCCTGCCTTGCATTCCTATACTCCTCTGTATCTGCACATCTGGTATTAACTGTTTGTTTAATTATCTGCCTAATATGCCTCTCCAGCTGGGAGGCTCACATCTACACAGTGTTGGGCCCAGGGCCTAGACTAAGTTATATCTGCTAAAGAAACAGGCCAACCGGATTTAATGGGGGGAAATTTAAAAGATATTATTTTTCTATGTTGACAGCAGTCAGAGCAGCAGTTTTGTGTGGGCAGGGCCATATTCTGTATCTTGTTCTGGGTGGAGGTTATACGGAAGTATACACAGGTAAAAATTCATCAAGTGATCAATCCTCAATAAAAAATGAATTACTTTAAAATTATAGCATGATTCATATAGGTATAAATATTCACATGGGCTAAAACAAGTCATCTATAACAATAGAATTCCATAACAACCAAAGGCATCAAAGTTCCTTAAGATGCTAAATATTTTCCAAAGATCCAGAATTACAAACGTGGTGGAGTAATTCTTTAAGGCTTCGTTCTGAAAATGTTATTGTTTTAGATAGACTCCTCCTTAGTTAAATTTGAGGCCATGAAATATCTTAGGGAAAAAAATTATTTCAAAGTCATTCTCTACAGAATTACATGTACCATTTAAAAACATCATTTTACAACTTAGAGAGGTCCAAGTGAATAATGTAGTTATATTTCAATGTTTGAGATATTGTAAACTACAGTAATGACAACTGCTGTCCAGCTGGGTCCACATTATTGTTAATATTATCATTTTCCTTCTTGAATGTAGGACACGGACAAAGGGTGACCCATACCAGACGAGGGACTCTTTCACCGCCCTATTAAAAGGGAGTCCTGCTATCCTGACTTTGGGGGAAGAAAATTTTCCAAGCATGTCGAGATTTAGGATTGTCTAGTTGTCGTTCTTCAATTAGAGCATAAAACACAGAAGTTGAAGATTCCTTTTCTACCCAGTAGGCACAAAGGCAGAGGGCTTGGGAGCTTGTTTTCTGTAAGTTACTTTTCATAGGGAGAAGGTCCCTGTGCTCTCTCTCTCTGGGCTTCTAGACAGTCCCACCACCTCTGTTGAAGTGTATGTTCCCAAGAGTCCCCAAGACCAGGTAAATGCCAGTTTTGAAACACGGCAATTAAAACATTCTTCAGGTTGTTTGAAAAACACCCAGGGGACACTATAAACACCCAAACTAATGAGACCTAGAGCCATTAACCACCAAAAGGGCACTTATCACACTTCCCAGGAGAGTCGTTGCCTGTAGCCCTCTGGTGATTTTCTACAAACATATCTGTTTTGCTTCTGCTCTTGGTATGATTTTAGTCAAAGTTTCATTTTCCTTATGTCTCTATTCACTACTGGTATTTTGGCACTCAAAAATCAAAGGAGAGAAAACTGTAAAACTTTGGCTATAATTTAGCGAAGACATTATTGTATCATCATCGTCATCATCATCATCATCATCATCATCGTCATCACCACCAAGTGAGGAAAAAAAAATTTTTAACTACATAAAACCCTTTCAGCGCCAGGATTGCAAAACCAAAAGCATCCCAGCCATATCCGTCTGACTGTGAGGAATGGAGCATCACTGTGCCCCTTTCTCTGATGTGAAAACTGAGGTAAATGGCAACTGAAAGATGACAGAATGTCCCACAGCGGATGTACTAATTCCTAATGTGAAGGACTCTGTCGCGTTTTCAAAGCGTTATCCGTAAAAAAAGAAATAATCTGATAAAGTTGGCGTGACCCTGGGAAAAGGAGAGAGGAGAGGTGGGGGAGCAGAACGGGTGACGGTCAGTGATGGTGATGGTGACGGTGGTGATGATGGTGACGCCGGCCGGTTCTTCTCAGTTTCTCCATCACCGCCTGTCCTCTCTGCCTCCTCGGTCCCCGCGTGGCCTCTACCCGGAGAAACACAGCGGACAGGATTTGTACCCAACGCGCACGTCCGCGGGCGCAAGGCTGTGGCGCCCTGTGAGCAGGCACCCCTGCCCGAGCCCAGCGCTCCCCGCTCCGCTCCGCCGCCCGCGCCCACTCGGCGACCGCCCCTCTCCGCGGTGGCACCTTCGCGCTCCCCGCGCCGGCACCGCCTAGCCCCTGCGCCCCACCGCCGCCCGCGGCGGGACGACTTGAGGCCCAGCATCCCCCGTAGGGAGCGCCCCGACCCTCCTCCCGCTACCCGCCGAGCCCCCAGCGGTCCGGCCGCCGGTCACTTACGCCTGAGCTGGGCCCCGCCGCCCCGCAGCCCCGAGACAAAGGCTACGCGGCCGCTGCGCCGCCGGCTGCTCCTGGAGCCGCGGCTGCCAGGGACCCAGAGGAGGATGGGGGGCGGGGGTGGGGAGATCGAGAGCAGGGAGAGGAGGGGGAGGGGATCGGGGGTGGGGCCGCTGCGGCGCAGGCCACCCAGCTGCCGCGGCCCAGACCCAAGTCACCACCCCCGGCCCGCCAGCCTCCAGGGCTCTGTCCTCCCGCGTCCTCAGCCCGAAAACCTTCCCCGAGGGACCTGGGTACCTCCCCTCCGGGGGAGGGGAGCAGGGTGAGAGGAAGAGGAAGGGAAGGAGGAAGGGAGACGCGTTCCTTTCTTCTTCCTAACCGCGATTCTCTCCATCCACCCCGCGTCCCCGAGCAATCTCAGGAAAACGCCAGACTCTGCCGCACCTGGACAACTCTGGAGGCACTCCCACCTACTTCCTTTCCAGCCGGCTCGCCTCTCTTCCTGACGGTCCGACTGTTTTAAGAAGAGCAGAACTGCCGCTGAGAAGGTTAAGTGCCCAGGCGCTGGGATAGTGAGAGGAAGCAGGGAGGGAAATGCGGGGTGGGAGCTCTTGGAAAATGTCCACATCTCGTTTGTTTCCTTCCTAGCAGGGCGGGTCAATGTTGAAGTTGGGGACGAGCCTTGCTACCCTGCAAGACTCGTGCGGAGCCCAACAGGCTGCCTTTCCTGGGAGAAGTAACACTTCTGCTTGGTTCAGTCGTTTGCATCTTGTTATGAACAGACGCTTTGATTTGTTTTTATTTTTAAAACTTTTTTATTATGGAATTTTAAAAAATCAAAAGTAGAGAGAATAGCATAGTGACCCCGCAAGTGCTCAGCTGCAGCTTAATTGCCAACACCTTTCTTTCTTTCTTCTTTTTGTTATTAAACTTATTGAAGAAATATTGATTAATGACATTACATAAATTTCAGGGGTACAACATTATAACTTGAAATCTGTGTACGCTATTGCGTGCTCACCACCCTAAGTGCAATCTCCCTTGGTCACCATACATTTGACCCTCTTTACTCACTTCGCCTCCCCCGCCCTTTTCCCTTGGTAACCAACATTCTGTGTCTGTTTCTATGAGTTTATGTTTGTTTTGTTAGTTCCTTTGTTACTTTTTTGTTTTATATTCTACATAGGAGTGAAATCATATGATCTGTGTCTGTTTCCATCTGTCTTGTTTCACTTAATATAATACCCTCAAGATCCATCCATGTTGCCACAAATGGCAATGTTCACCTTTTTTATAGTTGTGTAGTATTCCACATCTTCTATATCCATTCATCTGCCGATGGACATCTGGGTTGTTTCCATGTCTTGGCTATTGTAAATAATACTGCAGTGAACAGAGGGGTACATATACCTTTACGAATAAGTGTTTTCTTGTTTTTCAGGTAAATGCCCAGAAGAGGAATTGGTGGGTCATATGGTATTATATTCTAAATGTTTAAAGGAAACTGCATACTGTTTTCCATAGTGGCTGCACTCCATTCTTCTTTCTACTCTCTCTTCCTTTCTATCAGAGAAGCTAACTTTTAGAAAACATAATTACAATAATATTATTTCACCTTACAAAATCACGAATAATTCCTTAATGTCAGCTGACTATGATTTATGAACAGCTGATGGCTATTCCTTGAGCAGTTATTATTGGCCAGGGCTGTGCTTAGTGTTTTAACCCATGCTGTTTACCTTTGTCGAGGGCCTTACTTTTGTCTACAGCTGGTGGTAGACAGAGTTGTGCCAAATTGTTGCTGGCTTGCAGTAGATGATGGAGCATGAATTAGAGAACATGATCCATCAAGAGCCAGACATGCCTCACTGTGTCCCAGACCTCTTCAATATTTTGATTAATGCCTATTCTTCCAGAAAAAAAAATGCATACACAGAATTTGGATTTAAATTCCAAGGGTTCCGGTCTAATTCTCACAGGCTATTTGAACCCAAGTACAGTTCACGAACTACAGGGCTGGGCTGAGGTTTCCCTTGCAGTCCCTTGAAGTCCCCACGGGTAGGCTCCAGAGGATTCTGCTGGGTCCAGGCCCCACCACTAGAGCTGCTGGCTTTCCCTCTTGTTTGCTAGGAGTTCTGAGGCCAGAGCACAGCAAGAGGGCCAAGCAGAGGGCAGGCCTGCTTTTCCTGGGAGGAAGCTCTATATTGAAGACATGTGTGAGCACAGGCTGGAGGTGGATTCTCCTCTGTACCCCAGAAGAGCATCTTTTCTCACAACTCTCTCTTTCCCTTTCCTATCTCACAATATGGATTTTATTGATTTTTTTTTTAACCGAGCGATGTACTCTACCTATATCAATAGGGATGATGTAGGTGAATAAAATCAAGACTAAAGCTTTTGTAGAATGAGACGAATACATGAAATAGAGTGCCTCATTCTACTATGGGGGGAACTGCCAAACTGTAGGCTTCCTCACAGGATGTGGAATATTCTGTGATACTCTGACCTCATGGATCTTCTTGTGAATACATTTACCAAAGAGCCCTGGGTTTAAGATGAAGCAAAACGAAGAATATTATTAGCATCCATTTGTTCTCTGTGGCCAACCTGACACTCTGTGCCAGCTCTAAGAAAGAACTCTATAAAATATTAACATGACAAAGAGCTTTAGTCATGATAAAGATATAGAGTTTAGATTAGCTAAATGGAAGAACATACAAATGTGGAAGGACAGCTTGCGGTGATGAATGGATTCCACGGCTATAAAGATCAACTTACAGAAGATTAATAGAATGGGAGATGTATAATATCTGGGCTTCCAGCTGTTGAATGATGCTGAACTTACTGACTTTGGAGATAAGATGAGATAAAAGACATTCCATCCAAATGGAGAGAAAATACTTTAAAATAATCCTAATGCTAGCAACTAAATTAAGGCAGTAAATATATCTGTGGTTCCAGCCCATTTACTGCTATAGAGACTACAGATCATTATAATGAGCAGAAGATTATTAACCACAAAGTGCCCTATGCATCACAAGGAATGTGAGCCCCTCACTCCTCCAATCAAGGGAAATCCAGTTGTTCTGACAAGATAAGGAAGCTTTCACACACTAGTTGGATACCAAGAAATTTGAGAAAGTCATATGGAGTGATTTTAAACATCAAGAAGTGGGGTCTATGTCCCCTTCCCTTGAACTGGGATGGGTTTAGGACTGCTTCAGCCAACAGACAATGGCAGAAGGGTCATGTCTGGTCTCCTGGGGCTTGATCATACAAGGCATGCAGCTTCCATCTGGCTCCTTTGGAACACTTACCTCCAGTGCTTTCTCTTGGGATATGCCCACTGAAACCCAGCCACCCAGCTGAGAGAGACTTAGGCCACGTGGACAGGACATGGAGAGGTGCTCAGGTCAACAGTCCCAGCCTTCAAGGCTTCTCAGCCCTGGCACCACATGATTCCAGCGTCCGGTCTTTGAGTTACCTCCAGCTGTTTGTCTTTCCAGCTGAGACTTCAGACATCGTGGAGAAGAAACTAGTCATCCCCCATTGCCCTGTCCAAATTCCTGACCCCCAAAATCTGTGAGCATAACAAAATAGTTGTTTAGTGCCGCAAAGTTGTGTACCATAGGTAACAGGAATATCAAACAATAGACAAAAATAGGCCAGATATGGTGAGACAGAATTTGCCTTTGAAAGTTTAGTCTTAGCAGAGATCAGTGGGGCATAAACTGAACAAGAACGGTAGGGCTCATTGAATTCTAGGCTCTACTCTGCTTGTCCTAGTTGCATGGCCCTGGGGAAGTTATTGTCTCTGTGCCCAGCATCTTCATCTATAAAATAAGAAGAATAACAGTACCTGCTTCGCCAGCAGGTTGCGAATTGTAAATACATGTGAAGCACTTAGAGCATGATGAGCACGCCATAATCGCACAACGTGATCATGAGCTGAGGGCACAACACAGGAGAAAAGGCTTGTGGACTTGTTTCAAGAAAAGTAGATGTGTGTAATGGATTTGATTAATAGGTTTTACAGTTTTATAATGAGTTCACACCAGCTTCCTTTAAATCCGAGCTTTATAATCTTTCTTGAGCTGTAACCCACAGTAAGAAACACATTTCCTCTTATGACCTAGTACACACAACATCTACCTCTATAAAAACCTCTATAAACGTTTCGTTGAATAATATTTGCCCATACAACATGCAATGCACTCTGATATTTTCTATTCTGTTCTAATTATTTTTATAAAATCCACTAAATTAATCTCATAATCTGCTAAAGGGTCAAATCTACAATTTGAAAAACAGTGCCTTAAATAATGGTTTTTATATGATTTCTTCATCCTCAACTTCTTGCTGCTTTTTCCTTTGTTCATTTAATTCACTCTCCACTTTCTAGAAGTCACATGCCTCCAGGAGCCTGGCCTATTGCATTCCATCTTGGGCAATTCTGAGTTCTAATGGAATCTCTGATCTGTCTGGTATGACGGTGCTGGACCTCACGAAGTGGGTGTCGCTGGCTGCTTTTTCAGTGCCCTCCTACTGTCCCTGCAAGTCCTAGCACTGTGCCAGCATGTAGCAGGTGTCAGGGAAGGGTTCGGAATTGATATTAAAATGGGGTACTAACTGTTTTTCTGCTCATGTTTTCTGTGTGCTGAGCACTTAGTCATTTCTCAGATGATCTATAATTTGATGTTGTTATTGATAATGATGCCATACGAGTGTTGGGAAGAAGAGATTTGGCTAGCATCGGCTTTTGGGTGTCCTAAACAAACATGCACACAGCTCTAAATCCTCACCCAGTCATAATGCCTATCTTCCTTGAAAGCTGTTTTCACTATAACCACAGAGCACTTAAAATCGGACCCAGAAAGTGCTTCACAATTAAAATTTTACACTGCCTGTTGCTGCATGCCAGCTTTGCTACTGCTTTTGTCACTGCCCATTTTAAATAATGGCGCTGGTATGCGTTTTGTTTCTGGAGCCTTAATCCAGCACACTGTCCACTCACATGAAACAAGCCACGCATCTGCCAAGGTGACTCAGTGGATAATTTCTTCGTGTGCTTTTTGAAATTTTTATTTTGCTAAACCTGATGCTAGGCAATAAAATGAGCAAATGAAAATTTCAGGGAAATGTATATTAGAGCTACTGATCCTTCAGGGATATCTACATTCGGCTCACAGCACAAAACATTTTTGTCCACTCTTGGCCTGCTCTATTAATGAGAGATTGCATCTACACAGGAGTGTCCCACCTTAATTCCATTTTATCTACAGATAAAGAGAATTGCCTTTTCTTCAAGGGGAGTAGAAAGGTAGGCTTTGGTGTCACACAGACTAAAGTGCTGAATTGCAGCTCTACCATTCATTAGCTGAGCAACCAGAAGCCAGTTGCTTTAGCTCTTTGAGCCTCAATTATTTCACCCATAAAATGGGGATAATAATGTGCCCCTCAGAGTCATGGTCCTAGAGAAAATTTCATGTAACACAAAGTGGTCAGAAGCCATTCCTTGTTCAGGTAAGTGATGCGTGTCTTGTCCCATGGCATGCCAGCTTCCTGACCAAAACTGAAGAGGCCAAGAACTGGTGGCTGAGCCAAAAGCAGCTCGCTCTGGACTGGCCAGTGATCAAGCCGCAGCCTGACTAAAAAACTGCTGGAGAATGATAAACAGGCCCAAGCAATTAATTTTTAAAAATAGCTTTATTCATAAAAGTAATTACTGAAAAAGTCCAGTAAGTGGGTGTGGAAGACAGAATAACGGCAACTAAAGATGCCTATGTCCTCATCCCTGTGATTTGTTAATATGTTATGTTACAGTGGCAAAGGAACTTTGCAGATGTTATTCAAGTAAGAATCTTGAGACGGGGAGATTATGCTGCCTTAGCTGGATAATCGCCAGGGTCCTTATAAGAGAGAGGAAGGAGGTCAGCTTCAAAGAAAGGAATGTGATGCTGACCCGCCTTCCTTCCTCTTATAAGGTGGGGGTGATGTGGGGCCATGATTCAAGGAGTACAGATAGCCTTTAGAAACTATAAAAGGCAAAAGAATGATTTTCTCCAAGAGCCCCTAGAAGGAACACAGCCTTGCTAATACCTCAACTTTAGCCTCTGAAACCAATTTTTAGATTTTTGATCATCCGAACTATAAGCTAATAAACTTGTATTGTTTTAATCCACTAAGTTTGTGGTAATTTGTTGCAACAGCAATAAAAAATTAATCTCTGAATGGAGTAAGGGATTTCATGGGGATAAAATACATAAGGCCGGGTGGGCTTCTGGAATGTTGGCCGTGTTCTAGTTCTTGATTCAGGCGATAGTAACGTGGGTTAAATTTATAACCACATGTTCAATGTTAGATGCATGTTATGCACACTTTTTTTCATGTAAGTTATACTTCATAATTTAAAAAAGAGTTTCAATGACTTTTTTCTTTGGAGAAATCTAGAAGGTCTCAGGAAATAGAGGAAACTCTCATATTGGGTAATGGAGACGAGTTTAAAGGAACAGGTGTTTACAGAGGTGTGGATGCAGGTTAGAGAAAGAAATAGAGGGCTGTGCAGTGTCCTGAGACTAACACTAGAGGGAAGTCATTACCACTGTCAGGGCTGGAAAAGCGAAGGGAGAGGGCGGTCACCAGAACTTGGAGAAGTAGACCTGTGGAGAGAATAGCCAGAAGGGAGTTGCCAGTGGAGTGACTGGCAGTGAGGGACATGGGGGAATACATAGCTCGACATTCAATGTCCTGCTGGTGCCGGCCATTGGCTGATCCCATCCAGAAACCAGAGTACAAGGGACCTGGCTGATGCCCCTTAGCTGTAGAGTAGGGTGGAGAAGGACAGAGAGCGGGAGAGGAGGGCCAAAGGAAAGTGTCCTGTACAAGTCTAGACCCTCTCATCTTTTGTTCAGGAAAAAAAAAAATTTCATGGTCTCCACAGAGGTGACACGTAAAATCTCATAAGATATCAGCATGGGTGATGTAAGTTCCACCACATGCCCGCATGAAACCTGAAATTTTAGCCCTAACGGTGTTCTTCATATACTGTAATGTAGGCTATGGGAAGGATGGAGAAAGAAAACAATTTACAGAAACATATCTGCTACTCACTCTCTTCTATAGCCGGTGATGAGGCCAAAATTGACATCATTAAGCTCATCTCTCCATCCTCTCACACTGTATCCCTTTTCTTCTCTTCCAGTGTTTCAGCTGGAGGAGGAGGTTCTTGGTTGTATGATGGTGACCTAAACTTTTATTCCTAAAAAACTGGAGGCATTGGTGGCCTTGACTTTATTGCAGTTTCTGTGGACAAGAAGGTTGGAAAAGAAGTACTAAGAGACTACATCTCCCAGGATTCCCTTGGGAGAACCACATAATCCTCCCTGACCCTCCATTGTACAGCAATAATCTAGTTTTTCCCTGGTAATTAAGATCAATCACCCTGCTTAATCCATTCTAGACCCTTTGGTTCAGCAGCCCAAGGAGCCACAGGTGACCTGGGGTCAGTCTCAACTTCTACTTTAACAGTGCGATGGCTGTGTTCCCTGGTGATGATTCTCTCTTGGGCTCTAGGACTTCCAAACTCACCAATTCCAAGATAACAGGATGAGAAGCAAAAAGTACTCCAATGGGTTTTTGCATATAGTAGACTCAAGGACACTGTCACCTCTACCCTTTGGTTTCCAGATTCACGTATCTGGCTATTTGGAGAAGACAATTGGTTGGAAGCATGTGCTGAATCCTGTAGGACAGCGTACAGCGATTTTCAGGGTGTTGCTTTCCATCTGCAACCATGACTGAATCTTCAACAGGCCATTCTTCCATTCTAGGTGGTGAGGGGGTGAGGAAGCATGAATTCAAACTAGCACATTTCATGAACTTCCGTTATCATAAAATGTTTCTCTTATTTGGAGTCAATACTGTAAGGTATATTATGGCTACAAATAAGGAATTCTTTAAGCCCAGAGTCTGTGGGTCTGGCAGAGCACTGTGGACAGAGAAAGCAAATCCATACCCAGTTTATGAGTTTATCATTTTGAAGACAGATTTCCGCTGCACAGTTCCCATTCCTGCCACAAGGGCCACTTGGTAATTGTATAGGGTGGTGGGGAAAGAGCTGGCTGACACCTACAGGACATGTCATCTTGTACACCTGATAATTGAGCACCTTGCTTATGATGGATGTCTCTTGTGAGGATTTACATAGAATTTGAATTATTCTGTGGCCATTCCAAGAGGTTAACCATATTCCTCTCATTAAGAGCTGCTAGCCATCACTTCTCCTATTTTGTTCTTTCTAAATTCCTTATCAATAACATATTCTGTGAGTCACTGCTCATGAATCAATGTAGATCCAGATCTCTCCTTCCACACAAGTAGACAGACTGAGGTACTATCTGCAGTTATGTCCACTAGGAAGAATGCCCTTCACCGATGACTTTCCCTTAATATGAATACAGTGTCATCTGCCTCTAGGAGTCCAGGTCTCAATTGTTCCAATCAAGATCAGGGAACCTCTTCTATTGCAGTATCTCCCACTCTTATCTTTAGCATACAGAGGACACTACCACAGAGTTCTTCAGTGGTGCTGGTGGCCCATTTCTGAACACTTTGGTGGGGGTAGTGTCCTTTAGATCCTCCCAGGGGGTGTGCTTTGGCTTTCAATAGTTTGATGCATCTCAGTGTGTGTCTTTTGAATATATGTTACATGGAGATTCATTAAGATTCTTAGATTTATAGATTCATGTATTTCATCAAATTTGGAAAGTTTTCAAGCATGATTTCTTCAAATATTCTTTCTACCAACTTCTCTTTCTGTGCTCCCATAATGAGTATGTATGTATGCTTGCTGGTGTCCCACAAATTCCTTGAGCTCTATCCACTTTTTAAAATCTTTTCTCAGTTCTGCCCCTTAGACTTTATAATTTCTGCTGTCTTATCTTTAAGTGCACTAATTCTTTCTTCTGTCTATCTGACTCTGATATTGAATACCTCTAGTGAAATCTTCATTTCGGTTGTTAAGCGTTCAGCTCTAGAATTTGTTTGGCTTCTTTTAAACATATATCCTTATTAATATTCTCATTTTGTTCATACATAATTTTTCTGATTTTCTTTATTTCTTTGTCCATGTTTTCTTTTAATTCTTTAAACATTTAAGATTGTTGTTTTAAAATCTTTCTCTAGTAAGTTTGATGTTTGGATTTTTTAGGAATGGTTTTGTCAATTTATTTTGTTTCTTTGAGTAGACAATATTTTCCTGTTTCTTTGTATGTCTTGTGATGGTTTATTTTTTATTTTTTATTTTAGGAAAGGCAATCCTTGGTTGACTTCACAGGTTGCTAGGACCTTGTCAGCTTACAATTCTTTATTTTTTATTTTTTACACCTACAACACCTGGTCTTCCTAGGTGGTCTCCCATCCAAGTACTAACCAGGCCCGACCTTGCTTAGTTTACGAGATCAGATGGGATTGGGCTTGTTCAGGGTCACATGGCCGTAGACTTGTGATGGTTTTTTAGTTGAAAATTAGACATTTAAGTGTTATAATGTGGCAACTCTGCAAACCAGATTCTTCCCACTTCTCAGAGTTTTTTTTTTTAATTGAAGGCGATAGAAGGCAATTTGTTTTGCAACTGTCCTCAACTAATTTTCAAAGGCTATATTCCTTGTTGTATGTGGTCACTAAAGTGTCTGTTCCTTAGTTTGTGTTTAGCTAGTGTTTTGACAGAAATTTTCTTGAATGCTAGTAGCAAAACAACAACAACAACAACAAAAAAAAAAAACCCCTGAAAACAAAACCACAACACCTCTCCCAGTCTTTGTAGATTAGTTCTGTGCTTGGGCACTCCTTCAGCACTTAGCTGGATTTGCATTGAGACTTGGAATCAGCCAAAGGTAAATGTTATGGTCTTCTCAGGTCTTTTCTGAGCATTAATTTTGCTCTAGGGATGTGCCTTCCTAAATTCCTCCATATACATGGTGTTTTTAAATACCCTAAATTCCAAGGAAACTCTCCAGTTTTGCTTCCAGGCCTTAAATCATCTATTATAGTTTTGAGCATCATCTTTGGCCCCAGGCATTTGCAAATTACTTCTTGGCTTAGCACTGAAAAAATACTATCTTTCTGGTACAAACTCTGAGTAAAGTGAAACAAAAGCCAGCACCCTGCATCAGTCCTTCAGGCAGTCTTCAGATGAGTTAGAACAAACATATTTAATAACTTGCAGCTAAAGTCTTCTCTGCTCCTCTCCAATAGCAAGACCAAGACCCCTTATTGGCAACATGGGCTTTCATTTTCAAGACTGCTGCCTGGCCATGGAGGGGCTAGGGCAAAGACAAGTAAAAACATCACAAATATTTCCTACTGTTTTAAAGTCTCTCTTAGTTCAGTGTTCATTTATATACTGCAAACATTTAACCATCTTCCAGAGTGTTGACAACATTGGTTCTGACAGTGCCTACTTGTTTTGTGATGTTTCTATGGAGGAATGAGAATGTGAAGGTACCTACTCTGGCATTTTACTGATGTCTCTTCTGGTTCACAAGGAGCTGTCATATATAGCAGAGTGCAGCAAAGAAAGCTGAGGAACCAAGCACAGGTCATAGTAGTCAGAGAGGATGAGCTTCAAATATGGCTAACTGTCCAACCAACGCAAGTCCGTTATTCCAAGGTCAGGACCTGAGTTAGGTCCTTGTGACATGGAATAGCGACATGAAAGTAGATGCCTGTAGGTGACTGACAAGACACATTTGAACTTCCTGAGCCTGCAGACAAGGCCCAATTCTCCATATCAAGAACTAGCCCTCCCTTCTGCTAACCATGAGATAGAAGGAAATGCAGAAGACTTTCTCCAGCAAAAGAACACATGGACCCCTTAAGACCCACCCCTTTCCCTTTTGGCTACAGTGACCATAATTAGGGCTGTCATAGTGTGACTCAGTCTGGATATCCTGGGCCTGATAAAAGGTGGTAGGATATATTTCCAAATGTGCTTTCAGAGCTGAACAACATATGCTAGTAGCTGGGAGAGAATATGTGAGACTGTATTCTTAGTATGTTATCTCAAGGGCAAGAAAATAAAATTAGATAGGAAAGCATTTATTGACTTAAAAAAGGGTCCATTAAAAAGGTATTAGCACCCTGGAAGGCTCCTAGGAGACAATGTAAGCCTGCTATTTGGATGACTCCCAGAAGTGTGCAAAAGGCAGAAGGCAGTGGCTTATACTGAGAGAGGTCGAAGTGGCAGGATTTTGCTCTGTCAAATAGTGGAGAAAGGAACTAAAAAGTTAAGGGAAACAGGTATGCCGAATAGATATTATGGATGGCTGGAAGTCCCAGTAGATGATTATGTCCCATGGGAAAACCTAGAGGATACATCATTGACCAAGGCCATAGAAGCCACATTGGTCTGAGGGGCAGCAGCCTCACTAAAAAGGTGACTTATGTCTGTTGCCTTTTGTCTTTGTCCCTGGTTACTGGGAGACAACCTCCAAATTGGGAATTTCCTGAGTGATAAGAGTGTCTTTGTTTGTCAGAGTAGAAGAACCCTGAGTTTATGCTAATAAGATGAGTCAGGATAGTAATACCAGGAAGACCAACCATGTAATTGGAGAGTTCAGGCTTTGAGCCATATGATACTAGCCCAACTTCTGGGGAGGAAAGACTGACTAGAGATTGAGTTTCATCACATGGCCAATGATTCAATCAATCATACCTGTGTAATGAAAACTCTAGAGTCTAGAGGCTCAGGTGATCTTCTGGGTTGGTAATTGTAAATCAATGTGCCAGAATAGTGGCGTGTCCTGAAGACATGGAAGCTTTATGTTTCAGACCTTCCTGGATTTCACCCTCTGTATCTCTCCCTTTTACTAGCAGTTGATGCTACCCTCACATTAAAATGTGGTGCATGAAGTATCATAGTACAGATGGGTCCCAAGTAAGAAACCTTTGAAACTGCTCACACCGTCTCCAGTCAAGATAGTAAATCAGAAATAATATTGCCTGGGGTGGCTGAGGTTAGTGCTACCTCTATGTACACAAAAGGTACAGGAATGGTAATCTCTATCATATCTCCTTTCCATCACCAGTTACACTGGATAGATTCTGGAGGAAGTTTGTAGATGACCACAGGATCAGTTGAGTAGTAACCATAGCTGCAGCTACTGGCTCTGCTAACAGTGAGTGATACAGCCTGAGGCATAGGCTAGGCAGCCATTTGTCTGACGAATTCATTCTTTTCAATTATCATTAGAGGGTATCAGAAATAGTTAGCCTTTACATGGAACAGACAACAGTATACATATACAATTTTGCCCGAGGTTATGTTAACTCACCCTCTGTCATAATATTGTTTGAAGATATACGGACTATCTATACATTCCATATTGATCTATTACATAAATGGCATTACATTGCTTAGGCTAGATAAGTGAGATGTGGCTAGCACAGAAATTGAGAGAAAAAAATCTTATGAAGTTTCAAGGGCTGGCCTCATCAGTAACATTTTAAAGGGTTTGGTGAATAGGGGCATACTGGGACATCTCTTTCAAAATAAAAGACAAATTAATCCATCTTGTATCTCTTATGATGAAGAAGGAAGCACAATGCATGATAAATATCTTCAGTTTTTAAAGACAGCATAATTCATAGCATGTTCCATACTGCTTTTGCCATTGTAAACATCTCCCGACTTTGTCATCAGCCTCTAGTACCAAACATCCAAGTGCTGGCACGGTGAGCACCGTGATAACAGAGAAGGATGCTACACATGGGCACAACAGCATGGATTCCCACTTCTCAAGCTGATCTTGCTACCATCCCTACCAAATATCTGACCTGCCAGCAGCAGAAACCAACGCTAGGCCTACAATCTGACACCATTCCTCAAAGATTGCATTGAGCCTCTTTCTGCAAAGGTCAACAGTTCATTTACATAGAAAAGACACACATTCTGGATATAGGTTTGCCTTTCCGGCTCATACAGCTATAACACAACCATCCAAGGGCTTACACACTGTTTGATTCACTGATGTGCAATCAAGTATCAAGTATGCTTTTTAATATATATTCTGATGTTTTGACATCTGCAGCCTTGTTGACCCTGGGTAGACTCTATTTCCCAGGCCTAGCTAATTCCTAGAGATAGTATATGAGTTGCATGTAAGCGTGCCTTCATTGCAAACTAATCCAACCACCTTCTCTATCAGCTCTCTTACACTGATCCGATACCCCTTGCACTAATCATCCTTGGGACCGGTACCAGGAAACTCAGGATAGCCCTTACACCACAGAACCCGCTGAAATTATTCAAATTAGCCAACCTTAGCCTGCTTGCCCTGCCTCGCCCATTCCTTTAAACAGAAACTACAAGAAAGACCCTTACCCACATTTCCCTACTCCCCACCCAGCTCCTTGTCTCTCTGCCTCCTGACCAGCCCTAGTGCCTCTTCATGTGACCCTGCATGGTATGGTGTGCCCCCTCTTTTGGGAACTGTAACAAATTACCTGTTCAATGGCAGTCATTTCTTGATCTGTTGGCCCAGTCTTCCTGGTAATAATAATGCCTACATTTTATTTTATTTTAAAATGCTAGTTTATTTATTATTTTTTCATACTATATATACATATTTTTTAACATTTTATTTTTTTATTTTCCCTCTCTCTCTCCCTCTGCCCTTCTGGAACCACCAGTCCATTGCTCATGTCCATGAGTCTCTGTTTGTCTGTCCTGTTCATTTGTTCCATTTAGGTTTATATCCCATAATAAATAATATCATGATTTTCAACCTTTTCTGTTTGGCTTATTTCGCTTAGTATCATTAATTTCAAGATCAATCCATGTTGTTGCAAATGGCAGTATTTCATCTTCTCTTACGGCTGAGTAATATCCATGTATATATGTACCACAGTTTTTTTTGCCAATCATCTATCAGAGGACACTTCATTTGCTTCCAGTCTTGACCACTGTGAAAATGCTGCTATGAACATCAGTGTGCAAATACCTTTTCGAATATGAGTTTTCAAGTCTTTGGGGTAAATACCCAGTAGAGGGATTGCTGGATCATATGGTAGGTATCTTTTTAGGATTTTTGCATTCGTGTTCATGAGAGATATTGGTCTGTAGTTTTCTTTTTTGGTGTTATCTTTACCAGGTTTGGTATCAAGGTAGATTAGTCTCATAAAATGAGTTGGGAAGTATTGCCACCTCTTTGATTTTTGGAAGAATTAGAGGAGAATAGGTATTAAATCTTCTTCGACTGTTTGGTAGAATTCACTGGTGAAGCAATCTAGTCCTGGACTTTTTTTTTTTGGTAGGTTTTTGTAATTGTTTCAATTTCCATACTGCTGATCGTCTTTAGATTTTTCAGTTCTTGATTAGGCTAGGAAGGTTGTATTTTTCTAAGTATTGGTGCATTTCTTCTAGGTCATTAAATTTGTGTTACATATTTTTCATAGTATTCTTGTATGATCCTTTGTATTTCTGCAGTGTCTGTCGTAATTTCCCCCTTTCATCCCTGATTTATCTGTGTCCTTTCTCTTTTTTTTAGTGAGTCTAGCCAGGGTTTGTCAATTTTATTAACCTCAAAGAACCAGCCTTGTTGCATTTATTTTTCTATTGTTTTTTTTTTCAATTTCATTTATTTCTGCTCTAATTTTGATGATTTCTTTCCTTCTGCTGACTTTAGGCTTCATTTGTTCTTCCTTTTCTAGTTTTTTAAGATGCATTAGGTTGTTTATTTGGGCTCTTGTTTTTTGGAGTAGGCCTGTAATGATATGAACTTCTCTCTTATGACGCTTTTGCCATGTTCCAAAAGTTTTGATATGTTGTACTATCATTATCATTCATTTCTATGTATCTTTGATCTTCTTTTTATTTCTTCTCTGACCCAGTTATTCTTCAGTAGTATGTTGTTTAATCTCCATGTATTTGTGGTTCTTTGCTTTCTTTTCAAGTTGATCTCTAGTTTCAAAGCATTATGATCAGAGAATATGGTTGGTATGATTTCAACCCTCTTATATTTGTTGAGGCTATCTCTGTGTCCCAGTATGTGGTCAATCCTTGAGAATTTCCATGTGCACTAGAGAAGAATGTATAAGCAGTTTTGGGATGGAAGGCTCTGTAAATGTCAATTATGTCCAGTTGGTCTAATGTGTCATTTAAGGATGTTATTTCCTTATTGATTTTCTGTTTGGATGATCTGTCCATATCACAGTGGGTATTTAGGTCCCCTACTTAATAGTGTTTGGTCTGTTTCTCCCTTTAGTTCTGTTAGTAATTTACATATTTCGGGCTCCCTGATTGGGAGCATAGATATTAATAAGTGTTATGTCTTCTTGGTGCATGATTCCCTTTATCATTATGAAGTGTCCCTCAGTATCTTTCTTTACCTTTTTTATTTTGAAGTCTATTTCATCTGATATTAGTACTGCTACTCCTGCTTTTCTCTGAATGCCATTTGCTTGAAATATCATTTTCCACCCTTTCACTTTGAGTCTATATTTGTCTTTGGACTGAGATGTGTCTCCTGGAGGCAGCATATGGTTGGGTTTTGTTTTTGATCCAATCTGCAACTCTGTGCCTTTTTATTGGTGAGTTCAGTCCATTTACATTTAGGGTGATTATTGAAATATGAGGTCTTCTTATACCATTTTATCTTTTGCTTTCTGGTAGCTCGGTGTTTCCATTGCTTCCTTGTCCTTGTGTTTCTGTTTTCTTTATTTGGTTGGTTTGTGGGTTTTCTCTGTCTTCTTGTTTTATGTTATATACTTTAGTTCTGAATCTTTGGCCTGTGGTTACCATTTGAATATGAAAAGGATAGTATGTACATATACAGTGCTCACTTTCTTTCTGCATGCCTTATCTCCATTTCCCCTTTGCGAATTTGATCTTTGAATCCCCTTTTCAGTCATTGTTGTCTCATTTGTCCCTGTGTATGCTGAACGTTCATTACTATCTTGCTATAGCAAATTCTCTTCTTATTTTAAGCTTATAATGCCCTGTTTAGTAAGGGTTGCACTCCTCTGCTTTATCAGCCTGCTAGTCACCTTACTCCTAATTATGTTTTTTTTTTTGTCATTTTGTTTTAGGTGAGCTGACCCCTTTCAGTATTTCCTGTAGTGCAGGCCTCATAGTGGAGAATTCCCTCAATTTTTGTATGTCTGAAAGGTCTTTATTTCTCCTTCATATCTAAAGGAGAGCTTAGCTGGATACATTATTCTTGGCTGGTAGTTCCTTTCATTAATATTTGAATATTTGATTCCATTCCTTTCTGGCTTGTAAGGTTTGTGCTGAGAAGAACAATAATCTAATGGGTTTTCCTTTATAGTTACGTCTTCTTTTCCCTGGCTCCCTGAGAATTCTGTCTTTGTTGTTGATTTTTTAATTTTAATGCAATGTGTCTTGGTGAAGGCCTTTTTGGGTTGAGATAATTGGTGTTCTATTGACTTCTTGAATTCCAAGCTCCAGCTCATTCCTTAGATTTGGGAAATTCTCATCAACTATTTGTCTGAAAATGCTTTCTAGTCCCTGCCCTTTTCCTCACCTTCGATAATGCCCATTATTCTTATGTTTCCTCTCCTGATGGTATCAGCTAGTTCTTGTTTCTCTTTCATTATTTTTCATTCTTCAGTTTCTCTTCTTCTTCTGATTTATTTCTAGATTTCTGTCTTGATATCACTGATCCTTTCCTCCATTTGGTACTCTATTTCCCAAGCTTGCTATTTCATTTTTCAACTCTTGCAGTGTGTTCTTATCTCCAGAAGGTCTATTCAGTCTTTTTTTGAGGTTTCAATCTCCTTGCTAGAACTCACTCTGCTCATCTAGTTGTTTTTTCATTCTGAAATTGTTGATATGATTTTTGGATCTCACTGATTTTTTTCAGAAGTACCATCCTGAATTCTCTGTCATTTAAGTTGCATATTTCTATGTCTGTAAGCTTATTTTCTGGAGATTTTTCTTTCTTTCTGAGATGCCTTGTCACCTTGGTTGTTCATGGTGTTTAATGGACTATTTCTCTGCCTGGCATTAATGGAAGTGTTCTGCTTTTGTTTTTGTTTTCCCCCCAGAAAAGAAGATTATTAATTAATGTCTCTAGCCTGTTGCAAAGGAAGGTGTTTTTCTTTGGTTTCCAGTAGGTGGTGTCTAAGCCTCTTGGATCTCTGCTTTATATAAAGTGTTAATAATGTCTTCTTTTCCCCCCTTATAGATGTTTAATCTTGCTCGCTACCCTCAATCTCAATTCCTGTCAGTGTTAGTGACAGTTTCTGTAGCATTTCGCTCAGATTCCCCTGGGCTCCACAGAGTTCAGTCTTGGAGGGCATAGGGGAGGGGCCCCCTGTTTAGGAGTTATAGGCTGCCGCTCAGCTCAGTTTTGCCACTGCGCTTGTAAAATCAACTGCTGTTTTTCTGCCATCCATTTCTGTTTGTCTGCCTTCTGCCCTGGATGATTAGGCACTGCCACTGGCTGCGTAGAGCTCACACGCAGTCCCAAGCAGGGCTGTTCAGGAGAACTCTTCTGCCTCTTCTCCCCTCCCCTACCTCCTGCAGGAGCTCCAGCTGTAAGAAGCAGCTTCTTTGTTTCTCCAGTCCACCACCTGATACCGGGGTTCTGACCTGTGGTAGCTCTTCTGCGCAGATCCCATGCTCAGGCATGCTGGTGGTGCAGTTTGTGTGTGGGGGGGGGGTTTTTTGTTTTTTTTGTTTAGTTTTAGGTGGTCAACTTATTATTATTTCAAGGGGAGAGATCTGGGAACATCTTTCATGCCGCATAATAAAGCCTACACTTTAAACCAGATCCCACAGCATCAGACTAGGGGAACTAATTTACAGCAAGGGAGGTGTGGAGTAAGTCCATGACCATGGAGTCCACCAGTTGTAACACAAATCACACCACTCAGAAACTGCCAGCCCTACTGAAGAACTAGCCAAGAGCACCAGCTCAAAGACAATATTATGTGAGGGTAAAGTGCCATTCTCTTACATGCAATATGTGCATTAAAGACCTTATATGGTGCAGTGTTTTCAATGGAAGAATACATTGGTCCAAGAACCAGAGTGGAAAAGTAGAAATGGTCTCACCATTCCTTCCAAATAACTTGAGGAGGAACTTTGTGCTTCTTTTCCTTACCACTCAGGGCTCAGCATGAATTACAGATCCTGCTCCCCAAGTAGGGAACACTTTCATCAGGGGACACAGCAAAGTTCCATTGAAGTATAAGCTGAGTCTGCTGTTTTGAGTTCCTTGTTTCCAAGGACCATAAGAAAAGATAAGTTACCAACTTATCAAGAGTATTAATCCTGATCATTAGGAGGCTGTAGGGTGGCTCATACACAATGAAGAGAGGGAAGAATGTGCAAGGAATCCAGATGCTCCACCTAGTCCACTGGTTCTACCTGGGCTCCTCTTGGTAATCCTTTGTCCAGCTGTGACTATATAATGGACAGGTACAGCCACTTCCTCAGTTACAGCCACTGAGGAAGGCAGCCGGGGGGCCACAGAGGCCAGCAGAGGTGGTAGCTGAGGGTGAAAGAAACCTAAGTGCTATGATCTGAATGTTTGCGTCCTTCAAATTCATATGTTGAAGCCCTAATCCTGATGTGATAGCACTTGGAGATGGAGCTTCTGGGATAATTAGTTCATTGAGGTGAAGCTCTCGTCACGGGATTAGTGCCCTATAGGAAGAGACAAGAGAGAGCTTGTTTTCTCCTGTCTGTCTCCATCTCTGTCTCTGTCTTTCTCCCTCTGTCATGTGAGAATACAGTGAGAAGCAGCTGTCTACAAACCAGGAAGCAGGTGCTCATCAACACTGGATCTGCCAGTGCCTTGATCTTGGACTTCTTACTCCAGCACTATGAGCAATAAAATATTATTGTTTGAAGTCACATAGCCTATGGTATTTTTTGTATAGCAGTCCAGCTAAGACATAATGATAATAAAGAAGGGGGATTCTGTTTGGTATTAGTTGTGACTCCGTGACCAAATGCGGCAGTGCAGTTTTTTCTCATAACTTCCTTCTTCCTCCTGGGATGGAGGTTCATTGGAGACTTGGAGGAGCTGCTCCCTATCACATATGGAGAGATGGATCTGAGCAGGTGAGGGGGACTGTGGACAGATGTGGAGGTGTCCCTTGCTTTATGGCAGCACCTGTGCCCAGTGTGGGGAATATGTGAAGCAACAGCTTCTGCTCGTCAGCTCCTTCAGGGTCCAACCTAACTGCAGAGAGGCCACCTTGCCTCAGGTTAATCCACAGTAGAGCAGCCTCATCTGGTGCCTGAATGAGGTAGAGTACGAAGGCATGGTTTTTTTGTTTTTTGTTTTTGTTTTTTGTTTTTGTTTTTGTGGATGTGGTTCTGGTGAAGTTCTTGCTTCAGAGTTCCCTGCCAGGTTAGCTGAGGCTTTCTGGGGCTTACATTGCAGTTCACTTTCTCCTCCCTTCACAGGTGTTGGTCTCTGTATAGTCAGCTTAGGGTGCCATAACAACTACCACAGACTGGGAGCTTAAACCACTGAAATGTATATTCTCAGTCTTGGAGTGTGAAGTTCAAGATTAAGGTGTTGGCAGAGCTGTTTTTTTCTGAGGCCTCCTTCGTTTATAGATGGCCTTCTTCTTCCTTTATCTCATATCATCTTCCCTCTGAATGTACCTGTGTCCTAATTTCCTTTACTTATGAAGGACACCAGTCATATTGGATTCGGACCCACTTTAATGACCTCTTAACTTAATCACTCTTTAAGCTCCTATCTCCAAATGCAGTCATTCTGAGGTACTAGGGATTAGGCTTCAAATGTGAATTTTGGGGACAGAATGCAGGCCATAAAATGTATAATGAGCATCTTGTACCCCAAGTTCTATCCCAGCATCTGCTTCTGAAAATCCAAACTGCTACATTAACCCAACACATTAAGCTCTGATTCCCAACGTTAATAGGCTTAGCCTGATGAGCCTTAAAGCTCTTTCCTTTCGGCTCACTCCTCTTAAGATATAGCCAGCTGTGCTCCTGCCCCTGCCTCTTCCTTCTTTCAGTGCAAATGCTACCAGCTTCTGGAGCAAACAAACCATGGCGAAGCCTTACTATACTCAATCTTAGTATTTAATGCTGCTTTAATTTATCTCTTTTTCCATTCCACCACCACTGCCTTATTTAAATCCATTGCCATCCTTTGCCTGGTGTCTTATAACAGCACCCTAAATAGCTTCGCTATCTCCCGTCTTGTCCATGTTTAATTCATTTCCGTGCTGCAGCCTGAGGAATCTTTCTACAAGAATTCTGCAGAACATAATAATTTATGTGCTATTAAACTACTGTGTTTTTCTTTCCATTGAATCTGTGGCAATCAGAGCTTGAGAGGAAGCTGAAAAATAATTGGAAAGGGGCTATCTGCTTAAGTTTGCATGACAAATAAGAGATCTTAAATCTTATGGCAGGAATGTATTCTTATAAAAAACTAGCTGAAGTGAGAAAGTAAAAAAAAAGTGTTGTTTTTCTGTTTCCTTCTATGTTTCAGAAGGATTGCACTGCACATCAAAGAGCCAAGCTGAGAGTCCTGAGCACAGAGTTTGCTAAGAACAGAGTAGCAGCAGTGCAGGTGCTGACACAGGAGATTTCCCTGTTGGGGGACAAGGGAGCTTTTCTGAAGTCGGGAGAGGAAACTTTCAGGCGGGAGCACAGAGCAGGAGTTCAGATGTAAGGATTCTAGTTAAGCTGGAGTTAGTCCCACCCACCCTGACCCCCACCTTCACCGGAAACTTCTAGACAGCTCTGGAGAAAATCACAGGGCAGGGAGGGTTTCTTCTGCATCCCTGGGCACAGTTCTGTGAACAGCAGAACTCTTCCTGGAAAGGACTGGCTCCTGGTTCTCATTCATGGCACATGGCAGGAAAAAGAAGGCAGAGAGAACTGAGAACTGGGGGGCTCCAGGGTCAAGGTAACGTCTCAGGTGTGAGGACCGCATGAAGGAGGCTGAGTCAGGCAATGAACTTGGGCGACTTGCTGCTGGCCCATGTCCAGAATGCAGACTGAGAGCTCTGTCGTGGTGACCAGCAGCCTGGGTCACCCAGGGACCACTAGAGTGAGAGACTAGTAAGACTCAGAGGGAAGTAGGTGAACCGAGGCCTTTATTCCAACTGTGGGGAGGGAAGTAATGCTCCTCCCGGCACCCAGACCCCGGAATCTTGGGAAGAAGATGGGTAAGGGAAATAACCCAAGGAGAGAGAAGGTGCTGAGAAGGGCACTTTCAACTTGGGCATGTGTTTCCGCCTCGTCCCCCTCCCCATTGTCAGCTCATCAAATGGGAAGTGAGAGGTCAGTTACAGAAAAACTTTCTTCCTCTCCCTCTGTCTCTCGCTTCTCTCTCCCTTCCTTCTCCCCTCTCTCCTCTCTTTCCCCCTCTCTCTTTCTCCTTCTCCCTCTCTCTCCTCCTCCTTTTCCTTCCTTTTTTTCCCCTTTCCCCCTCAAACTCTAACCTTCATGCGTAAAATTTGACCCCTCTCTGGTATACAAATGAATCATGTACCTTTCCTCGCAATAATCCTCCAGTTCTCTCTCAGAGGTAAAGCCAGCACATACCTTTGATACAAAGAAGTGGGAATGTGACTACTGGCTTTGCAGTTTCTAGAATAGGAGGCACACAAGGGAGAAGAGAAGGAGTGCGGGTGAATGTCTGCCTGAGAGAGACTAGTCAACCAGGCAGGACAAGGGGCATAACACGCTAGACTGCCGGAAGGAAGACATAGAGATGCCCACTCAGGGCAGACTGCTTCAAACGGTTCGACTGTTGGCTCTATTTTACCTGATTTGCCCATTACGAGAGCAGGTGCTGTTTATAAATAAAATAACTGTGGTGGATAGTCTCTAGGGTATTCCCAGTGATCCCCACCTCCTGGTGTACAATCTACTCCCCTCGTGCCAACAACTGAAACTCAAGGTTGGCCAGGAAGGAAAGACTAGGAAGCAATTCTTTGCACCCGTGGAAAGCAATCTTCTCTGTGGAGAAGCGCTCTTCCCAATACTAGCAGCCCAGATTATACTTGCTTTAAAGGCAGTGAGTGGCATTTGGGGTGCACAGAGCACCCAGGATATACTCGCTTCAGAGAGGAGGGTGAGAAGTTGGTGGGTTAGAGGAAGTCTTCATTGGTCTTGTGTCAGGAGTCATATTCTTTCCTGGGGGGGGGGGTGGGCTAGATGTTGGCTAAAGAGGGTCTTAGGACCCAGGAGAACACCCATACTTTTTCACAGTTAGACACTTACCCTGTGACTCGGTTTGTTTTGTCTGAGTTGAACCCCCAGACTATTAAACATAAGCATTCTAAATAGCTTCACTATTTCCTGTCTTGTCTGTTTGTACTTATAAGTACAGCCCATATTTGAAAGTCAAATACAAAAGGTTTCTAAATTTGTATCATTTGGTGTTATCCAGGCTTCTGCTTTCATCCACCAAAAGAATAAAGAAGAGTTGTTTGAGACCAAAATAATTTCAGGGCAAAGCAGTTTAAATGATAAAATGAAGGAAAAAATCCTCTGAAGACGAAAGGTTTTCACTTAAGATGGTGCTGGGAGAGATGGAATGTGCTTGTTATTTTCAATTTTTATCATCCAGCCTTTTGTTATCAAGGTAATAATAGGGAGTACAGAAACATGACGGGGATGGGTAGGGGGTGGGTTGGGGATGGGAGGAAGCAAAGAAAAATGGACAATGACGTTCATCAATTAGCCACAAGCAGGCCCTGCTGGGCCCCTGGCATGAACCTGAATGCGTTAGACACTAATCAGTTCCCTTCGTGGTCCTAATCAAATTCCTTTTCTATGAAAATTGAATTGCTTTTGATAACTTAATTAATATTTCAGAGGGAGCTTGAGAAAGCAACTCACTTAAGACCCTAAGTTAGCTGGATGTTAATTGAAATGAAGGAGATTCTATTTCCTCTTTCTGCTTTTTTTTTTTTAAAGTAGACATTTTATAGCTAAAGGAATTTTGATGCCTTCTGAAACATGGAGAGAGAAATTATTATAGAGCAATTTCTCTTCTGACAACTTAATATTTCTCATCTTGGATTATCTATTTTATTTAAAAAATGGTTTGCTTATAACACTTATGTAAGAATTAGTTCTATTTTTAATTACATATATGTTTCTTCTTGTCAATTTAATAAGTACTTTAATCGCAGAAATGGAATCCAGGGATTGAAATAGTATTTTTAAATATGCTACTTGGATTTTTGCTGCTTCTCTAAACACAGAAGATATTTTTTTATCAGGAAATATAACATCCATACAGACGTACGCAGTTTAATAGGTAATTTGAAACTGAACAGTAAATATAATCACTGCCTGCATCAAGAAATAGAACATTATTGGCTCCTCAAAGCCCACCCTTGCCACAACACCTGACTTAATCAACAATTATTTCCTTGTAAGGGGTTCAGAACAGACCTCCCCAAGATGTGCCACTCTGGCATGTGGATTATTTTGAGCCAAAGGCAATTGAGACCCTACAGGCTCAGAAGAAACTTCTACAGCTCCCTTACATAACTTAAATTAAAGGCCTTGCCCATAATGAGTCATGATCAGAAATCACTTTTTATGACCTATCTGCAGGGCAGGGCAAACATCTAACTACTGAACATCTGCTCTTCTTATGATCCCAGGAATGACCGCTTCCTCCTCTGAACCCCAAGGTGCCTTACCTCAACCTTAGCTCAGAATGCCACATGTCCCTCATTTTCCCCTTTTGTCTTTGAACCTCTTCATGTCAGTGGGGTTCCCATACATATGTATGTAATTAATGTGGTCATTTTCTCTTGTTAACCGGTCTCATGTAGATTTAATTGTTAGACAAGCAGAAAGAACTCTGAAGGGCAGAGTTGCTTTTCTTTTGAGTTCACCTCCTGTGTATGAATCTCTGAATAAAGACAATTCCCCCACCTCTCTCCTTGTCCTGTAATGTCAGTGGACCCACAGTTTTGTTCCATACTTTCTTTTTTACTCAATGTACTCTCACGGCTTCAAGTACCCTCACGTATTTGAAAGTAGATGTTTTTCATTCTCATGGCTTCAAACACCACCTGTGTGCCCCAAACACATGTATCTGGCTCTAAATTTTCTTCTGGCCCCAGATCCTTTTCCTCTCTTCTCATCCAATACCTGCATAGGGATGGCTCAGCGAGTGACCTCCACAGAAACACTGGGACCCACCTTGGACTCCTCTCTTTCTCTCTTTCCCACTCCAACCTCCAATCAAATTGCCATTGTCAGAGAGTCTACGTTTTAAATCATCTCTCCAGTTCGTTCATGGATACTACTCTAGTTTGTGACATTTCCTCTAGGATATGTGTGACACTGTAACATATAATGTATTATTTGGTCTTTGTCCCCATTTTTGGTTTAGAGCTCCTAAAACCTTGGGATTTCTAAGTGATCAGAGCCGTACAGGTGTCTTTTGTTAGTCATAAGGGGCCCTTTAGAGCACACCTGAGTTATATTAATGAGATGACTTAGGTTAGGGCTGGTCACCAAAAAGACCAAGTGATTTGAGGAATGGAACCTGCACCCCACCCCAACCTCTGGGAGGGGGCAGGAGGTGGAGGGGCTGTAGATTAAACTTAATAAAAACTCTTTAAACAGTGAGATTTATTGAGCCTCTGGTTGGTAAATGCATTCACACGCCTGAGGGAGGCATACCCAATTCCATGGGGACAGAAGCTCTTATGATTGGGACCATTCCAGACCTCAACCTATGTACCCCTTCATCTGGCTATTCATCTGTGTCCTTATAATGAATTGGTAAATGTAAGTAAATGTTTTCCTAAGCTTTGTGAGCCGTCTTAGCAAATTATGTAACCAGAGAAGAGGGTCTTGGGAACTCTAATTTTAACCAGTCATTTGGAAGTACAGGTGATAACTTGGACTTACTGTTGTTGTCTGAAATGAGGGCAGTCTGTGGGACTGAGCTCTTTACCTTTGGGATCTGATGCTAACTCCAGGTAGCCAATGTCAGAATTGAGTTAAATTTGTGACACCCCTCTGTCTGCTGAGAACTGGAGAATTGCTTGGTGGTGTTAGACAACACTCTAGAATATGTTAAATCTTCTGAAAAGCTACTAATCACAGTACTTATTTTATTTGAAATTACGGTATTTCTTTATGAGCTCTTTTAATGATTATTTATATCCACTACTAAAATATAAGCTCCATGGGAGAGGTTTTGCCTGGTTTATTGACATAATCTCAGCACCAAGAACACTGCCTGGCATGGAGGAAGGAAAAGAGGGAAGGAGGGGGAAGAAGCACAGAATGATGTGTGAATAAGTTTCTCAAGGAAAAGAAGAAAAGCCAAAAGTCTCCTCCAGATATAATACAGGAGAAATCTAGATGAGCATGAGGAAGTTAAGTGGAAATTGAATGATGGGCTTTGAGCAGTCAGGCCCTAGACCCTGGATTTAGGCTACATTTGCCTAAATCTTTGATGGATTTACACTTTACTAGAATAGTAAATAACATATGTGCCCTCTACTAGAATAAGTATGTTTTCTGCCCTGCCCAGACCTCCACCAAGTATACCCAAGCCAATACCTACTCAGCCCTCTGGGTTTAGCTCTGCCATCCTTCCAGGTGATATGTTGCATAGCACTATAACTCTAATCATAACTGTCTGCATCCCACTGGCTTGTAAACTCTCTGCGAATCAGACCCCGCCTCCCATGTTCTCCACACTATATCACTGCTGTTCCTGAGCCTAGCACAGAGTAAACACTGAATCAAGTCAGAGAAACTGAAGGTTGGAGGTTAAAGTACTTACCCAAGTCATAATAGCTGTGGGATTTGACCCGTTATCTTTTTTCTCTACATGACCAGTTCTGTGCACTAAATTTTAAATATTTATTTACTCATTCACATTTTCACCTACCCTGTCTCCCGTGGACTAATTGCTACCACCTGTTTTGGTCCTCTCTTATGAATGAATGGTATCAGAAAATCATGCTAAAAATAGAATTTGAATTATTTGGAATTCTCTTACTCTTTTTTCATACTTTGGTTTAAGATGCAAGATATTATGGCAAAACTGATGTTAACACTAATTCTCTGAGAGACCATTTCTGGCTTTGTAGCTTTACTCTTTATGTTAGATTGTATTATTTTTTAAATGTTTTCCACTACTTCCTGTTGGAGAATTATACTTATATTTTCCCACCCCACTGAGATCAGACTTAGTCACGTAACTTCCTTTGGCCCATGAATTTGAACAAAGTCATGTATCATTCTTATGAACAGAAGCACAAAGCCATTGTATGGTCCTGCCATTTTTCTTTCTCCTCTACCACAAGACCATCAATGTCCCAGATGGGAGCCACTCTCTGTCAGCTGGGGTCTGGAATAAAGAAATATTGGAACAGAGCCATGGCCAACCCATGATGGACATGTGATATGAGTTGCTGTAAACCACTGAGATTTATGCTTGTAACTGTAGTGTTATTTAGTCTAAGCTCACTGATAACCCTTTTACAATTCATCACATTTGTAGTCAGTGACAATAAATTTTATCAAGTGCTTCTTGTCTCCTGCCTCAAAACTTTTTACCTTTAGGTAATGAGAAAGAAAAAACAAGAATAACTTAGCACCCACAAGTTTCAACAGCATCAATTAATTGGATATTTTTTCTTTGTCAATGGTAATGGGTGCTGTGGTACAGTGGGAAGGGTTTGAGGTTTACATTCAAAATCTTGTATTAGCATATGGTACGGCTTTGAGCTTTAATTTCCTCACCTCCAGGGAGGGTGAGTATGAAGGCATCTAGCACAGTACTGACATAGAGTAGCCCATATACTCACCATTTTTGATGATGGAGGAATGTACAAAATTCCACAGAAACTCCAACTTTTCACTTGGCTTGTACCATCATTAAATTATAATTTTTCTTAACTCAAAGATTTACTTCTTTCAAGAAACCTTCCTTCATTAATATTAACTACAGTTGAAACTTACCTTGTTCTACAATGTCAATTAAGTCCTCTCAGCGTGTGTGTATAGCACTCACATATTATTTATTCTTATGCAATAGCAGGACTTTGATATAAAATTTTTGAACTAAATTGACTTTTATGTTTTACAAATCCATGGGATTACTATGCCTCTATGCATCAGGTATGACTGTGAAACAATGAGATTAATTTTCAAGAATAATTCATTGTGTAGCATTTGATTTATGATATGTACTAATAAAACAAACATCTGTCAACTCTCTACCCAACTTGTCCAGCACATTCCCAAACCATCGAACTTCATGTCTGTCCCTGGCCCACCCATCCTTCTCTCCTCCCCCAGAGATAATCACTATCTTGAGTTTTGTGGTTATCATTGACTACTTTGTCAACAAAGATACCAAAATTACATAACCAATGCATGTTTACCTCTTCCAAGTAATCATCTTACACTGCTCAAAATATTCTTGGTTGTCTCCTATAGAATTACCTTAGCAGCCTCAGTCATATTCTTACAAAGATTTAATTTTGAGAAACAGTCTAAAGCGCTAACAATACTGGTTATTATTTATTAAATATTTATTATGTGTCTGGCACTATGGTATGCACCCTAAATTATAGATTCCTTAGTCTTCACTTTCTGAGTCTATTTACAGCTGAGCAACTGAGACTTAGCAACTCATCCCAAATCACCTGGCTGGTAAAAAGCAAAGCTGGGAAGTCTGTCACTGTGAAAGCCCTCTCTATTGACCACACAAGATTCTAATGATATGCAAAAGTCAGCTTGGAAATAAAGAGAAAGGTGGGTGGTAATCAAGTTGCATAACATCATCTAGGATTAGAGCCAAAAGCCAGGCAACTTTGTGAGCAGTGAGACTGACATCCTTTGGCTGTCATGGCTCTGAAAGGAAGTCCACAGAAGGGGTTCGGGGTTTGAGAAATGGTCCCGGGACGCCTGCTGGAAGGGCTCAGCATACATTTGGAATGTTAGTTTCCAATTGGTTAAAATTATAACACCAGACCTTTCCATCACATTCTCTGCGATAGGCTCTCCTACTACATAAGCCACCCCGGCTGCCATCCCAGCATCTCCTGTGAAACTTCTGTTGATAAAGAGGAGGAAACAGAAGGAACACACACAATATTTGGTTCAGCTAATCTTGCATTCCTCCTCAGAACAAACAGTGCTGTGGATGTCTGTGATCAAATGATGAAATTATTTTTGACAAAAATATAAAAGCAATTCAATAGAAAAAGATGGTCTTTCAACAAATGATCCTGGAGCAATTGGACACCCCACAGGCCAAAAAACTGAAGCGTAACCTAACATCATACCTTATACAATAAAAATTAATTCAAAATGGATCACAGACTTTAGAAATGTACATGTAAAAAACGTAAAATTACAAAACTTTTAGGGGAAAAAAGGAGAATATCTTTGGGATCTAGGGCTACAAGAAGAGTTTTTAGACTTGACACCAAAAGCAGGATCCATAAAAGGAAAATGGCAGAATTGAATGGAAAAACATTTTTCTGTGAAAGATTCTGTAAACAGGCTACAGGATGGGAGAAAAAATTAGCAAATTACATATCTGACAAAGAACTTGTAACTAGAATATGTAAAGAACTCTCAACAACCAACAGTAAAAAATGAACAACACAATTAGAAAACGGGCAAAAGGCGTGACTAGAGACATGACATGTTTTTCACAGAAAAGGGTACACAGATGGCAGATAAGCCCTGAAAAGATGGTCAACATCATTCACCATTAGGGAAGTGCATATTAAAGCCACAATAAGGTATCACTATACAGACCTATCAGGATGGCTCTGTACAAGATGGTGACAACACCAATTGCTAGCAGGGATGCAGAGAAACTGAATCGCTCGCACATTGCTGGAGGGAATGTAAAATGATTTAGCCACTCTGCCAAACAGTTTGGCAGTTTCTTAGAAAACCAAACATGAAACTACTACATGACCCAGCAATTGAACCCTTTGGCATCTGCCCCAGACAAATGAAGACAGGTTCACACAGAAACATGGACGTGGGTGCTCATAGCAGCCTTACTAGGCCTCGCATTGGAGTAAAAGGTATTTTCAGCTAAAGAAAAAAATTTAAATTAGCATAGATAATATGTGCTTAACAAATTCAAATCAGTAGCTAAAAATGCTTTTTATGAATTTTTTTCCTAATTTATTCGAGATGCAAATTGGTGGATAATCAGGAAAGCTTCTGTATAATATGGAAGAAAGTTTTTGTTTAATTTATTAATATTCAAAGAAGACTTTCTAACACCCAAAATGACTTTTGAGAAAAAAAAGTAGAGAGAAATCCTCTGGATTAAATGCAGAGGCTCTGTCCACCACAGCCAAGAGGGAACACTTCTTCCCTGACAACGTCTACACGCCTTTTATCATTTAGACGAATCCTCAGAAATTACCACATGGCTTTATTTTTTGACTTTCTCATTAGAAAAACCCATTAAACTTTACATTTTACTTATGCTAATGTTGTTAAATAAACCTTGCTGTCATCTTTGCATAATATCAAAATATTGTTTGATATCTTATGTGCATTTATCTTAGTTGATTTGAAGCTCAGAGACGCATAGGCACTAAAATGAACTGAGACGTCCTGTGACTCCACACTCCTCCACTCTGAAACCTGGGCTTAGACACACTCTTCATCATTACCACTAGTGATACCAGCAATGGTGGGAGAAGGTCTCAAACAGATGAGCCTGTTTCTTCCTGTTTCTCCCTCAAATTGTTGCTGGATCAAAGATTTGTACAACTTACTATACGCCAGGCACTATTCTAAGCATTTTACATATGTTAGTCAATTTTTCTTTATAAAAATCCTATGATGTAAATAGTATTGTTATCCCATTTTACAGATAAGGAAAGTGAGGCACAGGACAGTTAATAAACTGCTCAAGATCACACACATAGGTAGCAGAGGCAGGATTCAGATCTGTATTCTTAGCTATGCCGCCTCTCAATGAATGAAAGAGTGGATGGATGGTGAATGGATGGGCGGATAGATAGATGAGTGGCTGGCTGGCTGGCTGGCTGGATGGATATACAAATGATTTAATGAACAAATAAACAAGTTTGTCTAATGTGACCTTTGAAAATGAAAATGCTCAGTGCTGATCTAGACACAGTAAACTGGTACACTCACACCCTGGAAATAGCAAATTTCTTTGGAAAGTCATTTGGCAATATGTCACAGTTTTAATTACTTTTTAGTCACAGTTTATGACCATTTGACTCCATGAAGTTAGTTTTGGGAATTTACCCTCAGGATAATGAATGGAAAAGCATGCATACTTACAAATATGCTTGTGGCACATTATTTACAATTTTTTGTTTCAAAGCACATGTGGCTAACGGTATGGAAACTAGTTAAGTAAATTATGGAACATATGTTCAATGGATGGAATATTATGAGGTCATTAAAATTATAATTATGAAGCTTATAGCTATACAGAAAAATGGTTATGATAATAAATGAGAAATCAGTTTTAAAATTGTATTTATATTCTAATTGTAATTATGTGAAATATGCTTTCCCATGAAGATATACTATAATAGAATTCCTAAAAATGATACTAGCTATTGGTTGGGGATAATGGTAAAATTATGGGTGATCTTTTTTTCTTTCTCCATTTGGAAAACTCATTTCGAATTTTGAATCTTAATGCTACAGCTCTAGTTAGAACAACAAAAATTAACCATATATCTTATTAGTTATTACCCTATTCAAAAGAGAACACATCGAATTTTTTCCCTCTGTACTGATGGTACTGGGGTCTAATGAGATGGTCCTTATGTGATGTAGAGATTCCATCAGAGTTATGCAATCCATCTGATGTTGAGATTGAGTGTTGACAGTAATAGGTGTCTCTTTCCTACCACTGCAGCTTTGCTCACCCTGTAGTGTAGCGTATCCAGTGCTTTTGATAGAAAACACACTGGCTGAACTTTTAACATTCTCGGCCCACATGTCAAGCCAGGATGGGTTGTGAGTGAGAGGCCGGGAAGGGAAGAGGGGCCTGTTTTTCCATCTGTACCCAGCACATGGCCAGTGTAGCTTTCCTTCTCCAGGGCATGTCCCCGACAGAGCTCGCCCTCATTTCATGCCCATCTCCTTCTACCCAAGTCTCAGGGTGAAATGCAGTTCTAATGTGTTGTTTTTGAGACTCTCTTAATATCTGTCTTCATCTATTTTGAGTTAAATTCTCTCTCTTTTTTTCTCTTCTCTGTTATACACTAACATTTAGAGAGTTTATTAACAGTTGTTAAATAATAACAACAACAACAACAAACTCACGGCTGAAAGGTTTTCTGATAGAAAGGCTTATTGAGCCAAACGCTAGCTGGGGAAGAACGAGGTTCTGGGCGTGCGGTCCAAACCACCAGCAGCAGCCCTAGGTTGGGGAGGCAACATGTGCGCGTCCAGGAGCAGACCAGCTCTTCAGGAAAGCGGTTTGGGAAGAGAGACAGAGGTTGTTTTGAAAGAACTCACACTGGCCTAGATAAAAGAGGGAGGCAGAAGGTGAGAGAGGCTAGTTCTGAGATGGGTGCAGAGTCCATAAGGAAAACATGTTTGTTCCTTTGGGTTTGTTGTGGGCAAAAGCTCAGGAAGTTCACGTGAAAGCAAGAAGCAGAAACCTATGGTGGATGACTCCTGGCTAGTCTCTCTTTAGATAATTGAGGAAGCAGTCATCTGGAGTTAATTCAAAGTCCCAAGGGACACTCAGGAGTGTGAGGGCCTTTTGTTGGTTTTGTTGCAGTTAACTGATTAACCTCTCCTTGTCTCTTCCTGTCACCCTCCAGCCAGCTATAATTTAATTTAGGGCATCTCACAGTTTTTTTCTTGTCAGGATTCAAGGCATTGATTGATGTACATCACCATTTTGAAATGGCAACTATCTGTCAAATGGTAGCGGTTCTATACTGGGGACAGGGCAGCTTGAGGAGCAAGCAGAGGACACTAGACTTCCATTTGCAAGAATTTTCCTTCCTTAGAAGAAGCTGCTGCTAAGTAAGCACTAAAAGTTTAGTTTCTAGTTTTCTCTAACAATTTACATTTCATTGAAAGGAATCAATTTAATACGTAAGAAATTAAAAGTTCAAGTGTACTATAAAAATAAATCAGAATTTAGAGATTCGTTTGCAATAAATGGATCTAGAGATATAATCAATACACCTGATATTCTTTCCTACGATGCATTACAGTGTACAGGAATCACACAGGTTGTATTCAGGAAGGGGGCAGAAATCCCTTCCCCTTCCTTTTTTCTTTGCATTTAGTTGCTTATTCGGTTGTAAACTGCTCCATCTTGTGGTTAAGTAAGGGAACTAATAACTAAAAATCCAGACGCTCATTTTCACAGCCAATATCCCTGTATTCTCTTCTCTGTTACAAAGTTATGAATGAGACTTAAACAATTCAAACCATATATAAAAGAAGAAAGTAAAAATTATCCATAATTTCATTGTCTAGAGATTTCTATACACATACAATTTTGAAGTCAAAGATAGGCATGCTTTTTTTATATATATATAAAATAAAGTTATCATTTGCCTTTTGCACTTCAATTGAATCATCATCTCAACACAATTCAGGAATGAGAGGTGATCTTTCAGGTTATGTTGGCAGGTTGGAATAAAAACTTGGAATATTTTCATAGAAATCAGGGTAACCACAACCTCTGTGGAACTCGGCTTCCTGATCTGTTCAAGGGGTGGGGTGGGTGTCAGAGATGAGACAGCAGTGGGACCCTGAATGGGGCCCCAGCCCTCTGTGCTGGTGGTCTTACACTGTTCCACGCCTTTATGTAGCCTCCTTGGGAAACATTTGGTTTGCAAAGTTGGATTAAAAGTTCCCTAAGTTCCTCTCCACTTGAGACATTTGATGATTCTCCTCCTATCCTGAGAATTCCTGATAAACCCGAGCAGTGCTTCCCAAGCCTAGGCCCTGGACGCCCCACCAATATCAACTGGCCACAAACCCTCAGGCCTTCTTTCCGATCTCCTGCCTCAGAAACTCAGGGGTTGGCCCGTGAGCCTTAACAAGCTTTCTAGGTGATCAGGTTGAGAATCACTCATCTGGAATATCGCTGGAAACCTCCCCTTCTTTTTTATTCACTTATCTTTCACTGTCACATCTTTAATTTTCAAAATTTCCTCTCCACATAGGATTAGACTACTACATTTCAGCTGTTCAGAAGATGGGTTACAATACTAATTGATTTGGCAGTTACTGGCAATCCTGATAAAGTAACAGGATGCGGTAACATAAACTTTAGATAAATCATTAATGATGTGATTTTGGACTTGGCTTTCAAAATCCAGGGTCAGACTCCTTTCTCTACCTCCTTTGCTAACACTCAGGTCCAAGCCACCATCACCTGTCACCTGACCTGGCAGAGAAGCCTTTTGTGAGCCTCCCTGCTTCCCCCTCCACCTCCCCATCGCCGCCTCTCCCGGCTTCCAGTCCCTCTTGACACAGGTGCACCGATCTCTGCTTGATACCTCATGTCTCCCATCTCCCCTCCAAGAAAAACCACTGCCTTAAACAACTTCAAGTCCCAAACCTGGTCCCTACCACCTCTGATTCCACCTCTTAATACTCCGACTTTCTGCTGCAGCCACACCTGCCTCTTCCTCTTCCTGGTCCCACCTCAGTTGCTTCGTATTAGTTCAGCCCTTTACCGGGAGCCCTCTGGTCCCAGATGTCTGTGTTGCTTGTTTCCTCGCTGCAGCTGACACGTCTCCACTTAAATGGCTTTCCTGACCTTCCCTCTCCTCCCCCGTTGTCCCCTTCTCTGCCTCATGATACTTGCCACACAAGTGCAATACCATGTACTTGACTTGGCTTCCCTGCTGGAATATGAGCCCAGCAAGGGCCGGAATTCTGTTTCTGCTCACAGGGACATCCTCAAGCTCTTAATGGCAGCTGCGAACCACAGTGCCCAAGAAGCACGAGTTGGGTGTTTGGATGAAGGAAAGGGCATGGGGTGAGGAGGCGGGCCTGGCTGAGCGGATCTGGACTCCTTCAAGCAGGATGGGTGTAGCCTGTGAACAGTTAAAATTGCACTAGACTGGGGACAAGACCTGCGAACATGGCCCTTAGGGCAATTCTCTCGAATCCAGGGGGCTCTTTCCTGTCTGGCCCTACTTGGGATTGAAGTCCTGCCAGGACAGGTCCCCAGGCAGCCACACCGAGTCCATCCATGAGCCACACCTAAGGCTTTGGCCAAGAGGGGCTAATAAAGTTATATGTGTTTGGTGGGGGAGAGCCTTTCATTTTTTCGGTTTAATTTTAAATTCGCACATCATGGAATCTCTTTCTGAAAATAAATTTTTATGCTAGAGCCATCAGAAGGTGTAAAATTACCCACACAAGCTCTTCCCTCAGGCCACCTGGCCACAGAACTGTCAGAAGAGAAGGCTGTCTCCTGGGGTGTTTCATTTGGCAATTCGACGCACACAGATCTTTTCCAGAAGTCCTTGCCTCCCGACCCTGTGATGCATTTGGAAGACCACCCCACCCCACCGCCACCTCACCCTAGGACCTCTGCCCGTACCCTGTTCTCTCACCAGCCTGATCTCATTCTTCCTGAGACTCTGGTATAACCAATATCACATAATTCGTACGTACCTGCACTCATTTTCTATGGCTGCTGTGACAAATCACCACAAGCTTAATGGTTCCAAATAGCACAGTTTATTATCTTACAGTTCTGTCTGTTAGAAGTCCAGTGCAGAAGGTTTGGTCTCATGGGGCTCAAATCTGGGGGAGGGCAGGCCGTGCTCCCTCTGGAGGTTGCTCCATTTTCATATTAAGGCTAAGGATTCATTTTTTTCTGGTTAGATTAATAGTATAGAATATTGTATAAATTACCCAATGTTTAGAATTTTTAATTTAATTTTTCTAACTTAATGGAAATAGATGTACTGAGCCACATGCTTTTTGTTACTTTGCTTTTTGAGCTCAGAACTTAAGCAGATCATTTAAGCACATCCTAAGACTTTAATAGTATATTGAAATGAGTAGTAATAACCATATACTAGGCGTGTTCAAAGCAAAAAGTAACCAACATTTTACTCATGAGCCACTCGTGCCCTGTCACCTTCGAACCTCACTAGCACTGTGTCATGCTCCAGCACAGTGTGACATCTAGACTCCCATTCTTGGGTGACCCATCAGTGGTTCCACTGTGTGGAGAGAGCTAAATTTGTAAATCTGCTTTGGAATTTTAGATGACTTATTATTCATCTCAGAATTCTCCCTTTAAACCCTGTGAGAGCCAAGAAGATTTCTACCAATACGCCAGGCAGTCTCAGAGAAGCAGCGTGTGCAGACGAGGGTAGGATATGGTGGTGAGCTGCCCCTTTGCCCAATATATCACTCATTCTTTCTCTCAGATCCCAAAACACAGGAGGTAGGCTGGGGGTGGTGGGGAGGAAGTAGAGGGAGGGAATTGGGTAGTGCGGACAGGGGGAGACCTCAGATGCTGATGCCTCATGGGCAGTTGGAAGTACCATATGTTGTTAACTGGGGCTCACACAGTAGGCCCGCAAATAACATGGTTTCATTATAACATTGATGAGATGTACAGCAGCTTAACTCTTGTTTATATCAATTAGCTTTGGTAAAATTGGTTTGTTTTATGCCATTTCACTTAAAGTCCACAGAACCTAAGAATGATATTAAGTGAGGACTTACTGTATTCAGGGAGCTTATGCATAAAGATCCAAATGACTCCACTCTGTTTTTTAAACAAGCGTTTAAAGGTAGGAATAAGACTATCAGAAATTAAATAAGTTGATTATAAAATTTTGAATTTGTCCCATCATAGCAATGAACTGAACAGAAACACTTAGCTTAATGGTACGTAGAACCCCCAGTCCATGGGTGGACTTCAGGGGTACTGTGGACCCCTCTGCATTATTATATAGTCTGCTTGCATATAACGTCTTTCTAAGTCCTTTGCTCTCATCTAATTCCTTTGCTCCAACGTGGACTAGTAGAATTTTTCTGCAGTTTAAATTCATATCATTTTGAAAGAAAACAAATGCTGATGACTGCACGATGGCGCTAGCTTGGGCAACCTTGTTTGTAAAGACATTAGCCCACCACTGACTAACCCCTTGTCATAGTCGGTGAGGTAAGTCAAGGTGAAGAGCGCTAAGATCAGGGAGAATGCCTAGAAAAGAAAATATCAACAAATGCCAAACAGGCCAAGCCAAGTTACAGGTGAAAAATAATCACAGCGCAGTACTCAGAGACCTGGTGAAATTTCAGTTTACTGTTGATTTCCTAGTGCTGCTTTTATCAGGAAGGACAGGCCTGGTAAAACTGAAAAGAACAAACTGGCCATGAATATCCCTGTCACACGCCTCTCTAAATCTACCCGCGGGTCAGGGCTCACTTCCTCTCGAGGCAGTTTTGACTTTTGAATCACACCCATAGCTCTCATTTACCAAGAACCTGTCTGTTTCAGAAGCTCTGCTAAGGATCTTGCCTCAGCGAGGCTACTGTCTCCACTTCTCAGACCGGAAAGCCGAGGCCCAGTGAAGGCTGAGCCACAGTTCCTGAGCACTATTACTAGCCAGGCCGCTCCCACCTAAGCCCCTGAGATGACAGAAGGAAGGCTCCCATTGGCTAAGTTGCATGCTCCAAGCAAGGCCTGACAGGTGAGGTCACGCCCTCAGCTCTGAGTCATTATCACACTCAGAGTCAACACTTCCAGCAGGACTTGATTGCCTTCTGGTTGTTTTCTCTGTTTGCTGTGTTTCTCTAATTAGACTCTAAGCTTTGAGATCAAAAACTCTGGGTGAACTATTTTTTGTAATCCCTTTACTGCAGGCCCCAAAGGAGTGACCAGGAAATAGGTGTGGGCTGAAAGATGAATCGGACTGCACAAGGCAGGTGGGCAGGCACACAGCCCCCTTCTCAGTTACCTGAGCACTTGCACGAGGAATCAGTAACAAAGCCCTTGCGCTACGCGGCAAATATTTATTCCGTGATTTCTGTGTGCCAAGCGCTGGGCCTAAAGGTGAGCGGAACATTGCCCCCACCTTTCTTGAGCTTTCAGTCCGATGGAAGAAGAATACGCCAATAACTCTACTGCATGACGAGTGCTGTGGCAGGTGTATGGAGCTCGTGCTGTGGACGCAGAGGTGACGCGGACGCGGAGCGTGGTGGGGGAGTGGGGCCGGGCCTCCCAGTGGGTCTGGTGGGAAGGTAGAGTCATTCATGGGCTGAGGGTCAGTGAAGGTGGCAGCCCAGCTGGAGCGGAAGTGCTGAGGAGTTTCAGTGGGCGGCGTGTTTGAGGCCAGCCATCTGGTTTCGATGGCAGCTGCCATCGTTCCAACATGATCCCAGCTCTCCAGAGCCAGTTCAAGGAAGGCTGAGGAGCCATCTCCTGGCATCTTTTGGAGAACCCTGAGAAATGGAGTGAGACATTAAGTGTGGGGCTGACAGGGAGTGTCTCTTGCTGCAGAAGCAGCAGTTCCACATTAAGGGGAAGGAAGCAAAGGGTGATGAGAGTTCCGAGAGCATTTTGTCCTTGAAACCGGAGCCGCTGCTGCCTTCCTGCGGGATGGCTGGCCAACTCCTCTCTCAGGTAGGTCAGACACCCTCCCCATAATCCCCTGTTCAGTTTAAAGACAGTCCAAGTTTTGAGCTTGTGCAGCCTGCAACCAAGAGAGTCATAGTATAATCTAATACAACCACCGACTGACACGAGGTACTCAGCTTCCTTTATCCATTAAACGCCACGATGAAAAAATATCTTCCCTCTACCATTTACTCCCTTCACTTCTAAGAAGCGTATTCTGAAATTACTAAAGAGAAGTTCAACATAACAGTGGGGACACTGTGAAGGAAGACTTTATTCCATAAAAGTAATGATGGCGATCTCGGGGGAGAGCCTACTGCGCGGTTAGATACAGTTACAGGGAGTCTGTGTTAACCTTTCATTCTGGGAGAGAAAGGCCTCAGCTGAGAAGCTGGCCCCCTGGAGAGGTGCCAGCCTTTTTTAGGAGACGTGCAATCAAGTCCTGGGAAAATGAAAAAGGAATAAATTTGGAGTTCTCATGAACAGTTTTCAAGGAAGATCCTAACTTTTGTTAAAGCTTAAGTGGCAATGCTTTGGTGAAAAGTCATATGAATTTCCCATCTAATAAAGGGTTCTCCTCCCATCTTTACAAATTCCGGAGAAGGAGCTTATCTGGTTCATGTTTATCACCTTGGCAAATACATGCTTGATGACTAAAAACCTAATAACAAAGGCACACTATGACCTCTCTATTCTACCACTGTAGGAACAAGTGCCTGGGAGGCTGAGGCCTTGTTTAAAGTGTAGGTTTTATTATTATTCAGGTATGGTGAGGCAGCAGATCAGAAGACAGCTGCCACTGAAAAGATAATGTTACTTATAGTTCCCAGGCAGAAGGGGTGGGGCATGCCGTCCCTGTGGGTACACAGGAAAGCACCAGGAGCCAGAGTGACATGTGGAGAGCTCAGGCGAGAGTGTCCACTGTGGTTTCCAAGGAATGGATGCGTAGGCAGTGTCACCGGGCTTAGGACTGGCTGGCTTGCTTGAATGATTTCAGTGGGCTCTGGGACATGGGGGCTGTCCCAAGTTTCCGGTACCAGGCCTTGAGGGGATTGGAGCAGATGGTCGATGGCCTGGAGGGTGAGAGCTGGACAAAGGAGGTGGTTGGGGCCATGGACACTCCTTGGGGTTTGCAGGTGGAAGGTGGGCTGGCAGGCATCGCTAAGAATTAACTCGCCCGGGGAGGGGTACTCCCTTGAGTCACCGAGACTCAAGGTCGAAGTATCAGAAACACATGGCTGATCCAAGCCTTAGCTCCACAAATCATGACCTTTGTCTTTAATTCTAATACTTAGTCTATCTATGGCACTTTTTTTTTTGATATAACATTGATTTTGATCAGTTTAAAAAGCTAATGGCCTGTGTTGATGGAAAAATAATCAGTGATTATGAATTTTTCTTTTAAAAAATTTTATCACATTTTTGCACTTCAGTAGTAATTTATATTTTCTGTGAAGAGAGTAGAAAAAATTCTTTGATAAGATTTTGCTCACAATATTGAAGTTCAGTAGTTTTTATAGCTTAAAGTTCAAAGATCACTTTCAATTTTTTAGTAAAAAGTTTATTGTGTTTTAACCAAAGGCTTAGAGTAAAAATAAAAAAGTTCAGTAGCCTATAAAGTTGTTCACCAAAGAAGTGGCAATAATTTTTGTGAAATGATGATTTTTATTTTTATGGTTCCTTTCTGGTTGATTTTGGGGAATGCATTAAGCCTTTATTAAACAGCACTTGACTTCGATATTTGTAAAATTCAATATACTGATTCTTCCTCACCCACATCTATAAGTTCTTCCCTTCGCTGCACCTCCCGTGATTCTGATGGCCATGAGAGGCGGAACACACTCAATGTCTGCAGGGCAAATTCCTCCACCATTTATGTCATGTTTTTGGTTTTTTTTTGAGTAGCCAAGTCAATCAACTTAGTGCTACAAAGGAGGAGAAACATACCGAACAGGTGCCATTCATTTTCAAGGAACTCAACAGTTTACAACCGTCGCCTCTATGCCTTTCCTCTGCCAAACTCTGAGACCACCGTGCAATTTGTTTGACCAGATGACAGACAATGTTGAGAATCATAACCAACATCTAGAGAGCACCTCCTCTGGGCTCCAATGCTCCTGTGGATCTTACTGAACCCTCATCATCCTCAGAGAAACATTGCTGTTCCCCGCAGTTTCTGTGAGCAGTCAAGGCGTAAGGTCAGCATGCCCAAGGCCACACATCAATGCCAGACTGTGTTCTGAGACTTCCACGACCTGCCTCGGGATGGTCTTTTACTTACTTTTATCATAAAATACTTTATAATAAAAACCATACAACCACATTTGAAAGGTATAATAGAGTGGTGCTCCTAGACTCACCTGACAGCTTGCGATAAAGATCATCAGCAACCTTGACCGTCAGTGCCCACCTGGTGCAGGCCTCTCACTCTGGTGTCCTACCAACACCCATGCAGGGCTGCACACAAATCTAGACTTATTTTCCTTTAAAAAAAACCCCAGGAAACCCCTCCTTATGTCTGTGGTTCTTAAATCATAGGAATGGACCCTTGTGGGCCTCTTGTGGGAATGATGAAAATATACAGCCTAGAAAAAAAATGATACATAAGAAAACTTTGGGAAGTATTTCAACATTTTCACAGTCTCCGAAAGCTAGAATGACCATGTAACTTATTACCCAAAGCAGGACGCCTTGGAGAGTAAAGGAACTCTTTACCAGCTACAATGAGACAACAGGTGTAAGCTGTGGCCATCCGGGCAAACTGCTGGTGTAATCACGTCACTGTGATTCACTGGACTCTCACGGTGGATCCTACCTCACCTGGAACCTTCTCCTCCAGTCAGATGGCCCTCTCGTTGTCCTCATAATGATCCCACCTCAATGGCGTGGCTATGACACCCTGTCCTGAATGTGACAATGTCTCTAGATTGGTCGCAAGGCATAGTATCAATGCTAATCCATATTTACCCATTCATTAATTGTCTGAAATCCCATGACCGCCATCAAGTCTCCTGACCTGTCAGTGTTCTCCCTGTGTAGACCATCCAGCACAGGCCGCCTGAGCAGCTCATGGGTGCCTGGTGTTCCAGAGCACACTCTGAGCCAGGATTCCAGATTTCAGCCTGGCTTGGTCACTCACCAGCTGTGTGACTTTGGGCAAGTTACTCAACCTCCCTGGGCACTGATTTTTCTCAGTCTCTACCTCATAGGGTTGCTGTGAAGATCAAATGAGTTCTCATTCATAAAGTATTTAGGTATTTGGCAGAGTAGAAGCTATAGAAGCTTTGGCTCTGTTACCTCAAAGTAATAATTTTGTCAAATGCCCATTAAAAAAAACCAAAAACAAAAAACAGCCCCTATAAGCCCTTCCCCGTGCTATGTGCGCAGTGGGGATTTGGAAAATACTTGCCAGTATGTATTTCCCACCAAGGTAGCTGAGAAGGTCAAGAACCTGGGGCTGGAAGCTAACTGCCTCTGGCTCTGCGGAAATGCCTTTTTAGAAAGGAGCCAGCCTCATGCTGAGCGAAGACACGAGTTTGGGTCTATGTGACCGTCTGCTCTGCCTGCCTCCCATCACCACCTTCCAGAACCCAGGCCTCAAATGACAGTTGCAGGAGAGCCACCGCCCAGCGCTTTCACACTTCATCTTATTTGATCTTCACAGAAGGGCAGGTGGGGCGGGCAGGGCAGATGACAACCCCAATTTGACATGAGGGGGTTCAGGCTCCGGGGGCAGAGCTACCCGTCCAGTTCATGAAACCAGCGTTTCTGCTGGAGCCAGGACTTTTCCAGACCCCACAGGTAAAGGCAGCTGCGGCCTCCTTCTCTACCAGTGAGCAATTCCTCAACTGCCCGAGCCTGGGTTTCTTTCCTCCACCATCATACCTCCTTCTCCCTCCTTCAGAGTTGGCGGTTACGTCTCACGAGCTGAGCCTGTCTTCTTTCCACTGCAATTTCCACCCTGCTGACCCCAACCCGGATTCCATAACCCCTCTCAAGTGACAGCCTCCCAAATTGGGTGCCCGTTGATTTGTACCCCCGAGTCACAGCTCTTCACGCTTGCGTGTGTGCCAGGCACCTCAAACACATGAAACTCAGCAAGAGCCAGGTCACCCCATCTGGTATCCCTTCTCCCTCTTCCAGCAACTTCTCTTCCAGTGTTCTTGGTTCTTGGTGTTTGTTACCAGCGGTGTGCTCCATCTCATGTATCACTTCCCAGGGGGCTGCCCTCCCTCCTCTGTCGGGAACAGCCAATGCAGGGCTGTCTCTGAGGGGAGCTGCAGCCAGGGACTCTGACCCCACCCCAACTTCATTCAGACAGAAGCCTCTGTATCTCTTTCCTCAGGTGCCTCTGCTGAGACCTCCTGGGGGCTGAGGACGGGGAGCACTTTTCTGGTTTGGTCTCTTCTCATACAACAACAGTTAGTGACTACAGGCTTGGCTACTATTCTCATTTGGTTCGTTATCTTCCCCCCCCCCCCAGCTTTACTGTGTATAAGTGACAAAATTATAGTACACTTAATGTGTACAACATGAGGATTTGATATACATATACAAGGTGAAAGGAGTCCCATCATCGAGTTAATTAACACATCCGTCACTTCCTATCTTCTTTTTCTGGTGAGAACTTAAGATCTACCCTCTTAGCTAACTTCAGTGACACAACAGAGTTATCAACCATAGATACCACGCCGTAGGTTAAATCCTTGGAACTAACTCACCTTGTAACTGAAAGTTTGTACCTAACTTGGAGGGTGTTATATTATGTGACGTAAGCCAGACAGGGAATGACAAATACTGCATGGCATGGCATCACTTATATGTAGAATGTAAAAAAAAAAAAAAAAAGTCAAACTCAGAAACAGAAGAGAGCAGTGGTTGCCCAGGGCTGAGGGGCAGGGGAATCGGCTCCACTGAGCTCCTGACAAAGACACTCCGCTAATTTCATTCCCCAGGACAAGCCCTCTCGAGTCTCCACATTGAAAGCTGTGCTGTAACAACTGCCGCGTGGAAAACAGCAGAACTGGGAGAAATGAGTTCAAGTCTAGTTCTAGCATTAAATGAGCAGTGTGGCTGTGCAGGTTACTTTATCTTTGGGGCTGGGCTTCCTCGTCTGCAAAATGAGGTTAACTTGACTGGGTTTTTTTTTTTTTGCTCAATGTTCCCTTCAGGTCTAATATGCCAAGATTCTGTGAATTACATGTTTAAAACTATCTTCTGAAAAAAATTTAAAAAATAAAGCAGCAGACTGAAGCCAAACAATTTTTTAAATTATTTTTAAAAAGTAACCTTTAAAGGTAGCATTTAAAAATAAATCATCCCACAACTCAAATGTCTGACAGTGTTGCCCACAGTGGCCAGCAAATATTTATTGCCTGTCCACCACGTGCAGACACATGTGCACAGCATTTTCTCTCCTTTCCCACGAAGAGGCACTCAGCGTTTCTTCCAGGTGAACTTCCTGCGGGCTCCCTCTTGGCCGGGCTTCTTCCGTTCTCTCACGCGTGGATCGGCTGTAAGCAGTCCAGCTGCAGCACAAAGAGAGAGGCCGTTACAAACCACGGAAAATGCATCTGCCTAGCAGAGGCGGCGGCGAGCCGCGTGAACGTACAGGTGCTGTTTCAGAGCAAAACTCCGGGGTAAAGCACCCAGACCTACAGTGAATCGCCAGCCTGACAGCAGTGTGCTTTCCCTCTTTCGGGGTATGTTTCCAATTTGAGACAAAAGCCAGCTACATTTTTCTATCTGCTTTCCTTATCCAGGAGTACTGACTCCTTTTTGGTTTTTAAGCTTGTCCAACTTAAAGCTGCTCCTGAGTGGGCACTCTTATTCACCACGATGGAAATTATCCTGCATGCTCGTTACCACAGATGTGAAAGTTGTAATGAGGCAGAGAAGACAAACATGTTGCACAGGTAAATAAGAAGAAGTCTGTGCATGCCAGATATTAACAGTTACATGAATATATGTGCATGTAAGTCATAACATGACTTAACAAACCTATTTGAGGAAAAAAAAAACATACTATTCTAATTTGTGTGACAATAATAGCCCTGGTATTTTGTTTCAGAATCTAAAAACTAAGTGTTTGGGGAGTGTTCTCAGCATAAGCAGTTTATTCTGGAAGAATGAAGCCAGTCGAAACTGGAAGCTTCCACAGCCCAAACGAAGCAGCCGGTAGTGGCTGCAGCCATAGAATGTTAGTAACCACCACAGATTTCAAGAAAACCAGTGATGAGAAAGTTCTTTAAAATGCTTTTTATAAACATGTAAATAAACCACAGAATTTCACTGGGTTTTCTGGTGTATTTTTTAAGTTTTTTATTTTTACTTTTCCAACACTCATGCTTCTTTTCATAATGTACAAGGCTTAAGCATTTCGTTGGCATCTTCCAATGGCCATGCAGCAAAGGAAACCGTCAAGTGCTTATTATACAACCACAGCATTTGCAATCTACTTGTACTTAAAGGGCATGAAATGAAACAATATTTTGGACAAAATGCAGACAAGACTTGTCTAAATTCTAGTTTAAATGTAAGTAACAATGCTTTATTACCTTTCAATATGCATAGTAAATCAAAGTAACAGAACTGTTAGTAAGATCCTATTAAATTATTTTACTGCCCAGATAAGAATCCCACAAAATGGTGAACTGTTTATAAGAAAATGGATTTTGAAGAGGCTCAGCCGTAGGTGGCCCGTATCGCGGCACTGCCTCAGAACTCCGGTGGTGGGGTCAGGGCAGAGCGGAGCTGTGGGCCCATAGGCAGTGAGGGGCTGGTCCAGATCCCGTAGCTCCTAGCAGCACCCACAGCAATGTCCTCCTCTCACAAACAGTGTGAAGAAAACCTCCAGCTAGAACCACCCTGAGTTATTATAAATGCCATAGCAGTGCCCTAAGGAACCAACCGACTGCATATGCTTTCTCACATCATGTGGCCGCTCATATCCATGACTGGGTGATGGAGTTACACAAAGTGAGAAGAGAACATAAAATTCGACATCACAATGGAAAACTGGAAATCTCCAATAATTTCAGAAAGAAATACCTTAAGGGGTTCATCATTAAATCGAATAATTACAACTTCCTATGACAAAATAAAAACAGCAAATCATCTGTTAAACACAACTGAGCAGCGCTGGTTAAACTGGACAAAAGGTTATGTATGCCTTAAGGTCAACATAAGTTTCCCCTGATGCTAGGGATGCCTCCATTTTTGTTTTCTAATTCAAGTTAATTTCGTAGAAATCAAAACTGAAAAATAATATACAGTCCCAGAGCATGAAAACAGAAGCCAGCAAACTGCAATAATGCATATTCAGCTACGTGTTTTCGCACTGATTTCAGGTAAGTAACACATGAATCAAACAAACACTTATAGATAGAATGGGAACAACCATGCCCTTCCCACCTCAACTCATACCTTGTCTCATCCACTCGACCTCCTCCTCGGTGACAAAACTGCACAAAGCTCTGGCCAGCGCCAAGCGTATGGCTCCAGCCTGCGCCGACCTCCCGCCTCCCGAGACTGTGCAGGTCACGTCGTGTTTTCCAAGTCGGTCAAGAAAGTGAAAAGGGAACATCAACTGTTCTCTAAAGCACATCACAAGGAAGGTAGTTAAGTTTACCATAAAACACATGATTTTATAAACTGTTCACATTCTGAACATTTATAAAAACCATACTATGCATGCCAGCATTCATATTTCTCGATCAATCTATAATTACATTTTCATACTTTTTAATCTATCCATTACACGAAGAAACACTGATCTTTCTCATATTTAAAATGCTTTGCTGACAGCAAGGTTTATTTCTCCTTTTCTTGGATATAGCAATACATTCTATCTTACTGTTGATTGTCATGAGAACTTTGCTAGGCTTGGAAATAACCTCGTAAAAAAGTCCTAAAGTTAGGAAACTCCACTAACCAACTGAATCTAATTCTCTAGCTTCAATGATCAGATACACCATTAGTAGTCTTTCCCAAGCAGTTATCAATTGCCATCTGGACTCACTAATTAAAGTATACTATATGCATTTGTATAATATATATAAAGCTCATTCTGACATGGTTAGTTCTTAAAGTTACTGAAACCACACCCATCTTCCCCCACCCCAGCCCCACTGAAACACATATTCATATTAATAGCTCTCTAAACCGCAGGGTCGTGCTACCTGCCTGGAGCAGATGACACACTGCACAACCCTACTCAGGGCTCCTGCCCTCAATAGTGAGTGCCTACGTGGTCCCCAGCAGGCACCGCAGGATAAGAGAGAATGGACTGCAGGCAGAACACGGCTCTGGACCTTCTCTTGCCTAACCAAACAAGTATTTGTTGAACACCAGTTATGTGCCATGTGCGATGTTCACCACCTCCTTTGTCAAGTACTTTGATTTTGCTATTTTGCCTTCATATCTCTGCTGAGGTTTTATTTAGAAAAGTCAATTTATATTGCATTTTGCTGGCTTTGTCTGACACTGTAGCTTTGTAGATCCAAAATAAAGCTTCTTATAACACAGGGAAGCTGAAAGATGGATACAAACAAGACATTTACATGTTAATCCCTGGACGACACTAGCCAAGCAATCGTGTGCGGAGCAGTGTAAGGACAGGGCCTTCAGAGGGTACAGTTCACTGGAATCTGTAACAATTCTGTTTCAGTAGGGAAACAACACAAATTTATATTTTGCTTTTTTGAATAAATGTTTTGAAGCAACTGAATCAAAACTAGGAATGTTATAAAAATTTTACTGTTACAAATAATAGCCATATTAGCATAATAATTGAGAGACTGATAATCTAATTCCATCATTTCTTTTTCCCAGCAAGGAAACAAGAGGCCAAGATAGCATCTGTGGGGTCATCATGTGCACATGTCACAGAGTTTTCTGCACTGCCTAACACAGGTGAGTCAGTGACACAGTGACATTGTGGTCACCCATCTGTTTGGGAGCTTAAACATGTCTGCCTTAATTCCTAAAATTGTAAGATTCTCCAACAAATGCTTATTTAAAAACCTTAAAACTAAAATTCAGGAGAAAATATGTTATAATTTACTCATGACATCGCCAGAATGGTCAAGGAAAGAGGAGGCTGGGTAGTTGGGGAGCTGGTGCACACTGAGGTGCTAAATTTATAAGTGATGAGAAATACTAAAAGGGTAGTAGTCTAAAATGATTACAGAGCTATCGGTTTTAGTTAATATGGACTGAAAACTGGTACATGCAAAAATAGTTATGTGGTATGAAAATATTTCACAATTCTTTTCTCCTCTCAGGGATCCCAGATGAAATTCTGAGCTAAAAGAATCAAATTTATTTTGCTTTGAAACAAAAATAAACAATTTCATCATTTCTATTTTCTCTGAATGCTACTCCAATTCTGCTGACATGTAACTTAGTATATATATAATGTCAGGCTCTTTCATTTTTCTGTGATTGCTTAAAATGCTAACCTTATCTCCTCTGCTACACAGTTAGTGCTATGTGAGGAATGTATTTCTTTTGTACAGATGATCAATTAAGAGTTGCTTTAGTGGTTGATTGATAGAGCAAAGGACTTTCCAAATCAGAAAGGTTATTAATCTTTGTTTCACATAGTACCAGGCATGTAGTAATAAGTGGCTGTCACGTGAGTGAACGAATGAATAGAGTTTCTGATGGTGCTGGGAAGGCCACATCACCAACACTCCCAATGATCTGTTGCTGTTTATGTGAAAAGAGCCGAAAGAAAGGTCCCTGAAAATATAAGTAAGCAGTTTGACTGACTTTCAGGCAAGCATCTCAGGTCCCTCCTACCAGTTAGGGAGGTGACCTTTAAGCACTTTGGCTGAGGTCACAGAGTTGAGAGTTAGAGCTAGAATCAAGATCACCTGATTCGTGGTTCAGCATTCTTCCTATCAGTTAATGTCACCTCGCTGCTGAACTCGTAAGCTCCCGAGTTGCTCCTGCAAGAGGAACAGCTGCCCTAAACCCCTATGACCACTCCAAGAGGAGGAGACAGTTTGGGTGCCCACTCCCATGGGACTAGCTTTAGGTTTCCCAGTTAGAAAGGAAGCTTCTCCATGACAGAAATCACATCTTAAACAGCTGTGATATCTCACAATGCTGGGAACAAGACTGGACCCACAGACAATCCTCAATAAATGCCTGTTGAATTCAAAATGAAGAATAATTCTAAGAACTGAATTTGAGATCAAGCCAAAAGTGAGATTTGGTGTTAAATTGTCAGTTATATCTGAAGAAAATTAACAGACAGGCATCAGTCAAATGCCATTTGTCCTAGCAGTCCCCAACACCAAAGTTAGGGGTCCCTCTGGCTTTTCATAAGGGAAATAAGAGCTTCCTCCATCTGTTTTTCTGTGAGGATGACGGTGGAATTAGTTTAATTCATATTAAATGGAGTTAGAGTGGCACAAACACACACACAAATAAAACACACATCCGCTTCCCGAAGCAATCATTCTGCCCAGAAGCTCACGCATCAGCAGGTTCCTCTTTTCCTTACAGAAGTGCTGGGAGCATAAGAACTTTACCCCTATTGACCCTAAACCACTACATGTTCAGGAAAAGGAGGAGGATGTAAAAAGAAGGAACTAATCATGCAGAACTTTGGCTACTAGTGGATAATGACAGTAACCATTGGAAAATAATAACCGTCTCAAGAAGAGGCCTTTGTCTGGGACTCACAAGGAGACCTAAGATAAGTATATTTAGAGGATTTGAATTGTAACACTCATTTATGATTCATGTCTATTTCTCCATGGGATATAAAGTTAAAAAACAAACAAAAAAAAAACGACTGCCATATTTAGCACTGGGAAATAAGCAAGGCCTGATGCGCTCTTATTTTAATATATAAATGGCAGGTTTCTTTGCTTGCTCTCTCTCTCTCTATAGATGTGTGTGTGTGTGTGTGTGTGTGTATTATATAGTATACATGTATAATCAATTTCCGCTGAATAGGAAAAAATCCAAAGTGACAGAGCAGACTTTTTCTAATACTTATAATGGCAAGGGCCAAGATTGATTTTTGTTGTTTTGTTTTGTGCATGCCTACCCCTAAACTAGGGAAATAAAGTGAAAATCTACTTTTCTTATATTTTGCATTTCAGAACATAAGCTATATCTGAAACACTCAATTTCCAGTAGGATCTGACGGAAAGAGGAGGAAGATTCAATTAATGAAAAAACCTAGAGATGCTTTTTAAAAGTCTGGAAAACTACATAAAAAATAGTGATAGCTTCCCTTTAGCAAGTTTGATAAATTACATTGGTAAAGAGAAATAATCATTCAGACAAATATAATCAGAAAATCACAAGCCTTAATGAATTGATCATTATGTATTACGAAGTACATTTTCTCTAAAAACAAAAAGCAAAAGCAGACACTAACCTGTCCTGTGTCACGGGGAAGTAATGTAGGTAATCGGTTCCATTAACTTCTATTCTTCCACTTCCATGTTCATAAACAACTGCTTCTGCTTTTGCACTCTTCCTTTTACCTTAAAAAACATAAAATTTCTATTAGTAAATGTCTGAAAGACCAATGCTTTGAGACAGTAAAGCTACATTAAAATTTTCTTCTCCCGAATAACAATACACAGCACTGTATGTACATAGGAAAGTTCTAGAACTACTGCAAGTCAAATAAAAATAAAACAGGTAAGCTACACCATAATCAATATATTATAGCCAATTATAAGGTAATTTTGTTCGTTAATTCCATGTGAGGAACACAATGATTTTAAATGAGTTTTCACAGTCAACATTTATATTTATTTTTTTTAAAAAAAAAAACAACCAATTTATGTAGTGTTCTCTTATATTCAATATGAGTATATCTAGTCACATAATTTTAAAAATATTTGAAAATTACAATACAATTTTTAGAAATGAAAGTAATCCTCAGGAAAGGTCACATTTCTCTGAACACAGTTGAAAATGACAAAGCAATAATGTTACATTTTTAAGAGTTGCAAGGTATCATTTAATAAGTTGATTTTTTAAAGTTAGACTATGTCAAATGTCTTTGTAAATGTATATGGAAAATGTGAAGATCTAAAGTTTTCATACATTTCACAGTTTTAGCAACCAAGATGCAGATTCACTGAGCATTTTCATTTTATATATGAAAATCTTCATTGTAATTATTTTGTTTCTACCAGTTGAAAATGTGAAAATAAAAAGATTTAACATAAATATATAGAAATAAAAAGGGTTAATATGATTGTGTAGGAATGTGTCCACATTTTTTCTTGTGATGGTATAAGGTTCCTTCCGTTTTTAAAAACTTCAACAGAATCTTTAAAATGAGGAAATCCAATGTAGTAAAAATAAATCAAATGGATACCAGAGAGCAACAGCAAATAAAAATAACTGTAGTTTCTCAATCATCACTAAATTTATTTTCTCTCCACGGAATGTCATTACCTTCGCTTGTGCTGAAGGCCATTCCTTGCTCGTCATACTGCAAAGGTTCAATCAGCTGTTTTTTTGATTGAATAGTTACACTCCTACGGAAGCTCCGTACAAATTCTTCTTCAGTGGCACCACACTGCAATGCCCATAACCTTTCTAGCAGCCGAATGAACTGCGCATACTGCAGACAATAAAAATTCATTAAAAGATGCAAGTGTAATTGCATTTGCTAAATTTTTTCTATTTTTATAGACTTGATCTTTCCAATGTTGCTTTTCATGATGAATTTTGACAGGATGACACTTCTGCACCCTCACGCTGCTTTTAAAATAGCACGCAGATGCAGCGCTTGCCCTGCGGATCTTTAGTACTCACTCTTTTCTTTCAAGAAACAAAGAGATTTATCATTCAAAGAAAAGTCTGATTCTCTGTATTTTGATTGTATGAAGTTGAGATTTATATTCATTTTCAAAAAATATTTAGATGATCTTCAAGTATAATTTCTACTCCTTTAGTAGAACTGTATCAAGAGGAGCTTCATAAATAATTTTCAGTCAGTTATGTATAGTGAAATGGGAAGAGTTTGATTTTGAGAAAATGTACCTCTTAAATTATATTTCATAATACATTTGGCAAATATATCTTTAGCTGTTCAAGCTGTGTTACTTTAATGTTTATGATTTCCTTTAAAACCGAACAATCAAGCTATTTAAAAATTCAAGAGATACTTGACTTAAAGGGCAACCTCTTGAAATAAATTATCCTTGCTACTCTGTGCATTTTTTTTTAATAGTTCTTGAACATGTGATTAGAAAGTAAACAACTTGGTATTAACCCCTTAAAATTAGAAGCCAGAATAATCATTCTAAAGTGTTTACAGAGAAGGAAACAACTAATACTCGAGATCCTTAGTTAATATGGAGTGTGAAACCCAATTTTTGAGAACCTTATTTACGTTTTTGCCAACCCTAAAAATCACACTCACCTTTGTTAACATTGCCTTTACAGTGAAAATCTGCCATTAATGATTTAAAATATATAAAAATCTCACCAGTTAGATTAAAAGGACTGCTTCAATTACTGCTTTCTGTGATATTACAATAAAAGAGAAGGCAATTTTCTAAGTAAGGGTGAAATATTTAGCCATCTATGGTACCAGGCCTGATAAAGCTCCATTCTTCCTCTCCATTTACGGGCCTGTGTCCTTTGTTCTCAGCTATTCTGTCAATTCTATTACATGCACTGTGACTACCGGTGAACCTCCCAAGGGGTAACTACAGTTATAACATCGTCAGCTAGGATTACTGTTGAAGAGGTCACTGGCCACTGTTGCTCCCTCATCTTGTAACCAGCCATCAGCTTCAGGATTTCTTCCGATAGCCAGTAGTACCCCAAAGTACATATACATATGTATATATTAGTTTTGTCTTCATAGCTGCACACCTGTAATAAAGTCCTTGGGATGTTTTCAAAATGAGGAAGAAAAAAAAAATAACCAAAAACTCTGCATTATAAAAATCAAAGGAAAAGAGAGGAAACAATGAAATATGATGCATTCAACGAAAAGGCAAAGGGAGGTTTTCAGTTAGATCCAAGCGCAGCAATACTGTCTTGGCAGTTAGGATACTAGAAATTAACTCCAGATCTACCCTTCACCAAATGCCTTGCACCTTTGTTAAGCAAACTCCGACTTTTTCAAATCATTAATTTATCTAATATGTTAAATGAGAAAAAGGGCAATTTTACTAGAGGGCAATTCTGTGGTGGCAGGCACTAACGATGTTAGCCACTGCCACAGAAGAAAAACACTCTTCTTGGAACAATTCTGAAATTTATCCACATTCAAATCTTCTAGAAATAATCTAAATTTAGAACATCAAAATATTTAAAACATCAAATTTCCTCTGATGATGCTGGCACATATTAGAACAGTTAGCCAAACAAGAATCTGATTGGGACTTAAAGCAGGAGTCGCAAACTTTAAAGGATATAACATTCACCTGTGGAGCTTGTTAAAAATATGGATTCCTGGGTGACACCCCTGGAAATTCTGAGCAATGTCTGAATCATAATATTATATTTTGAAACCAGCAATCCAAATGATTCTAATACAGGTGGTCTTTCCAAGACCAAAAATAGTGGCCTTAGAGAAACTGCACAAAGTTGGGTCAGCCTAGAAGTAGGAACCTGTATGGAGGTAACTGTGTGCTTCATCCCCTTAACCTGTAATAGCTCCTACACTTATCATTAGCTTGTAAAATTATCTATTTGCTTTACTGAAGGTGATGAAAAATGACATCTGCCACATTTCCCTAGAACGACTGGCAGAGGATGCAAGTGCATTTCAAAAGAAGGATCTGGAGACCTGGCCTGTCACTTTCCTGACCACAGATAAGGCTCTCCCATGGCAGAGGTCAACTATAAATATGTTTTAAAAAGGAAAATTGTCTTAGAAACACTTGCCTCTGAGGAACATTACTATTAGGATCCTAAATACAGCAATTGTCTGCATTCTTATGGCACAGGCCCCCTTAAATTAAAAAGATTAATTACTCACATCTTGATCTGACAGTTTTTCCACTAACATTTCTTCTAGTTCCTCCTTAATCAGCCATCTGCTGCCAATCAGGTCTCTGTTAAAATATCACATATATTCTCTTTTAAATTAACCGTGCAATTAGAGTTATATCACAAAAGATCCCACATGTAGTAGCAATTCTTGATTGGGAAGCAAGTTTCTGTATTATATCACTGTAAAATTTCACCCCAGTAAACTATTTTTCAGACATACTATTTCATTTCCTCAATCTACTTTAGAAAAGATAGTCTAGCAAATGTTTTGTTTGAAGAGTTAATATGCCATTGTGAAACTCATTTGATAGTAAAAGCCACAAGATTTCTTAAAAATGAAAATGTCACTTGTTTTTCATAATTTACTTCGAAGGAGATGTTATGGACCGGAAGTTAACCTGTTAATGAGGAAAAGTAGTAATAAAGTCCAAACAATGGGCTAGGAGAAGTATTTACGACTTAAACAAAGTATACTCAAAGACTTGTGACTTTTGCATAAGAAGTCTGTGAATTACCAGGCCAAGATTTAAAACTGGTTGCTCAGGATGATGGACCTCACCTGTCATTGTTTGCTAAAAGGAAGCACAAACCTTGAAATATTCCCCCAAATTAAAGCATGTAAAAGTTAAGTAAATGTGCAGCTATATACACAAAACTTCTGAGGATATCATACTCAAATACAGTAATAAAATATCATTTAACATATAAATATGGAATGAAATAATAGAGAAATAATAACCTTAATATTTACTTCCTCCCAAACAAAAAAAATCACCTATTATTTTGACCCCTAACTGCGATGATTAATGCTGAAATGTTGAACCAATTTTTAGGCTTAAGGTATGCTTAAAAAACAACTTACTTGGTTTTAGCTTTTTCTGAAAATAGACCTTTGGCCCGCAACTGATTCTGATGTTTTTCTACATCGAGTAGCTTCCCATATGTGTCCTATGGTAAATAAGATATACATGCTGAAATAAGAGGATGGTATACTATTTCTTCTACCTTGTACTGTCCCTTGAATACTCTCATTTTGAAAGTGACCTCCTCAAATAATCTAGCATCATAGCAAATATACTGAGAATACTTTTTAATAATACTATTTCTCATTCAAACTAATGAACAAGAGAGTAATTTCAATGAGAATTTAGTATCATACATAAATTGATTTTTAAATAACTGATATTTAAATAATTCTAAGAAATAACCCAGTGGGCTTGGTAAAAATAAACCAAACTTCGAACTATTTATTTTCCTTAGAATTCCACAAACAGGAATATTTTCTTTAGGGGAAAAAAATCTTAATTTATATAGCAATATGCACTTTTAACTTAGAGAAATGAAAGTTATTATGGTATTTATAGATAAATTACTTATCTAATATTAACTATTTACAAAATATTTAAGTCCCTCACTATGTAGTTTGTATCTTAAAAAATTTCCTATTATATTTATTTTTTATCATTTGATTTCTTTTGTTAATTTACTTTATAACAGAGTCTATGACTGTATGTCACTTGTTAAATTGTAATGTAAGTAGGGGAAATTTTGACATTTTGTTAGAGCGTGGGAATAAAGTTTATCAATAAAATATGTTTTCCAGGAAGTGAGTTTTATAACAAGTGGAATAGTGTAACTGTCTCTGAATTTTTTTGTTTAAGCAAACTGAAGTATTTGAAGACTCACATCCAATACGTGTGTATTCACTTATAATTTACACATAATCTACCATACTAATACCTAATGAACAGTCTTTTTAAAAGGATCAGTTAGAGATGATATAAATGACATTTTTTCTTGCTAATCATGACACCTTCCAATATCATTAGCTAATGTCGGAAGACACAAGTTGTTACTGATAGAGATGTTCATCCATATCTCAAAGAGTCTTAATTAATCATTTCGAGTTTTGGGGGAGGGGACAAATTCTTATGGGCTCTGATTAGACTGCCATATTATATCATGATGTTGCTAATAAAGAGCTTGTTCTAATAGAAGTGTCCTTTTGCCACTGTCTTTGTATTTACCAGTGCTTGCAATTTATTATCATCTTCATTCTGAAATCTAGTTCTCTCATGGGGAAAATAATATTTTTAAAAAAGGAAAGAAAAAAGGATGTAAAGATTGCGCCTCTGAATTTCATACATATAGGTGAGAAAAGCTGAGGCTATACTCAATGGGCTAAGACTTCACCATCATAAGGATTTGAAAGTTCATTTCTTGTGGCTGGGGAGACTGATAAAAGTGTTTTTTCTTTTGTATTTCAATAAGGGTAGTAGAATCAATAGCTCGGTAGAGACAAAGAAAAGAAGCAGAAAGAAAAAAAAGAAGCAACAGAAGCTATAAAACTGGGGTGAGTTAGAAGCTATAAAACTGGGGTGAGTGACAGATTCTAACAGTGGACCCAAGTATTTCAAACATAGTGAAACAATCTATGTTTAGAATCAGCAATTCTAAAGGTAAGTTCCCAGGACAGCAGCACCAGCATCAAGCCTACAACTGGTTAGAAATGTAAATTCTCAGGCCCCACATCAGACTTTCTGAAAAGGATCCTCTGGGCTGGGGCCCAGTGATCAATAATAAGGATGCCTCCAAGCGACGTGCTAACATTTGGATCTGTCTGCTAGGACTAGAGAGCCTCGCTCAACACGATAGCAAAGGGACAAATTAAGTTCATTCCATTCCAGCATCCATACAAAGGACAACTATCTCTACAACTATATCCAAATGACAAATCCATCAACTATAGCATAAGAATGTATCTGACAATTTAAAACAAATAACTGCCCACCATAAAGAAAGCAAGAACTAATGTGAACCATCCACGTATAGAACATGTACTCGCTATTCAACTTAATATAAAATTTTATAATTTGTTCCCCCCAAAATTATTAAGACTCATTTTACTGTTCATGATTAGGGTACTTTTTACTCATTTCTAAAGGCTCAGATAGTGGGTTGTGACCTCAACTGAATAGTGTATCAGAAAAATTTCTATGCATCTCTATTTCCAGAAAGCAATTCTCAAGTGCTTGAACAGGTAAAATAATGGGGGGGGGGGGCAAAATGAATCCTTCTCCACTTGTATAAAGTAGACAGACGCAGTACAAACAGCATTTCACTGTGCACCCAGCATAGCCCTTTGGCAGTCAGGGCCCCAGCCAGACTGCTACATTTAGGGACTCTTGTAAAAGGATGGTGCCAGTCTCTCAGTTGGTCTGCTCCAGTCAAGATTCTGAGAACGCGTAAGTCAGGGCTGTTGTGTCTTCTAAACCTAGCTAAAAAAGCCCCAGTGAATCCAAGAGAATACCAACAACAGTAATAAGACTCTTTCCTCTGCTTGTAGGTGTTTATTTAATTTTCTGGAATAACCAAGGCAACTAAAATATAAATAACTGACCTGTTTCATAGGTAAGTTTCAAGTCAGAGTTAGGCTGCTAAATTCATCATCATTTTCCAGTGACTTCTGAGTAATTTTTAAGTCCATAGTTTTATTAAAAATTTCTTTCACTATGCTCTTATGAGCCAGTGTTATATTTAGCTCCAGGAGAATTTATAAAAGGTGCCAGTAGAATAACCAGGAAAAAATGTGGAATGAGAAAACCACCCATGAAAAATATGTGTCAAATTTCAAACATAGTAAATTCTATTCATTTATGACAATGTTTACACTTTGATGGTTGTAATCCATCAAATTATATAATGCTCATTAAGCCACCCCATTTACTTCTTTAAATAGGAAAATATGTGAAAATACTTAGCACAGTGCCTGATCCATCAAGAAATGATAGCAGGGGTGAGGTATGGCATTGGAGAGTCAGATAATTGAGAAATAACTTTATTGGTGTGCCATTTCTATTTTTCTTTCTCTTTTGCATAGTAAACCACTTTTGAAATTCTATCTTGGTTAGTTAGAAACAACAGTTCTCTGGAAAGTAGACTCTATAGCTTCAACTCCCCAAAGAGATGTGTTCTAATTTACATCAAAAAAATCCTTTGGGGTATAAAATATGCCAGGAACTGTCAACATCACAGATTATCACTGGTAGCTTCTGGTATATTGTTAAGTTTCCGCTTAATTTTTAAGGGACACTAGAGAATTAGTATGACCCACCTATACTAAGTTTATATACAGTGTTTAATAGCATAATTTTCAAATATGACAGGAATAACCCAGATGTGAAAATGCTGAATCATTAATCACAGCTATGATTAATATTTCATAAAATCAAAGCAAGCCTATCCACCCCTCGTGTCATCAGATTTCCATAATGTATGAGTCAAATTTAGAAGGTGCCTAATTTGAAAATACCAGATGCTCAGGTTGCAGAAAAGAAGTGTTTAAACTAAACCCTTCTAAGAGTGTGAGCAATATTAGTTTTGGTCTAAAAATCTGATTTTAGTTCCTCTAAAATGTTTTGTTTCTATTAATCATGTAGATATTCCATTTTTAAGAAGAGTAAACAAATAACCTTTCTTGGGAGAGTGATAGAGGAAAAGTCAACTATTTTCACATACAAATAAATACACAATAACATACTAATAGTAATTATCATCTTAGATACTAGTTCAATAACAGAAAAATGACTTAAAATAATATGTCTTTTTAAAAAATCACAGAAAATCAATTTCCTAAATAACGATCTTCAAAATTTTTTTGGATACTGGCGTGTATAAAATCAAATGAAGTAAACATAAATATAATTCACTTATCAGGGTTTCTGCTATTTATCTACAGTTCCAAGTGACACATTTCTACTGTAGATCTTTGCTATCAGTTTGTAAATGCACTGTGCTATCCAGTTTATATATCGCGTAATGCTAGTCGACGTGAAAAAGGAAACAGTCTCGTATGCAGGTCATGTAGAAAAGCACTCCGGGAAAGTTCACACCCAGGAGTAATTACATAAAAGTGCTTGTAATTCAGATATCATATATTTTTACTGCTTAAATGAAAGCGCCACCATACATTATAATAGCAATTACAGCACTGTAGAAGTAATCTGATCAAAACAACAGAGGCAATAAGTTGAATCCATTTTTAAAAATTAATTTTCCTAATTGTTACATTTATTCCTATGTGAGGAAAATGTATATTTAAGATACTTCTGGAACAGCAATTTCTACTGCTAAATTAATTACTGAATTAACTCCTGCTGTCAAGGAAAGTCTTAACACAGCATGCAGATACGTCAGCACTAGTCTGTAGCTTATTAAAAACAAGCACTTTACATAGTTGTAAAGGAGTTATTTCACAACAGTTCACTGTGAGAAGGGTCACTATTTTCATTCCATTTTTAAAGATAAGAGCGCTACATCTAGAGTTTTAAACATTCACCAAAAGGTTTCCAGGAAGACATAAATGAAGTAGCGACCTCTGTGCCTCTAAGTCCCCAGGGCACGTGTTTCGCAGAGGCTGGCACCTTCGCCCAGTGAGGCCGCACAGACTCCTGGGGCTGCTCGTCCTGGGTTCACCAATGCGAACACGGATGGTCACTGCATGTTCACAACAAACTGGAGGATTTCTAAATAAGCCAGGAGCTTTTTCAAAAGGCAAATGAATCCTGTTTATGCATAAGTTCTCAAAATTAGAATTCCCTGGTTTTCTTTTATATTTAAAAATTTTGTTTTTGTTTTGTTTTTTTTGTTTTGTTTTGTTTTTCTTTAGTCCATCACTGTAGTTTAGGTATATCATGATCTCATTCCCTAATTTTACACTTTTTTGGGAGGGCGTAAAAATTTCATCTGTGGCCATGTAATTCCTTCAATTTACAGAAATACTGTAATAATACTCCATTGTTTACTGTAGAGCTCGTCCTAAACATAAATGAGAATTCTTTAAGATGCCAAATTCCCAGTGGCATTTTTAGAGATGCCTAACCTTATCCTGAAGATTGGGAGGGGTAACCTAATATAAAATTTCAATAAATGCCTAATGTACTTGACAACTTACAGTGTTTTCAACAGTCTGTACAGCCTTTCCCAAGCACTGGTTTCACGGGATTTTTTACAAGGTGCTCTGGGAAGGAAGGGTTCCGTGACCCAGTGTGTATGAGCAGCAGTAGGTAAACTCAACAGGTTTCGTTATTGAAGGACTTCACAGCTTTTACAATGCTAATAAGAATCTTCTTATCAGAGTTCCCCAGGAGGCGGTTATGTGCAGCATTCCCAAACTTAACATCAGAGGACCTTTCTTGAAGAGTATTTTATAACCTGTGTTCCTCCGAAAGCCCTTTGGGAAAGGCTGCACTGCAGACACGCCCTGACTTAATGAATCATATTTTACAGATGAGTTCCCACTTCAGAGTGAATAATCACTTCTCATAATGAGTTTTAAATAATTTCCAACTCACTTTTAGTGAGTGAATTTAAAATTTTTCAGAAACATGTGTTAACAAAATGAATAAAACTGAATTAATATTTTTCTTAAGATTAAAGGACCTGCACAAACTCAACCACGACGACCCAGGTCGCCAATGTCTTGCTCATGATACAGCTATTCTCCCCGCCACCACCAGAGTGGCTGGCCTGGACAGGTTCCAGCTGCTGTGGACAGCGGGGACCCCAGCAGGCTGGCAGACCCAAATGCCACGTTAATCTGGCCTATCCCTTACCTGTCCCTCACCTAGACTCAGGCTATTCACAACTTAGTTGTTTGATGGCATTTGCTCTCCAAAAACTCTCCCCTTTCATTTATACTTTTGCTCAGCTATTTCAGGAAACCTCTGTTATTCAATCTCTATTTCTTCATCCCACTCCTGAACTCCTAAACTGAAACTCTAAATCATGTCTGAATAGATAAAAGTTCTACTGGTAAGTGGCTGTTAAAGAAATGGAAAGCCAGTCATTTTTGGTAAAAAAAAAAAAAAAAAAAAAAAAAATGGAGCACCCTTTTCAGTACTCAATGGTCCTTTGAGAAACTCTTTAAGTCTCTCATTTCTTCTTACTTATTTACTTTTTACTGCCTAAGAAATTACTTGTTAACACTGTTTTATACTGTTTTCATTACATTTGTACATCATATTCACTATAATATAAAATAAATGAGTTGTTATTGACTTTCTCAGGAACCTGGAGGCGGGCGTCACTGTAACCTGTAGAAAAATGGGAGTTCCAACTAACCTGCTAACAAACCCTTACAACGTACCACATTTGCAGAGTCTAAAACCCCCATGGACCAGCACATTTTTCTTCATTTTATACTCCCCTACCATGCTTCATTTTTGAGCAGGAACAATATATTCCTATTCCTTCCTATCCCCATCCTCCCTCAAAAACCTCCCCACTTCTCCACAAAAATGAGATGGATTAATTATAGGCCAATTGGAAAGTGTTCATAATTAAAGCATCATATATTATCCTTAACTGTATGTTATACTGGGACTATCTTTTATTAGTTGCTAAAATGTAACATATAAGCTTAATATGCAAACAATGACCAAATACTAAAAAAAAAAAAAAAAAAAAAAAGATTTGGCATAAAGACAAAATGGCTAATCGACAACAGAAAGGTCTCCTGACAGAAATGCGCACACGCACTAGATCTGTTTTTTTGGTCAAAAAGCTTGGCAGATGACTGCCATGCCTCACTCAGTTATAGCTGGTCAACAACATAGGAAAAACTGAGTCTGGCTCAGTGTCTTTTACCTCATGGGGAAGAAATTATATCAACTAAAACAAATAGTACCAATGATTCATTTCCAAGTATTTTATTTAACGCCTGCCGCAGTCTTTGGGGGTATTTTCCCTCGTTGCAGTAGGAAGTAGTGGACTCACTGTCACACAGAGAATGGAACAGCAGCACCCCCCCCCCAAGGGACGGTGTAACAAAAGAGGGAGCTAACATATGAAGCAGTTTTCAAGTTTTATCGTTTTATTTTATATGCAATGCGTGACCACTATAAAACCACATTTGTAAGCCAAACAGTGAGTATTAAGTCACATGCTATTTCAAAGGAAGAAACAGAATCTGGGATGATGCTGCTTTGCATCCTCTCGGAAATGAGACTGGCATGACTATAGCTGTATTAATACCATTTGCTGAGCACAATGCTGCAGTGACTGGCATATATTTAGAAAACATTTATCCTTTTTGCTGTACATATAATTACTTTAAAACTCCATAGAAGGCATTTTTGAAAATACAAGGTTTTAGTAATTATCTAAATTAAAATGCTCAAGTTAAACCAAAATATCTGTAACTCCTTATGTGTAAACTCTTTTGATGAGCAATAAAACAAATGCTAAACCCCACATGGTTTGGGTAGTCAAAACCCCCAGCAAAATAAACTGACCTAAATTACTGAATTTCACTAAAACATAAAAGCCCAAGAATTCTCTATATATAACAGAAACTATATTACTCAAAAAGAAAGAATATTTATTAATCAGATGTAATTTGACTTCAGTTAGAATATGGTAATGTTTCAACCACTGAGAAATCAACCCATTTCTTGAATAATACCTTTAAAACACATAAACAAACTAAAAATAAAGTTAGGCCTCTTCTACAATGTGTAATTTCTTCATTACCATGGAACACAACAAAATATCTTGCCCTTGGGTTGCTCAGTTTCAGCCAAAACAAATGCAAATGGCTTGTCAGATGACAGCTGTCTGATAAGGCTCCCCTACAAGACCTGCATGCTTTACTTTTTTCCGTGAAACTTGGGATGAAAGGCAGAAGGCAGGAAGAGAATTAATGTAGCATACAGTCTAAAGGCAATGCTACAACCGTGATTAAGTAGAAAAGTTAAAAGGCACAGATTTTCCACAGCTTCGCTGCGTGCAACCCATGCGTGTAACAAGTTGACAGGCCTAGCGCGTCAGCTCCATCATCCCCTCCGACAGCTAAAACGCAGCACTGCATCCCTTTTCAGAGAAAATTTGCGTCTGCACCATGAAGCGTTGTACATTATTTCTTAGCACTGCAGGGGGCTCAAGTCCATATGGAACCTTCACAAATATTACCACAGATCAAACCAGCGGCGTTTGCAGGCAGATTTGACATACCTATTTAAATGAACAGCAGGGGTCCTCGGGCAGCCCCGGGCGGTGCGGAGACAACCTCCCTGGAAAGCCTGAACCGCAGCTCCATTACTCAGCAAAGACACACTCTACATTTATCATTCATTTCATTTCTGCCAGGGCAAGAAGCTCATTTGCCCAAGGTCAACAAAAACGAAAAGGAGGTTTTCTTTTTCTCCCCAAGAAATAAATGTACCTGACAAGTGGGGATTTTGTCCTTTGGGTTTGCGGAGCACAAAGACACAGCAGACAGTTCTAAAAAGCAAGGGAAATGTGTGCATAGGATTCAAGCAACGTGAAATCTGACTGTGGGTTGGGGAAGCTCAGTGAATATTTCTATAACTTAAAAAGAATTATACAATGAATGAAATAAAATCTGACATTATGTTCTAAGAAGAAAATGGTTCTGTTGCTTGAAATTTGGCTATTACCAGCCAGGCTTTTTTCCCCCAAAGTAACTCTAGGGAACTCCCAAATCTGCACGCTATCAAACAATTACAGCTCTGAAACAAAAACTTCCCAGTACATACTCCAGTGCAGTTGGAAGTCAGAGTGTAATAAAAATCATTTCCTAGGTCTCTTGGCAGGATCCTAATTCTAGACCCACAGATTTCATTAACCTATGAAAAGCAAAAACTGTTTATGAATAACAAAAAGTAAGATAACTGTTGGACTGTCTCCCAAGGTGAATTCCTTCCGGCCCCTGACAGGGTTTGTGCGCTTTCTCAGTGTTGAGCATCTATCTCCCTACCACAATCCCAGTCTGTAAGTGAAAGCCTTTTAAGAACAAACCATTCTGTTATAAATTCTATAATGTTTACCTTAAGCAAAAATAAAAATATAAAGCCTTTCAACATACTGTTTACCTCTAGAAGTCTTGTTTTTGTCCATTAGGAAACATATTAGGTAAATGCTAAAGCTGAGCAAAATTTCTGGTACATTCAGTTACTTAGCTTACAGTTCATATTATTTACCATAAACGTAATATACTTACATGCATTAATGAGTAATACGATTGTTTGCCAGTATAAAATAGAAAATGAAATGGACGGCCATCTTCTCCCCACTGGGCCGCTAATAAAAAAGCCAGATGAAAACAAATAAACAAAAATAAAAATATATGGAGACCAAATAGTTGTATTTAACTGCAGTTACAGACAGTTACAATTCTAACTCTGAAAATAACAAAAAAGCACTAATATTTAGAATTGTAATATTTAGTTTAGCATGTTTAATGTAAATATTTAGGATATTTAATATCCATTAACATAAAACAATGTATTTGATAAAATATTCCTAAATATCTCACCATCAGAATTTCTATAACTTGTTTTAAATAAGCACATAAAACAAGCAAAATCATCCCATTAGAACAAAAAATTTTAGGTTTGGCAAGAAATACAATGCATTCCCATATTCTTAAAAAGGAAACAGAAGAAAGTCAATAATGTAGTTCATTTAGGAAATTACAAACAGGTACAATATAATAAAGAAAAAAATGAAATGGATTTTTCCATGCCACATTATCTGTTTCAACTCCATGGTGACATACCTCTGAGAATTTAAAACGTCTAAAACAGAAGGGGCCCTAAAAAGGTGTTATATGTCATTCCTTCTGAAATACAGATGGCCATTTACATCTAATAAATACCAAACAAATTGACAAATGGCGTCTCTGTAGTAAATAAACCATATTTGCCCATATTTCTGTTGAGTTATTTCTCTGTTAACAATTTGTAGGAACTCCAATACATTAAAGATTACACTCCTCTGTCCATTCGTAAGTTGTAAACTCTTTGTACAAATCTGTCACTTGCCTTTTGTTTATGGTGTCTTTTGTAATGAAGAAGTTTAAATACACGTACTTGTAGAATTTGTTACTTCTCCTCTATGGCAACGTTTTTAAACTGTTTCTCATTATCGTCCCTACTAAGAAGCCTTTTTAGACAGTTTTCCCCGCAATTCCCTCCCTCCCGATGAAATTTTCATACCACAGACACCTACTGTACATGTCTGTTCATAAGTACTGTGGCCCTTGGAGGACTGGAACACTGGAAAGCTGAGACTTCTTTCACCTCCTATGAACCGACTTATGCCCCCTTGCGAGAAGCACCACCTCCACTGAGCAAGCATGCTTTAACGACTTTGGGCTTTCTAAAAGTTATTTTCCTATATTTTCTTCTGAAATTTTTGTTTGTTTTATGTTCAGAAATGTATTGTATCTGGAACTTATATTTGTGAAACATAAATTCAAGTATTTTGTCCAGCAAAGAGTCAATACCCATTAGTTTTTTAAATACTACACTCTTTTCTTTTGAAATACTACCTGGTTGTATTTCCCTTCTGAGGATAACTGGCATTACACATGGGCCACTTTAAGTGCATACACTTATAATGAAGACCAAAATTTCACAATGGCGAAAGAAAGTCCTAATAGAGAGGTTATTCTGAAAAAGAAGATTCTTATTTGCCTATGGCTTGTGGACGAATTAAATACTTCTCCAAAATCATTTTCATAGACATCATGAAATCCTGCATATTTTCCAAAATTACAACTTTACTATGCAATCAATTTTCACTGTATTGTTAAAACAGCTAGAAAGTGACCAAAAAAGACAAATATCATGATTGCACATGAGACTCTACCATAAAGCTTGGAGTGATTTTGAGTTGTTGCTCATTTCATTTGAGTGGGTGCATACTTGATTTCATCATATGTATGTCTGTATATGCAGTGTATATACAGACATACATATGTATGTCTTGATTTCATTCAAACAAAGATGTCACAGATTTTAAGATGCCCCATCACGTATCTTATACAAAAAGAGAAAAAAATATGGTGCACTTCATAGTTCATATTAATTGTAAAATGAAACCTGTTGCCAGAATTGTTAAAATTTGAAATACTGAGTCTTAAGACTCACAAAATATGGCATAAACGAACGCTGACAGTGAATACACTAACCAGTTCTGGCTATTTGCACCACAAATGCCATTTAATTAAAATTAGCTTTTTGCTGCATTTTGATACTTGGTAGTATCAAAATTTCCTTCATTATTATTTATTTTTAAAAATTTCTCACTGCTTCTTGTGCATTTACTTTTAAAAATAAACTTTACAAGTTTCTCTCAAAAGTCCTACCAGGACTTTGACTGAAATTTATTAAAAAATTCAAAGGTACCTGCTTTGCAGTATTATCCTTCCTTACAGGAACATGAAATCATTTTTCAGCTATTTAGATTTTCACTTATGACCTTCAAGTTTTATAATTTTCATATAAACCTCTTATCTACGTTTCTAAGTTTTATTGCATTTGTCTTTGTTGCTCTTGATACTGCCCCTTGGATATCTATATTTTCTAAAACATTAATTATACTACACATTTTTATTTTTTTTAATAGTTTATATTTTAATTTTAGGTTCACAGCAAAATTGAGAGGAAGATGCAGAGATTTCTCATATACCCCCACCCCCACATGTACACACACAGCCACCTCCATCATAAACATCCTCCACCAAAGTGGTACATTTCTTAATAATGGATGAACCTACACTGACAATCACAATCACCCAAAGTCTATAGAGTATATTAGGGTTCCCTCTTGGCGTTATACATTTTATGAGTTTGGACAAATTTATAATGACATGTATCCACCATTACAGTATCAAGCAGAGTAGTTGTGATGTCCTACAAATCCTCTGTGCACTTCCTATTCATTACTTCCTTCTCCCTAACCCAGGGACCTGTACGGTGTCTCCATAGTTTTGCCTTTTCCAGAAAGTCATATAGTCAGAACCATACATGCAACATTTTCAGACCTGTTTCCTTCACTTAGTGATATGCATTTAAGGTTCCTCCAGGTCTTTTCATGGCTTCATAGCTCATTTCTTTTTAGTTCCGAACAATATTTCATTGTCTGGATGTACTGGTTTAATTACCAACTAAAGAACATCTTCCAAGTTTTGACAATTATGAATAAAGTGGCTACTAACACCTGTGTGCAGGTTTCTATGAAGACATAAATTTTTAATTCCTCTGGGTAAAGATGAAGGAGCGCAATGGTTGGATCATAGGATAAAAGTATATTTAGTTTTGTAAAAACTGCTAAACTATCTTCCAAAGTGGCCACACCATTTTGCATTCCCAGCAGCAATGAATTCCCATTGTTCCACAACCTTGCCAGAATTTGGGGTGTCAGTGTTCTGGAGTTTGGCCATTCTAATAGGTGAGCAGTGGTCTCTCACTGTTGCGTTAATTTGGACTTCCCTGAGGTAGAGCATCTTTTCATCTGCTTGCCATCTGTGTATCTTCTCTGGTGACATGTCTGTTAAGGTCTTTGGCCCATTTTTAAACCAGGTTGTTTTCCAATTGTTGAATTTTAAGAGTCCCTTGAGTATTTTGGATAAAAGTCCTTTTCCAAATAATTTCTACCATTCTTTGGCTTCCTTTTGTTCTCTTGACAGTATTTTTTAAAGAGCAGAAAATTTTAATTTTAATGAAATTAAACCCAAAGTAAGCAGAACAGACTTCTTTCTTTCTTTCTTTCATGGATCATGCCTCTGGTTACATCTAAAAAGCCATGGCTAAACCTAAGGTCTTCTAGGTTATTAATTATTTATTCAATTTCTTTAAAAGATATAGGCCTAATCAAATCATCTACTTATTCTCATGTAATTTTGGCAGAGTGTCTCTTTCAAGAATTGGTCCAATTCATCAAGGTTATCAAATTTGTGGGCACAGAGTTATTTATCGTATTTCTTAATTATCCATTTAATGTCCACGAGGTCTGTTAGTGTCTCCTATTTCATTTCTGATATTAGTAATTTGTGTAGTCTCCTCTTTTTTTAGTTAGCCCGGCTATAGGTTTATTAATTATATTGACCTTTTCAAAAGAACCAGTTTTTGGTTTTCCTGATTTTCTCCACTGATTTCCTGTTTTCAATTTCATTAATCTCTGCTCTAATTTTTATTATTTCTGTTCTCCTTACTTTGGTTTAATCTGTTCTTCTTTTTCTACTTTCATAAGTGAGAAGCTTGGATGATTGATTTTAGATCTTCTCTTCTAATGTATGCATTCATGCTATAAATTTTCCTCTAAGCAGTGCTGTTGATCACTCGTCTTACAAAGAATAAATATTAGAATTCCTCCACCAGAGGCAAGGTTAGAGTTTACTGTTCTGGACTTTGGTGCATTTATTTGTATACCTACTGAAATACAGAAGACTATTTGCATGTTTTTAAAAAATACAAATGGTTTTAACTTGTATTTACACTACATACTAGCTGTAGACTGAATGTTTGTTTTCCCCCCTTTCGAAAAATTCCCATGAACCTAATCCTCACAATATATTGATATTTAGATTTGGGACCTTTGAGTGGTAATTAAGGCTATTTCCTAATGAAGAGGCTTAATACCCTCATAGGAGGAACTCCAGAGAGATCCCTGATTCTTTCTACCATGTGAGAACACAGGGGAAGACAGCTGTCTATGAACCAGGAAGTAGGCTCTCACCAGATGCCAAACACCAAAGTAAGAAAAAGTGAGGAAATAATAAAGAAGATCAGAGTGGAAATAAAAAAAATAGAGATTTTTTTTTAACCCCAAGACACTTAAAAAGAAGATGAAACTAAGGGCCGGTTCTTTGAAAGGATAAATAAAATTGACAAACCTCTAGCAATACTCATCAAGAAGACGGAGAGTCCAAATAAATAAAACCAGAAATGAAAGAGGAGATTATAACTGGCTCCACAGAAATACAAAAGATCATTAAAGAATACTAAGAACAATTACATGCCAACAAATTGGACAATCTAGAAGAAATGGATAAAGTTCTAGAAACATATGACCTTCCAAGAGTAAACCAGGAAAAAACAGAAAGTCTGAACAGAATGATTACTAGCAATGAAACTGAAGCACTAGTCGAAAAACTCCCAACCAACAAAAGCCCAGGAATAGAAGGCTTCACATGTGAATTCTATGAAACGTTTAAAGAAAAATTAATATCTATTCTTCTCAATCTATTCCAAAAAATTAGAGAGGAAGGAATGCTTCTGAATTTATTCTACGAGGCCAGCATTACCCTGATACCAAAATCAGACAAAGATAATACAGAAAAAGAATTACAGGCCAATATCCCTAATGAACACAAATGCAAAAATTCCAACAAAATACCAGAAAACTGAATTTAACAATATATTAAAAAGATTATACACCATGATCAAGTGGGATTTACATCACTGATGCAAGGATGGTTTAATATCCACAAAACAATTAATGTGACAAAACCAATAATAAAAATCATACGATCATCTCAATGGTTGTAGAAAAGGCATCTGACAAAATTCAATATTCATTTATGATAAAAACTCTCAACAAAGTGGTTATAGCAAGAACTTACCTCAAAATAATAAAAGTCATATATGACAAGCCAACAGCTAATATACCCAATGATAAAAAGCTGAATGCTTTTCTTATAAGATCAGAAACAAGACAAGGATGCTCATTCTTACCACTATTTTTCAATATAGCATTGGAAGTTCTAGTCACAGCAATCACACAAGAAATTAAAGTCATCCAAGTAAAACGTTCATTATTTGCAGACAATATGATACTATAGAGAACCCTAAAGATTCCACCAAAAAACTATTAGAACTAATAAATAAATTTAGTAAAGTAGTAGGATACAAATTAATATATAGAAATGCATCATGTTTCTATATACTAATAACGAATGATCAAAAGGCGAAATTAAGAAAATAATCCCACTTACAATGATATCAAAAAGAACAGAACACCTAGGAATAAATTTAATCAAGGAGGTGAAAGACCTGTACTCTGAAAACTATAAGTCACTGAAGAAAGAAACTGAAGAGGACACAAATAAATAGAAAGATATATTGTGCTCTTGGATCGAACGATTATCGTTAAAATGACCACATTATTCAAAGCAATCTATAGAATCAATGCAATCCCTATCAAAATGCCTATGGTATTCTTCTCAGAGGTAGAACAATAATCCGAAAATTTATACAGAATCACAAAAGACCATGAATATCTAAAGCAATCTGGAGAAGGAAGAACAATGTTGGAGGTATCATGCTCCCTGACATCAAACTATTCTATAAAACTATAATAATCAAAACAGTATGGTACTGGCACAAAAATAGACACACGGATCAACAGAACAGAATAGAGAGTCCATAAATAAACCCTTGCTTATATGATCAGTTAATCTATGACAAGAGGCAAGAATATGCAATGGAGAAATAATAGTCTCTTCAAAAAGTGGTGTTGGGAAAATTGGACAGATCATATAAAAAAAAGGAAACTAGAACACTCTTATAGCACATACAAAAATAAACTCAAAATGTATTAAAGACTTAAATGCAAGACCTGAAAACATAAAAGTCTTGGAAGAAAACAGAGTATTAAATTATTTGACATCAGTCTTAGTAATATCTTTTTGAATATGTCTCTTTGGGCAAGGGAAAAAAAGCAAAAATAAACAAACATACTTTATCAAACTAAAAATCTTCTGCACAGCAAAGGAAACCATCAAAAAAATAAAAATACAAACTAGTGAAAGAGAGAATATATTTGTAAACGATATATCCAATAAGGGGTTGATATAAAAAATATATAAGAAACTGACACAGCTCACTAACAAAAAATTAAATAATTTGGTCAAAAAAATGGACAGAGATATGAAGAGATATTTCTCCAAAGAAGATATGATGTTCAACATCGCTAATCATCAGAGAAATGAGATACCACCTTACACCAGTCAGAAGGGCTATTATCTACAAATAATAAACACTGGCGAGGATGTGGAGAATGTTGGTGGGAATGCAAATGGGTGCAGCCACTATGGAAAATAGTATGGACATTCTTCAAAAAACTAAAAATAGATCTATCATAGGCCCTGTAAGACTTCTAGGTATTTATTTGAAGAAAATGAAAGCACTAATTTGAAACGATGTATGAACCCCTACGTTATTACAGAATTATTTATAATAGCCAAGATATGGAAGCAACCTAGGTAGCCATGGATGGATGGATAAAGATGTGTACCTATATACAATAGAATATTATTCAATAATAAAAAAGAACCAAATCTTGCTATTGCATCAACATGGTTGGACCTAGAGGGTATTATGCTAGGTAAAATAAGATGGAGAAAGACAAATACCATATGATTTCACTTATATGTATAGCTTTTTAAATTAAAACTAGTGAACAAATAAAACAAAAGAAAAACAGACTCGGAGAAATGAATAAAAAACTGATGGTTGCCAGAGGGGTGGGGGATGGAGGGATGAGTGAAAAAGGTAAAGGAGAAAATTGTTAATAATACTGTGATAACTTCACATGATGACAAATGGTTACTAGACCTAGCGTAGTGAGCACATAATAAGAAAATGTGGGATCACATGTACACTTGAAACTATAAAATGTTGTATGCCAACTATACTTTAATAATAAAAAAATTTTTTAATAAAATATTGCCCTCTTATGTTTTCTCTTTGACCAGAATTACCAAAATCTGATTAATTTCATTGGCATTTTCAAAGAACTAGCTGATTTTATTTATCCAAACATTTCTTTTAAATTTCTTCACTTTGTTCATCTACTTACTTCTTTTTTCTGCCTCTTGAACTAAATACTTAATTTGTTTATTTCTAGTCTTTCTTAATGTCTAATAATCATGTTTGCCTCTGAATAACACACTGTCCACATCCCATATGGTTTGATAGGAACTGTGCTCATTGTCACCATATACTTCTAAATAGTCTGTAATTTCAATTTTGATTTCCTCTTTAATTCAACAGTTTTATGATTCTATTGATTTTAAGTCAGAATAACTGAATCTTTATAATACCTACCCTTTTGGAATTTGTTAGGTTTTCTCTACAACCTATTACATCATAATTCTATTAATATTCCATTGGCATCTGCATAGCAAATGTATTCCTTGCACTTGTTATCTGTAGCTTTAAAATCATACTACGTTATTCAAATTCTTTAGAGCCTTAGTTAACAGCTTTTGCTTTAAACATTTCAATGCTAAATGCTTGGTACAAAAAGGTTTGTGGTCATCAGATCCATGAATCTTTGGTTTTATCTATATAAACTAACATTCTTGTCTCATTGAACCATTCCCTAATCTCTTTGAATTCCATTTTGTCTCGTATTAGGCACTACTCCTTGCTTCTGTCATCAATTAGTATATACATTTGTTCTACTCAATATTTTTATCACTTAAACAGTAAAGCAGGATTTTTATATTAACTCAATCTGGAAGCTTTCATCTTTTAATAAGGGAAGTAGTAGCACATTACAGGTGTCATAATCTATCCAAATATAAAATTCACTCACATCTTTTAACATAAAAACCAGTTTGACCTATATTTACAACGTACAGCAAAATTGGTAGGTAGGTAGGTAGGTGGGTGGGTGGCAAAAAATATGTTGCTGATTATAAAGGAGTATTGTTTAAACATGGTTAAATATAGTTAACCGCAATGTAAGAAAATCCTACCAACAGTGACATATTTCTAAAATAACACATGGGCATTTTGCAGGAATGTACAGAAGTTTCAGTTGTTACAGCCCAGCTGACAGTAAAAATAAACTTCTAATGCCAAGAAGCTGGTAAAATTTGACAGAAAGACCCAGTCTTAGAGGGGCAGATATATAAAAAGAGACGCAATTAGTAGAGATATGTAAAACAAAGAGAGGAAGAGAGAGAATTTAGGAGCCTGAGACGTTGAAAAATAGAGGAGCACTTAAAAAATCACTATCACTATTTATCACAAGTGTATTTATTTCTATAATTACAAAAACTAAATATTATAAAAACATGAAATATGAGTGAAAACAGAAAAGATAGCTGTTGCTTCTATGAAAACTAAGTTGGCTACTTTAGACTCACTCAAAGGCAAGTTACTAAAACAAGTTTGTTGAACTTCAGTGTGGTAAGAAGAAAAATCTGTAGAAATATAGAAATACTCTGCACTCAGATTTCTTAGGAAGTTCAAGTTCTTTGTTCCATTGTAAAGAATCAAAACTAAAAATCTTTGATGATGCATCAGTGGCAGGGTTATGCAAAAGAAATGAGGAAGAAATACATACTCAAAGGAAAAAAAACTCTAGGGTTATGTCAAGAGATTGATAAGTTAGTATAAATTTGTATTTTTAGCATTTTTGAGAAATAATTTCCTGCTTTAAAACTTTTTAAATGAATTGACAACTACCATCCTTCCACAATGAGTAAGAGGTTCCTAATGTAAACTAGAAAATAGTAAATATATTATTTCTTGGCAACTTTAAGTCTTATTGTATGTTTTCTTCAAGATTTTATCTTATAGATTTAAAAGATAAAGAGAAAATCTTAAAAGAAGCCAGAAAAAATGGTGGAGGAGGATAGCGGGGGACAGATAAAAATGACGGTTTACTGCTCAACAAAAACAATGTGAGAAAGACAATGGAATCACATCAATAAAGACCATAAAAGGGGGGAGATCGATATTCAGTGAAGATATGAAGACAAATTTTTAATTTTCATGTAAAAAAAACATTGAATTAGTTTTCAGATCTGTACCAAACTCATAAAAAAGCATATTAGAATGCAAATAAATTAATGTGACATTATTATAGGCATAAACTCTAATCTGATCTAATTTTAATATTGTTTAATTAAGCAGAAATCAGTTGCAAACCCCCATCATTCGTTATTAGTTATCAATGATTTCTGACCAACGATATGACTCTGCCAGGCCATGGGAGTGCATTGCTGTAATACATGAGTGGGTGCTGATGTGCAACAAAACACTGTAGTAAAAAAGAACTGTTTATTTAATTCTTGAGCAAACTTACCTCTTTGTTTTGGAAAAATCTGTTCAGGATGCTGTAAAATAGATTAAAAGTGCATCAGATAATTATTGTAACATATAAAAAAAGTTAATTTTTTTAAAATATTAAGGTAATTACCTTCATTATTGGCCTGGCTCGCTTCTCAAACAAACCACTGGGAAAAAGGTAAGCAATAGCTCTCTGAAAATATACATAAAGGTTCATTAACAATTGTTATAAAAATGAGTTAACGTCATGATTAATATTATTGACTGCTTACTATGTAGCAGACACCAAACTAAGAGTTTCAAATACATTATCTCATTTCAAAACATTTTAAATGAAAGAATAAATTACTGCATACATAATCCCCTAAAAGAAAAAAAAATTTGTAACTACAGTAGTGCCCCCTTATCCAAAGGAGATAGTTCCAAAATCCCCAGGAATGCCTGAAACCGTGGATAACACCAAACCCTATATATCCTGTGTTTTTTCCAACACGTACACAACTATGGTAAAGTTCACAGCTTCTCTTTGACATATCCAAATTGCCAGCCTCACTGCTCTGGTGCTTTGGAGCCTCTATTAAGTGAAACAAGGATGCCTAGAACACACTGTGATACCTCAAAAGTGGATCTGTGAACCAAGATGGTTAGTAAGTGACAAATGGGCAGGGAAACAAGTTCTCGTTAATGCCTGTTTCTCAACAGAGATGCTACTACTTACTGGCACTTGAATGTGACAGCTCCATTGTAGGCAACTTTCCTAATACTGCAGGTCATTTAACAACCCTACCCCTTTTCTAAAAATCTGAGCTAGTGCATCCACAGTGCTTGTGACAAATCTCACCTCTACACATTTCCAAATGTCCTTTACGTCTGAGGCAGCAGCACTACTACCAACTGGAGAACAACTACCATGTCTTCTCCAATCCCCTTTCTCACAATTAAAAACAAAAACAAAAAACTGCACTTTCATTTTTGTTGGATGACGTCAGGTGAAAGTCTGATGGCCCTGGATCTGAGCACCCTATCTGGCCTCAGAATGAACCAGCAGGTCATGTGGGCACAGTGCTGCCCTCTGGAGAGCCTGTGGTCGGGGAGGGCCTGCTCTGCCCACCACACAGGCAGTGTGCTGGATTCAGTTCTGCTCCTGGAAAGTCAGGGCCTGTCATGGTAAGGTAGAAATTCAATTACATTAGAGAGTCCAGTTGTGTCTCTGGGTCAAGCTTCATTCTCATTCAGCCTTTTGCCAATAAAATTGACTTACACACAAAAAATCTTCAATATTAGAATGTTAATTTTGTGAACTGTTCCCTTCTACAACCAGGCATACCTTTCCCTTCCTTTCTGAAGAAGAAAAATGGACTCTATAATAAGTGATGTGAGACTACTAATTGCCATCTGGAAAAAAGATAAAACTGAATCCAAACCTCACACCAGGATAAACTCCAAATGAGTCAGAGAACTACAAATAGAAAATGAAAAACAAAACAAAACAAAAAAAGAAGTATGAGAAGACAATATGGGTGAATTCCTTTAAAATGTAGATGTCAGAAAGTCTTAACTATGACTCAAAATTCAGACGTAAAAAAAGACTAACCAATTAAATTACATAAAAAAAAGAAAATTTTGTTTTCAAATGCATTAATAATAACAAAAGTGCAATTAAATCCAATGAGATAACATTTTTTATCTACTAGGACTAGCAAAAGCTCAAAAGTTGGACGGCACTCTGTTGGCCAGGTTAGAGACACTCTGAGATCTTGCTGGTGGGAGTGTCAAATGGTACCAACTCTAAGGTTGGAAGTTTGGCACTATCTAATAAAACATTTCCCCAAGCAATCCCACTCCTAATTTACCCTGGAGGTACCTTCCCCCATTAATACAAACAACATAAGCACAGGTTATTCATTGATCTCTAAAGCGAAATTTAAGAAATGACCAAATCTCCATACACAAGAGTGTGGTTGAATAAATGATGGTACATCTATGTGATCAAGTACTCTATGTAGCAGTCTCCAACCTTACTGGCACCAGAGGCTGGTGCTCTTATGAGACTCTAACGCCTGATGATCTGAGATAGAGCTGAGGCAGTGATGCTAGCATTGGGGAGCAGCTGCAGATACAGATGAAGCTTCACTTGCTCACCCCTGCTCACCTCCTGTTGTGCAGCCCAGTTCCTACCAGGCCACTGACCAGTACCAGACCCTTGCACTACAGCCATGAAAAAAAAGATTGAGAAAAGCAAGATGCAAAAGGAATATACTTAAAATGAGATCACTGGTATAAGAAATAGAAATAAAAATAAGAAAATATATATAGGAATATGAGAAAAATACACAAAGGTTTCTTTTTGCAAACAAAAACAGAGGAAGAATAAAATGGAAACTAATAAAAATCATTGTCTATTAAGGGATAGGTGGGAGCAGGGAGAAAGGCACAGGGTTAGAGTAAGACTTCTCTGAGTATACCTTTTCATATATACTCAAACTTTAAAGTATGTACATGTTTTACAGATTAAAGACAAAAATTTTCAAAAGAAACTCTAAAACAATACAAACAAAAAACAAACCTATTTCTAATGACAAAAATACTTACAAATAAACCTTCAACTTCACGTGGTAGGCTTACTGTTAATAGTAATATTATAATTCTGAAATATTTTGTGTATATTGCAGCATAAAGGAAATAAGTAAATATATTTTTTATAATAACCAAAATTTTACATTATAAAAATATAAAAGTAATGTTGTTTGAATAAGCAAATCAATATAAACTCATGATCCTTAAAAAACATTATTTCCTATATTACTCCTATAATATTTTTAAAATATTATTTTTTAGTTCTGTCCCCTGACAGTATAGAAGCAACAGAATTCCAGGAGCAGTGTGGGTGGCCCCTAGCATTCAAACCTTGGTTTCTAAATATGATTTCCTAGTATAAGAAACAGTCCTGGAGAAAAGGCTGATTCCACGCAGGGAAAGTACAAAATGAGCCTGAGGCATCTTCTGTGCCAGGAAGCACTCAAAAGGACACAGGTCAAACATGACACAATTTAAACACTGAAAAGAACAATGACAATTGACAATGCCTTATAACACACTCAACATGTGGGTATGCTTATGTTTAATAGTGTGCATGTACATACACACACACTCTGAAGGGTAGACAAGGAGAAAAGGAAAGCCTCTTTATAAAAACGATTCTAGTTAATAAAAGTAGAAGAAATGACAGAAGTAGAAAATTATTGTTTTACAATTTCCAGGGTAATTATTCATTTCAGGCAAGGATCATCAGTGGAAGCTAGTCACTGGTTGAAAAGTTATTGGGAATAGAATATTCACGTGGATTCAACATACCACCCTACAGATTACGAGTTACAGAGGGGAAAAACTACTTTTACAATAAAGAGGTCTAGTGGTCACCACCTTAACAAAGGGACAATCAACAGTGGGACAAATTGACTATATGCCTCCTGGTGTGAGGCAATGAGAAGGATACAATATCATATAAATAAAGTAGTGTCATTTATACTTCTAAACTTGATCATAAAGAAGCAATTAGAAAGTCAGAATGAGAGACAATTGTACAAGACGGTGGTCTGGGTTATATAAAACAACTCCAGCTATAACGACATTTTGGGAAAAGTGGGGAAATTTCCATACGATTACATATAACATTACAGAATTGCAATTGTATTAGATGTATCAGTGGTATTGTGGGAGACAATGGTATAAAGGGTGTATGTGTTTAGGTTTTAAGTAAATGTCGATATATTTAGGTGCTAAGTGTTGTATCTGCATTTTGAATGGCTCACTCAAAAAAATTTATATATACAGAGAGATAAAGGAAAGGTGACAAGAACGTTAACAACTGGCAAATCCATGCCAAGAAAACCTGTGTGAAGGGTGTGCAGATGTGGTGCACGTTTGTGTCTAGACAATACTCAAATTCTCTGAAAATTTAAGTTTTCTTTAAAATAAAAAGTTGGGGAAAAATATCAAAAATATTAAAAATTAAATAAATGAGGTTTTTCTATGAGACAAGCCGCCCAACCTGTCTCAGTAGGGTGTACCAGGAGCCTATAGCACCTGTGAGCCAGCTAGACTTCAGGCCTGGTTCTCACAGTGATACACAGGAGCCCCAAGCTGGCCAGAAGCAAAGCAACTACTGAATCCAAGGCCTGGTGAGAATACTAAACAACGTGGAAGACTCAGTTCAACTCTTCACCAATTACAAGGCGGGAAATCCAAACAACTTTCATGTTGGTTTCAAGACAAACTGGCATTTTCAAATGTGAAAATGACTGTTACCTTAGATGACCACCAAATGGGGTCCTAGAGGGAAATGAAAATGTGAAGAATTCCATCCCACAGTTGGATTTCCAATGAAAAAGACGACTTAGAAAAGTCACAAGTAAGTTAACTGGTAGAACCTGAAAATAAACCGTCAATTGCAAAGGATATCTAGGTATTACAGGTAATCTGAATTAAAAAAAAAAAAAAAAAAGAACAAAAACAAGCTAATAAAGAATTTGCTGGAACTATTCTAAATTCAACTGAAAGGATGAGGGAAAGTGGGTTTGCCTTATAAAAAGAAACCCTCGGCTAAAATAAATTAACATATATTTACTAATTTATAATTCCTCACTCTATCAAGTTGTAATAATACAATTTAAAACTATATACTATGCTACATATTATACTGCATACATATCAGTAATTAGTAATATAGTATATACACTATACTATATTATATGAACTATATTATATTTGTTCCTAAATTTGGTTTTGTACCAAATACTATGAAGAAGGTCCACAGAGCAAAGGATACCATTTCAGAGAAAAAGCAAAACCGCAAATTCAGTAAAAACAATGAAAAACATAAGATAGAAAAAAAGGAACAAGAGAGGGAACAGTAAGTAAACCAGTTGTTTTTTAACCAAATTAAATCCAGAAAAGAGAAAGACGCACTCCGAAATGCTTTCTGCCTGTTCAATACGCGTGGACGGCACCAACGCGACCCGACCTGCTCCTTCCACTGATCTCCTGTGGGCACACTAATCAGATTTCTTACAAATTCTGAAGCAAACAAAGGACTACCTGGATTTTACGAAAAAAGGCATTTTGCTACCTTCTGTACCTGCTTAACTCTCAGTCAGCATACACAGCTGTTAAAACTCAAGTCAGTGAATACCCTTTTGATTGAAATAAATAGTAAATATTTCTAAGAACAAGAAAATTCTGAGAGTTGGTATTAAGTTGAACAGCCTATCGCTATGTTCTGGGCACAGCATTACACATTATAAACCCTTGCTTTCATCGCACTTCAGAATTCTGAAGAAAGGGAGTGGTAAACATGAAAATAGGATGAATATGTAAATAACATAATCCTTATTGTGTCTTATAACCATAAAAACATTTTTCAAGGACCATCATTTCCGGTGACTCTGGTTTGTAAGGATGGCACTTCATCCATTTGTTGTAAGGATTAAATAAGGCATTTATAGAAGCATAGCACACAGCAGGTACTTGATAAATGTGAGCTCTATAAAAATGTTCAGTCTACGTGAAGCACTTGCCCACATTCTTTTAAGACTTATAGTCATGCATTCATTACCTCTATTTTACAGATGAAGAAGAAGCAGTTAAAGCAGCTAGGCTGAGATCACACGGAAATAAATGGCCAAGCTCAAACTTGAACCTTCTGAGATTTAATTTCGGAACATGCTCTTCCTTGGCTATCGCAGAGAACCAATCTAGTTCTCTCAGAAAACGGTTTACTTCTTCATTGACATCAAGGTCATTCAGCTACTTAGCAATAAAATTACAAGTAACACCCAAATGTGCTTACAGGAAAATTAAGTGACCATTTACCTTGACGAATATTATTCACCAAATATTTATCCCACCCAATTTCAGGCGCTCTGCTAGTTTAAAAAGATAGGTAAAAGATACGATTCCTCACTCATAGCAGTGAAGACAGATGTGCACATAATCTCAAACACAGGGGCTGTTATAAGAGATATGTAAAATCACATGACATAATAAAGTAATATACACAGGACGCGTGACAGAACTATTTATAGGTTACATGGTTATAGGTTACAAGAATGTGGGCAAGTACTTAACACAGACTGAACATTTTTGTAGAGCTCACATTTATCAAGTACCTGCTGTGTGCTATGCTTTTATAAATACTCATTTAATCCCTAGAATAAATGAAGTCGATGTCCTTACAAACCAGAGTCACCGGAGGCGGTGGTACTTGAAAAATGTTTTCATGATTATAAGACATAAGGTATTGAAGAGAGTGGTCAGTTACTTTTTTCAGTGATACTTTTCATCTGGCTTTTAAGTCACTTCAGCCTTTCTAAACAAGTGCCTTAACATGCCGTTTTTCCTGGCAGGAATACCCTTATTCTATTTCTCCATTTAACACATTCCCATTTGTCTTCTGAGAATTACGTCAAATGTCACCTTGCCTGCAACCCTTCCCTGATCCCTCTAGGACCCCATTACTCCCTTCTCTGTTAACACCCCTATTAGCGCACAGGCCATGCTTTCCTACTGCTCCCCTATCTTGGCCAGATCGGTATGGCCAGCCATTTTCTTCCCATCCTTGTTACTGCCTTCAACTTTCACATTACCTGGAGCAATCACAAAGGGCCGAAATGCACTTTTTTCCTTTCATATGCCAACTGTTGCCATATTTGTGAGCAACCCCACTGCTCACATGGAAGGGCCATCTAAACAGGACTCCTGGTGTCATCCGAGCCAACAAGCAACCCTCAATTCCTACTCCCATTCCTATCCTCAGAAGCACAGGCTCACTTCCTCAAACACTCCATTCTTTCCCCAACAGATTTCAATCTGGCCTCAACATAATTCTAAATGTGCGACTGCTTGGTCAGGAGTCACCAAGGCTTCTTTTCAAATCTCATGACTTTTTTCAGGGCTCTTCCATATGAGGTCGCTGTCTTCCTCTCCTTTGCAGCTATGCCCCCTCCTATCTCTCTGCAAGTTTCTTCTTGTCTCTGCTAAACACATCTCTGCTCCCCCTCAAATGCTGGTTCCCTCTGTTGTTTCATTCAGATAAAAGCAACCATTTTCTACACTTCTAAATTTCTCTTTATTCTTTTGTAGTATTTTTGAGCTGTTCTCAAAAGCAGTTCAGGCATTTTATATTGTTTCAATGAAAGACAATATAAAAATGAAAATGCAGAATGATATTACTTATACTTCCAAAGTATTTTTTTTCTTTTAAATAACAAGGCAAAAAATGCAAATTCTTCTTTAGAGGGGAATGGTCTAGGCAACATTGCCCAACAGAACTTCCTCCAATGACAGAATTAGTCTATAATCTGTGCTGTCTGATATGACAGCCAATAAGTAGCCTACATGACGAATGTACACTTGACTTGCTAGTAGTGCAACCAAAGAACTAAATTTTATCTAACATTAATTAACTTTAATTTAAACGACACATAGCTAGTGGCAACCACAGAGCTATAGGCTATTTTGAACAAAGCCTTCAAGCAGTACAGCTAGCACTATACTGATGCTAGTGATGTATATTTCAGCAAGGCTTTTAAATTTCATTAAATTGTTACAAAATCCACAATTTAATTTTACTGGTCTAAGTTAAAAAGCAAAAATCTACTGCCACAACAGAGTAGTAAACAGATAGTCTTTGAATAGATTTCCACAATGAAGCTGGGCTTGATGGCTGTTCCTGATTTTCCCTTTTGTGAGGTAAGAGGGTGGGACAGTAGCACTTTAACACCTCAGAAATGTGACTCGATTCTTGGGACTTGAATGGGTAACGCCATCATGGAAACAACCTGGAAAGCTGGCGTCCTGACTCCTCTCTTGGCACTGCTGAAGCCCTCTGCCACTGACCAGAATGGCCTGAGCAGACTGGGCCTAAGGTGAGATAATTTGGATCGTCTATCCCATTTCGGCCTGGATTTCAGTGCTGGGGCAGGAGGAAGAAACATTTATATACCGGAAGTAACAGAAAATCTAAGTGCATGTATACCTACAAACATGCACATGGGGTGAAAACGCGAGTAATATCACAAAAGTCTCCAGATTCCCAATTGGTCCTCTTGTAGTTTTCATTAATCCAAGGGTCCTTATTGTCACAGCTCTTGTTATCCCACCCCCCTTTTGTTCTTTTCCATCGTTAATCTTGCCAACGGAAAGAAAAAGATAAAAATATCAAGTTGTAACAGATACGGAAAACTCTTTCTGCATGTTCTTGCAACTCTTTCCTCCTAGAAACAAAGCATAAGAAAATAAAAGTCACCAAATATAATGACAAAAATGACAAGTGTCCACCTCCTCTTGTGTCAGAGGAACACTCAGTTGAAGGAACAACATCGTCCTTGGGAGCCTACGAGAATAGGGCCTTGTTTGCAAATTGCCTTCCAGGGAGGGCGCCCCCTCTCACGCACTCTCATGTGGCTTTCGGTCTAGGTCCAGAGTAAGTTTCCCCACCAGCATCTTCCTCTCCAAAGCCTGCCATTGCCAGTGGCGTAGCTACTGGAAAGTCCACATGGCTGCAAATACATGTGTGCTGCAGTCGGCTGTTTCAGCACCCATGTCTCCAGCGTGGTCTTGCTGACGTAACTGTTCCCTCTTATTACGGGAAGCTCAGTATCAGCTTTGAAGACGCTGACCCCAAACCACCCGGTGATGGGAGCAAGACCCCCTCAGGGAGCACAAGGGTTTCCTGCTTCTATCCTTTCAGACCTTCTTTCTATCCCGTAGCCCTAGGGTTAAGACTTCGCCTTCCCTGACCAGGATTACCTAGCCCTAACTCAAGGCCAGGCTAGGAGAAATTATGCCAGCGGCAGGTACACCCTACACCCCTAAATTGGTCGATTAGGGTATTGGAACTTTATATTTATTTTAGTAGCAGGGCATTTGCTCAAGCTCTTTGAAATAAAAATTTAACTCTCCATCTCTATCCTCACCCCACTGCTCTTTGGCTTTCTCGAGCAGTTTCTCTTAAAAGCCATAGGCTCTTCCAAGAGACTTCCCAGGGCTCTCCCTGAAGCCGCAGACAACTTCACCCTCACTCCTCCCACCTGACAGCCTCTGCCCTATACTGGACAACACTTCATGGAAGACAGTTTCCATGGGCTGATTTATCGAGTCCCTGGGGCTTCCCAAAATACACCAAGACTAAAAATAAAATTCCCAATTCAACATAAAGCTAAGAAGGGTATTTTAAATAAGATAATTATAATATAGAGTTAGTAACAAAAATGGTTTGGGACAGCTGGGCAATTTCACATAAAATTTTAAATTGAGGTAGAGATTTGGTTACGAAAGGTTCAGAAGTATAACTAGAAAAGAAAATGAGAAACACAAAGGCAAAGGAAGTGTTAAAATAGTTTTTTAAGCAGTTTTTTGATGTTATTCAGAACTATCTATATTAGTATGATAAAAAAAGGCAGAATTTAAATGTAATGATAGGTGAAATTAAGGTAACAAGAAAATCACTGGAGGAAGGTGGTGTGGGAACTACCTGGCTCCGCTAATGTTGACCAATCTGTCAAGTGCTGTGCCCTGTGATTCCCTGATGCGTGTGTGGCCCCATCCCGGCACTAGAGGAAAAGCACCAGCAGGAAATGGCCCTCGAGTGCCTTAAAATCAGAGGAAAATTAGCATTTCATATCTGAACTGGGGTTTGGCCCACTTGGACCAAGTTCATCAACCAGGACAGAATTAGCAGAAATGTCATAATTATCTGAAATAAGTACTTTTTCACTTCTAAGCAATCTATATGAAAAACTCACTTAAACCAACAAAACCAATCCTTCCACAAAAACAAAAAGATGTATATCAGTTGGGACTCAATTAATGATTCTTCAAAAAGCCTGAAAAGAGTATTACTAGCCTATATTTTTATTTGTTTTAGGCTTAACATTTATTTCAAGAAACCTTTTCTCAGTCTAGGAGTGAGAATTTAGATGTGGTCTGTAGTTAACAAACAGTATTCAAACACCATCAACATCCATGAACACATACTGAAACATACAAAATCACTGCCTCACTCTGATTTAAGGTTGTTGATGCCTTAATCTTTCAGTTTTAAATTCACTCCAAAGAAAATCTGAGCCATAAGGAAACACAGGGTATTTTTCCATAGTAAGTTCTACCTTAATAATTTCTATATTAAGTCCTTGAATTTGTATGGAATTCAACTTGACAAAGTTCTTGGATGTTTTTAACTAAATCCACGTTTGAAAAAATTGTTACATATATGGCTTTGGTTCAATGACTGGTTGTGACAAAAACAAAAAACAAAAACCCTGCTTCTTCTGGGGAAAAAAAAAGCAGAGAACAGACAGTCCCCAACTTACAATGATTTAACTTCTATGTTTTCAACTTTATGATGGTGTGCAAGAGATATGCATTTCACAGAAAAACATACTTAAAATTTTGAATTTTGATCCTTTTCTCAACTGACAGGCAGTACGGTACTCTCGTCATGCTGGACAGCAACAGTGCCTGAAGCTCTCAGCTGGCCACGTGATCACCAGGGTACACAACCAGTACGTGACAGCGTGTTCCCAGTGTCAGAGACTTTGTCCAAAAATGGGCTAATGTAAGTGTTCTGAGCACGTCTAAGGCAGGCCAGGCTAAGCTATGATGTTGGTAGGTTAGGTGTATTAAATTTCTTTTTAAAAAATGTATTCTGACTTACGATATTTTCAACTTAACAATGGGTTTACCAAAACACAACCATCTCATAAGTCCAAAAGCATATGTATACAGTTAATGATAAGTATAGAGAGAATCCTTTATAAATTTATTAGACTGCAGCATGATTTATCTGAATCTAAAATAAAAAAAATACCGACAAAAATAAAGAAGGTAAACTTTCATAAATTAATCCAAATAAGTCATAGAGTAATATGATTCTCATTTGTAAACATGTTTCTTGATTTTTAAGATTGTAACTAGAATGTTGGTAATGGAAGGGTTCCCTGAAATGAAGGGAAAGTAGTTAACTCTATTCTTCGGTTTATGTCAAAGTAGAAAAGGACTGCAGACTCAGCCCAGAAGCATGGGGTCAGGAATGCAATCTCAATTAATTAGGTATCCCAGCTGGGCAGGGGGTTTGCAGCTGTTAACTTGATCAATGACTTACCTAAATGTCATCTCTACTGATTCGCTTATAAATTACTAGCAAGTGAGACTAATGTACAGGTGCTAATTTATTTAAACTGTTCTCTACATTTCTACATAGCTTTATAAACTGCATCTGGCACCTAATGTTAGCTGTCAGTTGTACTTAGACATGCCTGTCCTAACGACTCTGTTCATTAGAAGTGAGCACAAATTATGAAATATTGTGAAAAATGATACATCAAATGGAATGGGCACAGCAAATCAATTAGAGAAACTTCATACAGCATATTCACACTTAGGAGAATAAAACATTCTGGTTTCAGAATGAGGTCTATAATACCAATTAAAAAGTAATTGGTAGGCTTCAGCAGTGTTATATATCAATTTGCTGGCTTTTTTCCTGAAATTCTATAGTAATGTAGAACTTAACTTTTAATTCCCAAATAAAGGCATTAGTAAATGCAAGTGCAATTCCACATTCATAATATTTTATATAACCCAAACGTCTCCGCCTTAAAATTTATAACAGATACTACTTAACGCAAAAATGAAAATGCATATACCAGTGGTCCTTAACTTTGTGTGTTTATGGAGTGATTTCTAGAGGAATCATTTTTGATGGTACATTTGAAAAGATTAAAAAGACTCAACAGTACTGAACAGATTAGCAATAATGGTCATCCCAAGTCCACTCTTAGGTAACAGGGTGTGACAGTGTCTACAGAATTCCATGGGCATTGGCTGCACTACTCACCTAGCCAGCCTTTAGCCTTGGGGCATGATTTGAGGCCATCTGTTTCTACCCTGCCCCTGTTGCATACTTGGTGCTTATTCCTTTATAGTTCCCACACACAGAATATCCTTTGGACCAAAGTGTAACTGCTTTACATCGAATTACAAAACCCACTCAGCTCAATGTTTATTTGACAGATTCCTCCTCACAATACATATACTGTTACCAAAAATACTTCTTAGACATTGGTCAACATCTGGAAGTTACCTGTGAAAGGTTTATGGAACAGGGGTTGAGAACTGCAGCATTAAGACCTATTTTCAAAATATTCAGTATGTATTTTTAGCCCTTTTTAGCAAGTCACCATATGTACTACTGATTGTTAGAAGGGACTAGTCTTTCCTCCTGTTAGATCCTCTGAAGGGTATCAGTTAGTGGTTCATTGGGAAAGAGCAAAAGGTGGTTTCTTTCATTTCAATATACTTTAAAAAATCAGGAAAAATTAAACTTTTTGAAATGGAGAAAGTCTATAGCTGTTTGTGACTAATTTCTTTTTAGTTAATTTGGTATTTTATCAACTAAAAATAATTTTTTCATATAAATTTAATAGCAAGACTGAGCATTAAATATAGCAAAGTAATTTTGCAAAAAAAAATCTAACAGGTACATGTATAGTCTGTAGTTTTAATAATTAAATAATCTAAATAATGACTAAATATCAACAGTGACAAGCAGAATTATTTTTAATCACAAAATTTTTCTGTGATATTCTTATTTTACCAACTCACATCTTAACTCTTATTAAAAGCCTTTTTAAGGAAACACTAGCATATTAAATTAGCCAAGAATATTTTTCACACATAAGTTACGTATGCTGCATTCAGTAAGGTCAAAGCCCAGATTTCTATTCAAACTCAACTTTCTGGAATAAAGCTATAAACCTAGATATCAACCAAAAAAAAAGGCCTATGGAGAGCAGAAAATTCGTAATTTTATTCAGTAGGAAGGGCATACAGATCCTCATGCTTAGTCCAATGGCTCTTAGATTTAATTCACAAACCAGCAAGTTTCATTATGCTGGAAGGGTGGAAGGCAGGCAAGAGTGGCTAGAGGCAGACACACAGGCAGAGACATCTTGACAGGAAAAGAGATGGCAGGAACCAGAATTAAACATAGCCAAACCATTCAGTACAGGCACAAACATGCACTATGAGCCACGGTCGGCTTTACAATTTAATAACCATACTGAGGTACTGTTACGTTAAAATATACTCACTATACTCGACTATATAAGGTTAGGGAAACTGCAAATCACTTTAGAAAATGTTCCTTAAAAAAATTAATCTTTGGAAGTATAGACAAAACAGATTTTGGATACAGAATGACCTTGTATTGCCTTGGTCTCTTCAACAACAAATACTTACTACCCCATAAGGAATGTATATCAGGCTCTCAGACAGCACTGCACATATATAAGAAGTTTTTAATAAGCAGTGGTATTTTTTTATTATAAGTTACAATTAAAAATAAGTTTCCCTTACCTGGAAAATTATCTTTTGTGGAATATCTAATTTCTTGATCATATATAAAAAACGGAAAAAATTACTGTACCTACTTTTAATTTATATATTAAAAGCCAAACACACATAAAAAGCTTTATAACTTCTAAATATGTAACAGCGATCACAATGATCTTCCAAAGATTATCTGGAAGCTTAAAAGGGATATCGAAGTATTTATTTTTGTCTTTAGAAATAACTAAGCATTTTATCAGTATGGACATGCTAAATGAGACTCAACAGTTATACTGTCTCTCAGGTTATATATGTCACTGAACCTCTTACAAAAATAATAGTTTCAAAAACATAAAATGAAAACAAGAACCATAATGGGTATATAATTTTAAAACCTTGATGACAATTGGTTTTCACTGTCCTCTTTGCTTTTATATCTACTCAGATGCCAGAGGGAGTTCACTAAATTTAATAAAATGTCAAAAGAGTTAATTGATACAAAAGGTGAGACTTGTGAAGCAGATCTATCACTTGCAGGAAAGTTTAGTACAAAAGAATTACGTCACCAGTGTCAAGGAAAATGACTAACACTCCCAAACGGGCTTTGACATAGTGAGTGAGGGGAGACAAAATACCAACCTATGACAGAATGCAACCTCCAGTTCAAATCACTCAGTGCTAAATCGATGTACTCAACAGCATTCAGATTATTTTTCCCAACCTTCGGTCTCAGGTGGCAGGGAAGATTTGTATGACAAAGGCAATTAGAAAACTAGTAAGTTATGGTAGATTTTATTTATTGCAATTAATAGTAACAAGAACGATAATACATTGCATTGATCTCATTCTCCTTAGTTATATCCTTAGGTAGGCAAGCAGCTATTATTATTTTGGAGATGAGAAAATCAAGTAATAGAGTGCTGTAACTTCCTAAACATTACAATGCTAGTTACACTGAAAAAATTCTCCTTATCCCAGGTTCTGCATCTTCCTACAACATCACTTCAATTATAATGATTTTTTTAAAAAAAACATCCATTTAATAAATTCTGCATCTATATTCCTCACAAGAAATTCGGCTTCATTTTACGAGTTTATATATTTTAAAGAAGCAATTGGATGTTAATTCATGATTTCATTACTGGCTAAATCTAAGGGAGATTTTCATTATATTTTATTACCACAATGACACAAAATAACAACTTACTTTCACTGTACACACCACACACACACACACACACACAGTTTTAAAGAAGAGGTGTCCCTCCTACATTTACATAATGATGTTAAACATATCTTCTCTGGAAAATAATCCTATATTTTAAAAACCAGAACTTAACATACTGTTTCTACCTGAGTGAATGATAGGATCCTTTAAGATTTCTCTAAATAAAATTTAAAAAGTACTCTAGATGGAAACATCAACATGTGTCTGTTGTAAACACCTTAACAACAACAATAAAAAATTAAAGATATTTGAATATATGAAAGTAGATATTTTAAATCTTACAATTTTTGCTTAAATGCATTTCATAGATGGTTTGGCTATTTTTTTTAGCAAATGGTTAATAAGCAGTATAGGCAAACAAGTTTCTAATACATAAAATAAGAAAAGGTTTAATCTAAAGACAATGGCACCTAATTTACCTATGTGGAAATTGTACAGTAAGCCTAAACTTTTAACTAGGTGACTAAATTAAATTATCAGTGATATCTACTCTGTAGAAATTAAATTCTAATAAAAATAATTTTAACATACAAACTAATATTCTGATTAAACATCCAAGCAAAGAACTAACTACTCCAAACAATCTAATTTGTTTTTAATACTTATACTGTGAAAATGTTTATCCGTTCAATTAGAATTACAAAACTGTTGGCTGATTCTGTTTCAATGAGCTAAATATTCCTCATGTACATCCAAAAAGGTAGTAAAGGAGATGCTCAAAATAGCCTTAGTGGTAAACTCAGTTGGGTCACGGGAGCTTCCTATTGTGAACAATTACTGAGAAACATGCAGGTCACAAGGTGAGAGGGAAGGGCCATTTTAAAAAGCAAATAGTAATAAAGAAAAAAAAAGTATCCCCCACTCCAAATCCCAGGCTCAGATAGCTTCACTGATGAATTCAACCAAACATTTAAAGAAGAATTATACCAATTCTTCAAAACTTCTTCCAAAAATAGAAGAGGAGAGAACACTTCTCAACTCATTATGTGAACCCAGTATTACCCTGATGTCAAAATCAAAGACATTAAAAGATCAGCATCAATTAGAAGCAAAAATCCTCAGCAAAATGCTAGCAAATCAAATCTGGAAAAACATTAAAAAAAGATTATCCACACTGACAAAGTGGGGTTTATTCTAGGAACGCAAAGTTGGTTTAACAGCCAAATCAATTAATGTAAAAAACAAACAAATAACCTGTATCCTTTAAAGTATTATTTAAGTTTGACACAGGATAAAATCTCTGATTCATATGAGTCTTAAATGACATCTAACACTTTGTGTTAGCTCGAGGTCATTTTTAAAAGTTTTACTAATAATAATGTTATTGAACAATGTTAAAAAATAAACATCTCTACTTGCTTCTGTCATTCCTAGAACCAATCTATAGGTGAAATGAGACTGTGGTCTATGATTGACTTTGTGATTTGTTATGTCATAAGCGTTTTTTGGATTTGTTTGTCTCTTTAATCCTAACGATAACATGAAAGCAGTTGTTACTATTTTAATTTAATAAAGACAAAGAAAATTAAAAATCAATTAAACATGACACACCATACCAATAAAAGCCATGATCATCTCAATAAAAGCAAAAAAAAGCATTTAACAATATCCCACACCCCTTTATGATAAAAACGTTTAACAAACTAGGTATGGAAAGAAACTTCCTGTATGAGATAAAGAGTATCTACCAAAACCTACGGCTACCATCATATTTAACGGCAAAAGACTAAAAGACTTACTCCAAGATCAGGAACAAAATGAGGATGTCCACTCTCACCATGTCTATTAAACACTTTTACAGGTGCTAGCCAGGGCAATTAGACAAGAAAAAAGAATAAAAGGCATCTAGACTGGAAAGAAAAAAAGTAAAACTATTTCTATGTACAGGTGACATTTTATATACAGAAAATCCTAAGAAATCCACTAAAAAACTATAAGTAGATGAGTTTAGCAAGCTTGTAGGATTCAAATATTCAAAAACTAATTATATTTCTACCACTTGCAATAAAGAATCCAAAAATAAAATTAATAATACAATTTTACTGAAAATTGAGTTTTTTAAAAATAAATTAATGCATTTAATATAAGCATTAGAAAAAGTATTCCTAACGAATAAATTTTTAAAAAATACTAAAGTTAAACTCAACACTCTAAAACATCATTGACAACATTAAAGAAGATCCAAATAAACAGAAAGATATCCCATGTTTACAAATTAGAAGGCTTAACATTAAGATGGCAATACTCCCAACCTGACCTAGAGAGATTCAACACAATCCCTAGCAAAATCTTGGCTGGCTCTTTGCAGAAATTGACAAGCTCATCCTAAAATTCATATAGAGATTCATGGGGTACAGAATAGCCAAAATGATCTTGAAAGAGAAGAACAGAGTAGGAGTACCAGCACTTCCCAGTTTCAACATTTTAATACAAAGTTACAGTGATCAAGACAATGTAATACTGCATAAGGCAAAACATATAGATCAATTAAATACAATTGAGAGTCCAGAAGTAAACACTCATGTTTACAGTCAATTGATTTTCAGTAAGGATGACAAAAAAAAAAAAAAATTCAATGGGGAAACAACAGTCTTTTCAACAACTGCCATGGTGATAACCGGATATCCAGATTTCCACATGTAAAAGAATGAAATGAGGCCCCTGTCTCACATCCCATATAAAAATTACCTCAGAATGAATCAAAAACCTGGGTGAGAACAAAACTACAAAACCTTCAGATGAAAACATAAGTGTAAATCTTCATGACCTTGGATTAGCCCTGGTTTCTTAGGTATAGACCCAAGAGAAGTGAAAACATATAACCACACAAAAACTTTTACAGACATGTATACAACAGCATTATTCAGAGTAGCCAAAAATGGAAATGATCCAAACTGTCTATCAACTGATGAATGGATAAAAATAAATATGGTATATCCATACAATGAAAAACAATTTGGCAATAAAAAGGAATGAACTGACACATGATAAAACATGGATCAATCGTGAAAACAATATGCTAAGTGAAAGAAACCAGTCACAAGAGACCACATATTATATGATTCTATTTCTATGAACTGTCCAGAAGAAGTAAATCTATACAGACAGAAAGTAAAAAGTAGTTGCCTAGAGCTGGGGTGAGCAGGGGAAGTTGAAGACGGTGGCCAGAGAGCACAAAGTTTCATCATGGGTGATGAAAATGTTCTACAATCAGACTGTAGTGATGGCTCTACAACTCTGGACAGACTAAAAACCAGTGAATTAGATGATATGTGAAGTATATCCCAATAAAGCAGTCACTACCAAACAAACAAACAAACAAACAAATAAATAAAAGGAAAAAGTAAAAGAAGTGGTCTTAAGAGAGAAGATTTAAGGAAGCAGAGATGTAGAGATTATATCTCAATTTGGAAAACACAATCTGTATAGTATGACGATTGTGCCAAGATGTTTATTCTTTCCTTATCTTTTTAAAAAATACATGTTATTAAATGTGGAAGGATGAGATCATATTTTTTTAGTCCTTTTCTTCGGTTCTTCTTGAAAGTCATCATTTTTTGAATATGTAGCTAAAATTAGGTAATATATTCTAGATACTATCAGATGTCCATCAGCTATGAAATGAGCTGATATGAAGAAAGAACACTAGGTTCAAAGTTTAAAGCTTTAGAGGTTTTACCTTTACCCATACTTATATATTTAACCCTTATCCTTTCTGTGAGTCTTCTCTTCTAAAAATGGAGCAATACCTACACTACCTATGATAAAACCAGTGTTATAAAAATACAGTTTTTAAAATATATCCCCAAATATTGTTCAGATTACTATAAGGTTCAAAAACAGGACAGCAGCTATGAGGTCCATAACTCCGAATCGCCTGGACCTAGAAGGGCAATAAGCAATACTTCTGGCTTAACAAAAATGTTGGTCTGGTGCCTTAAAGAGGTAATTAGGTACCATTTATAAATAATTAGGAAAGGTATACAAAAAGATGGGAAACAAACTAAAATACCTAAAACCACAAAATGATTAAAATCATAATATATTTAAAATCATAAAATGTTAAATCTATAGAAAGATGTTATTCTTCAGTTAAATATAAATCACCATGGGATGTTATGTTACTTTTTAAAAAATTAGAACAAGCTTCAAAATCATTCAATTTAAGCTCTTTTGCTAGCTATTCTGGTATGCCTAGCAAAAAAGTAATATTGATTATTACTACTTTTATCAGGATAATTCAAGAGTGGGACAGGAATAGCATTCTAATCTATTCTCAAATCACTTAGAACATTCCCTCAGTCTGAAAATTCAAATGTAAAGTTAAATTGATTAAAAAAAAAAAAACCCACCATGGGGCTTACATTTATTTAAGGTATTTCCTATAAAACTGTATTTCCAATACCACTGGTTTTATCATTTAGTAAGAAAGCTAGATTTAAGACTATACTCTAAGTATTTCCAATTGTGTATAAGAATTCATAGTGGCTCCTATGACCCTCAATCAAGAAAAGTATCTACTTCTAGTTAAAATCTAAAACTCACCATGTTTTATGATGCTTCAAATACAGAGTAGCACCACTCTTTGAAACTACAGTTTCAACTTGCAAAGTATAGTGGCATTTCCCTTATTCTGACAGTTTGATTAAAATTTACACATAGCTAAAGGGCTCAACCTGAAGAAGGGCGCTTTCAACACCTAAAACTCCACACGATCACTTTTCCAACAGCGTAACTGTACTTACATCAATATCTTCTTGAGTAAAAGTTTCTGGATCTTCTCCCATCATGTTGGCTAAATGTCTCTTTCCTATGTTGAATTCCTCGATCTGCTTTTTAATAAAATCCACTGTATAAATTTCACGTCTTAAGGCTGCAACGTTTTTCTTTGTTGTTACAACTGTGGTATGTTTTAGCCTTAATATCTAGCATAAAATAGAAAGAAAAAGAACAAAAATTAAATTAAACAACAATCTTGCAGGCTACTGTCTCCATTTAGAACAGGATATTTAAATAATTGTCTTTTTTATTATGGTACTTAGTTGGCAGGAGTCTGCAAACAAGGTACAAGTCCTATTAAGAAAGCTGTTAGAGCCAGAGGAGAGAAAGAACAATTAGGGGAATCGCTTTATAAACTATATAAATGTCTAACCAATGTATACTTGAAATTAATAAAACAAAAATTTTTTAAAAAGCTGTTAGAAATTGTCCTCTGCTCAAAAGCTTGCTTTTAAAAGCCTACGCTTACAAAGTAGTTTAAATTACTCTCATTTCAAAACATTAAAAGCAAAACTACTTGTTAGTGATATGCCGCTTCCTTATCTACTACAAGCATCCACATTTGATACCGATTGCTCAATGTCAGCTAGTTGTGATATTTGACACACATAGAATAGTGATGTGCCACTCCCTTAAAAAGAGGCAAATGTTTAAAAAAAAAAAAAAAAAAAAGAGGCAAATGTTCCTGCAGACAGAAACTAACAAGCAGAAGACATGAGAGTATAGGGGCATGTACTTTCACTTGGTAACAGCACCCTTAGACTGCGGATACCTTGCTGGAGGGTACAAATGCAGCCTATCTTTAAAGGTCTTAAAATAATAGGGTTGACTTAGTTTGAGATTTTTTTCCATGGTCCTTATTTTAAGCTGACACAATGAAGAAATTGCTTCACTAAATATCGAGATTTCTTATTACTTTGGTTCATTATTCTCTGTAGAAATAAGGTCTTTCACACCCTTTTGAACAATCAGTAATGATATCACACTTGCTGTTACTCTTTTATGCTATGGCTCTAGGAATTTCCCAAGGCATTAATACCAAAGAAACAGAAATCTACATCTAACACTCTGTAATATTTTCTTTGTCAACTATCTTTCCAATTCCTATAAATTTCCCTTGTCTGTTTGGTGGTATAGTCAATGCACGATTTAGTTCAGGAAGGTAGACTGTACCCTTCAACACTGTAAAGTGCTCCATTCCTATGCAATTCTTTTATCCTGAATTCAATTCTGTTGGATCATAATACTGCAACCCTTTTAAACTTCCATTTGTACTTCCATTTGTACATTCCACTGCCCACGTTTTTATTTAAATTGAGTCATTTTAGATTTTGTTCTTTTGAATCAATCTGAGTTTTTAAATACATGACAATATCTCATTTAAATGGGTTTTAATATATTGTCTTATTTTTCATTTTATCTTTTTTGTATACTTTCTTCCTATTTTCTCTTTTACTATATGGTCTGTAGCTTTTTAAATTTAACTTTTGATCTGGTATGCACTATACAGCCTGCTTTTATTTTACTAGTGATTATCTAAATGTCTCTGAATAAAATGTTTACATGTATTTCTACCAACTTCAGAAATAAAACAATATCCACTGAATTCTCACCTACTTATTCTGTTCTTTTTCAATCACAGCAATTATCCATTATTCTGCTCTTGATATATAGCAGCTTCTTTAGTCTTATTCATGACCCTTTCTATAGTCTATGATTTTTAATCTTTACTCCGTGTTGTTGTTGTTGTTTGTTTTTCATGGTTTTTTTTTTTGGCTTTTTTTTTTTTTTCGTTTTCTGTAGTGTCAATTCTGGAGTCACTCTGAATTTTAGCTTCCTATATAATTTCTATCTTCAAAATTCTTTCCTAACAGTTTATTTTACTCATATCTTCTTATCTGATCCCGTTTTGTAGAACTCTCCCTCATCCAAACTTTTTTATAAATGTTCTTGACAATGTGAAGTAGTGATAATAAAATAATTCTTCCACTTTATTGAGTAGATATTCCCTTATATTTTTTTCATCGCTCTCTTCCACGTTGCTCTTTTTCTTCTTTTGTTTCTACAACATTTTAGCATCCTCTCAAGTAAAGAATTTGAGTACTGGCTTGAAGACTCATTTCTTCACTTGCTTTAAAATTACTCTGGGTCTGCCTATATTCTCCAGAGTTTGTGACATGAGGTGGTAGCTTTCATACTTTTAACATAAATGAGGCTTAAAAAATGTTTGTAATCGTCTTTATTGTTGTTCATTTAGAAAGGGCTTTAAAAAAATGTCAGTAATTTCCTACTTTCCATAAAATCTCTTTAGGATCTTTAGAATCTTTTCAAAAATATTTGTACATGATGCTTAAAGATATGATATTCTGGAAATTCATAACATTTATTAAAGCTACAAAGCCATCACATAAGTACCAGACTATTGAATATATTAAATCTTTTGCATTATTCCAGCAATGAATTCATACAAAAATATTTACATTTAAAGAAGTCCATTATTCATTAATACAATCTATTAAGTAAGATGAAGCTGAGTGTGAAATGATCAGCTTTTTAGCTAAGAACAACAAGAATTCCTGGAGAGAATTTATTTTGTCATTGTTAATTACCAAGAAAATTTTTTTATGGTTCTATTTCCAAAGAAAAGCTATGACAGTGAATTTTCCTGACTTTGTTTTTAAAAAATTGTATAGATACAACTTGATGGATTTTTTTTTTAAGATAATCAGTGGGTCAGACGACTATAATTTCAATCAAGCAGATTGCCAAAGAAGCAGACACATCCTGACAAAGCAGTGATGTCCCAAATATGGCCAAATGCCAGGGCTACACACTTCTTTAGTGGTATTACAGGAGTATTAAGGAGTTTCCTTTTTGTTCAACTGGATAAAAATGAACAAAGAAGAATCTGCTGCCCATTTGAATAGAAAACAAAAAAAAATACTCTGAGGAATAAAAAAGGGAAAGATTGAAGTCAGATTAAAGAAAATGTGGATAGAAACAATAGAAGGACTACAAGAGAGATTACGGTAACCTTTTTGAACAGGTTTATACTTTTAAAACCAGCGGTCTCTGTATTCAAGCAAAAGAAACTAACTTTGCTTTACTTAAGCAAAAGAGACATTTCTTAGAAGGCTAGTAGGGGCCCATAGGACAATACTTGAAGCAGGGAGGATTCAAAGTATCTTTGGCAGCTAAAAAGCAGGAACTACAACAATCCACAGCAGCACATTCAGTGAAGTCAGAATGTGGCCATTTAGATAAATGGTATTACAACCACCCTTGTCTCCCTGCCTAAGAGCTCAGGAGAGAGAATAAGAGATGCAGCCACCATGGGTCAGGTGCCACAGATTATAGTTCTGTACTGTATCCAATGGGGAAGATCTCATTCCTCCTGAGACTGAGGCGCTCTATGAAGGGGAAATAAATGCCAAATTAAACAAACAAGGAAATCTACTGTACTACTTAAGCAAAACTAATCATTTACATTCATTCCACAGCAACTTAAATTAAGAGACTTAACATACCTACCAATCAATGAAATATGTGGACCTTGTTTGAATCCCGATTTAAGCAAACCAACTATAAAGTTGTTGGGACAATCAGAGAAATTTGAACGTTGAATGGGTAATAGATTATATTAAATTATTGTTCATTCTGTTAGATGTGTTCATGGTGGCATGGATGTTTTGTTTTTTAAAAAATCTTTACCTGTTAGAGATGCATATTTAAGTACCTACATAAAATAACAGAAAGTCTTAGATTTACATTAAAAGCCTCTAGAAAAAAAAGGTAGAGACAGATGAAACAAGTTTGCGAAATATTAATAATTGTTGAAGCTGGTTGACATCTACATAGGATTCATTATATTTCTCTATTTTTTTATGTGCTTGAATATGCTTTATTTCTCATAATAAAATTCTAAAAAGTAAATTATTTTATAAGTTCAATTAACAAAATTGAGCAACTATGGCCAGGCTACGTTCTAAATTTTAACAGAAATAATTGTAAAAGAAAATCGAATGGTATAAAAATGAGAATGTTGCTACACTGAGACAAAGAAACATGCGACATGCTAAAGATGTAGTTTTTTCATGTAAGTAACTAGTATCTCACTTGGCAAAAAGTAATGTAGCAGGTGTTCACATGTATGCAAATGTGCATACACACACATGGAAACCCACATATCCTTATACATAAGAACTCTTCACAAGTTTAATTCAAGAAAAAACCAGTGAGCATCTAGGAGACATCTGTAGGTACTGTGGTAGGTGTCACCATGGGGGATATAAAGGTTATGTTATTTTTCTCAAGAGTTTTACAAATCAACTATAGGGGAAAGACCTAAACTATGAGACCCTTAGACAATAACAAAAGAAGCATGTGTGGGTCTTTCACTATTGTAGGAAGGCAGTTTCCAAGACAGGTCCCAGTGATTCTTCCACCTGGTAGTCACGCTTTTGTGCAGTCCCCTCCCCACGAGTGTGAGCTGGACCTAGCAACTTTCTTCTGATGAACAGAATACTACCAAAGTGATAGAATTTCATATCTGAGATTAGGTTACAGAAAGATTCTGTCTTCTCTCTTTTTTACCCTCTCTTGAAAAATCTGATGGAAGCCGTAAGTAGTGAGCTGCCCCAGAAGCCCATGTGGCAAGAATGACAGCAACAGCCATCCCCATAGCCTACCAGGTCAGGTACACTGCTAACAACCACACTGAGTGATCTGGAAAGTAGACTTCCACCCTCCAGCCTTGAGGTGGCTGTAGACACAGCCAACACCTGGGCTGCTTCCTTATGCGAGACACTGGACAGGGGACCCAGTTAAGTTGTGCCTAGAACACTGACCCACAGGCACCGTGAGGTAACGACTATCTGTTATTTAAAGCTGCTAAATTTGAGGATAATTATTATGCAGCAATAAAGAATTCATTCATTATCCTAATTACAATAATAAAGCACAGTTTAAGAAACTTTACTTACCTTATTTTATAAGGGAAAAAAGGTGGGAAAGATGTTAACAGCTATCATTAAGTTCTCTTTAAATATATTTGTAAACTGCTACATAAGGAAAATGCAAATTGTAATGTCTGGGTATTTTCCATAATTAAAGTTATGAGGAGCACACTAAACTTATCCTTAAAAGGACAGGATGAAATATCAAAGGGAATAACTTATCCTATCAAAAGAGTTTTCTTTTCCATTGTTAATAAACTGGAATTTTTTAAAAATTTGAAAATTATGTGGAGGAAAACATAACTAATTAACAGAGCTGTATAAAGCATTTGATACAAATGCAAGTCAATTTTTAAATTTGTTTATCAAAGAGTCTTTTAAAGTTTATTAAGACACTACTGTAAAACCAACTGGATGTTGTGATAAATATAGAACATTACAACCTTCAGGAGCCCATAAGATGAAATGAGAAGCTACTTAAGGACGGCAATGTTTTTACTAAATACACACACACACAGACACACACACAGACGAGCTCAGTCACCAAATGTCATCAATCACCCTTCTCTGGTAGATAGTTCAACTCAACAAGGGCATATTGGCTCAGTAAAATCAGAAAGTTTAAGTAAGTGCTTAGTAGAAAATAAAATTAAAAGGATGTATTATTGATGTTTTATAATAATACTATTCAAATAGATATTGGTCTATTGCTTTTCCATATTATAAAAGTCAGAAATATTATAGAAAGCTAAATTGGCATTCCTACATTAAATTATTATATTAATAGAGGATTTAAGAATTCATAGGTAACCTTTGTAGTACACCACAAACTGCTTATAATAGTTTATATAATAATATAATTTGTGGCAGATAAAAAAATTCAAGTACTTTAGTGCAGCAAAACAGATCATCATCTGGACCCTGCCAAACTCTTCCAATCCCGTCTGTCACTATTTTCTCACCAATTATTATACCTATTATAATTACTATACCCAATTATTTGTTGTCACCAGAATCCACTGACTCTGTACACCTCTGTCCCTTGTGTACCTATTCCTAGAACAGAATACCTCTTCATGCATATAGTTCCTAAGGACCTATTACACCTTCCTCTGTGATGCTGCCCACCACTCACACAGTATGCCCCTTTGAAATAAGCAATTGCATTTCTGTGCTCTTCCGTGTAACCCTCACAGTACACTGTATGTAGATCCCTGATATTCATGGGCTTATAATCTAAAAAGTTTAGCCATTCATGAGTAAAAGTCCTTCTTCCGCCCCAAATTTGGGGCACTCAGATATTTGCAATTGTATTGTGGCATTAATATGAAACACCTGTGCCACAAGATTAGCATGCAGAAAAAATTCTGCTAGTAAGAGTCCCAAATGAGCACCCAGGAGTCAGAGCTTAACAAAACTTACTTCTTTTTCCTTGTTGCATCAGTGTTCTCACTGTAACCCACAGTAATAGCTACTGTTTATACCACCACCTAGTACACACTTACACATATAAAAAATGCAAAAATATTTACACTGTATGAGAAGCACTTTATTACTATTATTCTATTCTTCCCTTCTTTAAGTTGTCTGGAACCTCTGAAGGGATTTCATAACTAATCGGTTATGACCCTCCCTTCCCCCAAAAAACAGGCATTGTGTTTCAGGTACTTAAGAAATGATTAACATTTTTGTTATTTTATGAAACATAGTCCCTATGAGAAATATAACTATTAATTGTTGGAGATAGAAGTAAAGAAACATTAATATTTAATACAGACAAGCTCTGTGCCAGAAAAAAGTTTTATGAATGTCTTTAACCACATATGTATATGTATATATGGTTATATATAAGGTTATATATATAATCTTTAAAAATCTAATGGGGTCAGTAAAGTCTTACAGTTATAGCTGAGCTGTACTTCATATGGTAAAACATGTGCTGTGGTGTTATTCAGGGATTGGGGATTTGGCTGTCTCAGGATCATGCCTTGAGAGAGGTAAGGTTGGATACTGTTTGGTAATTGCTTGTTTGACTACGATGTGTTTACTTCACAGTACCTGGCTCAAGTAAAGTGCTCAGTAAGTATATGCCAAAGGGAGATGGGGGAGCTTTCTTTCAAGAGTGGTCGGGGACATGAAAATTTAAGTAACAAGAAAATTTTCACCCATCTTATTGAAAAAATAGTAACAATACCTAATGCACATAGAAGAGAGGGCACTCATATATTAGTGATTAAATGTGATTGCTACAGCCTTTTTGGAAAGCTATAGGGAAATAGCTATTAAAATTTAAGATGTACACATCTTTTAGAGCAAAAACCTCACAACTGGAACTCTCTTCAAAAGAAATGAAAGCATCAGCATCTAAGAACTATACTAGGGTTTACTGAACATTTTATTAGTGAGAAGAAAATGGAAAGAAAGAAATGCCCATCAACTGCTAAAATAACTTTGATACACTCCCACCACAGAATATTATACAAGTTAGATACACAATAGGTGACTCGGAGAGGTTTCTATTACATATATAAGTTAGGTTTCTATTACATATGTAAGTTAGAGAAGCAAAAATACAATGGGATCCATTTTTTAAAAAGTATGTGTATGCATGTATGTTTGTATATAACTAAAAGAACATAGAGAAAGTTACAGAAGGGTACATATGTTCAGGAATTCCAGAAAGAGAAAGTTAGCAATCCCCTCACTGGTACACACATGAAGTGTCAACAATAAAAATGTTCTGTATGCTACAGTCCCTTTTATAGATAATTGTGGATACACAGGACATATTCAAAAGAGATGCAAGAAAAAATTAAACTTCCAGCATATTTTCCAATAAAAGATAAAAAGAGAAGTTTGACGGATAAATGAATGGCTGTAAGGAAACAGAAACTGCACAGATGCAAGGAAGGCACTTTAAAAAGTCACTATCTATCCTCTCCACTGGGTGACTGTCTCCTTTAGGTCTTCCAGGCCACTGCAGGAGTCCAGTTTTCATTCTCCTCCTCTGGCGTGGCCCTCCTCCCTTCTGGACCGCAGGGCACCGGGAAGGAGGAGACCTAACATCACCCCAGGCAAGGATTCTTCTTTCCTTGGCAGCCAAGGCAAGGGAAGGGTCGCTCTAGTTACTCCTGCAGGTAACTTCGCAACCTCACTGCACTCTACGAAATCCTGAAACAACCTCCAAAGTGGTTGGTGCAAAACAATATCTCTCTCAACCTCAGGCTCTACTAAGTACATAAGACCCTAGGAACCCGTCTGAGGGCACCCGAGACACCAAGGGAATGTGCCGACGCTGGCTCCACATCCTCACGCTATGAGGATCAATCCTCCCACTTCTCCCAGGCCTTACCTGGAATGCGAAACCTGTTTGCAAGTCAGCAGCCGCGGCCTTCCAGAGGCCTTGTCCCGGGGCCAGGCTAACTCTTCCCCTGAGAAGGAGGCGGTAGGAAATTGCAGCGCCGAATGACACACAGGGGGCCGCCATGTTGGCTGTAGAAGGTGCAGAGGGCGGGGCGGGGCCTGGAGACTGCGCAGGCGCTAGTGGGCCGGGTTCCCTAGGTGGTCGAGTAGAAGTTTTCGCAGGACTATTGAAACAGGGGGCGTGTCCTGCGGCTGAAGGTGGTGGCTGATAGGGTGCTTGAGCCCGCGGGGCGTGGCCAATTCCACAACCTGACCCGCGTTGACAGCGAGCTGTGGAGGGAGTGTGTTAGACATCTTGGACTCTTTCCTACTCCGCACGTCTTGAATTAAGTCGCTCTCCAAGGCTCCTTGGTACTAACTTGCACGTGACTCTTTAACCAACCCTTCCTTCCCATGGGCACTGCTGCCCCTTCAGCCGGCTCACCCTGAACCGCAGAACCTGCGCAGCCCGCCCTCACCTCCCTCTCCATGCCGCTCCTCACTGCTCCGCTCTAATGCCGACGCTCCTCTCTTCCTCACTCAAGAGTGGACTCCAAGCCTTGGTTCCTGTCTGCCTGCTTTCCTACCATGGGTTTTCCCTCCTCTCTACCCTTCCCATTTTTCACAGTCTCCACCGTCCATCCTCCAGCAACTGCCAGTCCACTGGGTTCCATGGCACTCACGTCGTCGTCGTCGTGTTGTTGTTGTTGTTGTTGTTGTTGTTTTAACTATAATGCTAACAGGCTAAACCGAAACCTGTGAGGACGAAACTCTGTCTTATCTTTGCACGTCACTCCCCGTAGTGTTAGTACTAAGCCTTACTTGAGACCCAATCAGAAATAAATAAGTAGGTGTTGAAGAGAGAGAAGTATGTTTTACCTTCTGAGACTTGTGTGCTCCGGACCGAAACTCCCCGGGCGCTTTACACGGAATGCACATTAAATGGTATAGTAAACGGCTCTGAAATGGTTTCCAAACGTTTAGGTTTGAAGGACTGATAAAATTATAACACAAACTTACAAAAAAACTGAGGTCACACAAAGTTGTCAAGCAAATCAATGCCACCTACTATCACCATCGTTTCTTAAAACACGGAACACTTTAACATTAGAAAGGTGGAAATAACATAATCTTGGAATAAAGAGCAGTCCTTTAAATGGAATGCATTTGGTTGTATGAAAATCTCACTTCGTAGTTCCTTTTGTTATTACCTTTTAGGCTTGAGAAACTTTCATCAGAAATTAGCAGAGGTCCATGAACCGGCATTTGAGAAACCTTATAGCTTATTGAAACATGTCTTTAAACAGCAGTTATTACATATTGTAAATAAAATTTTAAACTTAACTGGAAATTTAACCAAGTAGGAAACAATCGAATAGGTATGTGGAAACAGAATTTATAGCATTTTTAAAAAATGACATATTGGAGCATGTAAGAACTAAGTAAGTAGTAAAATTAGGTTAGGAATTGTGGAGGTTTTTTTTTTTTCTCTAAAATTCATGTTGCAATCTTTTTCTAGATTACAGTAAAGCACATGTAATACATTTCCCACTTATAGGGGCAACGCTTGGACTGCTGCATTAAATTTCTTGTATAACCTTTGAGTTCGAGAACAAATGCACCACTGTAGGTTGATTTTGTGTAAAATTTGGAGGCAGGAGGAAAGATTAGAATAAGAATGTACTAATAAACATTTAAAATATGAAAAAAACTGTAATTTTAGCAAACACCTAAAGCTTAGACTCATTCTATTTTTCCCTTATATACTGAGCATCTGTTATGACATAGGCATCAAGTATCCCAGGATCCAGGATCACAAAGTCTCAGAAGTCCAATATGGTAGAGTCACATCTAATGTGAGAGTTTGACTCCAAAGTCAGAAGGTAAGGTAAACATGAAGTGAGTCAAAATGTTGGACTAACAACAAATGTTGCTAAGATGTAAGATAGCAGGAACTGTTAGATGCTGCTGGTGGGAGTGTAAATTGGTACTGCTCTCCTGAAATCAACCAACTGATCAATGATCTAAAGTTAAGACTAGAACAATCTACAACCAGTCAATTACATTCTTAGGTGTATACCCTGCAGAAGTTCTTGTAGAGTGTACCAGGAGATATATGTAAGAAATTTTTGTAACAACGAAAATAACTTATCTATTGATAGGAGGATGGTGGATGGATAAGAGCACCACAGAGCAACGACTATGTATGAACCACAACAACACATATGAATACAAATGAGTTTCACCAAGTGGAGATAAAAACAGTTCATATACATGCATAGTATGGTTCATTTACGTCAAGTTTAAAACTGGCAAAACTAAGCAATATATTGTTTAAGGGTTTATGTCTATTTAGTAAGACAATAAAGAAAAGCAAGAGAATGATAAATACAAACTTCAGGATAGTAAATATCCAGGGAGGAAGGAGAGGGATGCTATCGATACCCAGGAGTCAGCATCAACACTCCTGCTAATGTTCCTTATTTTTAGATGACTAGTGGATATACAGGTGTTTGTTTATTATTATTACTGAATTTCTAAACATCTGTTATACATGCAAAGGACAGGAATCGATTTTCATGTTTCATCTCACCACCCTGACTCACATGAAAAGATGTGGCAGACTATGGCAGGAGTGCAAATTGGTACAGTTATTTCTTTTTCCTATGTGTTTCATATCTAATTTCCTTACTTCTCTCTCCTTTATTATCTCCTTTTCATTCCCTACTCTCTCTTTTTTCCTGCCCAGTGTGATAGCTTAAATACTGAATGGTAGTCCTAGAAAATACATACACACACACACACCTTTTTAAAGGATTCCTTAAAAACATCTCTAACTACAGAGATTTGTGAATTAATATGAAAACCCTTAACCTAGAAATAAAACAGGGGCTTAATGGATTCCATGGAAGATTCCATGCAAGATCTTCAAAGAATTTTTGATCAAAATTAGCCAAATGGTTCACGAAAAGTGCATTAAATGTGGATCAAAAAATCAGAGTTTTCATCTGAGCCCTGGCACAGACTCCCTCTTTGACACTTGGTGATTCATTAGTTTATCAAAAACCTACATTTCTCATCAGTATAATAGGGGGATAAGGTGGGAGTGAGTTAGACAGTGATTCTCAAATCATGGTCCCTGCAGCAAGAGCATCAGCATTCCCTGATTGAATTGTGGGTTGAATTGTATCCCCCAAAAGATGTTGAAGTCTTAAACCAGTACCTCATAATGTGACCTTATTTGGAAATAAGGGCTTTACAGAGGTAATCAGGTTAAAATGAGGTCATCAGGGTAGGATCTAATTCAATATGACAATGATACTTATAAAAAAAGAAAAGGAAATTTGGATATGGAGATAGACATGTGTAGAGGGAAACAATGTAAAGACATGGGGAGAAGATAGCCATCTACAGGCCACGGACTGCCTGAGGCCACCAGAAGCAAGGAAAGAGATCTGGAACAAATCCTCTCTTATGGGCCTCAGAAGAAACCAGCCCTACCGATACCTCGATCTTGGACTTCTAGCCTCTAGAATTGTGAGACAAATTTCTGTTGTTTAAGGCCTCCCCCTTCAGTTTATCGGATTTTCTTATAGCACTCCAAGGAATATACCCAATGTATTGGTGTTTAAATGTCCACCATTTTTTGATACTCTTTCCTTTAAGAGGTAGGGCCCCACTCCCTGAATATGAGCTGGATTTGATGACCTGCTTCTGAAGAGCAGAACAAAGTGGAAGTCATGATGTACGACTTTGGATAGTAGTCACAGAAGGCACTGTAGCTTCCTGCTTCACTCTCTCCCTCTCTCAAGATACCCACTGGGGAACTCAGGCATCATGTAGTGGGATGGCCCTATGGAGAGGTCAGCCTCTCACTAACCACCACGAGAGTGAGCTGTCCTAGGAGTGGATCCTCCAGTCAAGTCTTTGTGTGTGACTGCAGCCTCCATCAGCTTTGACTGCCACCTCATGAGAGCCCCTGAGCCAAGACTGCTGATCTCAGACTCCTGGGCTTCAGAAGTAGTAAGAATGTGTGTGTGTGTGTGTGTGTGTGTGTGTGTGTGTGCGCACATGCATGTGTGTTTTAAGTCACTAAAACATGGAATAATTTGTTATGCTGCAATCGATAACTAATGTACCAGGGAATTTGTTAGAAATGCAAATTCTTGGGTCCCAATCCAGACTGTGATATCTGCAGGTGAGGCCCAGCATAAAGCCCTCCAAATAAGTCAGAATTCTTGTTTTAATCTTTGAGTTTAATCTCTCATTTCACAGTAGGTCAGATTAATTCCACCACATTTAGTCCAGTGGCAATTCCCTTTTCCATCATGTATTAAACACATTCACATCGTTGTACAGCCATCACTGCCCTCAATCTCCAGAAATGGTTCATCTTCCCAACCTAAAACTCTGAACACATTTAACAAGTCCCATTCTCCCTCTCCTCAACCCCTTGTAACCACTGTCCTACTTCGTCTCTACTTATCAGACTATTTCAGGGACCTCATATAGGTGGAATCATACAGTATATGTATTTTTGTGCCTGTATTTTTTTTTTACTTAGCATAATGTTTTCAAGGTTTATCCATGTTGTAGAATGTATCAGAATTTTATTCATTTTTTAAAGCTAAATGGTATTTTATTGTATGTATATACCGTATTTTATTTATCCATCTGTCAGGTAACAGCTGAGTTGTTTCTACCTTTGGGCTGTTGTGAATAATGCTGCTGTGAATGTGAGTGTACAAGTATCTATTCAAGTCCCTACTTTCAATTCTTTTGGGTCTATACCTAGAAGTGGCATTGCAGAATTCTTATTTTTAATATGGCTGGATATTTAACTCAACCTACACTGGCAGGTGCCCGCAAAAGATAACTTGAATGGAATTTAAATCTACAACTTGAAAAATCTTTTATTGTCTTGACCACTCCCAGATAAATAAAGTATATGCATGGGGTATAAAAATGAGTAATGTAGAGTTTAAAAATATTTATGAGAGGTAATTTTAGTAAATAATTGCTATTTATCAAGCTTCTATAACAGTAAAAAAAAAAACCTCACTGTCTCAGTCTACAAATGAAATCTATTATCCCAAGATGTATATATTTTATCATATTAATTGAATTTTAATAAATAACAAATAGAAAAAATATCTTCTTTGTTTTTTTCCCCACTGTGTTCAATATGTACCCAATCCATCTACATATGCTCTTTACCTACGAGCTGTCAGTTATGTTTGCTGTGAAAGACACAGCACTTAGGGAGCTGTCAGTCAATGCTGTTATGATGCTTCAAGAATCATTTCTCCAGGCTTCATTATCAAAAATAAAACAAATTTACATGGAACTTAAAGATGGATTGAACATACCATTTGCCATGCATTAAAAATGACTTGGAGCACACACAAATTCAGGGCCAGTGTGCTTAGGGCCAGTATCTTCTTGACCATGTTTATAATGGTTTGGCATAGATTATGTAATTTTTGAAAAGTACATGTAGACAGTGAAAGTAATTATTCTGATAGAGTGGTCAGATTATGAGTGGATCTCCTATTTGCAATCATAATATGTAGAAAATATTCTGTGACCTTATGACTGTTTCTTTCACCCATGCCCTAAGTATGGATTTGAGCTCAATATAGGACTCCCCTGTGATGGATGCTGAGTGGAGATAAAGAATATCTAGAAAAAGGGAAGTAAATGGCCAAGATTATAGACTGGATATAGTCAAGACATTAGGTCTTTTGGAATGAAAAGCATTAAGAAAGAATATAATCAAAATCAATAAAATCATTAAAAGCATAACTAAAATAAACACAGACTTAAAAAAAATCAGTTTCAGAAAACTAGACCCAAAGTAAACTTCTCGAGGCATGAAAGGACTATTTTAGGACAAAGAGAGGAAGTACCACTTTACACAGTAGGGAAGAAACTTAAAAAGTGCACTGCTCCTAAGAAGTTGATGCAGCCTGAAAATGCAAATAGGTGGAAGATTATTATCCATATCTGAAAAATGAGAAATGTTGTGAAGTGTGATTTTTATTCTTACTCTTTTGCATAAGGTAAGAGCAACATATCTATAGTGTCTCTATCAGAAGAAGCATATGGATTTAGATGGACCATGGGATATAATTCTAATAAATATAAAAGATATATAAATTCTACATACATATACACAGAAATACACATATAAAACATTAAAAATTTTAGAGAGAATTATATAACTGTGCTCAGTTTTCTCATTTAATCATAACAAGACCCCAGTGAGTGAGATCCTATTATCATCTTCTTATTAGACATAGGAAGCTGAGAGATAGAGATGTTAAATAACTTAATAAGGTCCCCCAACTAGGAAGTGATGAAGTCAGGAGACGGCTGTGGAGCACACACTCCTAACACCACTACTCTGTATTATGCTCTGTCCTACACAGAATTGCAAGTTAAGCAAGGGTATCTTAAGGGCCCTCAACTCTCACCTGTATCCATGGCATCTACTCACTGTTATCATTCACTTGGAGACACAGTTCATTCTTCCTCTTGCTTCAGCACACAAACCCATTTAATATGTCTGCTGCTCTTACTGTTCGCACCTATCCATCTTCTGTGTAAGGAGATTCCATCTGCCTAGGTTGCTTTTCAAAGATCAAAAACTGTCCTTCTGATATATTTTTATTTGACCTGCACTGTGTGTGTGTGTGTGTGTGTGTGTGTGTGCATGAAATTTTAATATGGATGCTTTAGGCTGATTTCACACCCTCTATTTACCACATCCCCAGCACATTCTGCTTCAGGCTGTTCCCATGTTCATGTTGCAACCTTCCTGATACAAACATGAACCCTAAGCTATTCAGATTTTGCCTATTCAAAGATGGCTAGGAATGCTGGGGCTGTGGGACGATTCTTTCAGAAAGGCCAACCAGGGAACCGAATATTTCATAATTTTGAGACATGGATAAAACTGCCTAACATCTCTGCTGACTTTGCAGCCCAACTAGAAAGTGGAATTTTGGTACTTTAGGAATTAAAAAATTTATTCTACACAAAGACTATTTTATCTCTATTACCCAATATTCATTGATACATACTTTACAAGTCTCTGTGATAGGAACCACCTGGGTATTAAGATGGTACCTGCCTTTCAGCGGCTTATAAACTTATAGGGGGAAAGAAATATTTACATGAATATGATTATTCTGGAAAGACTGTGATATAGTCATGAAAGAATTTATAAAGTAATTTGGGAGTTTGAGAAGGAAAACATTACTTCCTGTCAAATGGTCAAGATAGTTTTATTTCTTAAGTGTTTTATAGAACTGCAAATCAAAATAAGGGAATCATCTAACTCATTTTACCATTACGCAGAACCACTTCTAAACTCTCTCTGAGAGCAATTAACCTACCCCATTTTATACCTACAAAGTAGAATTTTCTATCTCAATTTATCAAATCGGGCAATTAAAAAATTATTCTTCAATATCCTTAAAATGACTCTTGAGTATTTGCATGCCACCTTTTCTATTTCCATTGAAGAAACTTTCCTGGCCCATTTTCCAAGTGTTTACCAAAATCAAGTATCATATCTGAAACCTGAAATTGTGTCCAATTTCAACAAGCATATCACAGCCTAGTGTATGATTGAACTACCTCATTTCTTGATGAATAAAGTTTGCTATAATTAGATTGGAAACACCTGCATGATATTATTTTAACTTGAGACTCAAAGGAACATTTTATCCTGGGAAATGCAGATTCCTGAAATAAGCATTTTAGTTTTCAAATGAAGACTATTACAGTTACATTCTTAATGGCCACTGAAGCTCAGAAATATTTATGCTTATGTGGTAAATCCATGATTTCCTGTCATTGTATTTATATGTCTGGCACTCTTAAATATTGGTTGCTGACCTCTCATGGCATGCACTTGTCAAATATTCATATTTTTATAACTTATCTAATTAGAGCAATGTGTTTCTTTTCTTTATGTCAGAATCAAGAGTTCAGTTTAAGAATTTAACAACTCATGCAGTTTATAGCAGGCAAGAGAAAATTAACAGTAGAATTAGCATGACTTCCAGATTTTTAAACAATATATTGGCTTATTGTTAGAAAGAGAGAACACAAGAAAAGAATATAAGGGTTTGGCTTTCATCTTTTGTTTGTACATACATAATCAGAATTGTAGATTCACACCTTCCTAGCAGCAAAGAGGGATTATCTGCTAAACAAGGGACTCAAGCACTGGGTTAGAAACACTATCAGTTTGTACTCAATTGTGGTTGGGATTTTTTTTTAAACCATATATTAACTAACTTACAAAAGTATTGAAAGAGAAAGTAAAGCTGTAGCTGAAGCTAGAGGAATAAATGGATGCCTCATGCTCTGCCCATCTATTCCCATTGAATCCAGTTACAAATTTAAGCGTCACATGGGTGCCTCTGATTGGCAGAAACTAAATCATATATGGAACTCTAGCTGCAAGGGAGGCTTTCACTTTCCAGCTTTAGTAGTACAGCACAGAAGTAATTTTTTTTAAAACTTTTTTGCTTACTCTTCTAGTCCTAACAGTTTTCTAAACGGTACTAGTACCTAGAACCTGGAACATAAGTGTTTATTCAAGGAAAGAAATTGGGAGGGATGTTGATCAAGCTAAGCTATGGTTTTTATGACAACCACATAATGGGGATATTTTAAAAGGAGGCTTAAGCATCTTTTCAAATATTTGAGGGCAGGGTCCATGTCTGTTTTATATTGTATCCCCAGCTCGACTGTGCATGACACAATACTAGACAATTAATGCTTGTTGGTTGAATGAATGATAATATAAAACATTAGTTGTCTTTTTTCCTACCTGCCTTTCTTCAGTGGTCAAGATAATTTAATTGAAGTACCAAAGTCCAGCACCTTTGGGAATTAATCAGAGTAAATTTATTGCACATTATACATAACTCCATGTTTTATTTTACAAATTTTCATTTTGTAAGACTTGTTTTTATCCAAAATTAGATTTACAACCAAATCTAGAACAAAATGTATACCTTATATTTATTCAATAATTTATGTTTTTCAAAACATTTTTATATATTTTACCTCATTCGATTCTCACAACAGCCTAATTAGATTTTTAAGCATACTAGAAACTGTGTCACATTTGGATACACTGGCTTTTGTATATTTTGAATATTAAAAGCACATATTAACAATAGAAAAGTGTTACTTTATTTTTAGAGAAAAAAAAATACTATTAATACCATGAAAATGAAATGCTCAAAGGAAAAATAAAACATGATCCAGGTAGATTGATTTTGAAAACAGAATCACCTCTTAAATTTCTTAGATGTTCTTAATTTCTTCACACACACATGCACACACATGCACGCACACACACAGAGTAAATAAAAATTACCACGCATAATATAAAAAAAATTTCTTAATGACTTTTGAAATAATTTCATCATTACAAACACTAACTTGACCTAATTATTTATATCCATGTTTTATGAAATGCTCCTTGGGCCAGGGGCTAAATCTTATTCTCCAATGCAGAGTAAGAATGAGTAAAAATGAGGATTTAGAGAAACAATTTACCAAGATATTCCTTCTATCATATTCTTGCCATTTTCATTCATTGACTTTACACTCTCCACATAAACTTTAGCTTTATAGCAATGTCTCTTTTTTCCTTATTGTGGTAAAATCCATATAACATAATTTTTTTTTCTTTATTTTAAATCTACAGCTTTTGGCATTAAGTACATTCATATTATTGTGCAACCATCACCACCATTCTTATCTCAGATACTCATCTTGCTAAATTGAAACTCTGAACTCACAAAATAATAGCTCTCCATTCCTCCCTTCCTCCAACTTCTGATACCTACTATTGTATTTTCTGTCCTTATGAATTTGACTACTCAAGGAAACTTACATAAGTAGAATTACACATTATATGTCTTTTTGTAACTGGCTTATCTTACTTAGCATAATATCCTCAAGATTCATCTATATTGTAGCATATGTCAGAATTCCCTTCCTTTTAAAGGCCAAACAGTATTCCATTATATGTATATACTACATCTTGCTTATCCATTCGTCTGTCAGTGACATTTGTGTTGCTTCCACATTTTAACTATTGTGAATAATGTTGCTATACAGTTACTATTTTTTTCTTTTAACTTATTTGTGTCTTTGATCTTAAGTGAGTCTCTTATAGACAGCATACAGCTAGATCATGTTTTTAAACCTATTCTGCCAATCTCTGTCTTTTGAATGGAGTTTAATACATTTATACTTAATTACTGATAAGAAGGGACTTACTTCTGTCATTTTGCTATTTGTTTTCTATTTGCCCAATAGTTTTTTTTGTCCTTCATTTCCCATATTACTGTCTTTCTTGTGTTCAGTTGATTGTTTGCAGTAAAATTCGTAACTGCCTTTCATGTATGTTCTATAGATATTTTCTTTGCAGTTATCATGGTGATTACATTTTATATTCTAAAATTTTAACACTCCAATTTTAAATTATACCAGCTTAAGTTCAATAATGTACAGAACTCTGCTCCATCCCTACCCCCTTTCAGTTATTGATGTCACAAAATTACATTTTTATACGTTGTGTCCAAAAACATAAACTAATGATTTTTTACACATTAGTATCTTAAGTTAGGTAGAAAAAAATGTGGTAACAAACCAAATTTAAAGTAATGCTAGCTTTCAGACTAATAATTTTTTAAAGTATGAGTCTTTTAAATCATGTAGAAAACTGAAAGTGTAATTACAAACTGAAGTTACATTAGTACTAGCTTGTATAATTGCCTATGCATTTAATTTCACTGAGCTCTTTATTTCTTTATATGGCTTTGGGTTACTGTCTAGAGTCCTTCATTTAAACCTGTAGGACTTCTTGTAGCATTTCTTGCAGTACAGGTCTAGTGTGACAAACTCCCTCAGCTCTTGTTTATCTAGGAATGTCTTAATTTCTCCCTCACTTGTGAAAGTCAGTTTTGCTGAATATAGGATTCTTGATTCACAATTCTTTTTTCTTTTAGTACTTTGAATATATCAGCCCACTGCCTTCTGGTTCTAAAGTTTCTGATAAGAAATCTGCTGATGATTTTATTGAGGATACTTATTTGTGAAGAGTCACTTCTCTCTTATTGCTTTCAAGATTCTTTCTTTGTCTTTCAAGTTTAATTATAATGTGTCTTGGTGTTGAGTCTCTTTGATTTAATTCTGCTTGGAGTTCATTAAAATTCATGTATGTTTATAATCATGTCTTTCACCAAATTTGAGAAGTTTTGGGGCACTGTTTCCTTAAATTATCTCTCTGCCCCCTTTTCTCTCTCTTCTTCTGGGACTCCCACAATGCATATGTTGATCTGCTTGATGTGCCCCACAGGTTCCTTAAGTCATTCACTTTTCTTCAATATTTTTTCTTTCCTCAGACTCAATATTTTCTATTGCCCCCTCTTAAAGCTCATTGTTTTTTTTCTTCTTCCTGCTCAAATATGCATTTAAATCCCACTAGTGAAATTTTAATTTTAATTATTATAATTTTCAGATTCAGAATTTCTTTTTCTTCTCGGTTTTCCATCTCTTTATTGTTTTCATTTTGTTTGTACATCATTTTCTTGATTTTCTACATATCTTCCTTTAGTTCTTTGAGCATCTTCAAAATAAATATTTTTGAATATTTGTTTAGGAAGTCCTCTAAGTGATCTCTCTCAAGGACAGTTCTGTTGGGTTTATTTTTTCCCTTTGAGCGATACCTTTATGTTTTATTGCATGCATTACAAATTTTTTGTTGAAAAGTAGACATTTAAAACTAATAATGTGGTACCTCTGGAAATCAGATTCTTTTTCTTCTCCAGGGTTTGCTGATTTTCATTTTTGGTGTCGTTCTTATTTTTTGATTGTTGTAGGCTATCTCTGTGCTGGGTATCACCTTGAGGCATAAACTTAAGTTTTTCTCACATCTTTTCTGAACTTGTGCCTTTTTCTGAGCAGGCAGATGACTTTTTAAATTATATATATATGCTTTTGAATGTCTGACACCTTAAATGCCTGGCTCCCAAAAGAGAACAAAAAAGAGGAAAATGAGAAAAGAAAGAAAAACAAATGAAAATTTAAAAATACACTGGCTCTTTAAAACCCCTGAGTCATTTCGGCCTGAAAAAGAGAGGTTTGTTAATAGTGGAGGGAGTGCAACAATGACTGTCTGTGTCCATACTGTGCATCTGCACCTCTGTGATCAGAAGTAGCAATCAGGAATTAGAGTACAGATCCCTGATATTAGGAGGCAGGGTCCTTATTATCTACCCTGGCTCCTTCAAGCTGTATGCAAGCTGCTCCTGAAACGTGCACAGCTGCCTGTTGTGGAGCCAGGGATGGGAGATGCATAGTTGCTACCATGAAATTGACTGAAATTAAGTGCAATTTACCATCCAAGTCTTTCCCTGGAAATCTGCTAGCCTTCAGTTGACTCAAGAGTTACAAAATTGTGATGTGAGACAGATCCTGCCAGCACAATTGTTGTCTAGGTGGGGAGATGAAGTCCTAGTGTTTTCTGTTCTGCCATCTTTCAAGAATTCCCCCTTCATTTTTATAAGACAAAAGGTAGATTTCTTATTATTCCTTGGAATAGTCCTCTTTGTTTTGTATTTTTAAAATAATTAAAAGATTCTCTTTAGATTTCTGCGAAACTCTTGTTAATAGCTTGTTCCTGTACCAGTTAAACAATTTAAAAAATAAATACTAAATAATATGTTAATGTGAAAAAAGGCTGATGTTTTTACCAAAAGCAAGACATTTTCCCATTAAAATGTTCTTATATCAAGGAGCAGAATGTTCTGTTTAAAAACAAAAGCCATTTAATAAAACCACACATCCTTTCGGAAGTGCCATCGACATTGAGTCCATATTCTATGCCAAAGGTTCTTAACATTTGCTACATGTTGAAAAAGCACTGCTGTCTGGCCCAGAAATTCTGATTGAATGGTCAAAGGTATTGGATGACCTGGGCTTTGGGAGTTCTAAATGCTCCACAGATGATTTTAATGAGCATGGGAATCTCTGCTCTATGCCTTCTTTCTCTCATGGTAATGAGCATGTTACTCAAGATATGACTGCTCAGACATTTTCATATCCTTCTAGGACAGAGATCATGGTTTCTGAATGAGCATTTATCTTCACTTCACAATTCCAGGCATATTGTCTAATATTCCTACATGTATTGGACACTATTCGGGCTTGGCCAGATTCAACTGGATTGCTTTTATTCTTATGCACCTCTCCCCTGGCTACTGTATGCTTCTGCTTCTGTACCACACCCATGTCTTTCTTTGGAGGTCTGCCCTAGGTCTGCTGAAGACATTTTGGGCACAAGTACATAAAACAGGAAATGCCTGGGAGTTCGTCTCTTTGGGGAAGCCCTTGGTCAATGGCTGACTGCTGCAGCCAAGGAAAGCCCAGTTCTCTTGCCTCCAGTTGGGATAAACTTAGGCAAAATTAAATAATCCAGTTCCTCTGCCAGACCAGACTGGTACTTTTCAGCAAACTTTTCTGAGATCATATCTTTGCTTGCCTTTTCCCTTTCCTTATCTTACTTGCCCTGTCCCTTCCTGGTTTCTTCTGTGAGTACTTCTTGAATAAATCATTTGCACACTTATCTTTGTCTCAGGATCTGCTTCTAGGGAACCAAAACTGGTTTATGGCTCCATTTTGGACCCATTTATTGCAGAAAAGTTGCAAAAATCAGACTGGCGAGAAACCAAGCAGCACTTGGAGTGTTGGAAAACTCAGGCTTATTACGCCGGTGGTCCCAGAGGAGCTAGCATTCTGAAGATCTGGGCCCAGAGCTCAGGTGCAACATTCCTTATATAGAACTTATTTGGCATGGGCTGATTGGTTCATTTGTTCTTAGATGGTTGGTTACAAAGCGTGGGAATTGCTATAGGTTGCAGGCAGTTACAAAGAGTTACAAAGTGTGGGAGTTGCTAGGGGGGTACAAGCAGTTATATTTGTTGCTTAGACAGAATAAACAAAAGGGAAGATGAGTCTTTAGTTAATTTCGAGTACAGCCTATGCAGCAAGCATATCTACAGAAGCAGAACAAAGAATGGATTAGTCTTTTGAATGAAAATTCCTCTTCATTTCCCCCTTTTGATGCCCTTAAAATTCTTATAAGACATCAACCTCTTGATTTTCTTGGCCTAGGGGCTAGTAAAAGGGTGGTCCAGATGTCACAACCATTTGTAACTTAATGGATTCTAGGCCTGAGGAGACAAATTTGACAAGATAGTTCAGGATGTGCGGGTGGGGGGAAATAAGAGAGCTATGAGGAGCATGAGGGGGAGGACCTGTAAGTGGGAGAAGCCAGGATTCCCGACTCCATATTCTGGACCAGGACCCCCATGGCTTATCTGATTGTCGATGGATTATGGTGGGCTCCTTCTAAGATAGGATGACCTCAGTGTATTGTAGGCAGATCCAGAAACCTCTCTAACTAATTTTCCTAACTCTTTTCTAGAGCCACGAACCCCCTTGTTATTAGTATGGATGCTGAGGGACGAGAGGTCTCTTTTTCCATATCTACTTTCTGCTAAGAATGGTTGTAGTCCCTGCCTACTCGATTTCATGGAGCTCTTTCTCTTTCTGCTTTGATAAGGGCAGGGTCTTGAGTTTCCTGCTAAAGTGCCACCTCAATCCCTAGAGAAAAAAGAGAAGATAAAAACTGTTATTTAAATTCTATATCTATTCATTTCTATTATTGATTTGCCTATTAAGCAAGTATATTAACAGGCTTGGTTAATATATTTCTTAAAGAGTAAAAAGACCTTTGGTCTAAAGTCTCCTCCCCTCTCAGACCCTAAGGACCCTTCCTGGCCTAGGACCATTCCTGCGTGATGGTTCCGAGTTACCAGTTTCAGGGGTATTATCTGGATTGGGGGAGGGGGTGCTTTTTCACAAAGAAAAAAGGAAAGAAAACTTAACTAAGTATATCATTTCCTGCAAGGATGAGTTCCCTGAAGTGCCTAGTTGAAGATTTTTGAGGTATAAATGCAGTTAATGTCCAGAAGAGGCAATTTATAAAGCCTAGAACCATACCCTGGTTAACAAGTAAGCAGATTACCACACCCTGGTTAACACCAAAACAAGTAAACAGATTACAGAATCAGAAATTGGCCCTTAGCATATCTTTGAACAGATTACCACACCCTGGTTAACAGAATCAGAGTAAATCCTTAATGCCAGTTTACTGGAAAATTTTCCACCCTTAACATTAGTTTTCACAGGGAACAAGATTCCCCAGTACTATTAGCAGGAACATAAAAATAAATAGTTCTTCCATAAATAAGAAACTGTCTAGGTTCATTCAACATGTGATTTTGCATAGCTTACAGAAGTAGTGAAGCCGCAGTTCAAGTCATATTATCTGAGATATTAAAAAATTGGTTAATACACTGAGTAAATGTTACACATTTTTCTGCTGGTGTTATGATAGAAATTTTCCTTATCCCTCCTGAGTTTCGGGTGGGGACTGCAAGGGGAAGGAATGCTCAGACCACTGGTCCTATCTACTTGTAGATAGTTTGTCTCCCTGGTGTGGCAAGAGTTTCCAGAAGGCCATTTAGAGATCTATAAGGTGTGGTTAATCTATAATCAACTGAGTCAGTCATTTCTGCAAGCCCTTCCCTTTGCATTTTTCAGATGCCTCCTCTCCACTCTTATTCCCCTCTTTGAGACTCTAGACATTCTGTTTTTTATGCTGGAGTCTCTCTTTCTTCATCTAAACCATCTTGGGGGATTTCCTGACAGTGGTGGGCAAAGTATATGTGGGCTGCAGCTCACTGCTGCACTGTGGCTTCCACCATGCTTTTTAAGCTTTTTAATAGCAGGGCAGCAGACATGGCCTTATCAGGCAGATTCCTGGGAGTAGTAAACTACTCCTATTAAGGTTTTAAACAAGCCAAAGGCTGAAAATCATCTCTCAAAAAGGTTATTGAAGTTTCATCCATGTCATACTTGCACAGGCACATGTGCCAGTGTAACCAAGGAGTTCCCCTGTTTTCTGCAGTAAGAGGAAGAAGGATGACCCTATCATGCTAATTATATAGCTCCCTTCCCAATTTCTAGGAGGCGGATGTGGCCTTGTTTCCACAAATCCAGTAAAGCCCATGTGGGGCTATCCAGTCTTGCACCCTACCCGGGTCCTGCCAGGTTCAGTTAGCTCTGGGAATCTGGCCACAGATTCCTCTCTGTCCAGTTTCCCCACCACACGTTTTGTTTGGAGATGGCATTATAATAATGTAGGCCAAGGCAAATTAAGTTTCTGACTGACTCCATGAGATTTCCTCCACCACTAGCTAGGCAGTATTGTCCTATAATAGTATGCTTTAAAATCCATTGACTATCACCAGAGGTGCGTGGGGCCATTATATTTGGCATTGTCTTGGTGGGAACTAGTTCCGTAGCTTTCCACGGCCTCCTATCCCCCATCAGAGTTCCTCCACATACATACCAGGAAGTGGCATTCAGGGAGTGAGCTATTCCTTCAGCCAGTTTGAGAAATAAGTTTTTAGTTGATTGTGGGGTAGGAGTTCTGTTATTTCCTTGTAGAAGGACTTATAAACCTAACAGGCTCGAGCCGGATAGTCTAGTATTTGACCTCTGATATGAATTTAAACATAGGGATTTAGCCCCATCCTGTCAATGACAAGTGTTTGTACTTCCCCAGACATCCAATGAGAGTTCAGGGGTTGGTTATGATTGGTTCTAATGGATTGTATTTATGTATGGTCCAGTCAGCATTGGAGAGAGGCCCATGGGATGGCTCAGAACAGAGTAGATAGCTCTAGTATCTGGTAAAAATTCAATGTTTCCTTCCTGTCATATCAAGGGGGACCTGAGGCTCCATTGTTGTGATTATGGTGGATTTTTCTAGGACTAGAGCTTGCAAGATGCCTCAGTCCTGATGAAGCTAATCGTGGCTGACCAAAATCGAGGCCCTCCAGGCCTGCAAGGTTTTTATTGCCTAGGGTCACCTCGAGATGGTCCCTATATTATGGCAGCTAAAATTTGCACCTTTGTACTCTGCTTTCTTCTCTGCCCTGTCCCAGTTATTGGACATTAAAGAACTCTGCTATCAAGGCAGCCTGTGGGTTTTGGGTCCTGGCCCCAAATTTTGGAGCTTCCTTTGAATATTGAGCACAGACCGAGTTATGAAATGTATAGACAGGAGTGTCTGGCCCTCAGACTTTGGAACAATGTTAGAATATTCTCTAAAAGTCTCAGAAAACTGGTTAAAGCAACATAAAACACAGAAATTATTTTGATGAAGTATGGAATCCTTATTTTCTACTCAGAAAACTTTTCCATAACATCAGTAGCAGACCAATCATCTAAGAAACGTTAAAACACAATTCTAATTTTGCATTAGCTTACTTTTGGCATTTAAATTTCCAATCTTGTTTAGCTTAATCACATAAAATTTCCTCTCAGGATTTCTCTTCACAAACCTACTACTTTCCTCATTCCTTCCAGTTTGCCTCTTTTCATTCATTCGGAAATAACCAACTCTAAGACAAACACTTGTCTTTCAATTCTCTTCAGAATAAGTTTCCATACTTTATACCTTCTGTTACCAAAACCATTTTCCTTTCCATCATAATTAGAATTCTTAACTGAACCACCATATTAGATATAACACAGACAAATATAGATGAGAGATCATGCACACACTCATATTTCCCTATCATCAGTATTTGTAACTTCCCTGAGGGAACATATATAGTTTCCTCAGGGAGCAATGAAATAGATGGTGTCCCAAGAGAACGCATTTCCCCCTCAGAGTCTGAGGGTGAAGGGGAAGAAAATTCTTGATTACTAAGATCTCTGGGAAGATGCTCCTAATCTAACAGTGTAAAAGTGCATCTCAATAACATCTTCCTTGTTCACATCTCCCCTCTTTATTCCAGCTGTGACTACTTTGGAAAATATGTTGTTATGGTTATTGGTATCAATTCCTCAGTAGGTCAGCTCAAGGACAGGACAGAGAGTGAAATCTCCAGGCACCAGCTGCCTAGGAGAAAATAGCTCCCAAGACTCCCAAGAAGAACAATAAAACAATATTGCCGCCAGAGTATAGGTAACAAAACTAACCACCAACATCTGTTTCTGTACACCTGCTTGCTTGCTGGAGGGGATTTTGGGGCTTTTTAAGCTATCTCCTCTGGAAGCTCGGGGCTGATTCTCTAGAGGGGAGAATCAGTCGCCGGCTGGCTAATAAAGGCTCATAATTAATCTCAATTGGCTCCGTGGGTCTTAGATTTGAATGTACCACAACACTATCATTGGGTGAGCTAGTAAGTCTGGGTCTTGGTGAAGGGGCATAGAAGCTGAACTTTTACTGGTGCAGCAGTCCTGGCTAGCCTGGGCTTGCCATTATACCAAGCCATGGGATTAACTTGTTGGTCAATACATTAAAAAACTGGAGGGTCTACACCCAAGTTGTAACGTCGCTCCTAATTTAGTTAAACTGTCTTGTCCTAACAAGGGAGCTGGGCAGCTTGGAACTAAAAGCTCCTGCTGAAAGATCTAATCTTCAAATTGGCAGGTCAGTGGTGGAGTAAAATGGTTGACCTTGCCTTCTCCTACTCCTATGATAATCGTAGTTTGTGAGAAGGGTTTTCCTGCAAATGCAGGGAGAACAGAATAGGTTGCCCCTGTATTTAAAATAAATTGAAGTTGCTTACCCATTACGTCCAAAGAAACTCAGGGTTCATTAGTAGTAATGACCATATTCCTGGGCTGGGACAGCAAGGGTGGTCCCGGGCCTCTCCGGTTACAGTTCCTAGACCTGGGCTGCTAGGGTGTTGGCTGGCTGTCCTCCCCTCTGGGAGTGTGGACAGTCAATTCTCCAGCGCCAGGGATTAGTACCAGTTTCTTTGCCTGTGTGGCAGGGGTTCAGGGGCTTTTCGGTACAGTCCTTTGCCCAGCGTCCTACTTTCTTGCATTTGAAGCAAGAATTCAATGTCGCTTTATTCCCCAGTCTCTTAAGGGACACTTGTCAGATACCAAGGGCTTGGCCAATTGTGACAGTCATAATCCTGGTTTGTCACTTTTTAAAAAAAAATCTGTATCTCTTCTTTCCCTCTTTAAGATCTAGAGTGTTATAGACCATGAAGACCATATATAGTAATTGATTTTGGTTAGTCTGTGGCCCTATTTGCAGCTTTTTTAGCTTGTGTCTGATATCAGGGGCTGACTGGCTAATGAAATGCTGGCCTAACAAGCTAACTCTGAAGCAGAAGTGGGGTCTACATTAGTATACCCCCCTAGAGGATTCTTCCAGCCAGCTAAAAAAGCTGGCCAGATTCTCATCTTTTTCATGAGTAGTGGTTCTAAGCTTCTCATAATTCATGGCTTTTGTATTCCTTGTTCTTTTCCAGTGTTGATTGGGCCACAGTACTTTACTCTGTCCCTGCCTATTTACGCAGAACCAGACCCAAGGGGGCACTACAGTAGGATTTGCAACCATGAGGCTTTGGATGGAAACTGGACGGGGTGTCTAGGGGATCCTGTCACTAGCCGGCACACAATTCTAGCAGTGGGGAGGTCCAAGGTCCCTTCTGAAGGCCATCCTACTCTGTGGGTGGGTCACTCAAGCTCACGTAGAGTATGAAGTTTTCCTGGGGTCAACTTGACCCTGTAATCCCCGGAGAAGCCGTTCTTAAAATTTTTCAACATACAATTTAAGACAGTTGGCTCAGAGGAACCTCCTCCTATATCTGCCTTAGGGAGCTTCCTAGCGGAGGAGGAAATAGACCTTAAAGTGTCAAGAAAATAATTTGACAGAGGGCCCCTATGTCAAAAGGGCCATTTGGAGATAGACAGTTCTTAAGCCAAATCAGTGGTTAATTTCTCATCCCCCTCACCCTGCCCCATATGTATCCCACCTTGTGTCAGTGACAGAAAGAGAAACGAGAGTGGGTGCCTCCTCTAGAGAGGAGACCACTCAAGTGCGCAGCTGGCCGTGTCCCGAAGGAGCTCAGGTGATGCTTAGCTGAAGCAGACTCAGCTTTGTAACTTACCTTATAATCGGACATTAGTGCAATGCTGCCCTGGACCATATGCCGTACACCATGGAACCACAGGTGAGCCCACCACTTGGCCTCCGTAGCCTTTAGGGGACCTTAAGGGAGCCCAGCCATGGAGCCACAAATTCATATCTGACTGATCAAAACGACCAGGCCGCTCATTCATTCACTCATTCACACACCAGGTTAAAATATTGCCTCCCTCCTTTTGGAAGGTCCTGACATATGTCTCCGCCCTCCCCCCATGGAAGACTCTGATGTCTCTCCCGCTGGTGAGACCCTGATGTCTTCCCCTCCTTAGAAGACACTGGTGTCTTCTAACTGTAGACTAGGAGGTGATCAAGCTCCTCTTCTGTCCAGAGATGGGACCTGACTAGAGGGCTGAGGCCCCACGGCCTTACCTTATACTGTGGCTGTTCCTAATGAGTTGGTCTGTCTCTCCTATGAGTCCAGTTGGGGGCTCCACTATCCGGCAAGTCAGAGCACCAGTTAGAAAGAGAACCTGGAGTACTGTCAAGTGGGGTGCCTCCTTGCTTGTTTCAGAGCCCCTCCTCCTCAGCCTCACCAAGCCACCATCTAGTGGCTCAAAGGGCCAGCATGGTTGAAATCTTGCTGAGGTCTCCAGAAATGCTGCAGAAAAGTTGCAAAAATCAGACTGGGTGAGAAACCAAGCAGCACTTGGAGAGTTGGAAAACTCAGGTTTATTACAAAGGCAGTCCCAGAGGAGCTAACTCTCTGAAAATCTCTGCCCGCCCCGCCACCCCAGCACGGTTCCAGCATTCTTTATATATAACTTAATTGGCATGGGCTGATTGGTTCGTTTGTCCTCAGATGGTTACAAAGCATGGGAGTTGCTATAGGCTGCAGGCAGTTACAAAGAGTTACAAAGTGTGGGAGTTGCTAGGGGTACAGGCAGTTACATTTGTGGCTTAGACAGAACAAGCAAAAGGGAAGATAATTAGTTAATTTCAAGTACAGCCTATGCAGCAAGCATATCTCCGGAAACAGAATAGCTGATTAGCCTTTTGAGTCAAAATTCCTCTTCACATTGAGTAAGTAACTCTAGAATTTGGTTAGTCAGGGGAAGAAAGAAAATAATAAAGAGTAAACTGTAATTGGAAACAAACAAACAAATTTATTTAGCAATGCTTGAAGAAGTCTTAGAGACAACAAAGAGGGCTTCCTATTTTTAATATTCACTTGAAAGTTAAAAGATTATTTTGTGTGTTTTTAAAAAACTGCCCAGAAATATGCCATGACTACTGATGTTTCTATCAAAGAATAGCACCAACATCAAGACGTTTTCTTATATTCAATTATCAGTATCAAACTTTCAAAGATGAATATAGGTATTCTGTCGGCATGACTTAACCAGACAGACTTTTGCAAACTTACACACCCTAATTATGTTTTTTGGTTACTGGCATGAGACAAATTGTTACATGACCATTTAGGGATGTGGTGACATGACAAGTCAGAGCACACAGGGTTTTTCTTTCATTCTCACAAATAAAATATTGGGTTACTTTTAAGTAGGTCATGGTAGTCAAGAATCATTTCTGGACCACTTGCAGGTGGAAAGACATAGTGGTTCAATTTAATTTCTGACACATGAGGATCCAGAAAACACTGCTATGAGAGTTGCTCATTTTTACACTTAAAGCTGCAACTTTAGCAAAGAAGCAAATGCTAGATCAAAGTTAAAAGTGACCTGAGCCTCCTCTTAAGAAGTTGTCTCTCTAATGCAGAACCGAGGCCAAGAACAGCATGAAGGCAGTTCTCTGAACACACAGATTTTAAGACTGAATAAAAAGCTTCATTTTCCAGAGCTGTCAATTTGATGCCTTTCTCAACAATTAGATTGACTAAAGAATTTTACAGAAAAAAAAGAGAGAGGAATTAAGCAAAATGTCCAGATGTCATCTGTTAAAAATGTTTTATTGAGACAATAAACAAATAACATCAACAAGTACTAAAATTTTAATTAAAATATGATTTACAATGTTGCTGTATACCACTAGAAGCACTCTTATTGATGGGAAATAAGATTGCACTGCTCGTATCCTTAGGACACTCAACGTCCCATTTGACTTTGTGGCCCTCCGCCCCTCAGTAATGTGCTCTTGTAATGTCTTTTCCATGCCCATGAGCATGAAAATTTTCAACACTTTAAAACACAATGGCAGTATCAGACGTTCCCTTTCATTGCTGGCTACATCCCTAAATAGATGTATATTATGTTCTCTTGCCTTCTGCTCAGAAAAATCTAAGTATTGCATTTCTGTCAATTCATTGATTGAAGAGCTTCCCCCTCAGATTGTTGACAGCTGTTTTAGATGTTTATAAAATAACTTGGATAAAGGCTGCAAATGCATTGGCTAAAGAAGATTTAGAACTGTGTAATTAGCATTCATCAAATGCAAACATTTTCATTGAAAAACCTCTTCAACCCAAAAGTTTATTAGAAAGCTGATGATTCTTGCTAAGTCTCAAAACAGGTCTGGTTATGGTTAACTCTCCATTAGCTGATTTAAAATGGAGCCTATGAATATAGTCACTATTGAATAAGTTATTAGTGAATGCTATGTGTAACTAATACTGTTTTAATTTTTCTCCTTTACCCATCAGACAAGGAGCCATGTGAGAATGGCTCCTTATATTTCTTTCTTTCTATCTATCTATCTATCTATCTATCTATCTATTTATTTATTTATTTTCAAGTATACAGTACATTGGTTAGATATTTACATAGTTTATGAAACAATGCCCCTGATTGCTCTTTCTCTCTTCTGGCTCTAGGTAAGCTATCTCTTAATGATATAATGCACTGATAAATCCCTTGTACTTGACAAGATATAATTCCCAGATATAAAGTGGAAATAAACCCAGTAACCTAATTAATTGCCTTTATGAAGATAAAATTATTCTTTGCAAGAAACAACAATGTATATGTATAATAGTTACCACCACTGTGTTAAGAAGTGCATTAAAATTTTGAAGTAAACACAAGAAAGTTAACAGTGGGTGTTTAATATACCATGACTGTGGGAGATTTTTCCTTCTTCCTGTGTACAGTAAACATTTTATTTAAATATACAGTTCTTATACAATTGAAAAATGTAACTTTATATTAAAAAGCTTTGAATACTTAAAGGAAGCTACAAGCGTACCTTCAGAATCACTCGAGACCACTAGTCTTATTTAACTGCCTTGAAGGGAACTTCCGTTTAAAAAAACTCCCCCACTCCCCCCAAAAAATAAAATAAAATTTTAAATTAAAAAAATATTTTAAATAACAAAAAAATTTCCCCAGGAACTAGATTCCTGTAAACAAACATGTGCAATAAAAACATTGCAGTATCAATAAAAAGATGAGTGTCCTACAAAGCATGTTGACACCCAAATGTAGGCTCACATTGAAAAATAAATATATAATCAGTAATATGACAACAGATCTGACTCTCCTTAGAGCAAAACTTATGCTCTTTAAGGAAGGAGACACTGCTTGCATACCCCACCCAAAACCTTATCCAAATCCACATGTTTGTTCAGATGCTTCGTTCCCATTCCATTTGAATCATTGAGGGTTTGCTTTGGATGCTGCCTCTGCCCTCAGCCCTGAACAGGTGTGTATTCCCCTCCTTGACCCCGCTGCCTTCCTTTGACTTATGCAGTATACTGATCTAGCCACCATCTCCTGTCCTCTAGGCCACAAAGAACTCTCTCACTGAGACCCTGTCCTCAAGGCAAGGCATCTTCCCAGGGACAATTAGTTTCTTCATCACCCTGCACAACGGGCTATAACCTTTTAAATTTTTGTGCATGATGCATGTATTTATTTTGATTTTTTACCTGATGTTACAAATAGTTCTCTTTTTGACAGCTTTACTGAAGTATAATTGACATACAAAAACTGCACATCTTTATGGTGTACGGTTTGATAAATATTGACATATATACATATATATGTGTGTGTATATATATATATATACACACACCTCTGAAACCATCACCATAATCATAATATAAACACATCCATCGATACCAAAGTTTCCTTGTGCCCCTTTGTCACCCCGCCATCCAGCCCTGGTTCAGACAACCACTGAGCTATTTTCTTTCGCTACAGATGAGTTTGAATTTTCTAGAATTATATATATATATATGTGGAATTATACAGTATGTATTCTAGTGGGTAGAGGTCTGACTGCTTTAACTCATACAATTATTTAGACATTCATCCATACAATTTTGTACCAATAGTACATCTGTTTTCATTTTGAGTAAGATTCCTTGAGATAGTTATTCATAAATGGTTTATCCATTCACTAGTTAGTGGGAAGTTGGGTTGCTTCCAGTTTCAGGTTATTATAAATAAAGCCTCTGTAAACATGTAGGTGCAAATTCTTGTGCAGACATATGCTTTCATTTCCCCTGACTAGATAAATACCTAAGAGTGGAATAGCTGAGTCTCATGGTAGAGGTATGTGTAACTCTTTAAGAAACTGTCAAACTGTTTAGTAAAATAGTTGTGACATATTACAACTCTACCAGCAATGTGTGCCAGTTGCCCTGGATCCTTGTCAACACTTAGTATAGTCAGTCTTTTTACATTTAACCATTCTAGTGGGTATATAGGTGTGTCTCATGGATTAAATTTGCAGTTCCACAATAACTAATGATGCTGAGCCTCTTCTCATGCACTTATTTGCCATTTGTATATCTTATTTCTCTAAGTATCTGTTCAAATCTTTTGCCCATTTAAAAAATTGGTTGTCTTATTCTTGAGTTGTAAGAGCTTTTTATACATTCTACATCCAAGTCCTTTGTGGGATATATGTTTTGCAAATAATTTCTTGAGTATGTGACTTGCTTTTTTGTTTCCTTTCTTAATATTATTTTCTGAAGAGCAAAGGTTTTAATTTTGATAAAGTCTAATTATTTTGATGTTTTATAGTTTATATTTTTGGTGTTATATTTAAGAACATTTAGTTGAATCTAAGGTCACTAAGTTTTCTCTTATCTTTTATTTTTGTTGTTGTTTAGTTTTTTTTCTTATATGTAGATACAGGATCTATTTCAAGTTAATGTTTTTATTTGGTGTGAAGCAAAAGTTGAGGTTATTTTTTGCATATGGCTATTCAATTATTCTAGCACCAGTTGGTGAAAAGATTTTTTTTTTTCCCTGATGAATTGCTTGGCACTTTTATTGAAAATAAGTTTACCATGTATGTGTAATTCTATTTCTAGAATCTATATTCCATTGATTTCTTTGTCCAGCACCAAAATCACACTGTCTTGATTACTATGGCTTTATTATAGGCTAAAAACAGATAGTTTGCATCCTTCACCTTTGTTTTTTTTTTTTTCAATATAATTTTAGTTACTTTACTACAATTAATTCCAGGACACTCACATGTGTATCAGTGACTGGTCTTTCTTGGGTCTTCATTACACAGGCATGATTGGGTCATTGCCCATGTGGTTGACCATAGTCTTTGGGTAAACTGTAATTGTGTGAACACAATCCAGAAGAAAGGAGGCAAAGATTTGTGAAGGGGGTGGATAAAAGAGGAGCTGAGAAGAAGGTGGAAATCTGGATACTGCTTGGGACACAGAGACTGGTTAAAACCCATGATGGCAGAGTAGTCAAAAAGGACTTTTAACAATAGAAATGGGTAATCAATTGAATATTTTGCCACATAATACCTATAGTGATCCCTTCCTATGACCACTCAACTCTCTAAAAGTTTATATTATCAGAAATATGGGCTGAATCGTGTTACTCTCAGTTTCACATTGAAGGGAGATGGAAGTCCTTACCCTCTATTACCTCAGCATGTGACTGTATTTGAGACGGCATTTTAAAAAAGTAATTCAGTTAAAAGAGTGTCATTTTGGTGGAGTCTAGTCCAATATGACTGGTGTCTGTACAAGAAGAAGAGATTGGGACACAGACACACAGAAGGAAGGCCATATGAAGACACAGGAAGAAGATGGCCATCTTCATGCCAAGGAGAGAGGCCTCAGAAGAAGCCAATCCTGGGGACTCCGTGATCTTGGATCTCCAGACTCCAGAACTTTGAGAAGATAAACTCATATCATTTAAGTCACCCAGTCTGTGGTACTTTGTTATGGTAGCCCTAGCAAACTGATACATTCCCCAAAATATGGTATGAATAGTTTAGTAAGTGCATAAATCAGTAAACGGTTTTATGCATAAATTACAGCAGACCAGGTACAGACCAGAGGCAACCTATGCAAAAGCAAAAATCTAGAACTAAAATTCACCTTCAGAAATCTCTGAACAGTTTGGGGAGGAACTGAATTTTCACAGGAAGCTTAGGCCAGCATTACCAGCATCCAGCCATCCATAGGCCTTACTGTACTTGATATCCTAGGAGACTAGTATTCATTTTGGCAAGTACTTATGTAGAGCAAACAGGCTGGTTGCCAAATCCTTCCTACTGCCTGCTTTTGTAAATAAAATACTCCTGGAACACAGCCACAACTATTTGTTTACATGTTGTCTACGGCCACTTTCACACAAAATGGCAGAACTGAATAACTGCGACGGAGGCCATATGGCCTGTAAGATCTAAAATAGTTACTAAACTTTTATAGAAAAAGTTTGAAAAGTTTGACATGGAGTCAGTGTTATATATAAAAAAAGTAACCTTCTTTTCTAAACATACAATGGATTTGCAGACATTCAGGCCCGTCAAGTTCAGGACAATTCATGTATCTTAAAAATGAAACTACGTGAGTGGTGGTTTCTGAGGTGACCTCGTGAATCAGTGAGTTGGGGAATTTAGGAGAGAGTTGCTTGGGGAATTTTGGGAAAATGTTGAGTTTTGACAAAAAGAAGGGAATAAAGACATGCTGATGAAGATAAAAGGCTGAGTACAAGGCAATTGAGTAAGATCTGAGAACTAAAAAAAAAACAAAACATGTATCGGGAGATTCCTACAGAAGGAACTCAAGGCACAGAGCCACCCTAGAGAGGGAAGATTTGTTCTGGAAATGGAAGTACTACATAACCCGGATTTCAGCTAAGATGAAGTTTCCCAGGCCCTCTATGTCTGCACACATCTAAGTCAGCAAGATACATACAGGTTTCACAGCAAAGAAAGTGTGGATTTTAGAGAATTGCGTCTCGGAGACACAAGCAAGCTATTGCTCAATGACTTGGTTACCCAGGTGTTTTGAGAGGACAGATTATATAGGGAAGATTATCAGTCATGGAAACCAAGGGAGTTGGGATCATGGGCACACTAATTGGACAGGATTGGGTTAATTGGTCAATGTGTCCAGTCCTGGAATCAGCCACGGCGGCGCCATGCCATCTGGTCTTGTGGCCATGGGGCTGTTTTGCCTCAATGGGCCCAGGGCTAAAACACATCTACACCAAGATGCTATCTTTAGTCTCATGTTTATAGTCCTGAGACTCAGTTAATTTTATGTCCTAAGGCTTAATGATTAAAGGAGCAGCATACAGAGGTGGAAGGATAAGGGTAGAAAAAGCAAGGGAGTTACAATGCCATTATCTGGACAAAAATAGCTTGAATCAGAGGAAAAAAAATTATATTAAAGATATGAAATTTGTGTGTGGTTACATTGGCTATCCAGATAGGCTTGGCTCAAAACTTTGTAAAAGTCCTACCTTCATTCTCTTCCAAGATTTCTAAAAATTCCTGGGGGCTTATATCTTTTTGGCCACCTGGTCTCCAAGTTCCTCATTTCACTGAGACTGTCTTAGCCATTACACATCAGTCCAGATATTACATTCAACCTCTTCCATGAGTTACTCACACACACACACACACACACACACACACACACACACACACACACACACGCAGAGAGACAGAGAGACAGAGAGACAGAGAGACAGAGGGAGAGACAGAGAAAGAGAGAGAGAGAGAGAGAGAGAGAGAGAGAGAGAGAGAGAGAGAGAGAGCATTCAAGAGAATAGAATACCTTACTATAAGTTTCTGAAGCAAGGGGGTGGGCACTGGAGAGTAGTTTCCATAAAACATTGTAAATCACCTTAAGTTGAATCTTAAAAATTGTGGTCTTTAAATGTTCTTTGACTTCTTTACCAACTGATAAATTTCTTCTGGCTGCTTCTTGCCATATCCGTTCCAGACTCAGACCACTTTTCTCTCCACCATTGCCTTCTCTCTCCACATCTTTCCTCTCTTCTCTTCCTGTCTCTCAGAAGCAAAAAAGAAATTCCTTCCCATCTTTCTGCAGACCCATTTGATTTTCTTCTTTGGGTCTCTTTTTAAGTCTCACCATTGTCTTCTTAATGCCAATGATAATGTCAAGAAGTCTGATATATTTTGGTTCTTTGAACATGATTTGCTTTTTCTCTGTGTAAGTTTTAAAAATGTTCAGTGCTTATCATTTTTTTCAAATGCACCCTCCCCTCTTTATTTTCCCCTCTCCTTTTGGCACTCTTAAATCAGTGTGTTGACCCTTAACTACTTCCTGGTGTTTTCCAGAAGGACTCCTTGACCTGATCTTCTGCTTTAAAAATTGTCTTTCAGTGGAATTCACTTTGACATTCGTACCATCTACCCAGTTCTTCATGTCAGCGATTATAGTTTTCAATCATTATTTCCATTGGTTTCTTTTTAAAAAATAACTGCCTGTTGTTAAATAGAATTTAATATTCTGTTTTTTAGAATGAAAGAAGTACGAAAGACCTCAGAGGATAAAAGAGTTGAAAAAGTTCACAGGATAGGTAATAGAATCCTACATCTAAGCACAGGATAGTAAAATTAAGGAATCTCAAAGACAAAGAAAACTTATGTACTGATTCAACTGTACTTATTTTAGATTCTCATGGCCTATAAATTAATTTGATAGAGTTGTTTAGTATATTTTCTTATTTTGCTCTCAGATGAGAGTAATTTTGTAGATAGCAATCATCTGTTACCTATTCTTTAATGATAATCTTTGGGTAACTTGTGAAAGTATGATGTTGGCTATTGTTTTAAATTAGATATCCTTTATCATGTCCAGGAGATTGCATACTGTTCATGGCTTTCTAAGAGTTTTTTTTTTTTCATTATAATTGATACGAATTTTCAGTCATATACTTTCTAAAACATATAAAACCTACATATTGTAAACTACCTGTGAGTACCATTGGTACTGATTCCTTGTCAAGAGCAGCTTCTAATTCACATTCTTCAATTTACTAGTGAATACAAGTCTTGAATTCTCTTGCAGGAAAATGCCAAGATACTTAGTCTGGCTTTTCCCCTTTAAGTCCAATTGAAATTTGATGGTTCTCACACTCATTTCTTAAAAACAATGCAAATATAAGATTACTCCAGCCTAGTTACATTAGTCTAACCCAATATTTTAAACCACCTATTTAGACCCCTGCTTGCCAGGTGTGGATAAAAATCTGTCAACTTTCTACTGTGTGCTCTTCCGTGTTCCTCTCTAGGAATGCTGCCACAGGCTCACCTATTTACCTTTTTACCATCATCCTTGCTGTGACTTTTATCCTTTGTTGGATAACAATGGCCTAAAGACTAGAGTTCTCTCAGGGACTGCAACCTCCCCAACTCTGTGTCCAGGAAAAGGCCCGTATGTCTTTGGACTTCTCTGTTTTGGGGGCGCAGAGATCAATGTGTAAACATTAATTCAGTTGCATTAATTATATCACACAAGCATTTTAAATTTTACTTTATATTGTAAAATATAAAATACATATTCATTCTATGTTTCATATCTTTTAGCTTCACTTTCATATTCCTATTCTTTATCTCTGTACTTCATTCTATATCATTTCTTTGGTTCTATCTTTCAGGGAACTCATTCTTTCTTCAACTATATTCTGTTCTACTGCTAAATGCATCAATTAAATTTTAAATTCCAGATATCGTACTTTCTGCTTGGTTTTATTCAACATTGTTGGTGCTTTTGTCACGTTTTCAAGCTTCTCTAGAAACACATCAAACTTCTTTACACTATGTATTGGGGTTTTTAATTTAACATTTAGGCAATGGTTTCTAAACTTGAGTGTGTATCAAAATTATTTGCTAAAACACAGATTGATGGGCCTTGCCCCTCTAGTTTCTGATTCAGTAGGTCTGGTATGGAGGCCAGGAATTCATATTTCCAACAAGTTTCCATGTAATGCTGATGCAATTAGTTTAGAGTCTACATTCTGAGGACAACTGATCTCAAGTATTTGTAGGTCAATTTTTTCTAGCCATTGTTGATGTTCTTGTTCACAGTGCTTGTGTTTCTGTTGTTCTGTTTTATTTTTACTGAGAGTCCCTCATTTTCCTTAGGGAAAAAAAATATTTTTTTGTGGGCAAGGTGAGGGAAATTCTTGCAACTGGGAAAAGGTACATTTCTAAAGAAAGAATTTTGTTTTCTTTTGCTGGTTTTCTGAGGATGCTACCAGCTCAGGAGCATTCTAAATTAAATTCTTGGCATGAAGCTTTTTGAAAACTCTAGTTTAGATGAATCCAGGCTGTATTATCACATTAAGGATGAGTTGTAGTTATGCTACTTGACAACCCATTTTGAGACTGGCAATATCTTTATAGTCCAATGGAATAGGGCCAGTGTCAGTTCTAGCTTAACTCTTCATGGAGAGTGTAGCCCTTTGGTGTTCCATGAAGGGGGAAACAGTGTCCTACCTAGCTGCCTCTTCTGGCCTTTTCTTCTACCCTTGCTCTGTTGAACTGTTAAAAACGGAAGGGTAGGTCCACCAAATTCAAGTCGAAAGCAGTTTGCAGCACCCTGCTGGCCCCTCTGTGTCCCCTGAGTTGCAAATATTCTCTTATTAATCTGCCATTTACCTTTTTACTTTGTCTCTTGCACTTTCCCAACATAGAGAAAATTAAAATTTAAAACTTAGGAATTATGTTCAATTTCCTTTGTCTTCTGGACTTTATGGAGAAAGTCATTCTCTAAAAAAATTTTTTTGAAAATTACAAAAATTTTTTATGTAATAGTTTTATAAAACATGACTGTTTCATATTTATACATCTCACAAGGCAAGAATCTAACTTTAATTTACTCAAAATGAATATTCAATTGTTCCATATCCATACATTGAATAATCCATTCTTTACCTACTGATTTAAAATGTCACATTTACATGTATTAAATGAATATATTTCTAGATTATATTCTGGTGTCATGAACTATTTGTCTATTCTCGATATAGTAACATACTACTTTAATTATAATAGTTTTTAAGGACATCTTAATGATGAGACATGTCTCACTCATTATTCTGTTTTTAAAATATTTCTTGGTAATTCTTATGTAATTATTGTTCCAGATGAAATTTAGAATCAATTGATTAAGTTCTTTCAAAACTATTTTGATATTCTGATTGAAAAAGCATTGTTTATGTATTGCTTTTGGAAGAGTGACATCTTCATGCTATTATATTCCTATTCAGGAGTATAATATGTTTTCTCATTGAACTGTAGCTTCATTTTATATTTGTTAGTAAATTTGCATTGTTTTCTTTATATTTTTATATATTTTTTCTTGTTGACTTATTTTAGTTGTCATTTTTGTGAATGAGATTGAAGAGGAACTTTCCACTCAAAAGGCTAATTTTACAATCAGCTCTTTGTTCTGCTTCTGTAGATACGCTTGCTGCATAGGCCAAAAGGCAGCGTGACTTCGAAATTAACTAAAGACTCATCCTCCCTTTTGCTTGTTATGTCTAGATAACAGATGTATTGACTGAGTCCCTGTCTGAAAATCTAGCACTCTGTGACTGCCTGTAACTTATAGCAACTCCTGGGGTGCCTGCAACCCACAACGACTCTCACAGTTTGTAACCACCTGAGGACAAATTAAACAATCGGCCCATGCCAAGTGTAACTGCACAGATAAGCTCTATACAAGCAAGGTTGCCTCTGAGCTCGAAGCCCAGATCTTCAGAGCGCTAGCTCTTCTGGGACCACCAGCATAGTAAACCTGAGTTCTCCAACCCTCCAAGTGGTGCTTGGTCTCTTGCTGGTCTGATTTTTCCACAAGATCTTAATTTTCTAACTAGTTGTGGCTAACTGGAAGCAAAGCTATTAACTCATAAAAACTTAATTTAAAAAATTGAGATATAATTGACATATAATGTTATATTAGTTTCAGGTAGCTTTTTACATCAACTGGATTTTTTTTATGTATAAAATCATATTTTGTATAAATAAACTTGCTTCTTCCTCATTTTTTCCCCTTCATTTTGTTTTCTAGATTTATTCCATTTAATAAGCTGTTCAAGGTAGCGCCGAATAATATAGTGAGCACACTTGTCTTTTTCCTGATGCTATTTAAAATGCCTTTAAATTTTCAAAATTATTTATTGTTGATTTCTTATAAATACTGTTTAAAATATTTTTTAAAAATTCTTTTATTAAATGCTTTAAAAAGTGGGTACAGAATTTTATGAAAATATTTTGTAACTATTGAAAAAACAAAATCACCTCTAGTTATTTGACTTTTTTTTTTGGTTTATTAATGTAACACTTTTAGTTTTTTAATGCCAAAGCATCTCATCGATCTAAAAATAAATTTTATTTAGCTATTTTATATCATTTAAAAATTTGCTGCTTGACTGTATATGCTAATATTTTTCTTAGATTTTTGCTTATTCATTCTTACGCTATTGTTTTCTTGTATTGGGCATAGTATATATCTACATATAACATGTCAGGTTAATTTTGGATAATTGCTCCCCTTCAAATGAGACGAGCTCTTCCTGGACCAGTTACCTATGGAAGGTGTATGTCAGAGAGCAGGAAGAGTCATGCTCCAGGTTGGCAAGAATTCCTACAACAGAATCTGTGTGAGTGTTTTTTCAGTTGTGACTTCTCCTTGGACCAGGGATATCAGCACTGCAGTCAATTCATAAGGCTGAACCTCCACCCTCCCTCTTACTTCACCAATTTCGATCTGCATGATGGTGTACCCAGCATCACTTTCCCTGCTTCTGGAAGCTTCACATCAAATTAAAGCCCAGGATGTTCCATCAACTAGCTCCCAGGAATTATTAATTGTGTCCTGTGGAGTGTGTTACTTACTTCTGAAGATGGTTCCATGGGGAAACAGAACTCCACCATTTATTTTAACAGAGTTAATTTAATATAAGAACTTGATTAAACAGATGCTAGAAGATAAATGGAGAAAGGGACAACTGGCTTAACCTAGAAATAGCAACTGCTGGAGGCAGCCACCACTCCTAGTCCTTTGTATATTCCAGAAATAAGTCCTTTGTTGGATATGTGGTTTTCAAATATTTTCTCTTACTATATAGCTTGTTTTTGCATCCTCTCAATGGGATCTTTCACAGAGCATATGTTTTTACTTTTGTCAAGGTCTATATATTAAATTTTTCTTTTGTAGATCACACTTTTGGTGTCAAATATAAAACTTGAACACTTTTTTCCTATATTTTTTTCTCAAACTTTATAGTTTTGCATTTTACATTTAAGTCTGTGATTTACTTACAAAAAGTAAGTAAATTTGGTGCTGAGCAAAGCCCATATGTCTCATAAGTTATATTATCAATACCCATCCACGACTGTTACTACAAGCAGACTCTATTGGGTGTCATCCATAGTATCTTCTCCTTCTTCTTATTGCTTCATTCTCTGACATGTAAGACTGATGGAGTATATGAAAACAGAAGCTCCTAGGAACATTTTATAAACCACTAAGCTCAGAAATAATTTGCCATCTCTGAGATAGGTGATTATTGGATTCTTTTTTAGTTGCATTTTTAGGACACCAAAAACAAAAGTTGAGTCAAAGTGGTTAGCACACCAGTTTTTCCCTTTCAAGTGCAATACCAAAACGTATCTAGTTATGCCCTAATCCTGGTCTTCTACTGGAAAATAGAGGTGTAGTAGCTTCAAGTTAAAGATGAGATCCCTCTGATGTGCCACCTATCTACAATAATCATATTTAAAATTGAATTAATTGAAAATTGCTTCTCCATCCAGCTGCTGTCTTCTATAGGGGGCCAAGGAAATGGATGATGATCCTTTCTTTCTCGCCTCAGCTCCGTTCCCCACTTGCTCATCAAAGCAGAGTGGAGCAGAAGCAGGAGAGTGGTGAGGGAGGAGAAAAGCCTTCCTGGTCCTCTCCTAGGACAGTGTTATGCTCTTTGATCCAGAAGAGTTTTAAAATTCAGTCTTTGTTTTGTGGGGCATTTTCGTTGAGTCTTTGGAGATTATTGTCACCAAGGACCTTAATCTGTAGTACTTTCAACTCATAAGAATACTTTTCTTTTGGTTAAAAGTGTGTAATAGACTAGAGTTGATTTTTTTGTTGGTAGCATGCCTTGTATTGAGGTTCCTCACAAAATTAAGAATTGAATTACCATATGACCCAGCAATTCCTTTTTTGGGTATCTACCCAAAAGATTTAAAAATGTTACAGCACTACTCACAGTGGCTAAGACATGGAAACAACTTAAGTGTCCTTCAGTGGATGATTGAATAAAGAAGATGTGAGATATATATATATATTTCTATTAATCTTTCTTTCTTTCTTTCTTTCTTTCTTTCTTTCTTTCTTTCTTTCTTTCTTCTTTCTTTCTTTTTTTCTTTCTTTCTAAAATGAAATACGACTCGACCATAAGAGAAGATGAAATACTGCCATTTGCAACAACGTGGTTGGATCTTGAGAGTATCATGCTAAGTGAAATAAGTCAGACAAAGGAAGGAGGTAGAGAACCATATGATTTTACTCATTTGTGGGATGTAAAATTGAAATGACAAACAAATGAACAGACTTATAGATAGAGACAACAGTACTGTAGTTTCAAAAGGGGAAGGGAGTTGGAGGGAGGATGAAGAAGGTAAAGAGGGTCAAATATATGGTGATGGAAAGAAACTAGACTTTGGGTGGTGGTGAATATGCCGTGAAATATACAGATGATGTATTATAAAATCATACACCTGAAACTTATATAATGTTATTAACCTATGTTACCTCAATACATTTAATAAAACAACAACAACAACAACAACAACAACAGCAACAACATCTCCTCAATGGAAAGGAGAGAGAAGAAGGAATCATAAAAGGGCCTTATTGGGTATAGCTGCTTTTTCATCTAGCGCTTGTAACAATTATCTATTGCTGTGTAACAAACTACCCCGAATTTAGGCAAGTTGGACTGCGATCTTTGGGGAGCCTTTCTGGTCTGTTCCCAGCTTGGCTTTTCTTGGCCTGGCTCACTTACATGTCTGGGGGTTCATCAGGGAAGAATGGGACAGCTGTGATGCTAGAGCCTCTCTCCACAGGATGTTTCGTTGATGAGCAGGCCAGCCTGGGCTTGTCCACATGGTGGCAGAGGGGGTCCCAGCAGCAAGAGAAGCAACAGCAGCGCCTTTTGAAAACCAGGCTTTGAAAGACACAACTTCACTTCCACTGCAGTCTGTTGTTCAAAACAGGTCATAAGCATCCCAAATTAAACAGGCAGGGAATAAACTCCATTTCTTGACAACTGGAGTTACAAGTAACTTGTGGCTACATTTAGTAATTTTTCACAATGCCTTAAGATCTATATGCCTTCTTCTCGACTACCCCGAGAATAAGCCAGCAGCCTAGCTAGTCTATAAGAGAAGTTATTAAGCTCCTGTCTTTAATTACTTAACAGCCATCCTGAGTAAGAGTGCCTAGTTAATGAGACAGTGCTGCTTCGGACCAGGGGAGTGAAAATAGAAAGATGGATAATTAGTGCCACTCATATCTTTTCTTTTTGGTTCAGGATATAAAACAAATAGACCTTTTGTTTCCTTATAAGTACCACATTCTAAGATTGTTTAATTTGGGCTCAGGAGAATTGAAATAGGTTTTCTGCAAACAGCCCCAGGTGTTACCAAGGCCATTTTGCAATGAAGCTGAAGTTCAAATCCCAATATTGTATGCAGATGCTGTGTAATACTTCTCATTTGTCTGACACTCAGTGTATGTAGAGAAAGTGTACTTAGCATGATTACCATCTCCCACTCATGTTTTTGGAAATTCTTTTGTTGCCATAAACTCTTTGCATTTAAGTTTAAGAAGATATTTGAGGTTTCCTGACCTTGCATTCATAGCAAGTGACTTTTTGAAAGGACAAGTTCCAAATGTCATGAAAAAGTTAGTCTTAATCTAATTTTCATATGTACAAGTGAAGGTTCAATACAAAAGGATAAGTATGGCAAACATTTTAGTTTATTAGCCTATTTAGGGCTGTTTGTTTGGAAATGTTTTCAAGGTTTCAATAATATAAATATATCAGCTAGAAATGGTACATTTCTACCCATTTTCATTCACTCGCTCAGATGGAAAAGCCAGTATATTTTTATAACTTAATAAATCAGTTAATTTCCCAAGCAAATGCACGAGTGGAATTTGCAAGGTATTTTCCAAGGTCACACCTGGATACTGGAGAACAGAATAAGCTTCTTTGTATCTTGGGAAGGAGAAGAAAAAACCAACCACTGAATACCTCTTGGCTTTTGCACAATGATACTATTTAGTATGGTATATATTTAAATGATAGATGCAAACCAACATTTAGGTATGTAGTCAATATATAATCACTGACATTATTGCTAAAATAGCAATTTAATGTGGCATAATATGATGATGAAAACTTGATCCATTCTATCCAGATTTTGGTACTTTACTGAATGTTATTTATTCTTATTTCTCTGGGTAAGTGACTAGAATTGTGCAAATTGTTAAAACAAAAAAGTTAGCGTGTACTTTGTTCATTTGACCACAACATAGTAACATTTCAAAGAAATCTTAGTAGGGAACTGTTCAAATACCTACAATCTTCCCAGCTGAGTTCGAAAAGTATTTGAACATGTCCTCTTGTCCACCACTGTGTCTGAGACTTCCTTCGAGCTGTCTTATATTTTCTGGAAAGAAGAGAATGCATTCAATGATACAGACTGATGCCTTCACCTATTTTCCTTTGAGTAACATAATATTCTTTAGATGCACGATTTTTCATTTTTTTTCAGCAAGATTTTTTGTGAGTAATAAAGTCATTTGTTTCTGGTGCGCGCGCGCATGTGTGTGTGTGAAAGTTATTGGGTGCAAAGGAAGAAACATGGGCTTTGCTGTCAGACACTAATAATTCGGTTCAGAGTCTACCATGGCTTCTTTTTAGCCATTTAGTTGCAAGCCTCCTTGGACCTCAATCTCAGCAGCATCTGAATAATCAAGACAATAGCCCGGACTATGCAGGTTGTTGTTGATAATTAGTGACAAGGTATATAAATATAGGAGTGCTAAAATCTCTTTGCCATTCTGATTTCATTTGGGGGGATATACCCAGAAGTGGGATTGCTGGATCATACGTTAGTTATATTTAATTTTTTGAGAGCTCTCCATACTCTTTTCCACAGTGGCAGCACTATTTTACATTCCCACCAACAGTGACAGGGGTTTCCATTTCTCCGCATCCTCACCAATACTTGTTATCTTTTGTTTGTTTGTTTGTTTGTTTTGATAATAGTCCAACTCACAGAAAAAGAGTGAAATGGTGGTTGCCAGGGACCGAGAGGAAGAGAAATGGGAAGTTGTACAGTGTATACAGGTTCGGTCACACAGGACGAAGACAGCCTAGGGAGCTTCTGCATGACACAGCACCTGTAGTTAACAATACTGTGTTGTGCACTTAAAACTTTGTTAAGAGGGTAGATGTCCTGTTAAGTGTTCTTATCACATGGACTTATTTTACATTTTACATTTTAAAAAATGTTTGTATGATTTCAAAATCCCATGGAATGTACAACAAGAAGGGCAAACCCCAAGGTAAACTACAGACTTTGGGTGCTGATGACATGTCAGTGTGGGTTCACTGGCTGTAACAAATGTACTACGAGGTGCCGGATGTCAGCAGTGCAGAGGCTGTGCATGAGTGGTGGGGGCAGTGGTATGGGGGAAACTCTGTGCTTCCTGCCAGTTTTGTTCTGAACCTAAAACTGCTCTACCAAATAAAGTCTGTATTTTAAAAATGTTATTAGGACATCAATTCCTTGGCTCCACTTGTGTCAGAATATCTTATTGAACTCTAAGTTCTCAAGGAGGCCTAATGTAGGGAGTATTATACGTACAGTCCCCTTCCTTGGCCCCACTTCCCTCTGAGCCACTGCGTCATAGTTCTGCTCTCTTTCATAAGTATAATTGCCGAATGCTCTTCTCCTTAAATCCGTTTAAATGGCAAGGCCAATAGTGACTTCCACCTGGCTAAATGCATGATTGATTTTCAGTGATTATCTCTGTTCAAGTAGTAGCATCTGTCACAGCTGAGCTTCTCATCCTTGAAACACTTCCTCCATTTTGCTTTCAGCTCACCACATGTTCCTGGATTCCCTCCTACTTTTTCCAGTTCCTCCTCATTTCCCTGCATCTTCATGTCGAGTGTTCCAAGCACAGCCCTGGGACCGCTATGTTTTTCAACTTGCACTTACTTCCTTGATAATCTCATGCAGTTGTAAGGTTCACAGTTCAAATTTAAATCTCCAACTCTGAACACTCCCTGAAATACAGACGACAAATCCAACTGCCTACTTGGCCATTCCACCTGAGTGTCTCTAACTTACTACACCCCCAAACGACCAGTGTTTTGGCTCCCTCCCCAGCCCTGCTCCAGTTTCATCTTCCCTGCCTTTCCAGCATTCAGACCAAAACCCTAGAGTCATCCTTGACTTCTCCTTGTCTCACACCCGATTCTGTTTAGCTACCTTACAAATATTTCTAGAATTGACTTATGTCTCATCAGCTCCCAACCTGGTTCAGGCCATTCACTTATCTCACCTAGGTTGTTGCAATAACCTTCCAAGTGACCTCCCCACTTCCGCTCCTGCTGTCTTAAAGTGTCAGTAGGATCACGTCATCTCTTTAGCTCAAAATCTTCCAATGATTCCTGCCTCAGAGTAAAGGAAAGTCTTTACAGTGATCTACAGAGGCTTTATGGGATCTGCCTGCCCACCCCCACCCCTACCAAACTGCACTTGCCTCTCCAGCCATGCTCCTTCTTTTTTGCTATTTCTCAAATATGCCAAATATGCTCTCACTCAGGGCCTTGCTCCTCCCTCTTACTGGATCCCTCTTGCCCCAGATGTTCAAGCCTTGGCCCCTAGATATCTATATGGCCCCCTCCTTTCTCAGGGTCCTCTTTTCAAAAGGACCCTTCTTAATGAGACTTTCCTTGACCACACTATTTAAAGTGTAACCTCCAGCTCTTATCTCCTTCTTCACTTCATTTTTATCTCAAAGCACTTATTACCTACTTATTACATATTTATTTTATCACCTGTCTCTCTTAGCTAGAACATAGGACATGAGATTTGTAAATGTATATGATTCCTACCCTCGCCCCAACTTCAGGATCCTTAATGCCTAGAACACATAGTAGGCACTCAATTAATACATGAGTGAATGGATCAGTGAATGAAAGCATCCATTTCCTTTGACTAAAGTGGTAACCCTTCCTCATGCAAATGATCAGTAAGTATGTAACTGTGCTCTTGAACACGTTTCCAATGCTAAAAAATTTAAGTCAAAATTTCTAGAATGATTATTGCTGTAAATATAACCAACATATTATGCTACAGCTTGAAATGTAAAGTAAACATTATTTTCATCAGAAAGAAAGGTGGTTATTTGCATTAAGCTTTGCTCACCCAGGTGTGGAAGAGTAACTAAAGGGGCACACGTAGTGTTTCTAAAGAGCCTGAAAGGCACGATAAGTCTTATTTTTGAGTCTACGGCTTGATTTTATCAATCTGTCATCCTTCCGCTCTTGTTACTCACTGAATGAAAAATGAGCCGAAACATTTTATACAATTCTTTGCATTTAGGAAGTTTTTTAATCAAGTAAGAAATGTGTCTTAATTTTTCAAAGCTCTCTAAGTACAGAATTCTTAATTTTATGTTAATTTGAGTTCCGAATGGAATTTCAATGATGTTATTAGGGTTGAAGGCCATGTGTTTTGTGGAATTTTTGTTTGTTTAGTTTGTTTTTTCTCTCTTCTGCCTGTGCCAATAATTTGATCAGAGATTTCAAGGAACTCCCATCACTCTTCTGTTTTCAGGCTGCAAAATATGAAGAAGAAAAATGGCTGCTCTTTTATAAGCATGTTTTATAAACTAATGTTGGAAAGGTAAAAACACTTTAAGATCTGGGGAAGAAATTTACAGATGAACGTAAAGCGCTGTTATGTATCCCACGTGTGGAGGCAGGGGGGCAGGCTGTCATGAGCACAGTGATTGAAGCTCATATGTGTGCATTCTAAGAACTTTGTTATACAAATGCAAGATAGTACATCATTATTAAATTAAATGAGTTATTCTCTTTACTTTAGAAGAACTCCTTGAGAGTTTAATGTACCTGAAAATTAACAAAGCACTTTCTAATGTATTATCTGTAGTTGAGAGGAACAAGGGTTTGAACAAATCTAGTGGTCTGAATATTGTGACAGAATTTTCAACTGTGAAATTTACACATGTTTAAGATGTTCTTATAATGCAATGGTATTTCTCTTCCCATATGTTACAGAAGGATCCACAAAATCAGATTTGCCCAAGGTCACATAGCTGGTAAGTGAGAGAATAGAGATTGCAAATTGGCCCTCTTGACTCCTTTTCCACTGTGTCCCATTACTTGTGCAGGATGGTTCAGGTGGCTAACAGTGGGACATATTTATGATACTATGCATCCTGATAAATATTATCCCACTGGGGTTTTTTTTTTTTCTATCAGAAATTAAATATTTCAAGAAAAGAAACCTGACTGAATTAGCAATTGCTCATAGATGTTCTCAGAAAAACCATCTCTTCAAACCCTTCGAGAGAAGTGAACATGGATCTTATTATAGAAATTGTGCAAATTCCAATTAAAATGTGTTAAAATTACCTGGTCATTGTGACTGTTAATAGAAAGCATGATTTTGCTATAAATTTTCTGATACTGTGTCTCTTCTAATCTCCCATTGCCTGGTAAATAATGTCACTCCATGACTGTTTTTGAATGTACAAATGAAAAAATACAGGTATTCCCTATCTATCATTTGCACGGATGTATCTTTTCAATGTGTCAGCCTTTGATCCGTGTATATCCTGGCTCCCTTTCTTGCTGGCAGGAACACTGCTCTGTCCTTGTTTACTATTCCATCTTGCAATGCAATACACCCTTAGGTGGTCCCAGACCTTAAGCAGGGAATATACATAAACTAGTTTTGGAGAGTAAAGGGGACATGGGGTCTGCATCTATGAGGGAAGAGACCCCGGGGAGTTTCTGAGACGCAAAGTATGAGCTAGTGGGAAGGCTTGAGAACTGAAATGCAAGTGGAAATCTGGACTCCTCCTCCTTCCCTGCAGAATCCGTGGACACAATATATACATGATGGGGGTTCCAGTCATTTTATTTACACATTAAAGGAGATAAATATGTAATGGGCTAGAAGACTTGCCATCATTCAGGTTACATACGGATTGCTGCTTGTTTGGGGTTATAACCCTTTCACAGTCAGCCTGACCTGCGTAACTTCTATAAACCATTCTGGCCGTCGCCATGTGAATGGCGTGTGTCCCTCTTATCTCAGCAGCTGTCAGACGCCAGTGGTGTGAGTCCATCGTTGTGAGACATTCTGCTCATTTGCATGGAACTATGTCCTTCCCAGAGGAAACAAACCTAAATGACATTTTAGCCAAGACAAAAGAAATATTGTTTACTTTAATTTTGACTTAACAAAAGCACTGGTGGCAGTGCTGGTAGCAGAGGGTCTCTTAAGGCCCCGGCGGTTCGCCAGGGTGGTCTGGCTCTGTCCCAGGGGGCCGCTTTCAGGGAATGAGAACACATCATAAGGGCCCAAACTCCTAGTCTCAAAATTTGGACATATTTTAGAAATAAGTAGAAAATTAAATCACCAATAAAGGAAGCATACTGACAAAAGTATTTTGAAATAAATTTTTAAAATTGAGTAAATTGGTTAAATTAACCTGAAGGTTTCTGAACAGGAAAGCCATGTTTATATTTGACATCAGTAGGCTGGTTTTTTTTTTTTTTACAACCCATATTTTTTCTTATTCTCCCTCTTTCTCTCTCTCTCCCTCTCGCTTTCTCTCTCTCTCCCTCACCCCACACCCAACTCCTCACCCCAGCTCTTGCTTCCTTTTACTTATTCTCCTTTTCTCTTTCTCATTTATGGACTACTCAGAAATAAACTGATGTCGATAAAATTTGCCTCTTATCTCATCTCCTTGATCAGTATGTGTCCTCTCTTGATCAGTGGGTCTTGTGAATTTGTAGCTGTAAAAACCCTTTCCCCGTCAGAATGTTCTAAAATGCTTCATTCTCCTGTGCTTAGGCCAAGATATGAATATTATTTGAGTTTATATAAGCTGAGAAGTAGCCATTATCTCAATTTGACAGTGAAACTGTTGATTACTTCTTGAAGTACCTCTTTAAATCAAGAATTCTAATACAAAAATCAAATCTTTAAAAAATTATCTTAAATTGTAGAATGTGGAATTAACCAGGTCTCTCCTGGGCTCAGTTTTAAATGTCCCCTTTTTTCTCCCTGAACTGGGGAGGGCAGTTTGCTTAAAGCTGAGGAGCTATGGTTCTGCCTCCAACATCACTGATGGCCAGGTGACCTGGGAGGGACCACTGTTTTTCTCTCTGCTCATGTTTGCTACCTGAGGCTCACAATAGCATAAAAAAGGCAAAAGGCTTTGAAAGAAAGGGGCTTATGGAAGTTCCAAGTGGGATTGTCCCATTCGGATTCTATATCTCTTTTTTAAGCATTTAAACTAAAAACAAACAAACAAACAAACAAACAAACAAATAAGAAAGCCAAACCACTTAGAGTAGTCACAGTGAACATGCCCAGACCTTGTTTTTTCTTTTTTAAAATTATTTTTATTTTTCAATTATAGTTGGCATTCAATATTATTTTACATTAGTTTCAGGTGCAGTATAGTGGTCCTAAGCCTTTTCGACACTGCTGTATCAAACATTTCCATTTTACGGTGGCTTCAAAAGAATGGCATATTTTCTCTGTTTTGAGGTCTGATGAATTCTGTTATTGTCCTTGCTACATTTAGGATTCGGGGCCACAGCAGTCACACCAATGGATTTCTCACGGAGAGGCTTGCTCATAACACTGTGAATACTGGATTGCCTTCCATTTGAGAAGTTAGAATTGGATTGGAGTCAGCAGAGGAAAGCACATCTGATTCTAATGAAGGGATTACTACTAGTTTAGTATTAGTTAAACTGAAGTGTTACTTCTGCCTTGGCCATTCATTTATAAAACCTTGAACTTATGTACCTTAAACCTTCTTTTTTGGAAGTTTAGTCATCCTGCCAGTTACCCATGGAACTAGAAAGATTGTTATCGTTATTAATATAATAAAGGCTCTCTTGGGTGGATTTTCTTTCTGCATGTGCATGCAAATGTAATCATTCCTTATCTAGGGCAAAATATTCGCCACAGCACCTATGTTAACTAGAATATTTAAAAATAAGAAGTGAAATATTCATGACATAAAGCATACAGCCCTGAATTTTAAAATATTTGGGCATATTTTAGGAACTTTTAACAATGAGGTCAAGTCCTTGCTAAAAATCAGAATTTCCATTTTCACCAAGTCCCTGGAAAAGGGACGCCCTGCCTCTTATCCCATCGTCCACTGGAAGGCATACCCCAGATGGCAGCGGCCAGGTCTGTTTGTTTACCAGAATTATGCCTCGCATTTTGAATGAGTGAATCCAGGCTCTATCTTAAAATGGCTAAGATTTTCTCAATTTGGGGACAAAACCACTGTCCTGCAACAAGCATCTAGCTGACTGGGTTCAGGCACCACCCACAGACCACATATGTAATGGGAAGTAAAATTTCTCATGACTCCATGAGGTTGCTCTGGAGTTTGAAAAAGAAAAATAACTTAATTAAAAAAAATGATTTCCTCAATATTTACAGAAATAGTGTCAAGGAACCCCAGCTAAAGGACAACTCTCAGTTTAGGGGTTCTCACAGTGATATTAAAGGGTGGAGACCAAAAGACTGAGTTGTTAATTGAGCAAATCATCCTAATACATTTTTGAATGTGGAAGGACAGGTCTGGCACTTAGTTTAGGGTCCTAACTGCAAAGCTTATCTGAAGCAGAGAATAAGTTAGTATGACTTTGGACGTTAGTGATGAGGAAAGCAAAGTCAGCAAGGATGCCCAAGAGGGAAAGCTGGATTGAAAAGATACCAACAGGTTGGGCCCAAAGGGATAAACTTGACCTTCTCCATGTCAGAAGATGACAATAGTTTTTGAGCTCAGTTGTGTCAGGCAAAATGCTACTGTACCAATAATTCATTCAGCAGCTATTTATTGAGTACTTATTTATTGAGTATGTCAGGCCCTATGTTAGGCACCGGAAATACAACAATTATTTTCAAAAAGAAAAAATCCTTACCTTCCTGGACTTAACTTCTAGCAGAGAATGGGATATTAACTCAACAAATACACTTGGATTATGAGTTATTATTAGGATCAGCAAGAAAATGAACAAAGTGGGGACCTTCTCTAAGAAGAGACTTCTGAGCTCAAACATAAAGAATGAGTAAGAGTTATACATGCAAGACGTGGAGGGAAGGACATTTCAGAGACACGGGAGTGAGTTAGAGCAACTCGCAGGCAGCTAGAAGAGTGAGGAGGAAGGATAATGGCACTGAACGGTCATTGGGTTAAACAGGGATGAGATCATGAGAGGCCTAGTAAGTTCTGCTATGTTTTTTTTTTTATTTTTTAGTCTAAGAAAAATGGAAATTTATGAAAGCTCTTAAATAAGGGAGGAATGTGTTCCAATTTGAGTTTCTAAAAGCTCACTCTGGCTACTTTATGAAGAATAATTGAAAGGGACAAGAATTGGATGACGCAATTCTGTATTTGCAGGATGGCGACACATGGACTGGGTTGTGGCAATGGAGACAGAGAGGCTTAAGAGTACACATGTGGTCCTCCGGAACTGACTAAAACAAATCATAAGAGTTGTCCCATAGCTTATAACCCCCCTGCAACATTTCTGCTGGGTGATCTTAGGAGGTATGCAGCACACCAATCACCACCATGCTGATTAGAGAAGAGACGATAGATGTTAGACCAAGCATCCAAATGGAAGTGAGCACAGTTTCCTTCCTTTTTGATGGCCTGCTGCCCATGGGGATCCTGCTATCATGCCCATGTTCCCTTGACAACAGATGCACACATGGGTGCCTTCTCTTTGCTTGGTATTTCCATTTACACTTTTCTCTGTTTGAGCTGCCCTTATGGTCTACACCTTTATACTCAATACCTTTTCAAGAGCTACCCACCTTTTACTACCATTTTCCAGACTAGCGTGTGTTGTGTGGTGCCCTAGCAGCCTTCCCATCATGTACCAGGGCCACCTTACAATAGCGACCAGAGAAGTTCCCGAAATTCCACAGTAAGAACGTGTAGAGAAGATAGAGGGAGGCTGTGGAAATACCCTGCTTGTAGTAGGGAAAATGTAAATACGAACACTCACCAAGAGACGCCTTTTATAGCATCGACATTATTATACTAAGAGAAGTAAATTGTATTTTGATTGTGGCCAGTTGAAAACCACATCCTACACATATGAGGTATATAATCAGCTTAATCAGTTGCTGATCCCAGGACAATTTCATCCCAGTTTATTGGGAGAGTGCAAATAACATAGAGTTTATCCCATTCTTCTTAGTAATTTAAATGTCACTTTGTTAAATGAACTTGAAGATAGATTTGCATTACTTGAATGCGGGCTTTCCAACAATAACATAATACTTTTTCCCCCCTTTTAGCACCAAAGCAATGGCTTAATATAACAATCAAGTGGTTAAATTCAAAGCATTTTCCCAAATGAGTGTCTTTAGTGTTATGATTTTTTTGTTTGTTTGTTTCTGGTGTCAACTTTATTTTCTAAGTCTTACTAAATGTGCCAGTTATTAAGCTAATGTCTCTTGACCCACTCCTCTCAAATCCAGCTGTTTTCCCAGTGGCCAATGTGGGGTACTAGAGGGAGGTGGTCTGCTTTGGAGGTGGAAGAGGCTGCTGGTTCCTTCCCATTTACTACCTGTTTCTGTAGTGTCACCCTGGCCTCTTCTTGTCACTCACACAGCAGCAGTTCATTCAAGTAGTAGCTATTGAATCTAGTTTGTAGTTTTTCCAACACTCACGGAGCCAGTTTTATCTCACCCCATCAGAGACTCCGGCACTGGCGGGCCCGCACTCTCTTCCCAGAAGTCTGGGTCCCAGCTCTGTGGGGGTCTCTTCTTCAAGCTCCTACATTTAAGCAATGTCAATCTCCAGTCCTGGGGGAGGGAGATACTTTCCAAACTTGCTACCCCTGTGATATCTTAATGTTCCCTTTTTACCTTATTAGCTCCTCAATATCTAGTTAATAGTTCTTTGTGTTAAATTATCTCTGCTAAAATAGCTGATGTGGTTTCTATCTCCTGGCTGGACACTGGCACAGGAAGTATGGAGAAGCTGCTAGGAGTAACTGATTTGAGGGTTTTGAGGTTTCAGCCCGGACCACATTGATCAGGACCTGGTGTTCCTGAGATGGAAACTTGTCACTTCCATGACGAGGAGGCCACAATGCAGCCTAGCGCAGTTGGTGCTGGCTGACTCTTCTGGCCCTGCCAAACTTTGCTTTATTTTTAATAGGCTGAAAAAGTCCAGTAAAAGAAGCACTATAGAAATGATAGAAATAGAAGCCAGAAAAGTTGCATTTGCCAATTTTTTCGGCTGGATACTTCTAAGAATTTATTAGTATGAATATAGAGGGATTTCTTTTCCTGAAGGTGCTGATAATATAAAATAATTTTAAGCTTTGGGTTTGAGTGGCTGTAGCTCCAAGCCCTAGGTCACCTTTCAGAAGCTATTATTATACTTCCTGTAGCCAGAGTTATACCAGAGAACTCAAGGGACTGCTAAAATTCTTTTATTCATTTGTAAACACTCTGACAACAAAAGTGAAGGGGAGATTGTAAAAACCTCGTAGTCCATAGCACAGATGTGGGTCAGAAAGTCATGGTTTCTGACTCCAATATTTACAAGCTGGGTGATCTTGAGTGAGTGACATTTCAGTTTCCTCACCTTAGAAGACACAGCAGTGCTCTCAGCTGCAGCCTCCCCTGCTCTAGCATCTACCCTCATACATCAGGGTTCCCATTGAACCACCTCCTCCTTTGTCAAAGGCAAAATAGACCAGGTTGGCATGAGGATGAGATGCAGACTCACCAAGAAATGAGGTTCACAACGGTCCTTTGGTTTTAGTCTTCAGTTCACTCCCCCACCTCACCGTTACCATGTCCACATTGTCCTGCAACAAAGAAAACCAAGACCTAAGTCTTAGATTTTATGTAGCTAGGTTCATGCCCCACATTCTTTCCCACTGCTACCCATTTCTCTGCTTCCTCTGGGACATGAGGTTACATTGCACTTTGATAGAGAGAATGTCATCCTGTTGAAGCTTCTCTAGCCAGGGACTCTGAATGACCTATTTATATGGCAGAGTTTTCTGCTTTAGGTTATCAGGGCATCTAGCCTTGCACCTTCTCCAGGCACTTCCAAGGTCTCCAAGCCTGCCCATATATGCTTGGTATCACCAGAAAGGAAAGAGGTCATTCTCTCCAGATCTAGTTCACTCAGTCTCAGATAAGTGCTTAAATAAAATCCAGATCAAATCCTTGTCCTGCTTAAAAGCCTTCAATGACTCCCCATTATCTATAGGGAATATCTAAGCCAGCATGTGGTCTTCAAAGATGTCCGCACAATTGCATGTCTCCTGGTAGTTATGCCCCGTGTTGTTCCTTTGGCGCTGAATCTGGGATGACAGCAAGGCTTCCAGCTTCTGTCTTGTTCTCTTGGAACACCCACTCAGGGAGAAGACAGCTGCCCTGTAAAAACTGCAGCTCCCCTGACACCACCACTAGCTTGGGAGGAAGGCACAGGTAGCCATAGGAAATGTCCTAGAGTACAGAGCAGAAGAGAGGTCAGCCAGCCCTGCTTCAGTTGGTACATCCAGAACCAGTCAACCTTCAGATGACTCCAGCCCCAGCTACTTCCTGACTGCAACTGCGTGACAATCCCCAGTGACAGCAGAAGAATGCCTCTGGGGGGCTCATTCAGAACAGTGGTTGAAGCTGGAGCATGTGGGCCTGGAGCAGCAGAGGACTGGTCAGCATCTCTCTTCCCCCATGAAGTCTGAGGGCAGCATCAGGTGTTCCTCCAGGTGGGTACTCCGGGCTTCCTCCAAGCATGCAGTCAGCTTCCAGGAGCAGGCCCCAGAGACAAGAAGTGGAAGCTGCCTGTTCCTTAAGGCTTGGAAACTGGCTCAGTGTCACTTCCATTGTCTTCTATATCAGTCAAGCAGTCACAGAGCCCAGGTTCAAGGGCAGGGGACATAGATCTCCTCTCTCAAAAGGAGATGTCTCAAAGGATTCAGGGGCCATGTTTACAAATGCTGTAAAAGTAATATAAACACAGCCACTTTAAAATGGAGTTGGAGCTGCCATCACAGAGGAACTGCCTTGCGGTGATATGCTTCAAACCTTTGGAATATTAAAATAGGACAAAACGAACTTTAGACAAGGCCTAAAGTAACACCATGTCTCAAAAACTTTGCAAAGATAACAAGAAAGCAGATATTGTAACTATCAGACTGATGACCACTAGACTAAAAATTAAAAACATTGTTTAGAATTAACGTCACTCTGCTGTTACCTGCACCAACAGAAATACCTTCTTTCTGTGATATAATTATTTCTTTTCCCTTTCTAATAAATACCCCTTGTTTCTGTCTCCTAACTGGAACATTGTTTGGCCTGAATCAGTGCTCCCCAAATAGCTCTTCTTTTTGATCTCAAATAAATGCTTGTTGCCTCTCACTTTGAAAGGCCTTTTATTTTTAGGTTAACACTGCCAGGGTCTGATCCCTGGCCACAGATTATTTATATTTCTCTCACGTGCAAAATGTTTTCCCCGCTTCCTCTCTTGAATGCATTCCTACCATTGCAGGCATCACACTGTTTTAATTAATTACTGACATATTTGCCTGCCCCTGAACTTCCTTCAGGACACATAGGGTGTCTAATTCATCTTTGGATCCCTCATGGCTGATATGCTTATTACCCAGCATATAATGTATATCAGTAAAGGATGAACCACTGTAAATTGCACTGTATATATATATATATATATATATATATATATATATATATATATAGTAAATGGATTATAATCAACATAAATGGAGAATATCAGCTGATACTAATAGTCACTATCTTGTCTCACCTGCTCATGTTTCATCTTTATTTTTGCCCTCCTTTTCTACTGGGCTGGGCTAGGGTGAGAGCAGGAGTCAAGAAGTTCTAGTCACCTGGTGCGACCTTATGCAATAGGTGGGAAACTCACCAGCTCCTTCGGCCTTCTGTATCACTCGTCAAAAGTGCTTCGATACAACATGCTGGATGTACGACCAAGGTGGTATGCCAGTCCAGGCTCTGAGCCATCATGGGAATAGGGAGGAATACGTAGAGGAGAGGAGGGGGCAAAGCTTTGATTTAGATGAAAAATTTACAAAACGAAACCCAGGAGATGTTCCCATCAGCACTGGGATTTACCAAGGTGGCAGTAAAGGTGACAAGTTTGAATTTCAAATATTGTGATGTCAGCTTCATGTCTGCAGTCCAGAAGGGAACTCATCCTTGCCTCAATCAGTCAGTGCAGGACTGGTGCAGGGTTGAATTTCCAGGAGGATGCCCTTGGAAGGGGTAAGGGTTCAACAATGAAGGAAAGAAAGCCATTATTCATTCACTCATTCATTCTTTTAGTAACAGGTTTTTATATACAGACTGTTCTGTGCAAGGCACTGAGCCAGACCCTAGGAATTGGATGGAGCACAAGCCAGCCAGGGTTTCCACTCCCCAGGGACCTGCATTCCAGTGAGGGAGACACATGGTAAGTGTTAAGTTAAAAATCCATGCAGTGCTTGTGTTGTGGTGAGTTCTGTAAAAGGAAATCAACAAGGGGGTATGATGAATAGTAAGTGGAGGGAGCAGCATCTGAGGCAAGATGGTCAAGGAAAACTCTTCTGAAGAGGAAACATTTGAGTGAACACATTTCAGTTACAAAGCTCTGGGAGGAGGAGACACAGCTCAGAGGCCCTGAATCCAGAAAGAGCCCTGTAGATTACAAGAACCGGATAGAGGTGGGCATGGCCAGATTCTGCAGCCCTTAAAAGGTTGGAAAGTGTGGGCTTTTATTTTAAATGCAGTGAGAATCATTTAAGGTTTTTAAGCCAGGGAGTAAAATAATTATGTTTTAAAAACATCAGCTTGAATGCATATGGAGAATGGAATAGGATTGGGGAGACCAGTTGTCAGACTATTCCAGTGGTCCAGACAAAATATGAAGGTGGCTTAGACACAAAGAGTGACAGTGGGAATGAAGACAAATTTAAGGTAGATTTTGGCAGTCCCACTGACAGATTGAATGGGATGAGGGAGGAGCAAAAGAAGATTCTTAGATTTCTTCACAACCGTGTAGCACTTTATTGACAGCCAATCACCCAGACGGAAATGTCAAGTCAACAGTTGGCTATGAGTCTAGAGCACAAATATCTGGTATCTGGAGATACCTGCATAGAGATTTAAATGTATGAGATTAGCTATGCACGAGAATGCATGAAGGAAGACAGATGGACAAGAACTCAGGGCTATGGCCCAAGGGCCTGCAACGTTTGAAGTTTGTATGGAAGAGAAGGACTAGAAGGGATTGACTGAGGTTCATCTTTATACCCTTGTTCTTGTTACTGCCTTGGTCTGGAATGTCCTTCCCTTCTTTGTTTACCTTATAAAATCCCATTTATCTTTCAGGATCAGGTTGAAATATTGCCAATTCTGAGAGCTTCGTTTGACTTTGCTGGACTCATTCCCACCACAGCAGAATCAGTGGCCCCTCTTTTGTTCTTCCATCACTCTTTGTTCACTGTCTCCCTGGGTCCTGGAAACATTGTGTTCCAGACAGTTGTTGATGTTTCCATTCCTGGATGGAGTTGGAGCTCTTTAAGGGAGGGACTAAGGCTTTATTTATTCTTATCATCAAATAGAGTTCCAGTATGTAGAGAACCATAAATATCTGTCGAATGAGTGAATGAAAGGAAGAATGGTCTATACAGCATAAATTAAAATAATACCTGCAGTCACCTGGTGGATTTGGGCTATCCCAAGAGATGGACTAATTTAGGTTAGGGAGAGTGGACTGGATTCTTTAGATCCATCCTCTGAGAATTAAATTGCCTGAAGAACCATCTCCGGTATGTCGCTTATAAGAAAGGAGCGTTGTTGATGGATTCACCACTGAGTCATGAAGCTCATTGAAGAGCAGTGAAGTTTCTTCTGGAAGTCACTGGGGAGGCACACAAGAGTCTTGTTGAATGTCAGGGAGTCAGGGTGTGCCAGCCTCCTACAGAAATACACATTCTAGAATGTAAAGATGAAGCAGGTTGTGAGAGGAGGTGTTTGTCCTGGCCTCCTGTCCTTTTTCACTGAGCTGACTTCCTAAACGCAATTGGTTGCTGGCAGCAGGGGGACTATCCCTTCCAGAAAAGGAGAGAGCTTTGCCAAAGAGCAGCTTATACAGGTCCAACAAGTCCTGGAAAAACAGCAACAGATCACCCTTCTGTTCACTTCAGACTGTAGCTGTGCTACCCCCACTTCCTGCAAAGCTGGCTCTGGTGGCCTGGCTCTTGCTGTCCCACTGAGCCAGGCTTTGGGCAGGAATGGACTTGCCTAGTCACCAGAGTGTATACTGGTTGTGGCAGTCTCTGGACTGGGCTGCCCTATCTCTAGGCTGACTTTTCTTGTTATCACTGGCGTGGTGTGGAAGCAGGGGGTCTGGCTTCTGCTCAGCCTTCAATCATGGCCACCCACTGACTCCCACAAGGGGTCATCCTGCCCTTTCTTTTTCATCACAAGCAAAGAGATGGCTTTACCAATTCTCTTAAAAATCCATCCTGCAAGTAAAAAAACAGCAAAAAATTGACAATATTAGTTTAGTCCTTATATCAATAAGAATCCTGTCTCAGGGCACATTCAGAGCTGAATAACTGAGCAGAGCTTAATACAGGGCTTCTCTACAAAGATGCAGGCAAAGTTTCAGAAAAACAGTAAGGCATGGTACAGAATCTGTAGCTACTAACAACAGCTTTACCACACCTGAGCTCGAACAGAGAAAAGAGGAGACACTTGCCAGGTTGTGTGTGTGTGTTGTGTGTGGTGTGTGTGTGTGTGAGAGAGAGAGAGAGAGAGAGAGAGAGAGAGAGAGAGAGAGAGAGAGAGAGAGAGAGTGCTCATAGAAAGTATGAGTGTGAGTTAGCTTAATGGAGTGAACCATCTGATGGGACTTGGGGCTTTTTGTAGAAGACAGTGACTTAGGAGAGAAGATGGTTAGGGAGTAAATGCCCTTCCTTTACTCTTTACTCTTCTTCCGACTTCCTGCTTGTGTCTTCTGATGGCTAAGTTAAGCAGAATCTAAAGGACAATGGAACCCATTAATGCAGCCCACACAGGCCAACCTCCCTGGTCACTGAGCAGATTGAGAAGGCTGAGGGGTGGATCTGGAGGAACAAATGGAAGATTTCCAGCCCAGATCCAGACACATAATTTGTCATTTTTATAAGGATTTTCATAGGCCAATCCCATGTATGTTCTTTGCCATAAGGATTTTGAGGTCAAAAACTATATCTGTTCTTCCCAAGGCCAAGGACTTTAAGACTAAGAGAAAGGCATTCTGGTCGGCTTGAGCTGCCATGCCTTCAGAGGAGGTGCTCCAGCAGACAGGCGTCCACAGCAGCTGCTCTTTCTGCTTAGAGCCCCCGACCATTACTTGAGCTTTCCCCTGAACTTTGTCTTAAGATTCTTTTCACAGAGATTGGCTCCCAAGTCCTTGACCCTGCCTGCATCTTTTCTGTCATTGAACTTTGATCTGATATCTTGCTCTCCTGGTATCTGCCTCTAGCACCCTGTCATCCCTTAAATGGTTTGATCCCAATAAACAATGAGACAGGACCTTTCTATTCATAGGCTTTATGTTTTCGGAGCCTTGACTCATCCTAGGCTTTCCCCATTCCTGCACATATAGCCCTCTCTAAGCTGTGCTGGGCCTTGCTCTGGAAGTAAGGCCATATCCTAGGTGTCCAAGAACACCATACCGGTTTAAAGTAAAATTGATAACAATCTTAGAGCCTCTTCCTTTTCTTCGGTGGGCCTCCCTGTTTCCTTTTCTAGGTAACTTGGTTAACCCCATGAGCCTCTGTCTCCCCGGACCAAATAGGAGCCTTTTTGTCTCTTTTGAGACATCTTGGATAATGTGTCCTGCATTTAGTTTTTGATTTGTTCTAGGATCCTAGTGTCCATTTATGCTCCATCTATGTTTTTTTTTCTTTTAATAAATTTTAAAAAGTTAGACATTTATATAATCCATGAGGTTATCTCCACGATTATTCTAGCACCCATCTGGCACTACACACAACCATTACAATAATATTGACAATATACCTATGCTATACTCTAAATTCCCAGACTGTTTTGTAATTACTAATTTGTACGTCTTTTTCCCTTCACCATTTGAACCCAGCCCCCCAATCCACCCTCACTCTGGCAATCACAAGTTTGTTCTCTGTATCTGTGAGTCTGTTTTCATTTTGTTTGTTCCTTTCTTTTGTTCCTTAGATTCTGCCTATAAGTGAAATAATATGGTACTTATTTTTTCTGTCTGACTTATTTCACTCAGTGTAATACCCTCTATGTGTTGCAAATGATAAGATTTTATTTTTTAATAGCTCAATATCATTCTATTGTATATATGTACCATAACTTCTTGCTTCCATATCTTGGCTATTGTGAATAGCACTGCCATAAACATGGGGGTGCATAGATCTTTACAAACTTGTGTTTTGTTTTTCTTTGGATAAATACCCAGAAGTGCAATTGCTGAGTCAAAAGGTAGTTATATTTTAATTTTTTTGAGGAACCTCCAAACTGTTTTCCTTAGTGGCTGTACCAATTTGCAATCCCAACAGTGTATGAGGGTTCTCTTTTCTCCACCTCCTTGCCAACACTTGCTAATTTTTGATTTATTGATGATAGCCAGTCTGACAGGTGTGGAGTAATATTTCATTGTGGTTTTGCTTTGCATTTCTCTGATGTTTAGTGATCTTGAACATCTTTTAACATGTCTTTTTCCCATCTGCATTTCCTCTTTGGAGAACTACCTATTCAGGTTTTCTGCTCATTTTTTAAATTGGGTTGTTTGTTTTTTTCTTGTTGTTGGGTTGTATGAGTTCTTTATAAATGTTGACTATTAACCCTTTGTCATATGTATCCCATTTAAGTTTCTAAAACCTGGCACTCTCTGGAGCTAAGTCCTGGTTCCCACTCTCTCCTTTTTTTCCCCTTTTTTCTTAACAGTCATATCCACTACTCTTTTGATTTGGCCCTTTCCCTTTACTTGGTCTAGGTCTCTGGTATTCTCTTCCCAGATAAGGAGACAAATTTCAATATTTTCTGCTAGGTAGTTGTTTCCACCCCTCCGCACACCCACACATCCAACGAGAACTCTTAACAGCATCTTAGAGATTGATGAATTTTCTGAAGGACTTTTAGTTTCATTCTCTTACATTTTCCAAAACATGTAATTTTTATTGCAATCTAAGATGAAGATATATTTCATATAAGTTAGATGCAACATTGTGTGCATACAGAATATTTCAGGGATTTAAAAATATCTTTTAGGAGGAATTATATTACTTGGTGTTCTGAAAAGAAACTATTTTTCAAATGAGAAAGACATTGTACATCTTAAAGTGCTTTTTACAGTGTCTTACAAGCCATGGGTGGCATGTCACAATTTTCGGAAGTCATCTAAATCTTTCCTGAGGCACAGCTGAATTCAGTGCTTCCTCCAGTCATAAGTGTTATTACCCTTCAATGAGATTTCAAGATGGTTTCACATTAAAGAGAAAACCAAATTCAAGAAAGACCATGAAGTCATAGGCTTGTACCATTTCCCAGAAGAGAAATCAGAGCTGACGTCTTTTAGCTAGAAATCACGAGTAAACCATTCCTGGAAACTTCTCTGTGTAAAATTTCATTGGTAGTTTGTACAGAGCTTTATACAGAGTGTACACACAATAAGTGTTGACTAAGAATGAATGTTTACGTGTTCAAATTCTATTTAACACCTCTAATACTGACTTCTAATGGTCTTGGCATGATCACCACCATGATCATTGCTGATCTTCTGTACCGGTTAGGATGGTTTCAATCACAATAGAAACCCCAAATCCAACGGCTATAAGTAATAAATATTTCACTTTCCAAACTTGGAGATTTGTGGGAAAGATGGGCTGTAGAGTTGGGTGATTCAGCACATTAATAGTGTCATTAAGGACCACGTCTGCCCCACCTCTTCTCAGTGGAGTGGCACAGCTGGTAGTGAGTAACGGCTCCATTCCGGGTGATGTCCTGATATGACATTGTTTAGAGGAAAGGAGAATTACTGATTCTTCCTATGGCTCTATTTGAGGAGAAGCTTCTCTGGAAGCTTCCACCCCCACTACTATGACTCACCCATGAGGGCTGAGTCACAAGCCACTCCCAAGTGTGTTACTAGTGAGATTGGTTTTTGTGCTTCCTCTGAAGTAAAATGGATTTGGGGAGCCAACTGTGCTGTCTGCACATTTTTGTGCGGTGACTTCAGCTACAAAATGCTTTCTGTATCTACCCGACAGCACTTCTATGGTGTAGGCAAGGCAGGAATTATTATTCCCATTTTATACCTGATATAACAAAGGCTCATAGAATAGTACCTTTTTTTTTTAAAGAAATGTGGTTTTGTAAGAAATAGTAGAAATAGAATATCACTAAAACCCCAAACCAAAGAATGCATTCAGCCATTCTGATCATTAATGGCTTTACCACCAAATTAAGTAGGTTATACATTTTTTTTTCCTAGTCCCGTGACTATAGTAAGTTTTTTTCTTCAGCACTTTGTTTCTCTCGGCTCTTTTTTCTCCCATCTGGCCACCTGTCTCTCCATGTGGAGTGGGCTGTCAGAAAGTTTTGATAGGAAAGTCTTGTGAATCAGGGGAATAAAGATGTTCAGATACAGGAAGTATAGGAGAGAAGAAGGTCAGAGATGATGATATTGAAGGGAGGCCATCGACAGCAAGAAATTGAACATCCACCCATTCCTCTTCCCTTCTGCTTTCCTCTCCCCCTGTCCCCAAACATTCAGAGCTTGAGGTCCTGTTCCTGGGCCTTTCCAACACCTGTGGCTTGACATATGTGCACATGTCCAGGGCATCATGTTGTTCAATGGATCTAACAGATAAAAGAACTAAGGATACTTTTCTGTTTAAATAGTTTGTGAGTCTTCTCACAGGTAAGAAGTGAGCATGCCTGGGGATAACTCTGGGTTGTATGGGCGTGCTAACAACCCAGCTGATTTGTCACCCACCTGAACACATCTCACTCCAGACTGGTTTTCCCACTTTGCAGGGTTAACTGACTTTTTTCTTAGTCACATGTTGCACAGTTTAAACTTATATTTGGCAATTTGGCTAGAAAGAGAAACATAAAGAATGTTGATGTTGCAAAACAGTTATTAATAAGAAGCATAAAATAATACTGAGTCTGCAAATACCTCTTACGATTATCTGCATCGGTCTCTAAATGTTTACATTGCACACAAACATGTCACTAGTATTAAAAATTCAATGAAAGAAAGATAAAACTATTCAGTTTGGTTTTAGTTGACTAGAAAATAAAAATCTAAAACTTTTTATACACTCAGTTCATTATTTTACAATGTTTTTACAGATATCTCTGTGACTGTTCTCCCTCATTTGTTATTGGGAAAAAATAAGTAAAAATTATAAAAATGAGCCATTTAGTTTTTAAATGGTAATATGCAAGATTTCTAAATATTGGGCCATGATATGGATTTTTAGTACACTTGATAAAGTACTGTGTGGATAAATCTCAACTGGCATTTTAATCTACATTCAGTCTCCAAGGATGAGACAATATATCATTATAAAATTAATTCAACAACAAAGTACGCTTTTTCTTAAATCGTTAAAGTGAATGAAACATCCCATGTCATTTATATCTTGATTTAAACTTATAAATCAAGATCTATAAATCTATAGATCCATAGAACTGCTGGTTGGTAAGATTTCCACAGAATAATATTCCTTCAAGTGTCCTTGTGCTAGCCCTTCCAGATTTTCTCTTGGGTCTGAAGATCCCTGCTTGCTAGTGGATTGACAGCTGCTCCTTGGAACTGGCTCCCTGGTTTCTCAATGCTCCGGGAAAGGCTGAGAGTCTGGGAGGGATGGAAGTGCACGTTCAGGATCCAATGCTTTGCTCGGCATTGTGGGAAGTGTGCTTTGCACCTGATCAGCCCAAAGGTCAAGCAGGGCCATCAGGTTGAAAATAGAATCAAGAGACTTTCTCTGTTGATTAAGAATAACTACCCAAATGAGGAAGGGTGATATTTCTCTTTCAAAATGAATAAACTAGCATTAGTGGAAAAACTGGGGAAATCTGAATGCAATCTATAGTTCAGTTAATAGGACTGTGTTAATTTTAATTTCTTAGTTTTGACAAATGTGCTGAAGTAACATAAGCCGTGAACATGAAGGGAAGGTAGGAGAAGGGAATATGGGGACTCTCTGTAATACCTTTCTGTAAATGTAAAATTATTTTTAAATAAAAGGTTAAATATAAATAAAATGACGAAAATGCTCCTTTTATAAGGGATGCTAGAGGAGTTAGGCTGAGAGTTTTTGATGCCACATGGAGAGTATCTCCCCAGCCTAAATATCACACCTAGCCTGAAAAGATATTTTGTGAAGACAGGTCTTATAAAAGGCATGTCAGATACTGAGTGCACGCAGTTTATTCCCCTGGAGTGGTCTCCATTTTGTGGATCAGTCTGAGAGTCCTATTATAGCCTATTTGCACCTGGAGTTGGGAGGCAGCACCCTCTTTTATGTCCTAATAATGCTGCCTTTCCGGCCACCCATTGAATCGGGTCCCTACTGCATTTCACACTTGGATTAACTCAATCATGCAGATTATGTCAAGCCTAAAAGAAATCAGGCTGTGGGCAAATAAGAAATGCTAATAAAAATTGAAAATATGACTCACAGCCACGATGATCCTTTATGACGCTGCTGTCTGCTGTCCTTAGATGTGTGTGCTCTGGCCAAGTGAGCAAGGGAGGGTAAACGGGTTTGAGTCATAGCATAAATAAAAACCAGGGTTAATTAGATTCCCAAATCTTGATTCACCTCTTTTGGTGGAATGAACTGTTTCCGGAAAGATTAGCAGGATTAAGTTTCCCATGCAACACATTCCTTGTAATATTTTTTCTTGTCATTACCAAGCACAGATTCCTAGTCGAAATCTTGTAGTTTTCCGAATATTCTTCTTTTATAGACACCATGAAATCTTGGCCTCAGGCCTCTGCTCTGCTAATCCCTCTATTTGGACCATCCTTTCAAGTCCTCAGTCAGACTTGTCCAGATCCTAACTGGTACCTGCTAAGGCCCCGTTAAGACCAAATCTCGCCATTCAGAAGCTTCCTGATGGCTTTCAAGAGACAACTTCCCTCTCTGCTCTGAACTCTGTCCTATTTTGCTGGCTTTTCATGGGTGTCACTAACATTTACTGTCTTATGTCATATTCTGTTGTGTACATGAAGCTCCTTTCTGCCTGGGATGTAGGTTCTCTGATGGGAAAGCTGTGGGTCTCTCCTGCCAGATATGGCACATAGTTTATTGTATTCACCCTCCTAGGTGTTCAGTAGCTATTTTTAGAAGGATTTACTTGGAGCTTACATAGATGAAGAAAGGGCCATAATGTTAAAAGTTATCAAAGCTCCTAACTTTATCTGTGGTTTTGCTTGACAGGGTTTTGGTTATCTCCAAATAACTGAAATATTAAATGGAAATATTAAATATAAAATATTAAATGGAAAATTCCCAAACTAAACAATTCATAAGTTTTCAATTGTGTGCCATTGTCAGGAGTGTGATGAAATCTGTTCAGTATGTGAATCATCACTTCGTCCAGCATCTCCAAACTGCCCATTAGTCACTCAGTAGGCAACTTGGTTATTAGATCAACTGTCATGGTGCCACACTGCTGTGTTCAAGTCTCCCTTATTGTATTTGACAATGGTCCCAAAGTGCCAGAACAGTGATACTGGCATTAGGATATGCTAAAGAGAGGCTGCCAACTGTTTCCTTTAAGTGAAAAGGTATGTATGTACAGGAAACAACATAGTATGTGTAGGATTCAATACTATCTGAGGCTTTTTAGTCATCCACTGGGAGTCTTGGGACATAACCCCTGTGAATAAGGGGGTCTACTGTATCTCAGACTTGCTCTATGCTGAGGTGATCCAGTTTCAATTATCCATGGACAGAGAATATTAGGCAAAGAAAAAAGGAACCCACCGTATATATTTCTAAACAAAAACTGAATTAAAAAATAAAACAAAACAGGAATACACAAGATGTGCTGGGCCCTACTGGGGACCCTCAAAGGCATGGTTCCAGCTGATCCTTAGCTCCTCGGGGTAAACCCAGGTGTGTAGCAGGGGCCAAGTCCTAGCTTCAGTCCCTCCTGAATTCTCACTCCACTCAGCTCTGGTATCCCTTTGGGGCTTTGCCTACCTTGCTTTAAAGCTATTGACTTAAAGTTTCCTACACAGAAAACTTCCTGCACTACTATGGATTAGATTTAAGTTTACTGGATGCAGAAACTCCATTTAAAACTTCTCTGTATCATTCACAGAGTCTAGGCCTGAATAGATTTCAAAATTATTAGTTTAATAATCACCCCAACCAGTAGACTAAGTTGACCTGGCAGGACTTCTCTCTGACCTCACCCTACTCTATTTCATATGCTCCTGGCATGTCGTTTGAGAACGCAGCATGGAGAGAGCACAACTTAGACAAACAGTGCATGTCAACGATGACGGTGGTGTTGCTAATAAAAATTTCAGAGTAACTTTTACTGTGTGCTTCCTATGGGCTAGGTTCTGTGTTTAAGTGATTTACTTGCCTTATCTCAACTAATTCTTATGAACTCCTTTGGGGCAGGTACTAAATAATTGCCTTCATACACCTTTTACACACAAGGAAGCTGAGCCTCTGGGAGATTCAGAAACGTGACTTCATAGCCCAAGCTCCAAATCAGCAGGAAAAACAGCATTTTTACTGGTCCCATGGTCTTTCTCAACTGTAAAGATGTGTCAGGCACAGAGTGAAGGCTTTGAACATGCAATTTGCTTACAGGATCATTTTTCCCAATAGAGGGGCTGGAATTCTGTTGATTCTTTCTTCTGGGTCTTATCTCCATCTCAGGGGAGCAGGTTGATCTCAGCAAATTATTCAATAAAGGACTGTATTTCAATGACCACATATAGATATAAGGAGCCTGCAAAGTTCTCCAAGGATCTATCTCCAAGAGCTGTGCTTTTCATAAAAGTGCTGAAATATTAGACTTCACTCCACACTCATCTTTACTTTTCTGCCTCTTCTGAATAAAACCCTATGAGAAATATTGGCAATACAATTCTTCACCAAAATCATTTTTGTCTTAAACCAACTCACTTACATTTAATGTCCGCCAAGTAGGTGGGTTAAAAATAACTTCCTATTCTCCCCCTTGGAGGTGATTGGCATCTCTTTTCCCATCCAAAATGAGAGAAAACACCAAAGCTCAGCAGTGATCTTACTTCTAGAGGCTCTTTGGAACACACACACACAAACCCCTGACAGATACAACCGGGGTTAATGAGGCATGACCAGAAGTTTGATTTTTCTGTCAAGTGCTCCCATCCGTTTTAATAAACAGAAGAATAACATAAACTCCATTGCCTACTCTCCTCAGCTTTCACCGAGCCAGTCGCTCCTGGTACCATGAATGCTGAGTTGAGTTATGATTCCAAACGACTGACAAATGTTTTTATGAGCCCCTGTGGTCGGTTACACTGGTGACTGACGTTGCTCCCCGTCCCCCACTCCCCCCACCACACACACACAGTTCCATCTCTTTGGCTCTGTTCAGTGTGGGCCACTTAGTGCTTTGCCAGGGGAAACCGTCAAGTGTAATATCACATTTACAACTAAATGGCTTCTTTATCGTCACTGGTGTAAAAATGCAAACACCCACTGTTTTCCCTTTAAGCCATGCTGTGTGCTCTTTTGCAGAAGGCTGTTTCTCCTGTGAGGAGTAGACACTGAGCCAAGGTACAGGGAACTTACAACAGCAGATGGTAAAAACCAGGTATGATCACAGAGTGATGAATGATATCATGACACTCATCCCTGGTTTTGATGAAGCTGTCTTTTGTTTCCATGAAACATCTATTCTTAGCAAAACTTGCTTACCAGTACTCCTTACCAGAACTTACTTTTTCCACATCCGCTGAGAAATTGCATAGCTCAAGAAAGGAGGTGTTCACTGTAAAATGATATAGGAATAAGGATGTTTTTCTTTTTTTTTTTTTTCTTTTTGTTTCCCTTTGGCTTTACAAAGCTCACTAGGGTTTATGTGGGACACTTCTTTATTTCCTGAGATAGTTGCTGAAAAGGACCGGCTGCCTTAAACCAAACTGACCACAGGATGTCACCAGTGTTCCATGAAAATTCTATTGAAAGGGCATTTACCTGGTAATGCAAAAACTTGTTTCTTAAAGAAGTAAGGTCGAAGCTCATATATACAGTCGCTCCTACAATTTCAAATAAAATCCAGTTTTCCAGGGACAGGCTCAGCTTCATCACGTAAAATCAGAGCAGATCTGAACCGAGGTTGTCCTTGAAGAGGGCCACGTACAAGTAAAGCCACTAAACTTAACAGCCAGAGCTGCTATTTAATTGCCCCTAAAGAAAAGTCACCCTGAGGTGAAGTTAATAACCAATACCAGATCTGACTTTTTTCAGTTTAATTTTCTTTGAAAGCTTCATGCTCAAGCAATGTGGTAACCAATATCTAACAGAATCATATGCTGCTCAAATACCTTCTTTTCACTTGGATATTCAGTAAATCCCCAAATAATAATCTAAAAGAGCCCAGAAAAAAATTCATTTTTGGAAAGAGATGTGAATAGACATCTAAACTTATTAAGGGAAGAAAATTAAAAATAAAAATCAGTTAAATAGTGAGCCAAGTCTTCTCTGGTGCTAAGACAGGGTGACACAGCCATGGTACAAAAAGGCAGTGATGGATAAGATGTTTAAGGGACCAACTCCAGAGGAGAGCACAATGGGAAGTCAAGGATCCATCGGTCACTGAAAATTAGGGAGACGAAGTGTGAGACTGTATTTGTGAAACGTTTCTTCTGTCTCTTCATGAATTGATAGATCACAGAGTTCTCTATGAAAGACATATAGATGACTAGGGGTGGTGGGTTGAGCCAGCCAAAGACAAGACAGTTTCCCTGCTTCCTTTCTGGCCTGGATGTACCTGGTTCAAGAGGATTCCTGTTGGTTTATGTTAGCAAAACTTTGTGAGTTGAGTCAACTAGTATATTATTACCCTTATCAATTCAACTAGTGGTGTCATATTTCTCACCTTTGCTTGATTACAATGTATCTACCCACTGGGGATCTATTCTTTACAAGAAAAGCAGTCAGAGAGCCCACCTGGCTTTGTTTTAGGGATGGTGTATCAAGAGTTCTTTCATTTGTATATCTGTTTTTTAATTGAATGTAAACAATGCTTTTATCAGTACGGAGGCTGTTATGTGTTGTGAGTTCCCTCATCCCCAAATTCGTGTGTTATATTTCTGACCCTTGATGCCTCAGAAGGTGACTGTATTTAGAGATCGAGTCTTTAAAAAGGTACTTAAATTAAAATGAGGTCAAATGGGTGTACCTAAATCCAATATGACCGGTGTCCTTTTAAGAGGAGATCAAGACACAAACATGCACAGAGGGAGGACCCTGTGAGGACATGGCCTTCTACAAGGCAAGAACAGAAGCCTCAGAAGAAACCAATCCTTCTGACACCTTGATCTCAGACTTCTAGCCTCGGAATTTGTGAGGAAGTAGCTTCTATTATTCAAGCCACCAGTCTGTGGTACTTTGTCATATCAGCCCTAGCAAACTAATAGAAAGGCTAAAATATATCAGCTTGGTATTACTAGTTATTTAGTACTAATCGCAGGCTCCTTTGGTTACATGCTTAAATGTCACTTCTAGCTTAATAAAAATGGCTGTCACCAACTGAGGATTTGGTAGGTGCTGTGAATTCTTCAGGATATTTCCATATGTCAATGAATGTATGTAAACCATTGAGGCAACTGTCTGAAGTTGTTACCCGCACTTTCCAGAAGAGAAAACTGAGATGACCAATCCTGCTCTGTCAGACTCAGGGCCCACTCCAGCCTCAACACAAAATAGGCCATCTCACAAACCACGGGGAGGGAGGGTCCTGAAAAGGGAGGCTGGTAGAAAAGAGGTCATAGCATTTTCTTTAAGTCCTCTCTTTTACCCATGAATTTCTGACAAAATATTTTAAACTCATGTGGGTAAATTTTGAATAGAACATACCTGCCCTTAGGAAACACATTGGTTACTCAGACTCAAGCTGAATGTCCACTTTTTTAGCCAGGGCATCACCTTTTTCTTTTCTTCCTTTTTGTTTTTATTTATTTATTTATTATTATTATTATTATTATTATTATTATTATTATTATTATTATTATTATGGCACCTGTATATGCACAGGTGGAACTTTCCAAATTACCTAACACCACCAATTCTCCTGTGGATCGCATTAAAAAGGCCAGGCTGGACAGAAGTGAACACGGCAGAGTCAACATTTGGTGAGTAGGGTGGGTGACTGAACACTAGCCTAGTTGTTGGTAAATCCTTGATTCACATGAAATCACAGAATTATGGGGCTGGATGGTCTTTATAAATCCTTTGGCCCATGTAATTCCTGGCTCTGGTACAGTACTCATCTCAATCTATACCAATTCTATGTGTGCTGTGGGTGTGGATGTCAGTACCTTCTGCCCCCATAAATGGGGTTCCCCAGAGTGCCCTTGGGGCTCACTTCACACAGCGAATCCTAGTGTCTGAGAAGCCAAGCATGGCGTCCTGCTCCGCGGGCGGCTGGGAGCTTTTAACTTGCCCGGGTTTGCCCAGTCAGCAGCTGGACCAGCAGAGAGGCTGGCTCGTCTCATGGTCTAGTGTACTTCCTACTGTAACACACTGCCTCATACAAATATCTGGGTTTATTATTTAAATAGTAATAATAATAATAATAATAATAATAATAATAATAAAAAGACAAGCTGGTAGATAATTGTTCTCACCACAAGGATGTTGCTACTCTAAAAACGGATGTACTGTAGCGGCTGCTCTAAACAGGAAGCCCTGTGTCTTGCAGAATGACTGACTTTACAGAATTTCAATTTACAACTCTTTAAGACTCGCCAGTTTTGTAAAGTGAACGGCGCACACGAGGATTCAGAACACATCAAGCTGGCTACGTAGTCACATCTCAGAGAAAGGGCTCGGGGTATTGCAGGCCTCACTGCTCTCTGATCCGAGGGAACGTTGTGTGCAGCGAACTCTGCGCTCAGCGTCCCACGTGCATTACACCTCATCACAACCCGGCGATGTAAGAACAGTTGTTGTCCCCATTGCAAAGGTCAAGACACCAGCCAGGTCAGGTAAGTTGCTGGAAGCCAGGGCCTTCACTGATCCAAACCACTGTGAACTTCACAAGGAAGCAGGGGCATCGGCTTGACGGAACTTGTAATTAAAACAAATAACAAAACAGCAGCTAGACATTCACTGACTCACAAATAAAGAAAACATATTGACCTTTGAAATTGCTGAATAACTGGAAACTAGTTTCAAATTTGCGTTAGGCACAGTTTTGAGAGGTCGGTCAAGAGTAATACAAGGTTTCATTTTAAGTCACCTGTTGCATTTTCAAGGGGATGCCATTAGGCTGATGTGGGAGAAAACAGATATAAAGGAGATATAATTTAAACATTTTATAAGTAATTCATGCATTACTAAAATATTAAAAAATCCATATAATTTTGATAATTGTAGAGTATTAAAAACATCCCATTTCAGGGATTAAGAAAAATATTCAGGTCAGTATTTCTTTGACTCAACCATTTAATTACATGTCTTTTTCAAACTGCCCTATTATACTATTGGAGGATATGTGTGAGTGTTCTATGCCATATCTTTTTTATAATAATAATAAGCAAAAAGTAAATACAATTCAGTGTTTAATTAAGCTTTCCTCTTTTCTTGGGCCACCCAGGCCTTCATTTTGCTTAATTAATCTGTTCGTTGCTGGAGCATACCACCTCTCTGCAATGCTTTGGAGTCCTTAGATTTCCTGGTGTACAAAAGAATGGCTCGTGTGGTTTGATGCTGGATTGTGTGGTTGGAAGTGGCTCTGTGTGCAGTCATTCTAGAAACATTCTTCCTCCTACCAGTGTGTGATAAGAGACTTGAGCCGTCAGTGGCTTCTGCCTGTTGTGAGAGTCCGTGGTGTATTGCTTCCCATGCTGGATTCACCAGCTTAGAGAAAGCAAACAATTTATAAAAATCACAAAGCACAATGCAAGGTACTCCGCTGGATGTTTATTTGGCTCCTTTTTGCAGTGACCTACCGCTGTGTTTGGTAGTTAACTTCTGTGACTAAATATTTAAGTCTAGTAACTTGCTTGGTTTTCCGTGTTGTTCTTAATGCACAGAGCAGCTACCACTCAATGAGCCCTTCCTCTCTTCCTTCAACTGTGTGTGCATTTGCGCATATTTGCATGTATATGTGTGCATGTCTATGTTTCCCTTCATAGATGCCCTTAATCAGCACATTCCTGGCCATTCCCTCGTAGGAGAATTATGGGACTAGGGTGGGGTGGAGGATGAAGGGGGCACAGGCAGGGATGATGGCCTATCTTTGATGCCCTTTCCAGCACCATGCTCTGACTGATGAGCAGAGGCCACTAACGAAGAGTGAGGCTGGGTCTCTCCTTTTTCAGAGACTGAGCCCATTACCCTCTTGGTCCCCATTAGCCTGCGGGCACCCAGCCTGCTTCCCAAGTGGGTGACTTCTGGCTCACTGTGCCACTCCCAGTCCTGGTGCCAGTGGCCGTGAATAACCTCGCTCTTGTGTGTATTTATTTTATTTTGAATTTCTCTACCCTGGGTCTTTCCACCTCCAAACCCCACCCCCTTCTCACTGGCCCCATGTGGTGATGTTTCTTGAAATGTTAGATTCTTTCTTCCTGTGTCCCCCCTTGAGTTCTGGAAGCATTTTGTTTCTGTACGGCTTTGTGAAGCTGGTGCTGAGTCCAGATCCTTGGGGCTTTAAAGTTGAATTAATTATTAAACAGGAAGGGAGCAGAACTTTCAGCAGGCGCCAAGTAACTATACTTAAACTGCAACCTGGCACTGTTTTTCCCACCCTTGCGCTGTGGTTTGCTGAAGGCAACTGGAGATTTTTATTCTAGTTTTAATCAACCATTTCTGTAAGTTTTCAGGCAGTTAAGATTTGGCAGCAAAGGTCTGGGCAGTCAGTCTTCATCACCTCCTGACCAGTTGGGCCAAAAAAAAATCAGAAGTACTTCCCCAGCTTATAAATCAGTCTGAACATGTCACCTTTCCTGAGAACAGTGTGGGTTTTACTCTCAAATATACATATGTGTGTATGTATATATAATATATTTATATCAATTGGTTCCTGTTTGTAGAGCAAGGTGCTTTTCGAATAAAATCAAGAATATTGTCTTTGCTGCCTTGTGATCGTTATAATTGTTACTTTCATTTGAGGGCTAAGTTGATGATATCGAACCTTGTATTTAAACATACTAATGAAGACACGCCACAGAATTTCTTAATTTCCTGAGTCTAGGCATTGAAATTGCCTTTTCAGAAATTCACACTCACTGGAATTGCCCGGCCCGCTTGGCCCAGACATTGGGTCTGGCCATCCTCTCAGAGCTGCGTAAATGAGACAGTGGCAGTGTTCCTAGAGAAACCCAAGCCCATATCAAAGGTATCAAAGTAATAGCCTGAAAGGGCCGGCTGCCCCCATGCTGGGCTCCCCATCTGATTTCCACAGGGGCTTCTGGCATGTGGTGGCAGGCCTTTCCCAGTCTCAGCTGACTGGCTTTCCACAGGAAGCTTGATAGGAAGTGTGCTTGGCTCCATTAAGTCTCACCCTGTGGCTGCACAGCGGTGCAGGCTGTTCGGATGGGAGGGACAAAACTCTATCTGGGTGCAGCTGGGTGGGTAGGCAGGAGCGTGAAGCATCCTCAAGAGGGAAGAGAACAAAGATTTGGTTAAAATTTAGATTCATGCATATAAATTTGGAACAGGGCAAAACACAGGAAGGCCAACACACAACCTCCCACAGTCTTCCAGTTGGCTCGTGATGAAGTATGCATGTTAGAACACTTCAGAACTGCACACAGCACGGCATCTCGCCCTTTGCAATGTGTTTGGAAACTTTCAGCATATACATCCCTTATAGTCTTAGAGCTTTGTAAAAACAAGGGTGTTCTGCGAGCCTTGCTATTAAAATATGATTTTTAAATGCTTGTTTTCCCTTTAGAGATAAAAAGATGTATTTGAGCTTACATTTCCTATTTTTAAAAGTATATAAAAGTATTTACCTCGTGTGTGTTATCTACATCTTGACTGTTTGCTTTCATTCAGCCAATAATTCTAATCACAATAAGCAAAAAGGGGAGATCTATTTATTTATTTAAAAATTAGGTGAAGCCAGATAGACTTACACTTCTAAGAATTTAACTGAACTTAAAATTTCAACAATCTCTCCTGTATTTCCCCTGATCTTCAACTTTTTCAGTGGCTTACTTTTCTCACTGTATCACCTCTGACTTCAGTGCTGAGGCTGTCGTGGGGCTCCTATTCTCGGGAGATCATACTTAGTCATGTTATTTAAGACTAGATAATGGCTACACTGTAACCATTATGCTTCTAAATTATTTAAACCCCAGATTAAAAATGACATGTTCCTCATGACCAGTATTTGGAAAATATACTTATTAAATGGACAACTTATGTACCCTTTTGATCTGTTCTTCATGTCTCATTTTCTTTCCAGAAAATATATTATGAACTGGTTTTAAAATTAAGCGATTAAGATTTCTGCTTTTTGGCTAAGCAAAGATTCTTATTTCTTTTTGTTTGAAAATGGGTTGATACTCTCATCCCTCACCCACGGAGAGCTTGTAACACAAACTTTTCAAAAATACTTTATTTAAAATAAGGTCCTGGGAGCTGGCCTAAATCTTGTATGTTTAGATATTAGAGCACACTTAAAAAATGCTTTCATTCAGTTGGAAAGTACAACTAGCCACAGGAATAACAGCATGTAAACAAAAATAAATAAATAAAAATAAAAAGAACATAGAGCATATCAGATACATGTGCATTGCTTTTGCAACACCTTTTCCCCCTCTAGCCTGAAGGATAACTCTAGAAATATGATGTGTACCAACTTTTAGCTTCCCAAAGATTTTCTCCCCTTAGCCGCCAAAAAGACAGTTAGGAATGTGTGTTTCTGTCTGTTGTGTGTCAAATATAAGGAATAGTTACTTAATATGTCATCACCTGAGCAGTTAGTGGTCACCCTTGCTTACTTGATATTCCAAACTGTCAGTGCCAGGGAGTGCGGCTTCTCTGCTGTGTGCAAGCTTCCCATTCTTGGGTGATCCAGCCAGCCTGCCAAGACATGGGCCATCTCTGCAGGTGTATGGGCTGCAGCCCTAGGCAAGACTCTCCCTGCCTTCCCCAAAGGTCTCTGAGCCCTTGTGCAGCCCAGATGGTTCCAATTTGAAGCCTACACTCAGTGCTGGAGCTGTATTGAGTTTCTTCCCTGAAACCAACAAAACCTGCTTCAGCATTTTGCTTGGATTAAAATATTTGTCCCTTTTTTTCACAGGGCAGAAGGAGGACTCCTGAAGCCTCCGAAGGAAGGAAATCATTACAGGGCCCTACAGAAGTAGGTCATGTGCTACAGCTGCTCATAGTTTAAGAGGAAGAAACAGGGGACCTCAAACCTGGAACACAACTCTTTCAAAATGCTTGTGAGCAGCCCAAGAAAAACATCCTCCCGAGGCTTATCTAATAACCATGATCTGTAATCGTCTCAATGTGTGCTCACGTTTCCTTCGCCGTTTGCACCTACTTCCCAGAGCTAACGAGATGCTGAAACAGAACACAGACAAATTTAATGAAGGGGATTTAATAGTTTGTGTTAAAGCTAATATGGTCCATTAGGAGCTGTCATTTTTATAAACAATAAAGATATGTTACCCTCTTCTTTGGTGTAAAGCCGTTCCATGCAGGACCTGTAAACATTCAGTAATGATCTGTAGAACATGCATGAAAGACAATTAGGGTGCCACTTGAAAAGTTTTTTCCTCACATATTCGGTTTTCTGCTAAATAAACTCATGAAGGTCATATATGTGTAAGCACATGCTTACATCGTAAAAAATAACACTGTGCATTTCGTTAAAAAGTCAAATGGAGGTCTTACAAGTGTTTTTGGTTTTAAGCTTGGGGAATATCAGAAATAATTAGTTAAATTAGGAGCATAGTTTCTGTTCTTTAGTTCGTTTTCTAATAACAGAAAAAACACTATTTTGTGGTATTTTTAAGAACATGAAAATTAACAGTTAATGGTGCCATTTAAAGGCACAATGACAACTTTTAAAAGCTGTAAATAACAAGTTTCTAAAAAGCTATTTATTGCAAAAATAATATATTCTGCTCTGGTTTGGATATTTTTTGGAATTATTTTTTTAAATGGCAGCAGACACAAGGCTTGAGGAGCTATATACTTTTTGAGATAAACTGAACATGCTTGAGAAAATGAAATATACTTGACTCTGACTTTGTAAATAGAATTTCCTGCCTTGCTCTCCCTTTTAAAGACAAATGACTCATTTTTAAAAAGTTTTAGGTTGGGCAGAATTTGATGAAAAATTCTTGCAACGCCTAACATCTCCTTCTGCACATAGAGGAAAAGAGTTGTGTGTGGGGGGGGGGGAATCCAGATTAAAATTATTCTGGTTATTCACGTATGCTTGAAAGCTTCGGTGAGAGTTTTGAGAAGCAGCCTCAGGCAGAACTTGCTATCCGTGAAGGCCAGGAACAAAAAACATTTAAAGCAGATTACAAATCCCTCCTAACAAAGCAAAATCAAATCACTGATCGATAAGTGCAGCTGGGTTTAAATTGTCTCCTTAAAAAGGCTTTAAAAACTTTTTTGAATGATAGGCTGGAGGCTGAACCTTTTATGCTTTGGAGCAAGCTCCTCCTGGAGCCCTCTTTCCCGTCTCTTCCGGGGAGGCCTCTCTCGGGACCAGCCAGCGTTGCTTCTTTTTGCTCAATGCCGGCTCCGTGGCTGGAAAAGGCTGGCAACGTGATTTCCAAGAAAGAGAAAGATCTTTGATGTCTGCCAAGGGCTCTAAGGTGTTTTAGGTACTAGTCCCAGCAGCATAGTCAGGTTCCCAGTGGTTGTCGGCAAGCTCCTTGTGAAATGCCCAAACTAGGGTGCGTATTAGTGTTCTAAAATCAACTTGAACCTAAAGAAAATCTTCAACAAAGAAAGACCCCAGACACTAGGTCAATTAAGCCACACAAAAAAATGAGTGGGGTAGATTGTGGCTTGCTATCTAGATCAAGGCCATGTGGACAAAGCTGAGGCGTACCTCCCAGCATCATACTTCACTCAGATGCCTAGCTCTTTAGTGACTGAATTCAAATGGGGTTTTTAAAAAAACATGGGGAGAGAGAAAAGAAAGAAAACCAATGAGCAAGTGGTGTTCAATTTATTCACATATGTTCCAAATGGCACGGAGATAAGCAAAAAAGGGTTCTGGTACATTTTTTAATGATTTCATTATCACCAGACAAGAACTGAAAGATTGTCCAGATGCTATTGGAAAGATAGAAAAATAAGATTAATTTAAAAATAATAATAATAATATAGCACGAATAGTTCCCTGCCCCTATAAATAGCCAAGGCTGACCTAATGTTATCTTTGAAGTTAGGTCTATTTGCAAATCAATTTATAAAAAAGGAAGGTTGAGAATAGATAGAAAAATTTGATCTTGGCCTTGGTCTCTGCTTCTCTCTATGAGCATCATCTGACTGGGGTGGATCGTGATTTTAGCAGAAGAATAAGTGGGGCAAGAAGATAAAGAAAGGCCCTGCTCACAAGAGCCTTGCCAGGCTAAGCAGTGGATGGACGGCTGCCCAGCTAGTGCCCCGCAGACAGTCCATGTCACACACACGGCACGTGTGGAGGGCAGGGAAGATTTCATAGCAAGAGCCAAAGCTTGGGTCACAGACCTTCTCTTTTTCTTTTCCTGGAATCCTTTTACCCCCATAACATTCACCTTGAAACAACTCACCCTGCACTATTGCAAAGTGCCCTGGATACTCTTGTCTGAAGAAAGCACCCTCTTTTCTTTTTTTTTACATTAAATTTATTAGGGTGACATTGTTAAATAAAATTATATAGGTTTCAATTGTACAGTTCTATAATACATCATCTGTATATCGCACTGTGTGTTCACCACCCAAAGTCAAATCTCCTTCTGTTACCATACATATGACCCCCTTTACTTATATTCTACCTCTTCTCTTCTGGTAACCACTATACGTTGTTTGTGTCTGTGAGTTTCTGTTTGTTGTCTTGTTTGTTTGTTACTTTCAGTTATATTCCACATATGCGTGAAATCTTAAGGTTCTTGACTTTTTCTGTTTGACTTATTTCACTCAGCATGATACTCTCCAGATCCTCCCATTTTGTTGCAACTGGCAGTATTTCATCTCTTTTATGGCTGAATAATGTTTCATTGTATATGTGTACCACTTCTTTATCCAATTGCCTATCAAAGGACACTTCAGTTTTTGGCCACTGTTAATGCTGTGTGAACATAGAGGTACATATATCTTTATGAATAAACGTTTTCAAAATTTCAGATACATACCCAGAAGAGAGATTGCTAGGTCATATGGTAATTCTATTCTTAATTTTGTGAGGAACCTCTATACTGTTTTCCATGGTGGTTGTACCAATTTACATTCCCACCAGCTGTGTATGAGGAGGGTTCCTTTCCTCCACAACATCTCCAACAATTGTTGTTACTTAGCCTGTTGATAATAGCCATTCTAACAAATGTGAGATGGCATCTCACTGTGGTTTCATTTGCATTTCCCTAATAGCTTGTGGAGTTGAGCATCTTTTCAAGTGTCTGGTGACCATTCATATGCCTTCTCAAGAGAAGTGTCTGTACAGGTCTGCCCATTTTTTAATTGGTGTGTGTATTTGTTTTTTGTGGTTGAGTTGGAGGAGTTCTTTATGTATCTGGATATCAGCCCTTTATCGGAGACATTGTTTCCAAACACCTTCTTCTATCCAGTAGTTCGCCTCCTTGCTTGCTGATGGTTTCCTTTGCTGTTCAGAACAGAAGCTCTCCCTTTCCTGAGAGCTCCTCTGTTTCTCATGTGGAAATGATTTCTTGCCTAGAAACTGGATTTATCATCTCTTTATGGATGTGTGTGTGTCATCTTTCTAAGAAGATGTGAGCTTCCTGAAGGTGAAGTCTATAAAGTCTTTATCTTTCTGTTGGGGGTCGTGATGGCTCAGTTGCTCAGTAAAAATTGGTCTATTTCTGGTTGTTAGATAAAAAAGCTGAAAAAGCCACTAACATGCCCATGAATGGTCCACAAAGGTTAAAATCTAACACAAGGACTTGAAGTCTTTAGTGATAAGACTTTTGCAAGTATTGCTCAAAGCAGCCTCTACCTTTAGAGCAACAGAAGCAAAAAGCCTCTTCAGAAAAGACAGCATCCCTCTTACAGCACTGCAGTTCCCCATACAACTTCCTCCAGAAATCCATGGAGAGTTAGCACTTCGACGCCTCCATCCCCTGAATCCAAGAAGGCTGACTGCCCATGCTGCCCTTTTATCCTATTAGGATAAGACTTCCATTATCTGGCAAAAAATAGTAACACTCTCATTTCCCTGAAAGTATTTGAGTTGTATATACAGGATGGATCATTTTCATTGACTTTTGGTATTTACTTTCAGCTCCTCAACTTTTATTTGCTCTGCATGACAAATGCTTAAGGATGCATTTGTCTCTTGGCCAAAGCATTATCTGATTCACCTTGCAACAGTAAAAGATTTCTCCAGCAACTGCATTGTTTTCTAATGTTGTAAATAATCTCTTTCCACAAAATTTTACATGAACACGATAAAAATCAATATGGATATCTGACTTTTATAGTTCAAAATTCTTAATGGATACTTTTATATTAGATTCTCAATATTTTAACAACATTCATTTGTCTTTTCACTTATAATTCTTTACTTTTTACTAACGGGACCTATTTCCTGTGTTTGAAAATGGAAACAAACAGAATACATAGAGGAGTGTTTATTCTGCTAAGTGTTGGTCACTGCAACTCAAAATATTTGCCTTTGCTCTCGGCATGGCTTGAAGGGTGAGTCCTTGTCTATTAACTACCTTGGTTAAAATGAGGTGTCAACTAGAGTTCTTTTTTGAATGCGGCGTAAAGAGGCAAACGAATCTTTCTAATTCAAAAACCATTTACTAAGTAACTAATACCTGTAAATACAAGCGACCTAGAAGCTATACGTGAAGTTCATTTGTCGGGAATGTGGTTGTATTTAGTTTTTCTTGTTCATGTTGATGATGGGAGACAGGATCAGCATGTCCTGTTCACGTAGCTGGGGTGCTGTTCCTCTCAGTGGTTCGTTATGTGTTTGAAGGCAGGATTATACTCAGATCACTGCCATCTTAAGTAATACACTAATATTTACTAATAAAGAAATGGAAATTTAAAATGTAAACTAGTGCTTGGGGTTTTTTCCTATATATATCAGATGAATGTTTATCTTCCACTAAATTAACATGCTTTGAGATACTTTAGGCACTGGCTGAACACATTACTATAGTACGTCTCATTTTTTCTAATCTTTGGTTTGGGTGACTGTCTTAAAGTGATTTAAACAAGAACACAGAGAAAATGAGAATAATCACCATATGAAATTGCCAGAGAATCCAGAATTTTCTACAGCCCTTTGGAGCAATTCTACATGATTTAAAAAATCACTCTTTCCTCCATCATTTATCATCATGGAATTATCTGTCTTGCTTCTTCACTACTTCTGTACAGGCAGAGGCCATGTATTCACCAACTTCAGCTTCTTCTTCTCTTGACTTGCTGATTCTGCCCTAAAAACTTTTTCTTCTTTCTTTCAGTCACTGTAGTCTCCCCAATCTGTAACATTTTACCTCTTCCAAAAACAACTTTTTAAAGTTTCATTTAAGTAAAAACTATAGTAAAGTACTTGTGTGCATTGGTTAAAACAACAACAACAACAACAACTCAGGACTACTTTACCTGACAAGAAGCTATATTATTCATTTCACTATGTCTCCAGGAGCTCTCCAAATTAACCCCAATATAAATCTGGTTGCTCTACTTTCAGAGGTCTTCTTGATTTTTAAATACTTAATTCTTCAGTTTTTACCATATTCATCGACTTATCTGCAACAATAGCTGTGTGTATGTGTGTGACACACATATGTACAGGTTAATTTGTGGATTGTGCATTACCCAAGAGGATAAAAATATTTCCTTTGTCATTACCTTTTTTTTTTTTGTTTTTCATTATGGGTCCTATTCTCACTAAAAATCTGTTGTGATCACAGAAGTCCTTCAATGAATGTTGTTAATTTATTGGTAGTTTTTGACTTAAGTGAAATTCTCATGACTTCAATAAAAATTTTACCTGGGGAAGAAGGACAGAATAGAATATGCCCACAAAACAATCTAGTTCTGGAGTAGTTCAACTCTATAGCACACACATTTAAAAAGAAAGCCTAATAAAAAAGAATTAATGAAGAAAATGAGTAGTTTTAAAAGTAAATTTTTTGTTCAATGTTTCTAATTTAAAAGGGTTTTGAAATGGGTAATGGTATAGTTTGTCAACAGAGAATGTAGTCTCAAGTTTAATTGAAGTATTTTTTTAATTATTATTTTTATTAGTTTTTTATACAGCACAATTTATATATATATAGAATTTAGTTGCCTTTAGACATTTATGCAATTTATGAAATGATTCCCCTTGATTACTCTAGCACCCACGTGGCACCATACATAGTTACTACTATATTATTGACTATATTCCCTATGCTGTACTCTATAGAGAATATAGTCAATAATATATTCCCTATGCAGTATCTGTGAGTCTGTTTTCATTTTGTTTGTTCATTTCTTTTGTTCTTTAGTTTTTGCATACAAGTGAAATCATATTGTATTTATCTTTTACTGTCTTACTTAATACCCTCTAGGTCCAACCATGTCGTTGCAAATAGTAAGATTTCATTTTCTAAACAGCTGAGTAATATTCCATTATATATGTGTACCATAATTTCTTTATCCAATTGTCTATTGATGGACAATCAGGTTGCTTCCATACCTTGGCTGTTGTAAATAGTGCTATGATGAACATAGGGTTGCATATATTTTTTCAAACTAGTGTTTTGGTTTTCTTTGGATAAATACTCAGAAGTGCTTCATCAACAGGTAGTTCTATTTTTAATTTTTTAAGGAACCTCCAAACTGTTTTCCATAGTGGCTGTACCAATTTACAATCCCACCAACAGTGTATGAGGGCTCCCTTTCCTCCCATCTCTCCGATACTTGTTTTTTGATTTATTGATGATAGCCATTCTGACAGGTGTGAAGTGATATCTCATTGTGGTTTTAATTTTCATTTCTCTGATGATTAGTGACCTTGAGCATTTTTTCATATGTCTATAGGCCATTTATATTTCCTCTTCGGAGAAATACCTATTCAGTCTTCTGCTCATTTTTGAATTGATTTTTTTTTTTTTTGGTGTTGAGTCGTATGAGTTCTTTATACATTTTGAATATTAACCCCTTATCAGAAGTATGATAGGCCAATATCTTTTCTTATTCAGTAAGTTACCTTTTCATTTTCTTGATTTTCTTTGCTGTGTAAAAACTTTTTAGTTTGATGTAGTATCATTTGTTTATTTTTTCTTTTGTTTCCCTTGCCCAAGGAGATATATCAGAAAAAAAAATTACTGAGAGCAATGTCAGAGAGTTTACTGCCTATGTTTTTTTCTAGGAGTTTTATGGTTTCGGGTCTTAAGGGGTTTTTTTTGATACATGTTCTATGAGGGTTATATACTAAAATATACTAAAGATATCACTTGATTGTTTTATTTTGGCTGGACATAATTTTTAACTTTATTTTTTAACTTAAAACCACTACGACACACACACACACACACACACACACAAAGTTAGACAGAAAAGAAAAAACAAAGGGCACTACCATTTCTCTTTCATTCAAAAATCTTATTTTGTTCAGAAAACAAAGAACTTCTGTATGCATGCATACACAAGGATGAAAGGAAGCTAATGTGCTCCCATCATATATTTGGAAAGACTTTCAATTTTGATTTTTGGAATTCACACAGATGTACCAGGCCTAGTGGAGAGTAAGTAGTACACTGGGGTTTAGTAAGCCAGGCAACAATTTCAGTGTGTAACTTGGGAGGAAAACACATGCACGTTCTGAATGAAGCAGGGAATGGGCTCCCGTTGATGTAGTAAAGGAATTCCGGAGGGGAGTTTCTGCAAGCTCAGCTCGTTATGATGAGGTAGCAAAAGCACTTCTCTGGGGACACCTAGTAGAATTCTCGATTAACTAGTAACAGACCCAGCTCCTTGTACATCTGATGCCATTGTATTTACTTAGTAGTCAGCAAAAGAAAAAACAATGTACTGTTATTTTTCCAAGTAAAAGAAATGAATGAAAATTTGAATCATTCAAATTGTGCCTTACAAGGCCTACTTTGATAGAAAGTAACAGTGGAAACTGCCTAGTTTGTTGTCTCAATGAAATACAAATTTACACACTCAAATGACTAAAATAATGAAAGTGATAGATTAGTGTATTGATGTATAATCACTGTCTAGGATGCAGAACTTACGAGCAGCCTAATTTTGAGAACAATTACTTGTAATTAAACTGTGCTGGTTACCAAAAAAAAAAAAAAAAAAAAGAGAGAGAGAGAGAGAGAGAGAAGTCCTTTGTGTATTATACCGATTAATTACTTTTTTTTTTTTAGTGAGAATAGCTCTTAAGTATCTGTGCTGCTATTTATATCTGACCACATTCAGGAGTGAAATGAAATATGTCTGCTTAGCAGCATTCTTAGAATGTGATTTGCGACTCACACTTTTCAGTCAGTTTTTCTTAAACACATTAAAAAACAAAACATCTGTAAGACTTTAATGTAAGGAGGCCATTAAGATTTCTTTTTTCTTCATAATTAATAAGAATAAATACCTAGACCCAGCTAGATAGTTTGTAAATCAATTTCTCTAGCTAGTTCTCCCACCTGGGCAGCAATTAAATTAAAAATAGTGCCACTCATGAGTAGTAATGTTCCTTTCCTTGCAAGGACCAGGTATGACAGTATTTTATTTAGCAACACAGCAGTCCTGTGGCTCTGTGTCAAACTAAAATAAAAGGTGATGGTGGTTGATATCCATGCCACGCACTCCCCCGCCCCACTTTGCTTTTTGGTAGCATGCAGGGTCAGCCAGCTGTCAGGGGCTGCAGAAGAGATTCTGTCACTGGTGTCCTTCTGCCTTCCAGGCTGCCAAGGGTTCCACCTCTTGTCTGCTCATCCGCTGTCACCATTTTGGAGTCCCTTCCAGAAACGCCCTTGTAAGAGACCACGTGCCATGACATCACTCATTTCCATCCCTACCTTAGTTACAGACCAAGTTCTGGAGTTTTTAGGATGGTCCTTCTTTTGAGTGAGTCCCTGATGTATTGTATAACCAACAGGAACTGAGCTCCTTTGCTGTTGTAGAACCTTCTGTGTGTGAACACGCTCCTGAATCAGGCAACTGAATCAGTTGTGAGCTTCCACGGCTGGATTCAGAGTTCAGGAAAGAAAGTCACGATAGGAAACAGATCAAAATAAATGAGAATATGGATTTTATCTGAGCAGTGGTATTTTTCTTATTTTTCTCTGTTTTCCCAGGTGCCTGTGACAGTTCTGGAAGGGATGGTGATCTGTCCTGCTTAACCATGCAAGATGGGCATTCGCAGTGTCCAGGTGCTATTCCTGGCTTTATCCCTTCGTGCTGTGAGACTTTAAGCAATTTATCTTCCCTAAGGTCTTAAGGATACTTCTGTGAAACCATAACACCTACTTCATAAGGCTGTTGTGAAGATTAAGTAATATGTATAAAGTTTTTAGAGTGCCAGATCCAAAAGAATTACTAGTAAGCCTTAGCTATTGTCATTAATTAGTTGTATTTAAAACAACACACACACACACACACACACACACACACACACACACACACACACACACACACTAAACTATGGCTGCATGATTACTCTACCTCAAATTCTTGTAATGTTGCTCATCCTTTGGGTTAAGACTTTATGGCAGAAGGACCTTATGACACACAAACCTGGTTACATGTGTAGGACATTTTTCTGAAAGGACACACACCGAACTGTTAATTGTGGTCTCCTCTGTGGAACAGGCAAGTCAGGAGGAGAAGGAAAACTTTTTAATCTTTTCTATTTTTTAGTAGCATTTAAATTTTTGCTGTGCACAGGTATATGTTTTTCTTCACAATAATAAACATTAACACATCGCAAAAGGACACTTTTCAAACTAACTAGCAGAACGCAGGATTCAGAAAGACAAGAATGGTTTAAACGAAAGGGTACTTTGGGAACATGGAGGAGCCTGTGGCCTACCTAAGGGAATTCTGGGGACACTTGGGCCTCTGGAGCAATTCCGGGCCCCAGACTCCATTGGTGACCCCAGCACACCCTAAATCAGGGATTACGGCACATATGATTTGGGCTCAGTCAGACCTGGTGTTGAACATTGGTCTGTACACTGATGAGCTGTGTGTCCTTGTGGAAGTTACTTAATCTGTGCAGCAGTTTCTTCACTGAATATTTCGTAAAAAAATTATAACGTCTACTCCTACATGTGTCCACTTCCATGTGGGTTGTGAGTATTACGCTCTGTCATAGGGTCAGAAAATGTCAGTAAATCTTGTCTTCTTCCTCTCTACCACTAATTCTTTGTCTAGTTGACTCATGAATTTTTAAAAAATTTATAATCAAGCTATATTTGCCAGTGTTCAATCCTTATGCCTTTCTCTCTCCCTCCTCCTCTTTTTCTTTCTCTTTCCCTGCTCTTTCATCTCTGTGTTTGTATGTGTCTTGAAAAAGTCCTGAAAGTAAGAGTTCCCAACCTAGTCCAAAGTGGTTTTTAAACAAACAAACGAAAGAACAGCCCATCGGGAAATTCTACCTCAGAGTCGAAACCCTCCGTGGCTGGATTAATTTTCTCTGACTCTGTCAGTGGAGGTTCAGAACTGCTGCTGAAAGCTCCTCTTTCACTCTGTGGAAAATTGATAGTCTTTTGTATTTAACCTTAATTCTGGGCTAAATCATCGCTAATCATTTAGCTTTCCTTTGTGGCCTTACTTTTTGTAGTTTTAAAATTATTTGGGGGCTTGAGGGCTTTTCTCCTATGCTTTCTCTGGGTTCTGCAGGGCACAAGGTTGTAGCATCCAATTCTGCATATTCTAAGGAGGACCTGTGTGGTTGGTACAGTGGCCTCCTCCCCACCCTCTTTTGCTTCCATTTTGAGGATTAGAGTAAGGAGCTTGGGTCCAGGGGGGCTAGAGGAAATCTTTCCCTTCTTCAGCACATCCTTCCAATACCCAGAACCAATTTTCTGTATGTTCAATTGAAGACTCCTTTCAATCGATCATCACACCTAATCTAATATGCAAATAAAAAGTGTTCACTAATAAGGACATAAAGGCTTACTTGTCCCAGCTAAAGTGATATCCAACAAACATGAAGATTGGATTGGCTGGTGGAAAAGTTGGTTCCCTGTTCCTCCAATGACACATAGGCATGAGTACAAAACCCTTAGAAAGCAGGAAACCTGGATTGCTCCAAAGTAGATCAGCAGTGAATATCTACTTTTTAAGGAATTACCTTCATATCGAAAGGCTTTCTAGTAAGACTTAACCAGTGGGTTTCCTCCATGAACTTAAATTTGCTGGATGAAAATATCTTGGCAATACAAAAATTGCTATATCTATACTTTATAAAAAGTCTGCTGAACTTAATAGATACATAGAGCAATGTTCACAATACCCTAGATTGATGAAAGAAGATGCATTGAACAAATCACCTTTTACAAACTGGCACGATTTGGATATGGTTTGCGAAACTAGTGAAGAGTGTGGGTAGCAGGGGCTGCATTTCCTAATCAAGCAAGCAGAATTACATGCAGCTCAAAACTGGCACAAGAGATGCAAGATTGTAGGAGGGTGGCAAATCCTTAAAAAAAGAGATAGATCGAAAGGTGGAGAGACGAGGTTATAAAGAAGCAGAAGCGAGAAATGAATTGGAAACAGTTTTGGTTAAAGATGATAAAGGAGAAGGATCAATAATTATTTCACATTTTTGAAAATCCTGTTAATACAAGTATAGACAAAATTGTGAAATGTGATATTGCTTAGAGATGAATCTTAGGTTTCACCTAAAGTGATAGTGATAAGAACAAAGGCATTAGAGAGGGCTGAAGAGAGGGCTAGTTGAAGGGAAATGAGCCTATGTCCCTCAAATGACCAGTTGTGTTTGGAGGCAGAAGAAATCTTTTTTTTCCTAGTGACAGATTCCCCAGCTGGGCCCATGACCTCACAGAGTAAAGACTATTTCTCTTCCCGGCAACTAGTTGTGGCCATGTGATTAAGCACCAAGCAAAAGGATGTCTGCAAAAGTGATAAATGCAAGTTCCAGATAAAGTCCTTGAAAGAAGGAAGTGTGTCCATCTTCCTCTCTCTTTCTTACCCTGCTGCTTGAGACGTGGATGTGGATGTGAGCCTTCATAGACCACAGAGCTAAGAGGCGACAAGACAACTGTGAGTGACCAAGTGAAACAGAGCCACACACAGTCCCAGGTCACTCACCTAGGGACAGTTACATTAGTGAGACTATATGTCTCTTTAATTTAAATTGCTTTTATTTTGGATCTCTTTTGCATATGGCTATACACACAGCATAACCAAATAAAGTAGAATTTGGTACTAAAAGTGTCTAAATTATGTGGCTTTGACTGTGGTGGAAGCCAGTTTCAAGGATGCAGAAACTGCAGATCCCTGGAGGGCCAATGACCCTTTTCATGGTGTGGAAAATGCTTGGGAAAACCATCTCTTGCAATAACCTAGGGGTCAAATCACATACTGATCAAGTCTTATCTCTAGAGGAAAATGGTTTAGGAAATTGAGATCTGATAGGGACTGGCTGGTCCTGGCTGCTTTGGGTAAAGGCTTAAATGAGAGAGGTGAACTCACGCTAGAGGTAGTCAGTTGGGCAGCAGTGACAGAAATGGAATTTGTTCTGTGAAAGGAGGGGCCAAAAGTCTGCATCTTAAAATCTGGATTGATTTACTGAAAGACAGAGTTAAAAAGCTAGCTTTTGCTGTGCCCCAAACGAAGCCACAGGCTTAGGAAGAAGTGTGATTGTGACCCAAAGAGTTTTTCAGGCACTTTTGGTTAATTAATATATCTATCTATCTATATATATATTTTTTTTTTGCCAGAAAATGAGGGGAGAGAGAGAGAGAGCGAGAGAGAGAGAGCGAGAGAGAGAGAGAGAGAGAGAGAGAGAACAAGAAGAAGAAGGAGAAGAGAAAGAGCAAATAGAGTTCATTGTCAAATACTAGATCGAGAGGGTATGGCCTCCTTCTCAAACTTCTTTCCAAAGGTCTAGATTGCTGTCATCAGGCTGAGAGAAGGAGAAATGGGCAGAACACAGAGTTAGTAAGGAAAACACCAAAGGCTCGGGGCTGAGAAACAATTTGGTTGAGGTTACTTGTACATGGCACTGACCGGAAGCACATAGCGCAGAAAATAGCTGAGTTTTTGAGGTAAGTATATTGCCAAAGAAGTCAGATGTTTGGCTTGCCAAACCCTGTGCCTGCCTGCTCAACCCCTAAAGCCACCCCTGGGCCCCTGAAATGGCCGGAAGAGACTGTGAAAGCTGAACAGCTGCCAAGAACATAGCTGCCAACGCTCATGTCAGGTGTTGCCAAGAGGAGGATAAAATGCAGAAGGCAGAGCCTGGGACCCCAGGAGACAGTGCATGGGGGTGCCTCCTAGGGAGCAGGATGGGCTGCCAGATGGACAGAGAACATACATATACACACACTTTACCTGGTGGGCAAGTTGTTTTTAATTTTTTTTTTTTTTTTTTTTTTATGAATGAGTGACCACTGTAAATTCCACCCTTTCTTTTCCAGTTTTGGGGAGGGTTGTGTTATTACGGTTACTCTGTGTATTCGCTTGCTAGGACTGCCTAAAAAGTGGCACAACAGTAGAGATTTATTGTGTCACAGGTTTGGAGGCCAGGAGTCTGAGGTCAAGATATCGGCAGGATTGGTTCCTTCTGAATGCTCTGAGGGAAAGACCCATTCTGACTCCTCTCCTGCCTTCTGGTTTGCTGACAATCTTTGGTTTCCTTGGCTTGTAGGTGCATCATCCTGTCTCTGCCTTCATATTCACAAAGTGTGTGAGTGTGTGTATGCCCAAATTTAACTTTTTGATAAGGACACCTGTCCTATTGGATTGGGGCACACCCTACTCCAGTATAGCTACGTCTTCACTAATTACATCTGCAATGACCCTGCTTCCAAACAAGGTCACATTCAGAAGTCCTGAGAGTTAAGACTTCGATGCATAAATTTCAGGGAAACACAATTCACCCCATGAGACTCTGCTCCTTCTACCCATCGTATAGCCAATGTGTCAAGTATAGACAATTTGTATTTTAGTTCTTGGGTTACCAGAAATGGAGTTTTACATGTGGACCTGCTGGAGAGAACATCACTCACTGAGAGATACTAGAAATCGACCTGATGTAGCATCCAGTTGAGGCTTAGGATTTTATCACTTGGGAGGTGGGGGTCTGTTCTAAGGGGGAAAAATGTGTGCACAGCTCTTTGGTTGTCAAAGGAACAGACTGTAGCAGAAGTTATTATTATGCTCTCATAAGAACAAAATATCCATATTCTACCCAGACACATAGCTATTTCCAGCCTCCCTTGCAAGTAGGTGTGGCTATGTAACTAAATTATGGCCAGTGTGCAATTTCTAGGTCATACCCTAAAAAGGACAGGGTGTGTCTTTCTTCCTTCTCTCACCCCCTTCTCCAATCCTGCTGCATAAGACACAGATGTGAGGCTGGCCATTATGGAGTCTGAGAACAAGAGGCACTGATGGCTAGTTTCTGTGATGGCCTTGAGGACCCCATGCCCACCTGACAATCATGTTCTTGTGGAATCCCCTCCCCTTCAGTGTGGAATGAACTTATTGGCCAGCTGTGACAGACTATGAAGGAATGAAAGCTCGTGTCTGAGATGATGTGATAGAAAGGCCGAAGCTCTCTCTGGCATTCCTTCTGGGGAAGCCAACTGCTGTGTTGTGAGGCGGACCTGCCAAGAGAGTCCTTCAAGAGAGAGCTTGGGCATGGATCTTTCAGCTCCAATTGCAACTTGAGATGACCACAGCCTCAGCTGACGGCTTGACCTCACAAGAGATTTTGAGCCAGAGGCACCCAGGTAAGTCCTGTCTAGACTCTTGAACCATAGGAACTGTGAGAAAATAAATGTGTGTTGTGGTAAGCTCTAAGTTTTAGGTGAGTTTATCAACCAGCAATAAGAGAATGATGCACCTGCTTACCACCATGTCCCCAGCACCTACTAAATATTAGTTGGATGAATGATACATAAATTCATGGGTTCTATAATCGAGAGCTTGAATAAAGCACTCATGCTCTCTAAATCTCGAGTTCTTCATTATCAAAATGAGTTATTCATATTAAAATGAGGGTTAAATAAAGTCTTATAAACTGTAAGTGATGGCACAAATATTGGATTTATTTAATTACTTGTGATTTCTAGATGTTATAGACATGATCTAAGGGATTGATAGTTTTACTTCAGCTAGAAGGCCACTCTTGCTGTAGGTGCCCACTCTCTCACACGGCAGGTCATGTTGCCTACATAGTAATTCAAATACTTCACTATCAGCCATGTGATATATGATTTGTGCCCACATTTATTTTACATAAAAATTTGATGCGTGGCTCCTTAGCATTTGAAAGACCCTACTCAGAAATCTATACCACAGGGACAATTAGTTATGAGGTAGAGGACTTGCACCAGGAACCCACACTCCAGAGGCAAATGCTTCAAATCTCATTCTCTAAACCAGCTCTGGAGGGCCTGCCTAACCAGTACGACAAGTGTTAGAAACACTTTCTAATTGGTTGTTTCTAATGAGCAGCATTTAAGTTTGTGTTCGACCAGAAGGATTGGGATCTCTATCACTCATGCTGATAAGGTCTGGAGTGGTTTGGGCTCTGGTCCCCACAAAGGAGGATTTGGTCTGCTGAGCTGCCCCTGAGGATGGTGGGGCCACTATGAACACTGTGTGTGGGCCATAGGGTGAACCTGCCACTCAGAGCTGAGGACAGAGTAGAACTTCCCTGAGTTTATCGGAATGGGCCTGTGATGTTATCTTTCTTTTTTTTTTTTAACCCTGATTTTTAATAAATGTTTGTGTGGCATAATTTTGTCTGAGACTTGCTTTCTGTGAAACAAAGTGTTGTGGGGCAGGAGACAAATAGCTTCTATTTACCTTCAAACACGGCCGCTACTCAGATTCACCCAAAGGATCTGACATTGTGGTGAACCGCTAAATAGTCTTTGGTTAGTTTACAAAAATGATCATTGATATGGCCTGCCTGAACTGCAGGAGTCACCTAGGCCACACAATCAGCTACCTGAAACAGGGAACTCTGTCAAAACCTGTAAAGACTAATACAATTTGGAAAATGAATGAATTAGTATTTAATTAACTCAACTTGCCCTAGGTTTTCTTAGGTGGTGAATCCTGGTAGGAATTTATTTGCTAGAAATAACTCAGATTTCCATGGGTCTTGCCTCTGCCTTTATGCATGACCTCACCTTGCTGCAAATTGGCCCCTCCACCCACCGACCTCCCTGGTGACTCTGATTCAGCTACATCCACCATGCACCTCAAATCCACTAGCTGCCTGCAGTGTCTACTGCCTTCTGTGGGCACGGGTATCTCCTTTTGCCCAAGGAGCTCAGGGCTCCAAAAAGAGTTACCAGGTTGTCCCTGCCCCCATTTCTGTGTTGTCACCTGTCACCTGAATCCTGGAATAACACTGTGTTTACCACAATCTCCCTGTTTGTAGCTTGGGCCAATAGCAAAACTCAGAACTCATTCTTGGGTGAGAGAAGAAGCAGAAGACTGACACTTTTCCTTCTCTAGGGAACTTCACACTTCAACTGTTTCCCTCCTCCTTCAGCTACAGCAGACTCCACCAGCAGCTTGGTTCTGGTTCAGCTTGTCTTCCCTCCAGTCACCAAGCATATACCTGAGATCTTGCCATGGACACAGTTCAGCCTCAAGCTGAAATCTCTGCTCTTTAATTACTGTGATTTGATAGACAATATTTTTAAGTCATCAGGTCCATGAACAGACAATTCTCCCAAGAAGACATATAAATGGGCAACAAGGAAATGCAAACCAAAACCACAATGAGATACCACTTCACACGTGTTAGAATGGCTATAATCAACAGGACAAGTAATAATGAGTATTGGAGAGGTTATAGGGGAAAAGGAACCCTCATACACTGCTGGTGGGAATATAAATTTGTACAGACACTATGGAAAACAGTATGGAGGTTCCTTAATAAATTAAGAATATGGTTACTTACCATGTGACCCAGCAATCCCTCTTCTGGGTATCTATCTACCTGAAAAATTTGAAAATATTTCTATTTATATATGCACCCCAGTGTTCATTGTAGCATTACTCACGGTGGCTAAGACATGAAAACAGCTGAAGTGTCCTTCCATAGATGATTGGATAAAAAAGATATGGTACTACATACGATGGAACACTACTCAACTATAAGGAAAGATGAAATACTGCTATTTGCGACAATATGGATGGATCTTGAGAGTACCATGCTAAGTGAAATAAGTCAGATGGAGGCAGTTGACAACCATATGATTTCACTCATATGTGGGATAGAAAACTAAAAGTAACAAACAAACAAATACCTCATAAACATAGACATTAGTATGGTGGTTACCAGTGGGGAAAGGAATAGAAGAGGATGAAGAGGGCAAAGGGAACCAAATATATAGTAATAAAAAGAGACTAGACTGGCTAGTGAGTACACAATGAAATATACAGATGATGTACAGAATTGTACACCTGAAACTTATATGATGCTATTAACCAATGTTACGTCAATAATTTTTGTAAAATTTTTAAAAGACAGGGAAAAAATAAACAAAAACAAAATCATCGGGTCCAGAAGGGTCCTTGGTTATGTAACAATAGGGAGTTTATGCCCTAGTTTTTCTTCATAAAAAAATTTTATTCCTCAGTTGCTTCCCCTTTCAAGCTTTATGGTCTAGGCTTCTGAAGCTTGAGTAGAAATGATCAGCTCCTATCATAAGTCAACTCAGCAGAAGAGCTAGAAGATGGAGTAGAGGAAGTTTTCTCAGAAACGTAGATAACATACAGAAAAGTGGTGCTATGATTTGACATCAGTAATTAGCCCTCTGTTGAGTTAACAAGTGGATGAACAACAGTAAGTATGAACCCAAGAATTTGTTGGAAAACAGCTTCTCCAAGATGCATTGGGACAGAGCCGTGATAACAGATTAACAAATTCTGGCCAGCAGACCAGATATTCTGTTGTTTGACAAACTTAATAAAACAGAAATGTTCATCAATATTGCTTTCCTACTAAATAGAAATATCCCAAGAACATATGCAGAAAGGATAAATAAGTATGTGGCTTTGACAGAAGAGTTGGAATGAAGGCAGAACATGAGGGACAATAGAAAATCTAGCTATTGTTTCTGTATACACATAGGTTTCCCAGCTTAAAGACCTGGGCACTCATTGTAAATGAGCCTTTGTTTAAAAATAGTGGTTCTATGTATATACCTATATATGTATTTTTCTGTTTTAATGGACAATTGAAATAAGCTTACCTTCTGTTTCTTTTTGAAGTATATAAAGATCTATTAATCCAAATAAAAAGAGTAATGAGAAAATGTATCAGGCTGTGCACTTAGGATATGTGTGTATGTATGTTTTTATGTACATATATTATGCTTCACTTAATAGTTTTTAAAAATGTCAATCTAAAAGATCACAGCTCTCAGTCAGGTTTTGACAAACCAGCATTATTCACATATAATTTTATAGAATACGCCTTCTGGTACTGTATCCTATAACAGAACTCACAATTGTTTAATTCCTGGACCGAGTGACTATTTCAGAGCTGGCATTCTAAATGTTCTGATATTTCGTGTTTTCCAAGCTCTAATAGGCATGGAGAAAAGTGACAGTATCTTTAATGGCAGCTGGGGACTCTGTCCTTTTTTAAAAAATCCAACAAGCTCACTGATGCTCTGCTTGTCACAGTTACAAAGCTCTACCTCTGGCCTGTGGGCCAGAGCACAGGGCTCAATCAAGCCTCATTTGAACAGCAAAGCATCTGGTGGTTTGAGTTCCTTTGGAAGGGTACTCATGAAGTCCCACTGCCCTTTCCTCTTCCATCAAAGTAAATGAAACAAAGCCATGAATCTTGGGAGTGATAATTCAAGTATTAAAACTTATTGGGTGAAATCTCACTTATTGTAGAATCTAAAACATCAAAATAAATGAAAACACAAAACAGCACTGAAACAAGTCCATAGATATAGAGAACAGCTGATGATTGCTAAAGGCAAGGGTGGGCGTAAGGATAGGAATAAGAAAAAAGAAAATCTAATGCTTATTGAGCACAAAGAACAAACAACGAAAAAATCATTGTGCTAAAAAAACTTATTCAGTGAAAAAAGCTGAAGATGAGTAGTACTTGAACACGTTCCAGAATCTTCTGTCCAAAGCAAATCCAGACTAGTTGGCAAGGTGATGATGGCATTGACACAGCAAGCGTCACACTGCTTAGAATCAGAAGAGATGGTGACATCATTGCATCTTCGTCTGCTGAGCAGTGAGATAAGTCCTCACTGTGGTGTGTACTCGCCCTGGCTGGTAACCATCATCCTTGGCAAACTGGCTGACCTCCCATTTTTGCCCAGATCCTGTTATATTGAGATATGACTCAGACCACAGTTCAGTGTTTAGGTTGGAGTACCTTTATAGCAAAATAAAGTATGATAATAAAATGAATTAGATACACACTTTGAGTTTCCTTTTGAAATTCTAAACAACGAAGAGAAAATGATCTTTGGGAATTGTGGAAGAAAGAATGGAAGGGTGGTCCAGCTGCCCAGGTATTTGATTCTAGTGGAGGATTCTTCCCACCGACCAGTGAGCGCTGAGGGGATTGCCCACCCTGCGTGATGTTTTCAATTGTTTTTTAACTCATTTCCCATTTGCTCTGAGAATACTTGCCAGTAGTGCTTGTGGTAGCAGCATTTACTCTGAGGTAACTTGGGATGACACCCCTAATCTGGCCCCCAAGTTTGCCACGAAATATCTTGCTTTCATTATTATTTTCACTTCCTTCTAGTATATCGATGCTTTTTGGAAACAAATGACATCATTCTTTTTATAGCATTCTATTTTTAGTAGTGGAGTTTCCATTTACAAAATACGTAATTATCAACTGCTGAAAATATCAAGTCCTAGAAAACTGTAGCATTCCTATGCGTGTTGTTAAATTAACACTGGCAGCAAGCTGCACATTTTTTTTCCAAATGGGATAGCAGTTAAATGGCACTCTGCTTTGGAGTGGGAATACAAAGACTGACCATGGCGCAGGGCCAGCCTTCCCTGGGGACATGGTGGTCAGTGCCATGCAGCAGCTCCCTTCCACTGCATTCCTTGCGATTTTTTATGCCTTTTGTGAGTGACCTCTTGGCCCATTTTTAAAATGCAGAATTGTGCTCTTTTAAAAACTCAATTGAATCTCATTTTGGAAAAAAAAAAGAAGAAGAAAAAAACATTAAAAACCTATTTGCTAAATTTCAAATAAATTCAAAATCCTTCTTCCATTGGGAGAGTTTTATATTTTTTCAGGTGCAATTAATAATATTAGTTAACATTTTGGAAATACTGACTATATTTTTGGCAGTTTATTAAGCACTTCCCTGTTGCAATAGTTGATAAGTAATCTCTCATTTAGTTTTTACAGTAGTCCATGACAAAGCTACTATAATTTTAAAGATGAATGAAATAAAACCCAGAAAGGTTAAATGATTCATTCATCCAAGTTGCATGACAAAGGGAGAGTGCAAAGCAAGGACCCACTGAGTGGAAGGAAAGAGAACTTTGAAGGTATGTTTCCTTTCCTTCCCACTTCATTCAGATAGTAGAGAAGAGACTGCTTGTAGATATTTTGCTCTTCTAAGTCCTAGGGAAGCCAGAGAGAGCTACAACAATCACCATGGCCCACCCTTGACCTTGACTTAACCCCCAAGAAAGTAGAAGAGCCTAAAGAAGGGCTTCAACCTGATGAAGAACACCCTCCCCCCAATCTCTCTATAACAGCTCAATTTTTGGCCTTTAATTATGTCATAATAATATTATGATATTATTTTCCTCAGATACTTTATTACTTCCAAGACCAAATTTTTTGTTACTAATAATGTTTTTTTTTAGATCACGTATACAATAACATAAATGAATTGTAAAAAATAATACCAAGCACTTGGTTAACCTTTTTTTTCTTGTTTGTATAATGTCAAATAAAATCAAATCTAATTTTTAAAAAACAAGTTGGGCCCCAGTTCTTCTATAAAAATAGATTTTCGGGGAAAATAGGAAATCGACAATTTCCCTAAGAATTTTATAGGAAGAAGTGCTCTCTTCTATTTGAATAATGACATAAGATTAAGCACTTTTGTGTTCATTTTTCCCTTTTGTTAATGAATTAGAATACACAATTGATTTAAAATTAAATAAAATTCTCATGAGCATCATTCACGTCTTCATTATCAGTCACCTGCGCTTTGTAAAACCGGATTTCCATTTAAATAGTTTTATGTCAAAATGGTAGCTGACTGTGGTTGCTGGGGGCCCAGCTGGGAAGCAGCCTCACCTGGCTCAGCTGTGGCCAGGGCAGCCGGTACAGGTAGTGGCCAAAGAAAAACTGGCTCAGGCAGCTGCGCAACAGGGTACAGTGGCTGAAAGACAGACAGAGATACAGAGGGACATGCCAGCTGGATCAGGGAGAGGGTCAATCACTTAGTTCACTCTTAGATCAAGGGTTCTGAAGAGTTCATCTCATGACACTTGGCTTCTTGAATTGACTCACTCAGCACTGGGCTGGTCTTCCTTTGGTATCTCAGGCTGTCATCTGTGGGTCAGCTCCCACATATCTTTGGGCTGCTGTTCAGATTTTCAGGGGATCCCCTGAACACTTGGGATCAGGGGTGTAATTTCACCCTCACCAGGCGGTGTGGGATTCTTTCTTCAGGGAAAGGCAGGAGGCTGGCTTCAGACAAGGCCTCTGGTATAACCATTTTAAGAGATTTTTTGCCTTGTGATTCACTAATTGTACTGAAATGTTAGAACATGTTACAGAATTCATTCTTTCTTTTCTAATTCTGATGTTGTTTTCAAAAAGTGACAGATTTCAGAATAAACTAAATAATTTCTAGTGTCACTCCCCCCTCCCAATATTAGTATCACATGTGAAACCTGATATTTTGAGACTTTCCTTCACCCATCTGGTTCTCTAGGAATCTTTGAAAGTGCAAGGACTTTTAAAAAATGAGAAAGATAGGGGAAAAAAAAAAGAATGTTATAATAAATATATTTATGTCCATTTTGCCAAAGTACTTTCTAATATTATCAGCTGGCTATAATGAACTAAGAATCACTATCTGGTCTTAACAACTTGTGAAATAAGTTAAATTAATTTTAGCATAATTAGTATTTCCATGAATGGCTTAAATTAGGGACTGATTCTTGCATTCTTTGTTGTAGACCACTGGAAAATCTTTAGTGAAACTACAGTACATTTAAACTGAATTTAAATAAACCTGAGTGATTACATTGCTGGAAAATCCGTCTCACTGTTGTTTGATTACAGTCAGTCTTAGCTTCTACTCTGTGCACACACAACCAATAGCTGCTAGAGGATCATGTGATCACAGTGGACCCAGCTCATCATCAGAGACAGCTGTGCCAGTTGACGATTCCTCGACTACACCTATTCCCTTAAGGCGGTCACATGCTCCTGAAAGGTCACTCCAGCCCTCTTCTACAGTTCTGTCCTTTTTACTGTTAAAAAAAATCATTGTTCCTTCTCATCTTCTGATCCAGAGCCACATTCTGAATGAACGCCAATTCTGCAGAGCATTTTGTCAGGTGTGACTGAGCCTTAGGTATTTCTACGAATTATCAAAGTTTTACCGTATTATAAACCTGTGTGAAGACATGAGAGTTTTGAATCCTGTTTTTTTTTTTTTTCTCTATCTCAGCTTCACTTCTAGAGCTGTTCTCATTCAAAGTGTGTTCACTAATGACAGCCCTGAATAGTGAACCATATACAACAAACCACCTATAATGCATATGGTGCTCATGCATACTGCTGCAAAAATCCTGAATAAAATATTAGCAAACAGCAATAGCATATTAAAAAATATATCAAGTGCAATTCACTCCAGAATGCACTAATAGGTCAGTATTAAAAATCTGTTATGTAATTCACTCCTTTAATAAATTAATTACCAATCATTTGTTGATCTGATTAAATTCTTAAACGTGTCTTAGAGATAATATCCAATCTTGCTTTAAAAAAAAAAAACCCTTCCTGTAATGGGTCTAGATCCATACTTTATGAGCATGATAAAACTACACGCCCATTTCATTCCAGTATCAGTATCATAGTATCATGTTTTGGGGTAAAACCCTAAAAGGGATGTGCTTCTATGAAAGTCAACAGCAGGTCAAGGGTCACTGTTATCACAAATATCATTTAAAGTTGTTCCAGGAGTACTGATCAGAGGAATCAGAATCACAAAATAAGTGGCATAAATTGTGCACCTAAAGGAGAAGGCAACATTTTTATTATTTGCAAATGAAATGATATGATTGTACACCTGGGAACCCCCATGAATATTAAATAAAATCTTTCTTAAAAGCAAAATAAATAGGTAGCCACTTACTAAAAAAAAATTAATAGCTTTTAACCATACAAACATAAGACGGAAGAAAAAAAGGAAACAACAGTCTATTTATTTATTCAACATGTTTTTCTTGAGCAGCAACTTTATGCCAAGCATTTGGGGACACAGCCCTGCCAAGTCAGAGTTCTTGTTCTCCACAACTTGTCTTGTTATTAGAGGAGATAAATAATCCATAAACTAGCAAATATATAAATGGACAAATAAGACTTGTCAGGCAGTGGTAAGTGCTGTGAAAGAATTCAGGAGAATAACATGATGGGATAATGGAATTAGAAAGGCCAGGGGCAAGTTGCTTGGGGAGTCCTTCCTTATAGGTAGTGGCAGGATGGCCTCTCCTAGGAGGTGGAATTTGAGCTGAGACATGAAGGATGAGAGGTAGCCATCCATGCAAAGAGCTAAGCAAGGGAAATAACGAAGGAAGCACAAGAGGGAGAAGGAGAAGGAGCTGTAGGAAAAGCGCATTCAGGTTAAGAGACAATAAAGAACCAGCATGGCCAGGAAGGGTCTTGGAACATCACGTAGGATCACACAAAATCACACAGGACACCTTCAAGAGACCGGAGCTTATTTTAAGTGCAATAGGGGACCTGTTAAAGGGCTTTAAAGGATGTAGTGTTGATATGATTTAATGTGCCCTTGGAAAAGTAAGTCTGGCAAGTAGGTAAGAACGGGCAGTAGGGAGTATGGGTGGAGACAGAACGATCTTTGATGGAGGTGAGAGGAGATGGCAGTGGGGTGGCGACAGGAAACCATGTGTAGGTTTGACATATATTTCAGATGCAGAAAGAACTGCCAGCACTTGCCAACAGATTGATGTGGAGAATGAGTAGGAGGAGAAATCAGGCTATAATTCAAAGATTTCATTCACAATAGGAAACAAACAAAACGTGAAACTTCTAAAAATAAATTCCACCAGAAATGTCCAAAACCTACATGAAAGAAACTATAGATATTTGCCGAGGGATTGTTGAAGAAAGGAAAACAGAACATTTGCATAATGGAGAGACAACTTTGCTTTAACAGAGAAAAACTCGACAGTTTAAAGAACTCATGCAGTCCCAACAAACTTTTTTTTTTTAACACCATAAAATAATACCAAAGTTCATTTGGAGGAATAAGCATTTATTTGGGAATAGCCAGGATAATTGTGGAAGAAAAAAAAGGTTATCAATAGAAAACAGTCTCTCCTTGCTACGAAAATGTAAAAGTTGCAGTAATAAAAACAGGGAAATGAGAAAAAACTGCCCAAGCATGGAAGTGGACAAGCAGATAAAAGGACTGAATGAATAGTTAAGAAATAGATCCAAAAATGTTTGCACATTTTCTATATTATGAAAGTGGCATGTCCACGCAGGAAAGCTGGATTATTAAATAGTCGACTAGCCCTTTAAAAAAATTAAGCTGGATCTCTATTTTACTGCTTGCCAAAATAAATTCAAATGGATCAAAGACATAAAGGAAAAAAATGAATTTTTTTTGTGCTCTTGGAGTGAGACAGACCTTTCTAGGCATAATACAACATTTAAAACTGTGTGAGGAATGATTGCCAACTCAAAGTACATAAGTCTAAAAAATTATTTGTGTGTCAAAGGAGCAAGCAAGTGAATAAACCCCAAAATTAAAATATAATTGAACTCATTCAGTTCTTTAGGTTTAAATCTTATCAATTTGCTCATAACTTTCAAATGATATCACCAGTCAAATGTCTCCACATTACTGTGGGTTGAATTGTGTCCCTCCAAAAGATATATTCAAGTGCCAACCTCAGGGAGCTATGAATGTGACCACATTTGAAAATAGGGTCTTCACTGATGTAATCAAGTTAAATGAGATCCTACTGCATTGAGGTGGGCCTTAATTCCATGACTGGTGTCTTTATAAGAAGAGGAAAATTTAGACGGAGACACACACAAAGGGAAGACAGCCATGTGAAGGCAGAGGCAGAAATCGAAGTGACGAAGCCAAGGAATACCAAGGACTGCTGGAAGTGACTAGAAGCTAGAAGACAGACATAGAACAAATTCTTCTCTAGAACCTCAGAGGGCACATGGCCCTGCTGACAGCTTGATTTTGAACTTCTGGCCTCCAGAACTGTGAGAGAATAAATCTCTATCATTTTAAGCCACCTAGTTTGTGGTAATTTGTTACAATAGCCCTAGGAAATGTCTGATACTAGGACATATTAAACTTTGTTAAAACAAAACCTTTCTTCAGTTATGTATTAGTACATACATAAATTTAAAAATCTGAAACGACAAACATCAAACAATAACAATAGTTTACTCTAGAGGGTGAGAATAAACAGGACTTTCACTCTGTATCTATTTGTACAATCTGACTGTTTATTGGCTGTATGTATTGCTTTTATAATAGAATGCAACTTTAAAAGAAAGAAAATGTACAGTGAAAGCCTGCCATAAGGCCATGAGTGGAATCCAAAAAACTCAATTGCGTGAAATGAAATGTCGTGTTACTGGGGATTAATAGACCAGGAGTAACACAAGCAGCTAGCCAGCTAAGACTTCCAGGTGTCCAGCTGCACATTTCCAAACCCATCTTGGTCCCAGCTGGGCCTTGTTATCTGTGCTGGTTAAATATCCGTGGGGTTGATTCTAGGTTTTGGGGCTGGCTAAGGTTCCCGGGATAATGGCTCTATGCCTGGAACCTTCTAGTTAGTTGGCACCTGTTTTATGGACCCAGCTGGGGAGACAGGGACAGAAGAATCAGGCCAACACAGGACCCAGCCTCTAACTTTCTCCTCCCCAAACTGCATTGCCCCTCCCTGATTATCCACTTGGCTCTCCAACCCCTCCACACTCCTCTCTCCCCATAGAGCCACAGCCTTAGGGACTTCAGCCTATCCCCTTTGGGAACCTGAGATGCATAAAGACAGGGAGCAGTAGCCAATCTCAGTATACATATAAGTCTGTATTTCTACAGGGTGTGCCTAAGGAAGTACGTGTACCACGTTACATACTGTACCATGACTTGAATGAAGAGCAATATAAAAGAGTAATAAATTGTTAAAACATACATGATTCTAAGTCCCAGTCCCACAATTCTCATGTTTAGTAGTCTTGTTTTAGATTCTCTTTTCACAAATTATTGGTGAGTAACCAGATTAACTCCACCATATTATTGTTTGCCATATATTCTCATTAACATTTTACCTTTAGTAAATTTTTGTATATAAGTACAAACTCATGTTCCAAAATTTTTTCCTTTATTTATTTCACATCTGCATTGTACATATCTTACATTGGGTCTGGCAGTGGCACCTCATATGCTAAACTCTAGTAGGTTCAGATAATTGTTCAACCTATGACAATCAGCCCTAAATGACTGACCCTCCCATAGCCCTTCAAAACAGAACAAAGGGTATTCCTTTGATGTGCCATTTTGAGTTACCTAAACATTGAGAATTCAAATGCTGACAACTCACTCTACTTCTGACAGAAATATCATTTTTATAAATCTTTGAAAATGCTTTATTGCTACTGTTCCCCAGCACATCCTATGTTGCACACCAGGCCCTCTGGACTATTCCCATTCCCAGAAAGCTAATGGTCATTCGTGATGTTTAATTTTATGTGCCATTTTGTCTGGGCTAAGGGATGACCAGATGGCTGGTAAATCATGGTTTCTGGGTGTCTCTGTGAGGGCATTTCTGGTGGAGATTAGTGTTTGAATCGGTGCATGGAATAAAGTAGATGGCTCTCCCCTCCAGAGTGTGAGCGGGCACCATCTAATCTGCTGAGGGCCTGGACAGGATAAAAGGTGAGGGAGGGGAGAATCCGTACTCTCTCTCTCTCTGCCTTACCAGTTGAGCCTGGACGTAAGTTTTCTCTGACCCTTGGACTGGGACTTATGCCATTAGATCTCTGGTTCCCAGGCCTCAGACTCAGACTGCAACTGTGCCATGGACTCTCCCGGGACTCCAGCTGGCAGATGGCAGATTGCGGAACTTCTTGGCCTCCATAATTGCATGAGCCAATTCTTTATCATTAATATATATGTATATAAAATTAGTTCTGTTTCTTTGAAGAATGCTGACAAATACGCCAGTCCATAGCTACAAGGCAGAGTCCTCCGTAGGACTTTCAATTATTCTAACTCACCTCAGCCTTTGTAGGTAGTCCTTGAATAACAAGGACCCGGAAAGACTGGTTCCATCATTCTCCAGACCAACTTGAGTCTCAGAGCAAAATCAGAACCATCAAATCATCCTAATGTAGCTGATCTAGGTGCAAACCAAGTGCTGCCATGAGAACCTGCAGAACCCCCACAGACAACCGTTTTCCTAACAGAGAGGTTACAGAAAGGAGAGACTGGATTTATTAACTGCCTCCTTGGCTTGCAGCTGCCTGACTTCCTTCGGGCTCACCAGACGTTGTTTAGGCGCCAGACACATATGCATGCTGCCATTTGCGTGTCTGTGTTAAAGTTGACTTAATTAGAAGAGTTTACCTCAAATAAATGCTTAAATGAATTCTCTTAGTGGTGTAACATTTTTGTCGACTGCCTATTGCTGTGCCTTGCGGCTAAGGACAGGACATATGAAGTGTGCAGCCGCTATGAAGTCATGTTTACACGCATTGATGTGCAGTAGGAAAGGAAAGTGGGACTGGGGTCGAGTGAACTCCTGTAGGATAAATAGAGATAAATAATTCAGATTCTCATTATAATAGAGGCATATAGCTCCAGTGCATGGGAGCGCCCTGCCTTTGTGCAAATTGGTATGCAGTGGCTGTTCAGAAGCCATCGCAGGTAATCCAGCATTAATATTAACATAAATCAGAGGTAGGAATTAGCAACATTTCTAAAGTCTTCTAGGATAACTGAATTCACACTATATTGTTTAGTCCTCCTGGGTGTTTTAATCGGGTGATAGAAATGTTGAGGTAGGTGAGATATTCTTTATATTGTGCTATGAAAGGATTCTTAGTAGACAGTTTTGATAGAATGTGTGGAACAAAAAGAAATATGCCTATTTTGGTAATATGGGTATGTTTCATTAGTTCAGCCCACAGCGATGTGACATTACATTCTAAAAGGAACACAATTAATAACAATGAGAGATTTTTAGCTCTCAGAATGTCGCTGGAGGAACTAAGCTCTGTGTCAGGGCAATTAAACAGAGGTTCCGCGTTACCTTTGTCTGCACGCCCTTAACATCACCCTGTCTCAGTGCGCTGAATACTTATTTCTTTAGCATAGAATTTGTAATTTATGTTGATGTTTGCTGTAATTCAGGCCGCCATTTAAAAAAAAAAAAGATTTCCCTCCCTTTTTTAGAGTAAGAAAAAATCTTCGAAAATAACTATCTGGAAGAAATAAACATTTTTTTTAGATTGGCGTAGCATCTATTTTTCTATAAGGGAATAAATGACTGCAAGAGAGACTCATGCAGTCACTGCTGGGGACTAAACCAAACAGAACTGTCCCATCGGTGCAGCAGGAGCATGTATCGTCTCTGCCTTACAGAGCAGCAATCCAGAGGAAAAAGTCATACTATTAAAATAATCAGCCAGGATATTATTTTATTCAGTGTTAACCTTTATGTTTTATGTTAAATGACAGTGAAGGTTCTGGAACACGGTAATTCCCCAGAGTCTCAGTAGCCGAGATTTCTTTTATCTCTAAAGAGGTTTCATTCCACTCTGCAATGCTGAAACTGCTCTTGGCTCTCTTCACTGGTCAGTTTTAACAGGCGTAGCAAAAGATAAAATGATTTGAAACGTGAAATCTCTGGTGTTTAAAAACAGATGATGGAGAGTCTGGTTTAAAATCTTATTTCTGGGTGTCCCGTCTACTTCGAGTTTTCTGAGTTAGGGTTGTGTTTGGGCAAGGGGGAGGGGAGAGGATGGGCAGAGAGGGAGAGAGAGAGACCCCCACCAATTATTCCTGCTGCCCTAAATTTATCCTGACAGACTTTCCTTGGCGAACATCTACTGTCCGTAAGCAGGTGTCTAGAAATGCTGCCGCTGAGTCTAAGCCTTGGGGGATTAATACGCAATTCCACTTCCACTCATAAGTAATGTATTAAAATTTTGTAGCTAATAAATTCTTAATCTGAGAGGCTCTAGGTTATTTCTCACTCACAGAGCTACTTCGTTAATGTAACACTGACCTGGCCATCGCTCTGGCTTCCTGTTATTTTCTGCACTATTTTCCCAAGGCTTCCGAATGCAGTTGGTGGGACTGCCAACTCCCTCTTCCTGTGACCACTGCTTAGTTCCTGCATATATGCAGAAGCACACACCTCTTCAGACAATTAAATCACACCAAACTGCTCAGGGACTGCAGACCTGTGAGGGTCATGTGAGCAGCCCCCTCCCCTGCTAAGTATTATTGACAAATCCATCAAGGGCAGTGATGCATCGGTTTCCACCTTACCTAGAAGGACACTAGGGCAACGGTGACATGCTGTCACCGTGGTAACTGCGCCTGAAGTGAACAGCCTGTTAGGATAGGTGACCTCTGTTGGCAGTGCGCCTAGAGATGTAGCACTCGCCTGGCTGCCATGTCATGGGGACCCCAAGGAGCGGCCCACTGCCCTCAAATTGATTCATTAGGCCCTAAACGTATCGATTGCTCCAATTTGCAGGAATTTATTATATTGATATTGGACTGATTAACATTTTGTGCCAGACTGGTTCGATATGTGCTTGTAACAGCTTTTAATGATTAATTGACTTTTATGATTCCATCTCAGGGCTGTCAGTGAGCTGTGAACTGTAGGCAGGCTTTCTTCTGGGCTGTCTCTCAAGTGGCACAGGGCAGTGATTGAATACCTAGGAAATTAGTGTCCTTGCTGTCTCATTTTATGAAAGATAAATGCTATGACATTTAATGCAGACCTTAATTTAGAATAGAACCGAGCAGATCATTTCGCAATTTAATCATAAACAGGTAAATATCAAAACTTGTTTAGCATTTTACAAGTTAAGCACACAGAAAACAGAGGCAAAGTGGAGCAGGCAACAGGGGGACTGGCAAAGGTAAAATAAAATAATATGGGCTGGAACAGTGCAGCATTGTAATAATCGCGTAATTTATTAGGGTCGACGTCCGAGCCCATTTTTCAGCTCAGAATATACTGCTTTCATTCATGGGTGGTGAGCCCAGGGCGTGCCATTTGGCGCAAGCTGAAAAGTTAGCATTTACCTTGCTGGCCACAGGCAGCCCTGCGATATTGCCTGGTGAGTCGAGGAAAATACATTGACTGATTTGCCGTGAAAGTAAACAGCAGAATAAGGGACAGGCTCTGGTTTAATATGTACCCCTGACATGTAATAAGGGGAATATCACATTCAGCATGGTTTACGTGTTACCTAAAACAACCATAAACATTATGAAAGACTGAGCAAGAAGATGAGATTTTATTGTACTCCCCGACAACAGAGAGAGAGGAGCAGGCAGGCTGGGGGCTGCTAACTCACACCTTCTCGCATTCATATTTAAAGCATATTTCCTTCCTTTCATTTTAATTAAAAGACTTAAGTTAGAGAGAAACTGTCTAAACATCATGTCAAATTATTCATGTTTGTACATATAAGGAATAAAATGAAACGGTTCTCCTGTGCACGGTTCTTCTTTCTTCTTTACCCATCCCACATTTTTCTATCAGGTAGTACAGAGTAAGGACACCTTTATCTGATGTGCAGTTGTCATTTGCTAATGTGTAACCTAACATGTGCAGTATACATATTTTATGGCCCTAGTCTGAGATAGCTCAAACCATAGCCTTTTTCTTTTTTTCCAGCCTTCCTTTGCTGAAAAGAACAGGGTGTGACCGAGTCAGGTGCCACAGAGGCACCAGACACTCCATCTTGTAGCTCTGTCCATTCTCGACAAAGGCCTGGGCCTCCCCTCTCCTTCGGCTTGTAGACAAACTACCCAACGTCGTTTCTACTCTTGTGTGTACCTTTGCCTTTGTTTCCATGATTCTTTGATCTGAAGGAAAACAGAGCTAAATTGGCATCTTTTTGTGTGTGTATCTATGCACACACATACAGGCAATCTTTGAAGACACAAATTCCACCTGTGTGGTTTGGAGTGCCTTCACCTCACTGTCTGTCCCACATTTTGAGCCTGGCTTAGCATCAGTTGCCGTTGGCTCTGGGTGACATTGCGACCTCCCTGTTCAGTGCACAAAGTGTAGGTAGGGCAGTGGTTGTTGGAAAACCTCACAGCGCCTTTCTCCTGTTTGGAAATTGAGAAAGCAGAAACATAATTGCCTTTGTTGGATCACAATCCTGAATAGCAAAAGATGTTTTAAACATCTGCCCTTCCTTTGATTGGCTTTACGTCTTCTCTCTCTTTGGCTACTGTTCATTATTCTGCATTATACTCATTACTGAGAAATCTTTTCTGAGCCAGTATTTTCGTATGCTGAAGGGCGGCTTGGATTCAGGGTATTTAATCTGATCCAGCCCCACACAAACTCATAATAGATGATGACACACCACCTATAGATAAACTCTATAGAGAGATCTGTGTTTCATGCTTAAGAATCTGATTCTCTCGTAGTGCCATAAATATCATATCCTCAGGCACAGAGGCAGGGAAATGGGTCTCTTTCCAATTTCTCCCTTTTATTGGAAAGACAAAAGGGGAGAATCTGGTGCCATCCCGAAGCTCTGCTCTGGGTTCATCGTGCTCTGCTACAGTAGTTTCCATCGTGTGTGTGTGTGTGTGTGTGTGTGTGTGTGCGCGTGTGTGTGTGTGTGTGTTTACGCCAATACCTCTGATTCATCGGTTGTGTGTTGGTTCTGTCAATTCTCCTCCAACAGGTAGGAGTTTATCCTTTGGGTATCTCATCATCATCATATGCTCATGATATTTTTCAAATTAGAATTCGGATTTCTTAGCTTGACCAAAACACATTGGTATCACCTCACCTGTGTTTGCCCTGCAAGGAGAATCTTCAGGAATGGCTGAATCCTCTCTCGATTCTTTCCTTCCAATCACTAATCGAATAACTTTCTGAATCTGTTTTATCCTCTGATTCTGCTGTCAGACACCTGTCATACTATTAGCAGGAATTCTATGAAAAATTTAACGGGAGAAAAAAATGTTGATTCCTCCAAGTGGACTACTGGAATACATTCTCTTCATATCTTGTGGTTAATAGCCTTCAAAATGCTTACCTTTTACTGAGCAGTTTAACTTAGACATAGAAAGTACAAAAGTGTGATCTCATTCTAAATCTAACAGCTAAGGAAGAAATATTCAAAAGTTCAAGTGAGAAAAAATTAAAGTTTCTTATTTTCTAAAAAATATCTTTTTCTCCATATGTTTTATTAGTAAACTCTACCAAAGAACCTCTATGGTATGCTTTACTTCATAGTCATAAGGTGTGCAAACAATCTGTATTAAACTACTTTTACATAATAGAAATTCTAGTATGAAATAGTTTATATTTGCAATATGAGAATTTCTATAATATATTAAATTTTACTTAATAGCAATTGCCTTTAAAATTGATGGCATAATCCATCACAATGATATGAAGATTTATTCTTTTATGTTATTTTATAATTATATCTGTATATCTCTAATCTAAACAATAATATCCGCAGTCAAAGGGGCATATATAGATATATCTTCGCTCAGTATCTTAGTCAATCTGGGCTGCTATATAAAAGTATTATAGATGGGGGCTTACAAACAACAGAATTTTATTTTTCACGGTTCTGGACACTGGAGTCCAAGATCAAGGTGCCAGCATGGCCAGGTTCTGGTGAGGGCCCAATTCTGGGTTGCAGACAGCTACCTTCTCATTGTGTCTTGACATGGCAGAAAGAGAGCGAGCTAGCTCTCTGTTCTCTTCCTAAAAGGGCACTAATCCCATTCAGGGAGATTCCACCCTCTTGACCTAATTCCCTCCCAAAGACCCCATTTCCCTAAACCATCACATTGGGTATTAGATTTCAATACAGAATTTGGGTAGGGCAGAGGAGGTGACACAAACATATGGTCTATAACACTGAAGAACACATACTTTTCCTCAGATATTTCAGTAGCCACAAGGGTTGGAGTTTTAAAAAGAGGCAAATTTATCTTTTTCTCTCTCTTCATAAGGCCTCGGAGGGAAGCCTTTATTGTCATCCATGCTTTGGTCTTTGAAAGGAGGCTGGAATACCAGTACATGTCATGTGTTTCCAAATGTTTAAACATTGGTTGAAATGCATACAAAATTTCCTGGTTTGAGGTGATGTTTCACTTTTTATCTCAACATTCCGGCAGTGTGCAGACAAAAAGACCAGCTCCTGAGTCATCACTGCCTAATCCTCTATTCCTTTCTGATGTCAATGACTTCTCTGCCTGAGACGCAGAGCACCTATGTTATTTCTGTTGCTGACAGCATCAGGCTGCCTCACTCGGGGTTGGTTCTGCCCTTTCAGGGGGGTTTGCACTGCTCAACATTAAGTGGGTTTGTAGGCTGACAAGTGGGTCTATGGGACTGGTCTGATGCCCATGTAGTGGCTTGCTTCCCTCACCTCTCACTGTTCCAGGTAAGAAGGTAGAAATGAATAAGCAAAGAGGGAGTTGAGAGGTTTCTTCGTTTTGTTTTTTAACTCTCCTAGGTGTGGCTCAACTAAAATAAATAATTCCTAAGCACCTACCAGGTGATGAGAGCAGAGACATGCCCAGTTCTGGGTGGAGCAGCTCCTATCAGCTTCCATAGGAACAAACTCCATACAATAGAAGGTCTGAGTTTGCTTTCCAACTCACACTAGCTGTGTGATCTCGGGCAGCTCACTTTCCGTTGTTGGCTTCCTTTTCTTCAGCAATAAAAAGAGTGCTTTTGACTCTAAAGTGATCTGACAGCCTGCTCCACTTCTGCCCTCAGAGTTGACCCCCTACTTCTGCCTCCTCTTCAGTTTCATCTCAAGGCTATGACACAGGTATGCTAGAATTTTACTGGTGACTTGTAAGGAAAAAGGAAGAAATAGGTATATTTAGGGCAGAAACTGAAAAGGCAGAGTCCAAGACACCTGATGCTTCTAGGTCCACACTGTGCATAAAGCATGTTAAGCCAGGTACCTGGATTCCATGGGCAAAGGCATTGCCTGTAGTTGGGTATGAGACCATCATAATTCCACCTAAACCCATCTTAGTTGAAACAGACCTCCTTCCAGGAGATCCTGAAGACAATCACTGGATAGGCTTCACTCAGGTGCAAGGAGGAAGTGAGGTGGAGAGCGGGAAGGAAGAGCAGAGGACCAAGAGGAAACTGAGCAGAGGGGATGGGGAGAAAACTAACATTGAATCAGTCTTGGCAGTGCCAGATGAGTCACTGACATAGTCTCAGTGTCTCCCAAGGTGTGCTTCTCGTTTCACTGATAGATGAGGCTGTGAGGTGATTAAAAAATATTAAATAAAATATATTAGCTACAAAGGTAAGGACAAATAATACAGCTGTTATGTAATTGACTTAACTTTGAGAGAGGCTACATTATGTCATAAATTCTTCATCAAAACTGCTGGCGTCTCAGGGTCTTTGACATAGAATCATACAGGACTCTTTAGTCCAGCTGGAATCGGACCCAGTCCAGACAACATCACAAATGGGGAAGAACACAGAAGCATGGTGAGTGTGCCCGTGATGGGGACCAGCATTCCTACCAGACACAGGGCTGAGGGAGCAGAATCGGTTCAGGGGCTCCCGACCCAATCAGGTTTGAGTCTAACCTGCATGAGGATGCAGGAAGGCTAAGCCACAAACAGCAGGAGAATCCTGAGTCCTTAGGTCACGGATGTCTTGCCTGCCTCCCTGGCACAGCACCTCCTTATCTGTTCCTGCCTTATTCGTGGACCCTGCTCTCTGACCTCTGCTTTCCAGTCCTTGCTCCCTGCTGCCCAGGCCTGCTAATTCTGACTGTCCATCTTCTAAGCCCCTCTGTGCCAAAAGCCAGCCTCCCTGACAATCTGCTCCAGCAATCTATCTGCCAGAATATACTCAACTGCCCACCTGCAGGTCAGAGCTGGCCCCTGAAAATGCTTCTAGAAGCTCCTAGAGAGGCATTTATACTCCCTGAGATTACCTGGCTTTCAGCCCCATGTTCTGGGTCAGACAGTGCATTGCCTCGGGATGCTCATGTCTCACACAACAAACCCGATGTGGTTACGAAGATGCTCAAAACCCCCAAATGGACAAGCTTTCTCTTCAGTGTGTTTATCCAATGAACCTGACCTTTACCTCTGAGGCTAAAAGGAAAATTGGGGCATAGGAAGTGGAAAGTAACCTAAATAATGGCAAGAGCAGAATAGCAGAATTTCTCATTCGATTTCATCTCCCGAGGCTCTGTTGTTTTCCCCTGTGTTTAGGTCTGTGAGAATAAATTCTTCAAATTGCATGTTAATTGCCACATTTGTGGCTCCTGTAGCATCAGATATTTTTAGGAAATATTACAGTTATAATTTCCAGATTAATGAAACTGGAGACAAAGTTGACCCAGTGAACATAATTTACTCTACTTTTCAGAAAGCTTCTGATAAGGCCCCTCATAAAAGGCTATTAAGAAAAATAAACAACCATAAGGTAGAGAGTAAAATTCTATAAATTAAAGCATGCCAGGGGCTGAACTGAGTCAAGAGATTCAGAATGACTTGGTTGTACTGGGTCGTTACCCAAAATATATGGGCAATTGGTAGTGAAGAAATTAAAAAAAAAAAAATAACCCTTAAAAGTTTCCATCAAGTCTGATTGGCTTTAAAATTGTCAGACTCTGTAGAGGAATAAACAAAACAGGGGCTCAAGGGGCTGGGCTGCATGTGATGTGAGGAAGACACCTGAGGGATGGGGCCAGTGAGAAAACACACATGCGGTGGCAGAGCTGCCGTCTAGGCTAGGTCTGATTTTTGGTCTAGATAAAGTCCCTCAATAAAATATTACTTTTAGGAGGAAAGATGAGCACATGCACAAAAAAAAAAAAAGAGAAGAAGAAGAAGAAGAAGAAGAAGAAGAAGAAGAAGAAGAAGAAGAAGAAGAAGAAGAAGAAGAAGAAGAAGAAGAAGAAGAAGAAGAAGAAGAAGAAGAAGAAGAAGAGAAGAAGAAAAGAAGAAGAAGAAGAAGAAGAAGAAGAAGAAGAAGAAGAAAACTGTGGGCTCACAAACAAAGCAAGCAGCCCTGGGGGAGTCCTAGGAGTGTCCTATGCTGCTGATCTTCATATGGTAGGGTAGGGGGTGCTGAGGTCAACACAGGATGAGGCCAGCTCCCCTCAGCCTGTCTACCACTGTGGTTATTTGGGACATTTACCGAATTGGTCAGATGCTCTCATTAAAAGGACTCTTATCGTCTCTTTGTGTTTGTTAGTTCTGCCCAACGATGCAGCTAGCCTCTTGGGGCGCCTATATCAGGAGGTGATGGAATGACTGAACTGGACCAACACACTTTCCTTGCCCTGCCTGCGGATGCAGATCCAGCAGATGGCAAAGGCAGAGTGGAGGGGAGGATGAGAGTACCTGCAATCGTGAACAGTGTGACCAGTGGACTCACCAGAACTCACTGTCCTTTTTTTCGCCTGTAAGTGGAAAATTCTTTGGCCCATGTGCCTCTCAGGGATCATGGGGAAGGATTAATTCATACTGTAATAGAAGGATATGAAAGCAGTTTTAAAAGTTAAATCATTAGATTAACAATCTAATGTGACAGTGTGGTAAAATGCAAAGAGTGATTCTATGTAGTATTTCTAATTTAATAATAATGTGTAACATTTATTGAGCACTTGCCATATGCTAGGTATTGCTCATGTACTGTACATATCAATCCTATTTAATCCTCACAAGAACTCACAAAACCCCATTAGACACACAGGATAATGAGGCACAGAGAAGCTGGGGAATGGGCCCAAGGCCATGGAGTTAATTGGCAGAACCAGAGTCTCGCCATGGACCGTTGGATTCCTGAGTCCACCAGGTGACCCAACATCCTCTACAAAAAACATTTGGCATAAGCAATCCATCTATATATTTCAGATACAGTAATATATTGTATATATAACTTTGCCGTGGGAGCAAACCTTATTTAAGCACTATTACTGTACCTACTTGGTGTAAATTTCTTTCCTTGAGCTACATCTTTCAATCCGCATTCAACTTGGTAAAGTCAGTACAATTACCATCCTCACCAAAAGCTGTGCAGACAGACAGTATAGGGCAAGCCATCCTCCTAATGGTGGACATGTCGTTGGGGACCTTAGTCATTTTTGGAATATTTCTAACTCCTCTCTGCTGACCTGTGTTTATTTCATTTTCATGAAGGCAGTGTAAGCTCGGCTCCCTGGGCACATTGTTGAATGACACAGAGGGTCTCATAATTTAAACTTTATGCTAGTGCATGTGCTCATAGTATAGTCTATATATCGTCCATTGTCAATAAAACATGATTCTTTGAACCGTCCCTTTCCTTACACATCTGAGGTTTTCTGTGAGGCAGTGTACCATTTTAATTTTATGAAATAACATTCATGGCAATGACCAATTCCTGAATCTAATCACATAGTGAAAACTATATGTGCAGGTAAACCTCTCAAAAAAAGCTATCCTCACCCATCTTCCTTACTCATCTTCCATCATATGAAGCTAAAGTGTGGCTCTCCTAAAAGGTCGTCTTCACACTGAGGTTTTTATTTCTTTATTTGTTTATTAACTAATTATGTAATTAATTAATTTTGCTTAAGCCCATTTGGATAGGCTACTTTGTAATTTGTAGTTGGAGAGTCCTGATATACCCCCTTGTATGTCCATTGGTCTGAAACAGGTCCAGTTCCCTTACAGCTATTGGACATCTTGTTTGTTCTGTCTCTGCCTGTGTCTTTTCCTGTTTCTCTCTTAGGTCTGGTTCCATTTCTCCGTCTCTATGTTTTATATCTCTTCCTTTGGGAAACTTTAACAAGCAAATGCTGAGACTTTTCTCTGTGATAAGATAGGAAGGAGAGTATTATCTAGCAGCCCAAAAGATACAGGTTTCTATGCTGACTTGAGAAATTTCATTGTTACAGCTTTTCTATGTTTCACTGACTGTTCTTCTGGTTCTGATTTTTACAGATAGAAGGCTCTGAGTCTGAGGAGGACATGCGTTTGTTAGTTAGGTTTGTAAAACCATGGAGATGAGTAAACCCTGGAATGACCTGAAATGCTCAAAAGGGGCAGGTCCTCTCCCTGCTGCTGACAAGATGCATGCGCCTGAGGAAGCTGTGTGGGTGCCACCCAGCTGGTTGTTCCCACCCATGTGGGAGTGGACAGACTTTCCTAAGTGGGGCCACCTTTGCCATAGTGCCCCCATGACACGATCGGAGTCAGAACATTAGAATGTATGGCTGGCTCTATCCAACCCTGTCATTTGACAGGTGAAGACACTGTGGCCTGGAAATGTGCAGGAGGCTCAGGGCTCATGGGGCCTCCAGCCCAGGCCTGGGTCAGGGCCTCTCCAAGTCCAGGATGACGTCATCAGCAGGTTTGGTCTGAGCACAGGTGTATACTTTCGGCGCCTGAGGGAAACATTCCGATGATGATACTCTCTCTTTATACTTCAGGAAGGCTGTGCTCTTCAGTGAGCTGTGTGCATAATATGCTCAAGGCTGTGTCTAAATGATGTATTTCCCCAACCCAAAACTGACAAATTCAAATGGCTTGTACCATATTTTTATACATTTAGAAACAGCTGGTTGATTGACTGAATTTTTAATTTTTCACAGAAATGTTTGATGTTGAGGAGATTATGCCTTTAAAGTCCTCTGAGGAAAGAAAAGATTTATATAAAAGTTTCATTTCCCATAAATATTTTATATTTCACTGAATGACTATGAATAGAAATTCCATGATTGACGAGTCGGTCCTTCTTTCCTCACACACCAACCAAAGGCTCATTTTCTAAAGTCATGGCCACCCACTCCCACTTAGGGAACCAGCCCCTAAACCCTTCTCGGAATTCAGTTCTCATCAAACACTTCTATCAAATTTTAGAACTGGTTTTAAAATTAACTTGCAATATGCTGCTACCATAATTTTGAACAAAAAAGCCTGAATATCAGTCGAGATGCTGAAGTCAACTAAGCCGCAAAAAATAGACCATTACTGATCTTCATACCTTGCACATAATGGACACTCAATATATAAATATTAAGTATACATTCAATCAATATTAAATTTGTATTGATTTTTAATATACTAAAATGTTAACATATAATTAGTGCTACATAGTACTATAATAGTCATATAAGTTAATATACAATTTGTAATATAAAATATATCGAATTGAATTTGAATGATGTCCCTCAGTACTAATACATATAGATGAATAAAATGATTCAAAAAAACAACAAGACCTTGAATGAAAAGGAGCTGATATTCATTGACTATGTAGTAGATGTTAAGTGTGGTGCTAAATGCTTCATAAATGATCTTCTATAATCTTTGAAAAAAACCTAGAGGGGAGAACCTACTTTCTCTAGCTTACAGGGAGGGACTCTCAAGGTTCAGAGAGGCAAAGGAATTCCTTAAGGCTGCATAGCTGGTAGCTGAGGTAGCCTGAAAGTTAACCCAGGCCACCTGGTTCCAAAGCCCATGCCTTTACTGGTTACACTCCCTTGAGTCAGCTATCTCCTAGGTCTCCAGTCATAATTTCTGCCCTGCTCTGGAAGTTCCACCATTAGGCTCACTTGCTGCATCAGAAAGCAGTATTGGCCTTGACCTCCAAAAAGCCTCAATGAACATACGCTCACATGACCAGTGGCTGGAACAGATGGGACACGAGAATCTCTGCCTGTCAACCTCTGGGTGTGAGCAACATGTTGGATGGGCTGGCTGTCCCATCCAATGGAATTGTAACTTCTCAGAGTAATTGAAAAAATACTGACTCAGGAGGGGTCAAGAGACCCAAAACAGCCAAAAAGAGGGAGGGGTAAACATCCAAGTGTTTGACACCAAATAGTTAGGCCCTCAGAAATATTCAGGGAGTGGCATTTTGTCTTTTTCATAGGGTGCTTGATGTCACTTCCACCTCTCATCAGACTCTGGCTGTTTCTCTGACAGGGAGGTGACTAATGAGCTCCTCACCTCTGCTATTCTATTTTGGTCATGAGAAGAAAGGGAGGGAAGGAAGGAAGAACATTGGGATTTGACAGTCCCACAGAAGTCAGCCACCAGTATAACGTGTTGGGGAGGCGGGAGGCTTACAAACACATAGGGTGCTCTACACAGGTGAGGAGGAAAGGGACTGGACATGAACCATCTCCCTATCACACCTGCACAGGCCACCAAGGTCTAGTTTGTTACCTACCATCCATGGAATCCCCTTGGATTCTGATAAGTCAATGAATAAAACTCAAAACTCACAAGAAAAGATGATTTAATAATACATAATACATTTGCTATATGCTACAGTATCTATTAATTAAACATGTCAAACTTCTTCCTTACACTAAAGACTTCATAGATTTCATAAAAGTTGTAAACTAATTCAGTTTAACAAGCTTTTACCTGGCACTTGCTATGCGCCAGATAGAAATACCAAGGTTAGGGAGACGAGATACATGCAGGGCAATTTAACTATGAAAATGCCACTTTCAGTGTGTGTCTAAGATTTGGAATTCTGGGTCATCTAAAAGAGAAGGCCCTGATTGGAGGTAAGGAGTCCACGTGTCAAATGGTCCTAGCTTTGATGACTTGATATGGGATCTTAGCCAAGTTACTTAATTCCTCTGACCCTTTTTCTCATTTATTTTTGCGTATATGTTGAGGACTCAATGAGATCATGAGTGGAAATAGTTAGTAGCACAGTCTGGCTTCTAGTAGGTGCTGTTGTTATTATAGCCATGGAGGTGAGGCCCTCCCTCGTATGCTGAGTTTCACATGAGTCAAACTGAGCGAAGCTCCACCATATGTATTAGAAGTTGGGTTCAGCTTATGTTAAAAAAAACTCATATATGAGATGTAAAATTGAAAACAGCAAACAAACATGACAAACAAACAGGGACTCGAACATGGACAGTGGATTAATGGTTACCAGAGGCAACGGTGTTGAGGGGAGGTAGATAAGGTAAAGGGGGTCAAATATTTGGTGACAGAAGGAAACTTAACTTTGGGTGGTGGTCACACAGTGCAATATACGTATGACGTATTACTGAATTATACACTTGAAAACTATTTGATTTTATTAACCAATGTCATCCCAATAATTTTAATTTAAAAAGCATTATCAAAATTTGATTAAAGGTTACCGACTAGGATAATTGAAAACAAACATTTTAGGCCTTTGCAGTATTAATGTGAAAAGTCCCTCCCTCCTTTTCAGTGGCATAATTTGGGAATCGCTGACTCAGTATTTGGATCAGTGAGAGGAGCATGGTGATGAAGAAGAAAAGAGGGAGGTCTCTTCGCCAAGATTTGCAGGTGTTAAATATAAATCCCAAATTGGTTACTGTGACTCTCCTGAGATTGGGGAAGGAAGTGGGTGGGTGGATGGGTGGGTAAGGAGTGGCAAAATCAAGCTGGAAACCAAGGACTCCATATGATGAATCTTAACAGATATTCTTTCATATTTCCTTCCTTCTCATGGGGGTGGGATTTACATAAGCATCTTCTCAAGTCTTGAGAACAAAACCATGGCTTGAAAGACATTTCACTTTTTCACTTTCTCTGCTCATAATCAAGGCCAGTATCTTCCAAGATGCAGAAATCCTTGATCAACAATAACAAAACATGTCCTCACAATGTTCTGAAAGCCTTCCAAATCACGGCGCAGTAAAGCGCTGGGGAGATGGCAGGCCCCGCCGCCAGCCTGGTATCTCAGCTGCCCTTTCATCCAGGACCATTTTTATCTCCCCATGCGGCGCTTCACACGCAGCCTATTGAAAACCCACATTAGCGTCTTGATTTTTCACACAACAAAAAGTAATCCGTTGGACCTTCCCAATAAACCTTCACTCTTCGAAAGTATTTAATGTTTGCTCCTAAAGAACCCATAAAAATAGGCCCGTTTTGCACACGTAGCAAGCCCTGTACATTTCAGATGAAAAGCGTCTTTTTCAAGTGCAGCATGGGTGCAAAAGTCATGTTTTATCAGAGACGGGTGCACTTTTGCTGGATAATGAATCAAGACAGATAGCACTTTCTTGTTGTTGGTACCCACTCTCCACTTTTATGAAAAGCAGGTGCTATATAGCATTGCAGGGATCTCACCAAAGAAGAATTTTATATGATTTAAATACCTGTTTCTAACTGTTATTCAGAATAAAACATTGTATGTGTTAAGTGTTAACTGATTTTAGTATCTCCTTTTAAAGCTTGAAAATAAAAATTTTTTGCATGTAAATACAAGGATGTATGTTTACAGATGTCTGTCTCGGTGGTGGCCTGGGTGTGGAAATGTACTTTGTGTCCTGCTCAGCAAAGCACAAGGGACTGCAGCCCACATTGCCAGATTTACTGGGCACCCAGTATGTGCCAGTATGTTTCAAGAATCTGTAGGGGGTACAAATAATATAAGATTTTTCTGCCTAAATTTCAGAAATTTGAAGTTTTGTTGTCAAGACGTGGTGGAACCATTTCACCCTGTTGTTTTATCTAATCTAGCCTGAAGGCATAGCAGTTTCACATCTGAAATGGCCCCGCACTGGTGATTCCAGCCTACACTTAAAGATCTCTTGGATGAAAGTTCCCAGAGGCTCTTTTACTCTTATGTGACTCTTCCTGTTGCCTTATGCTTGCAACTCTACCCTGAGCCTCAGGAAGAGAAGCCAGCTGAGTTTCTTCCATGTATCTATCCACTGTCACATCACAAAAAGTGGTTGGATCAATTGACAGCTTGAGACTATTCTATCATTCAGATCAATAGATAGATATTTTTCAGGAATATAGAGCTTAACTTATATCCCTTATGCTTCATGCTTATACAGGTTTACCATACACACACCCCTTTTTTTGTCCTAATTAAGGATGGAAAACCATGTTTGTTTGTTGTTTTTGTTTGTTTGTTTTTGTTTTGTTTTGTTTTGTTTTGTATAACAGAGGGATTTGTATTTTACTGCTGCCATCCTACCACTTGACCATGCCTGGTACTTCTCAGATGCACTAGGTATTTAATAAACACCATTATATGTATTGAACTGCTCTCTTTTCAATGGTCTCTAGCTTCCTTGTTCCAGATTAAACAACCTCCTTTTCTGGTTTATCAGCCCTATTCTTCCTTAGAACACCTTTAGGGTTTTCCCATTTTGCTGAAGTTGTGGATCTTAGAAGGGGAGTTCCTCCACAGCAAGAGGATATGGAACTTTGTGCCCACATTCCTTTTAATTCACCTCAGAATGAGGCTTGCTTTCTCTGCCACAATATGAGACTGTGCGGCCATCTCCTGTTAGCCCCTCTGAATCAGGGAAGAGCTTGTTAGCTTATGGCACCAAACCCTTGTGGCTTTTTATAGCGTTAGAAGGTTTTGCCTAACGCAGCAGAGACATGCATGCACTGCAATTACCCGTATTAGCTACTCTGTTGAATAGTTGAAGTGGGTGGTGTGTCCTGACCTCCTCAGTGAACGGCTGTCCAAGGTTTTTCATGAGTTGGTTTTAGGCTCACAGAGAAGGTTTTATTCAGTGGCTGCCCAGTCATTAGTGGGATGCTTGGAGAGCAGCAGAGTGGCTCCTTGGGTGGCAAGATGAGCCCTGTCACCTTAGACAATCAAAACAGGATGGATAAAGGGGCTCCTCTGCTTGCCACTCAAACTCAAGAGTGTCTCTGCCAACAGACAAGGTTCAGGAGCATTGAATTCCAGAAGTTCCCATGCTGTCCTTGACCAGTCATTCTCTACTGTTGGTTTTTCCATCCCCTGGTATCCTGAAGTTGTTCCCAGGAGACTTCTTTTGATATCACCCTCAAAGAAGTGTGTTTGGATTTTCACCACTGTTCCAAACTAATTTTATGTTTAATTGTGTACCATCCTTTGTGCTCACGCTTTTCCCTGTTATCCCTTCCACCACCCTTTCCCTACCGATCATATCAGGTTGGTGTCATCTCTCACTCAGTGAGCGTGATCTCTATTCTAATCAGTCTTCACGGGTAAGAGCAATTCCACATCACTGCAGCAATTTGAAACGGGCCACTGAGGAGACACCTAGGGAAGTGAGAGTTGCAGAAAATGTCCTTTGCACCCTTCTCGCACTCACTGCCCTTGCCAAGTTCTGTCCATAGCTGCCGGCAAGCTTAACTCTTCTCTAGGATCTCTCGAGGCAAAGAGCTTGCTGCATTCCCAAGTACCTTTCGGCTCCCGATTAGTGAAGGGTCACTCCTACCCTCCATATCCTTCCCAACAGTCAGAACCCTAAAGATATTCACCCACAAATGTTTGTGATGCAATAAGAAAACATGCTGATTTTCTGCATCAAACATACCATTGGTATGGGAGGGTCCTGGAAATACATTTTCCCTTTTGTATTGGAGGTAGAGAATTGCATTTGTTAAGTCTTCCAGATGCTAAAAGAAGTGAACTGGGCTGAGAATGGGGAGCTGGACAGAATCCAGAGCTGCTGTGTAATCTTTCTGGCTCTCCTTTGCCAGATCTTTTGCAAGTGATAGCACATTGCACAAAGCTCCCACAGAGGGACGGCTGCCCGCTCCAGCCTGCCTGATGACAGACCAATGTGCATTCATGCCCAATTTGAAGGGAAAAAAACAAAAACAAAAAACCTGTCAGTGTGCAGTATCTAAGGCCCGAAGCTAATCCAGGTCTTAAACTGCTTCACAAAGCCCTGAGGCCATGGCTGAGATAAGCCTGAGGGAGGGAGCTGCATTGCTGGCACATCATGCACCTGGAGAATCGATCCTCTGATGGCCCTGGCCACTTGGGGTGGGCCTCTCCCTGACCAAAGACCATAAAATGGAGGCTTTTCTCTCCAGTACCTCCTCCTGAAATTCTTCACGGGGAAAGGTCTGTTTTCTTCAATGGAAGCCAAGCTGGTCATCCCTTCCTCTCTGTAAGGGCCTTGCCTGGGAAACTGCCATGGGAGTGACATGCCCCTAGGACCTGCCTAGGGGCAGAATTAAATTTAGGTAGCTATTATTTTCTGATATTCAATATTCTTACTTACTCTACCTGTCATTTTCACCTGTTGTTCTGATGTTCAGTTCTTATCCTAAACACGCTTTGCAAAACTTTCACTTTATTCTGTGATATTTCTTCTTGGTTTTCTCCTAGAGTAAGAAAGTTGAATTAAAATGTAAAAAGAGGAGAAAGGAATCACATGAAAAGGTATACACAGTTCTCAAAGCACTTAGAATGTGAATTTGTTTTCGAATTCAGATTTCGAGTGTTTTAGTCATACAATGTCAGATGAAGATAGTGAAATTTACTGGATTACTCAGACCGTCAATGTGTGGGATCGTAAAAGTCAGAACAAATAGCATTTTAGTTCCAATGTCCACTCAATGGAAAGACTAGGCAAAGCTAAAGGTAAATAAAAATATCCATGTTTCCTTTCTAAGCAGAAAGATTGTGCCTATTAACTTAGGCCTGAAATTTATAAACTCAGATAAGACTTGAAAAACAGACAAACAACCTTTTGCTTTGAAACACCGTAATTCTCAGACACACATTCCCTAACAGCAGATTTTATCTGCTCTAATAATCTTTCAGTGAGTCAATAATACTACCAACCAGTCAGTAACCAAGATGTTAAGTTGCTTCGTTGTTTTCCTTACAAGTGTGGATTTTATTTCTTCTTCTTCCATTTTCAAAGGGGGAAGAGAAGAAGAGCAACCTTGAGATGCAGTGGAGTGGAGGGAACAATGATGACGTAGTGACAGATATCCCAGGTATGAGACACCCTGGGATGTGGCCACGCAGCACAGGCTCACGGGTCAGAGATGCACACTGATTCCTTGAGAACCACTCAGGACCCTCCACTTGAACCCTTCCAACAAGTCACCACAGTTTAAGACTTGAATCAAGACTATTTTACTGAATTCAGGCAAATGTATTGGTTTTTATGGACACACCTAAGGCTATATCAAAAAAAAAAAGTTAAGGCAACCTGTTGAAGACCAAGTCTGAAAAAAATATATATTATAAAATGTATTTTGTATAGATTGCATTCTGATAGGTATATATCATCTGATACAAATATCATTTCGTATACATATATAGAGAGGGTGACAAGGACAGAGACAGAGAAGGCACATTGAACTTCTGTGTAACAATTGTATATATAAAATGTTTAGATATGAGTAAAAGGAGAATCCACATGAAATAAACTAGTAGTGAAATAAAAAGGTTATATGTGAAATAAACTAGATGTTCTTCATCCTCTAAGAGTTTAAACCTGATAAGAAATAATATTTTCACCTTATTAATGAAATTATTGGTTTTCTTTATTGACATATTGAGAATTTAAGTGAAACACCGAGTCTGATTTCACAATCTCTGTCAGGGCGAAGGGCAACCTTGTACTAGTTTCCCTAGTGGAACAGCACCAGACTCATCCCCGCCCATAACAGATTAGCACTGTCCCAAGCCCATGGATGAAAGAAGCAGGCATCGTGCACACAGGCTTAATCTGGAGCACAGTGACAGCCACAGAGTTTGCAGAGGACTAACCAAATACACCCTTATCTTTGGGAGAACAAAGGAAAGCAGAGTGAAGAGATTTTCTTGATTTTCTGGGCTCTGCATTACTCCTTGGTATGGAGAGGTGAATGGATCAGAATGGATTTGATGACACCATATGAAGAAATAAGAGCAGATATATATGAATACGTACAGGGAGGAAATCAATGGCGCCAGCAACAAATACAAGTGTGGCACCATGTCTCAATGGGAAGCATGGTCAGGCACAGGGCATGCCTAGGAGCAGACAGGCAAGGTGAAGGTGTTGGGGGCCTCTCAGCAGTTCCCCCTTAAACAACAAGTTTCCCTCCAGCCAGTCCCACTGAGTTAATCACTGTGCAGACTGTGCTCCGTCCAAACACAGAACCTGGAAGTGAAGCCAAGGGAGGACTTTTTCCTCCAGAAATGCTGGAGAGGGCATTGTTGTGGATGAAGGAGAGAATCTGGCAGGAGGGAGCTTTTCCATCCTCCTGGCTGTGGAGTGAACAGGTGGCCCCAAATCTGTCTATGTGGTGGGGGGGGCGGGGAGTGGAGGCGGGTGGGGAGAGGATGAAACTGAAAATACAACGTCCCAAAGCTTAAATCCAAACCACAAAAAGGAGAGGGAATAAGCTCTAAGGTAGTATTCTCAAAAATTTCCTCCAAAATATCGCTGTCAGAAGAAACTCCATGTGCTTAGATGCAAAGAAGGGGCAGGTATTGGTCTAAAGCCACCATTTTCAGTCACAAAACTCATTTGAAGTCTTGGTTTTGCTTTTAAATTATATGATGATTTTATGTGCTATTGTATATTGTACTGATCCATGCTGGTTTTAACTGAAATGTATAGTTTGAAATTATCTATCAGTTAAATTCCTTAACTTGCTCCCCAAATAATCATGTAGTAAATTGTTGCTCTGGGAAGACACGTGGTGCTCGTCCTGTGACCTGCTCTCTGTGACCTGGACACATTGCCTGCACCCCTCAGTAGGTATGGATTTAACAAGCTCAGCCCTGGGACAGGGTTTCTGCTATGAAAACGAAGGGCAGAGGCCACAGTGATGGAAGGAGGATACATAATGATGAGGAAGCCCCAATGCCTTCCCCCTTGGGCACCCCTCACTTCATGATTGCTGCCCCATTCTGCTTGCCAAAGGAGTAAGAAGCTATCTTTAAATGTTCTGGCTCAATTGTAGGAAAATCTTGCTTCTGGGGATTGCTCTTAGCCTCACTGAGACGGGTGATTTTTTTCAAAAAGACTTGAAAAAAAAAATGAGAAAACAAATTGCAAAAGAAGAATAAGAAACACAAAAAGTCACCTTTCTTGCCTCTTCCACTGGCTCTCACCCGAAGTAACCACACTTAATCTCAAAGGACGGGCTTGGCTTGGCTACCATTTTACCTGATACCAACTCATGTCCTTTTTCTAGGGCCTGGTCTCCTGAACACCAAAGGAGTAAAAACTGTGGTCAGGGCCCCTATGTGACTTAAGATACATGTTTGTATGTTGTGTGTGCTATGTGTTGTGTGTGCTGTGTATTGTGTGTGTGTATGGTATAATACACAAATCTTGGGATGCTGGAAAGGGAATTTTGAGATCAAAAAGATGCAAGACTATCTGTGCAGAGTGGAGAGGTTTTCTTTCTTTTCTGGGCTCCGGCACCACTCCTTGGTATGGAGAGGTGAACAGGTTGGAATGGATATGATGGCACCATCTGAAGAAATAAGAGCGGATGTATATGAACACGTACAGGGAGGAAATCAATGGCACCAGCAATAATACATATGCAACACCCAGCACCCACAGCTCTCCCTCAGTACTGAGATCTGAGAGGTCTAGTTGTTATCAGGAGATGGTAAGGAAGGGGTGACTGGCATGGTGAATAATCCCAACCCTTAGACGAGATGCTTACTCCTATACACAGCCCCTGCGTCAGTCCTGTATTTTATCAAGTGTAAAAAATCCTAGATTCACACAGTAGAATCGTAAGAGTGAAGCCTTATCACAAAGACATAATGCAGAACAAAAGCACTGAGCTTCCATTGAGAGTATGGAGGAGGTTGAAAATAGCTTAATTACTTCACTGCAGTCTATCCTCTGTTATATGCAGGTAGACAATATTTAAATTACATTATCAACAATATATCTTCGGTTTTCCCTATATCAAAGTGAAGAAATTGGCAGAGAGAAGAAAGAATCCACTTAGTTTGAAATAATTCATCCTCATTTCCAGAACAAACCCTACAATTGAATTCAGTCTCTAAAATTTAGATAAATTGCATGATTTTCTTTCCATTCTGACCTTCGGAATTGGGACGATGAAGGCTGGGTCTGCAAGCACAGCTGCTCTGTCCTTTTACTAACCTGACCTACTAGATAAAAACCAGCCAGTTCAGCCAAGCAAACAGCTACTCATCAGCCAGTATCTGGTTAATCTTTACTGCTTCCACGCTTCCAGATTTTTCAGCTGCCTGCATCCAGGTGCATGAAGAAGACTTTTCCTTTAGTCCTTGTTCTGTCCCATAAGGAAGGAGAGTCTTCTGTGGGAAGGGTCGTGGTACAAAGATTCAGTGACTGCAATCGAGCCATGAAGTTACAGCCTCCTGGCCAAGCAATGTGCAGAGGGCACAACACCACTTGCCTCTGACATGGCTAGATTTCACTTCCCTCTCTACTGTGGCTGGACTGGAGCCGTGGAAATGTGGGTGGCATTAGTACACACTGTATCATCAGTGGAGATCCTCATTGCAGACTATAAAAGGAAGACACCAAAATTTACCACGAGCCCTGCCTGTGGTCTCTGGATTTAGGGAAGGACATTTTGCAGGGTAACTGTGTGTTAAGGATGCTCTTTGGCTATTTCCCCTGGCAGGGTCAGTTGGAGGGAGAGCTAATCACTCAATAAACAGAGAGAAGAGAGATGCTTATACTTAATAAGCCATTGCAAATGGAAAAAGCAAGCTCCTACCCAATGTGATTCTCTCTAGAAACAAATGGCTTGAATCCAAACACTACAAAGCCCTTTCAGAATGCTGAGAGGTCTCCTGGCCCCAGCGCCCCCAGAACATAATCCTTCTGCATCTTCTCTCACACATGGAAGTAGCTTTAACAAGAGAAGAGGAAATGATTTTGTGTGCATGCATGTGTCACAGTAGTGATTTTTTTCCTTTGTCTTAAGTTACTGAGTTCCTGATGTGCAGTAAGTTCTTCTCTCTGGGGAGCAGACACAGCAATTAAAGGGGAGGGCCAGCCTAGCACTGAAGGCAAGGTACTGGGAACTGCCTCCACAAAACGCCTCCCTAAGGGGGTTCCCAGCCCCCTTCTCCATGCCCCTGAACCTAGAAGACCTAAACACCACTGAGCTTCAGCGGTTCGGCAAGTGGCAAAGTTGGCCTGGTGGCAGAAGGAAGGTCGAAGTCTCTGCCAAGCCTTGCTGCTCTGGTTTCTCCCATCTCTGTCCTGTGCCAACCCTCCTGTCAGATGAAAGACACAGTGTGGTTCAGTGGGCCAAGGAAAAGCTCAGGCAAGGAGCCTCGGCCACGACCCTGTCACCACAGTCCTTTCCATTTATTATCTTGTGCCCACTGTGGATATTTTCACTTAATATGTGGGTGGGGAACTAACCTGTTCCCTTAGGCTGGACTATAGAAAAGAAAGGATAATAGAGAACTTTGTAAACACACTACACATAATGACTAAATAAAGCTGGCCTGAAGTTACTGGCAAATAGTGCCATGTAAGGAAGGGCATACAAAGCATACAAAGGGATGCCCTGCCTTGTGAGGTAGATCCCAAACCAGGGAATTTGGGGGCAGAATGACAACCTTCCTGCTTGCATACTTGCCTGTTTTTCAGCCCCTTTTTTGAAAAAAGGACTTCAAAGATTTCTACCAGTCTGCAGGGCGGATGTCTGGGACAATCAGTCCTCTTTCAATTGGAATAAATCAAAGAATCCAGAAAGAAGGCAAGCATGATTTTTTCTCTCCCCTCTACTTAAGAAAGGGTGACTCTCTGGTCTCCTGGAAACAAATAAAGAAATAGGGTTCATGAATACTATAGCCCCTCGATTTTCCAGCTTTGTGATTAAGAAAGAAAGGCTAAAACATGATCATCAAATAGTGTCATTTCTGTGTGCTCCTCTTTCTTGGCCATTTTCTCTTCTTCCTTTTTTTCTAGAATGTGCTAAAACTTAAAGATCAGAGATTTGAATACTTCCATTCTGCCTTATTAGTATTATTTCATTGTGTTTGTATATTTACATTTAAAAACTGTTTCAAAACTACAATTGGATACTACTGTATACCCATTATGCTATTATTTTAAAAAACGAAACAGAAAATATGTGTTGGTGAGAATGTGGAGAAATTGGAACATTTGTGCACTGCCGATGGGAATGTAAAATGGTGCAGCCACTCTGGAAAATGGAATGGAAGTTCCTCAAAAAATTAAACATAGATTTATCATATGAGCCAGCAATGCTATTTCTGGGTCTATGCCCAAAAGAATTGAAAATAAGATCTCAAAGAGATGTTTGTACACACATGTTCATAGCAACATTAGTCACAATAGCCAAAAGGTGGAAGCAACCCAGGAGTCCATCAATAGGTGAATGGAAAAACAAAATGTGGTATCTACATACAACAGAGTATTTATTGTTCAGCCTTAAAAAGGGAGGAAATTCTGATACATGCTACAACATGGATGAACCTTGAGGACATTATACTAAGTAAAATAAGCCAGACATCAAAGGACAAATACTATATGATTCTACTTATAAGAGATATCTGGAGTAGTCAAATTCATAGATACAGAAAGTAGAATGGTGGTTACCAAAGAATGGGGGAAGAGGGAATGGGGAGTTAGTGTTTCATGAGCAGAGAGTTTCAGTTTGGGAAGATAAAAATATTCTGTGGATGGTGCTGGTGATGGTTTTACAACAATGGAAATGGGCCTAATGTCACTGACTGTACACTTAAAAATGGTTAAGACTGTAAGTTTCATTGTGTATTTTATCACAGTAAAATAATATGTATATCTGACTTCATGTTACCCTCATAATATACTTGAGGGAAGAACAGATTATTCTAATCTCTGTTTTATAAACCTAGGAGGGCAAGGCGGAAGGATCTCAGTCCTTCAGCAACTCTTTGGGCCCTAGGACTTGTGTGAAACTCAACTTCCTTTCCTTCTGTAATACAACCTCCAGCCCAGTCTCCTCTAATAGCACCACCAGGGCCAGCCACCAGGTGTCTAAGCCTGCCCATTGACGTAGCTGCCTTTGGCCATTTTCTTGGAGACATGGAGATAGGTCACCCACACTGTTAAACAGCAGGGCAGAGGGCAGCTTTGGGGGTGTGAGGAGAGGGTGATTTGGGCCTGACTGGCACCTATCCTTCCTTCTCTTTGTTTCATAGCCGGTCAGAGACACCAGCCCTTCCAGACTGCAGAATCCCCTAGTGATGACAAGAACACATGGCCCGAATTTTATCTCCTATGCTCACTGGCCCTCAAATGAGGCCTGGGCCTCCTCAAGCTCCAGCCCATCTTCTGGGTAGGTGGGTTGCTCTCTTTCACCCCTTCTGTGTCAGGCTTCCTTAGCCCTCCCTTCTCCTTGGGCATCGCCACTTGTCAGGCTTCTGAAAGCAGTAGCTCCTCAACCCTTCCCTCCCAGGAGCAGGAGGCCCTCCTAAGGCCACTGAGAGACCAGATCCCCGTTGGTCCCTTCTTCGTTGTTTCATTACTATTATCCTCTTTCACTTCTTTCCCCTCATCCCTCTGGAAGCTTCTTTGATTGTGGACCACTTTCGGAAAACAAGTGTGCCCACGGATGCTACTTGGAACTTTTCGTTACTGGCCAAAAGGAACAAGAGAGTTTGAACGACACCAGGGCCCTAGTAAGGCAGGTGCAAACTGCCCCTTACTGCTCTGTAACCTGTGGGCCCGAGGAAGGTAGGATAGGGCAGGGGCGTAGGGAACGGTCCCAGGCAGGGGACTGTCCCAGGCGAGCAGGCCTGTGCTGCTCCCCGGTCCCTGGGAAAGTAGGCTTCGGGGAACTCCGGAGTTCGCGAGTGTGTGCGTGTTCTGTGTGTTGGGGGTGGTGTTGGTGATGACAAGCACTGGAGTGCCAGGAGGGGCGGGGGAGTCCCTGCGCTTCATCCGTCTAACCTCCACCCGGCGTCAACTTTGTGCTGCTCCCGTTAGATGGCGCCCAAGACTTTCTAACCACTTGTGAAAGTGTGCCTGGCCCGGAACAAAAAGAACCTCGGGTGTGAGTGTGAGTGTGAGTGTGTGTGACTGTGAGGGCGCGGCGTCGCTCTGGCACCACGCGTGGCCCCGTCACGGGTCGGCCTGGCCTCCGCACGGCCAGCCCAGAGCACTGGGCATTGCCCTCCTTCTTCCCATTTTTGCTCGCGCCAGGGGCCCTGGTCGCGCTCCCTGGGGAAAAGGCAGGCGCTGGCTGCGGCCTGGGAAAGCCGACTCCGGCTGCTGGTGACCGCCGGGCCTCCGAGCGCGGGAGGGAAGGCCTCGAGGACGCGCCGAGGCGAGAACTGGGGCGCAGACAGGAGCCTCGATAACGCGCCATTGAAGTCCCTTTTTACGCCCCGACTTGCCCCCATAAACAGGGCTCACTGTTTAAAAGAAGGGGGCAGGTGCAGATGCGGTTGTTTCTACCGTTCAAATGAAACCGTTGTTCAGGGTAAGATTTACTAAACGTAGGGCGTGCGTGGAATCCAACAACGCCGGGCCAACTTTCTTGCTGCCCTCAGTGCCAGTGGAGCCTGGGGACATCAGACAGCCTTCATTTTTAAAACAAAAAAAGTCCTTGGGGAACCTAGGGCGTAAGATCCGAGAGCTAGTTTGAAAATTAGTTTTGGGATCAGGGAGCGAGTTTTCTCTCCGCCAAGTTCATCGCTCCTTCCACATCCTCCAAGAAAGGAGAGACGCCGCTACGGTGATCCCTTCCCCTAGTAACCTCTCCTTAATGTCAGTCCGAGCAAGCACTGAGCGGAGAGGGGCTGCATCTCTCTAACCTTGGGAACACGCAGGAGCGGAGACCTTCCTTTGTGCGTCCCCTTGGCTGTGAACTTTCCCGCGCGGTGGTTCTCCTTTAAGAAAGTAGCGATCTCCATGAATATTTAATATTGAGCGCGGCCAGCCGGACGGGCGGAGGGGAGCCCACCGGCCTGGTCCCCGCGCGTCGCAGCTCCGATTCAGAGCAAGCGCTGCGACAACCGCCAAGCCAGGAAGAGAATGAGGGCCGGCAGAGCTGGGGCCCGGGGCGAGGCGGGCTCTGGGAGAGCGGCCTTGGAGGTCATTTCCATAAGAAAACTGAAGTCGCGGCTGGCCGGAGGATTTCTCGCCCCTACCAACCTCCCCCTATCCCCGGTTTTCTATTAGAAGCGGGCTCGGGAGCTCAGAGCCCGAAGTGTGTGCTCTTGGCTTTGATGGTATTGATAAAAGGTGGTTTCAAATGGTGCCCGGACCGAGGCCAGTTTCCTGTCTGTGTGTGGAGTGGAAAGACCGCGCCGGGGTGAGTCCAAGAGCGCGCGGAGCGGGCATGAGAGCAGGGAACGGGGAGAAGGAGGGCGAAGGCAGGAGGTGCAGAGCACACTAGCAGTGGGAGTCTCGGGTAGGTTCTGCAAAGCGGAGCCACGATGAAATGCCGACCCGAGCACAGAAAAGTGTGTGTGTTGGGGTGGGGGACGATCAGGGAAGAGAGGTCGCACAGCCCAGAGCCCCAGCGGCGGCTGGTGGGAAGGTCTGGCTCGCCCGGCAGTATCACTCTACAGAGACCTGGGGAAACTTTCTCACGCGCTCCTGACCCTCTTCCTGCGAAGGAATAAAGTGAACTTGCTCAGATACTCAATTCCACTAGCGATTCAGTTTTTTCTGCTTTTGCATTGACTTTCTCTTCGGCTTTCCATGTGAACAGCGCCATGTGTCCTCAATTCTATTATATATATATATCTCCTAGGTACGTTATGATCCCATCTGGATAAATTAAAACCCAGATCTGTAATGTTTATTCTTAGATAGTTTACAAAAAGCAGGAAAAAATGTGTGAGACACATGTCTGCAAATATAACAAAAGTACTTCCCCTTCTGCTTGAAAAAGTTGCCTGCAAATGGCTTCCCTTGACTGATTCTGAACCACCTGTACTCCCCCCTAAAACTAAATCAGGTCGTGAATAAAGCAACAATCAGATCAAGCAATTAAATACCAATTATGACTATTAATGACTATTACTAATGATTGGAGTTGAGGACTCCAGCACTACTTAAAGTAATCAAGCTGTTTTAAAATTCTTCTACCCAAGATTTTTACAGCACTCCACCCCAATACAGGAGGCAAGAAGATAGGTATGATGTTTTCAAAGAGTTCTCCATAGGTATCCCTTGGTCAGTGTTGAATTTATTTCTTTCAGTAAAGTGTATTGCTACTTCTGGTAAATAACTAAGTCTACATTGCTGGCATGTCAAATATGCAAAGTGTAACTGATGATGGTGGTTATAATGTATTTGGTTTGGATGCAGAATTGAGGTGGGAGAGTTCATTCTCTCTCGAAGTACTTGGGTAATGCTGAAAACCTGGGAGATTTTAAGGAAGTGCTTTAAATCTTCAGATGGGGTATGGATATCAAGACAGCTGGGAGTGAGGAAGCAAGGGATGGTCAACTCAGAGAGCCGGGAAGAAATAGGAACTTGGTTTATGCTTTAAAATTTCCTTTTGCTCATGGGTCGAAATGGTGTTGGCCATTGGCTGTGTGATTGTTTGAAAAGAAAAGGTTAGTGAGTATAGTCCTTTGATGTAAAGGCTACTGTGGCTGGATTTATTAGCAAAGATGGTTCACCACCCGCCCTGCCTCTTTATTCACACCCCTTCTTATCCCAAATAGAAATCCATGTTAGGTTCTGGGATGGGAGGGGGAGACCTTGGGCGAGGGAGGGAATAAATTGCTTGGGAAGTCCATAGCAAGAGGAGAGGAGGGGGCCGCTTACAGGGTCTCTGGTTAGCCAGCGTGAAGCAAGCAGGCTAAGGAACCAGGCAGTTGGAGGTGTCAGCACTTAATCTCAGTGTCAAGCACATCTGCTCATTGCCCCGTAGTCTGTCCCCTCATACTGGCCTGTCTGGACGCTTGGTGAGTTGGAGCAATGAATTTCAAGTCTGTCCTGTTGGGGACATCTCCCCAGCACCTCAGCCCCTGGGTAGAAGCCTGCAGCAGCAGCACACATCTGGTTCTGATGTATTTACCAAACTAGAATGAAAATGCCCAGGCTGCATGGCAGAAACCTGAGCTGCTTGTGACAAGCAAACTTCTCTGCTAAGCAGCGTAAAAGTTTGGATAGTTTTGGAGAGCTGGGTGGCCCCTCTGCTTGATGTGAAGCACATGATCCTCCTCTCCATTCTATTTTGTTAGAGTTAATTGCTCCACAGTGAGGGCACCTCACACCTCAGCCAAGGAATACAGCACAGAAGGAATCCTCCACAGGTAACAGGACAGCACAGGTAGCATGGTATCCTTACCTGAAAAACCTCACCTGAGTAAAACAGGTCTAGGGTAATTCTCCTTCAGTGGCTCCCTGGGTACAAGGCTCGTGTACCTGGCCCAGGCTATTTGCAACCTGGGCGAGACTCTAAGTCATGACTGCACAGCTACTACAGCTTCTTTGAGTGGGCAGAGGACCCCAGAGGCAGATCTGAACAAGACAGCTTCATATGTCAACGGCAAATTCCCTGCTGTCCCTAAGAAAACCCAGAGGTGCCATGAGAATAAGTTCCCTGGGAAGTCTGAGAACCTCATGAAAGAGGGGAAGAGGCTGGCATATAGCTCTGGTGACTCCCAGCAGTTTGGGCCCTGCCTACTTCTAAGCCCCGCAGGGGGAGAAGGGCAGGGCTTGGGAGCAGGGCTAAGAAAACCTAATGTTTTGGGTCAGTGGCAGGCAAGCCTGGGACAGCAAGTACCTGTGTTGAGGGCTGGATTGAGGGGTGGAGCTGGCCCTGGGCTCCTCTCTGGCTATCCTTGGGTAGTTCTCAGGCTCTGAGCTGAAAGGCCAGAGCTCTCTCTAAGTGTTTGTGTGAATCTTGGGAGGCGGCTAGGGCAGAACACCAGAGGCCATTTGGTCCCTCAGACCTGCCACCACTGCTACTCCTTACCTTACTAAGGCCCACATTGCCTAGGTCTGAGAGAACTGGCTTTCTCAGAAAACCTGGTAGAGGTGGGACAGCCTGGTGAGAGTTGGAGGCCAGGTTCTTGCACTTACAACTTGTTTGGAAATTGACATATAAAGAAAGCCAGTACTAGTGGCCCAGATAGTGCTTCCATGGCGTCAGAAAACCTTTAGCCTCTTGTTGAACTCCTGAGAGCTCCCTCCCCATCCCAAGTAGCCCCTACACACTGTGCAAGGTGTCAGGTAATCTGGGAGAAAGAGTTTGATCTGTCCCTTGCACCCAAGTAAATACAAATGAATTTTGTTTCTTGAAAAGAAACTTATGGCTTTAAACTTTTCCCAGCCAGAGTCCAACTAGTTTTGTCAAGGTCTCTTGTTGGCAACCGCAACCCACCCCACCTCTTTTCGGTTCTTCTTTGTGGCTTAAGGTCCGCTTTTTGGGTGGGTTGATAGACTGTTATTTGTGTCAACAAGCAGTCTTGTCCCCACTCTCACCCCATCTTCCTGGATGCAACTGCAGTTGGAAATCACACATACAAAACTCCTTTTAAAACTTTCTGCTAGTCTTCCTGGCTAGAATTGTTGACAAGACATAGACACATTAAGTTGCATAAAATACAGTGGACTGATCAGCCAAAATGCATCTCATTTGCACTTGTATGGCTAGGGGTAGGTGCTTGTGTCACTCAAGGGCTCCAGCCCTCTCTGCCATGCTGGGATGACTGGCTGGAATTTCGGAGCAGGCCCCACCCGAAGGGTCCATTTGTGAGGTCACCAGTCCCAGCACAGCAGGACAAGCCAGCTGGGGTGGGGAGAGTTGGGGAGGGATCTGCAGGCCTGGCCTGAGGGCTTGAGCTAGCTTTGGCAGACAGTCTACTCTGGGCAGTTAGGGGGGCCTGTAGAGCCTGGCCTGGTGGGCACAGGCAGCTGGATGCCAAGTGCGCAGCAACTCTGAGGGCCTTCCCCTGGGTTGAACTAAATAAAAGAGACACTGTCAAGTAGAGGGGTCATCACTGACCAGATCTTGCACCCACATCCACCCCTCTCTCAAAGTTTTGTCCAGTTCACCCAGTTTGTCACCAGTGGAGGGACACCTCTGCCTGACAGAATCTTCTACCTACTCCTAGTTCTGAACTCAGACCCTGAGCTTTTTGCATCTGGCAGGTCTGCACTGAGCCGCACTCCTGGGCCCTGAGTTCCCAGAGGAATGCCTCTTTCACTAACTCAGAGAGGCACTCGGGGGGCTGCACCAGAGCCTTCAGAACCCTAGTGGACAATTAGGGCAAAGTTATGGGTTCTTACAGTGTTCCTCTCACCCCACCCAATCACTCTCCTGCCTGGGTCTCAACTCTTCCCATCCTCAGGTGCTGGGGTGCCCGTTCCTACTCACCAGCTGGAGGCCTCGCTGCACTCAGACACTGAGTCACTGCCAATGTTCCCTGGCAGCAGGGTAGAGGGGCCAGGGAAATTGGGGTTCTCAAAGAGCCTCAGCAGAGGCAGAGGAAATGCCCATCCAATCACCATGAGCTCCCCAATAGTGCATCCTGGGGACATCCTTTCCAGTGTCCTGCTTGCTTTCCTTGCAAAGGCCATGGTGACTTACCCCTGCCAACCCCAGGAGCTCCTGCTTCTCCAGCCCACTTCCTCTCACCCAGCAGGGAGTCTCATGGCCTGCTTCTGGGCCTACATCATCAGACCAGATTGCAGCCCACAACCTTCCCTGGCCAACCAAGGGGGAGATATGCTGCCCAACAAGACTACTGCCTCACTGAGCAGTGGCTTGGGGAATAGCCACCGACAAGGCCATGCGGACCCAGGCACAGCCACTCACCCATGCTCTCAGCCTGCAGGAGCGCTGGCCTGAGGGCCTGGGGGCGAGCCCGCACCCATTGACAGGTGGGGCATGTCTGCAGCGCCTGGAGGGAACAGTCAATGGACTATGCCCCCAGGATCTGGGGACATGCCTGTAAGGTGTAATCCTTTAAAGATCCTTGGTACTACTTTTGCATGAATCCTTTGTTACAGCTTTGTCAGCCTGCGTGCCTTCAGCAGCTCCCTCTCTCGGGACTCCCCAAGCCCGGGTTCCTCCCTTACCAGCCACTGTGGTGAGGGTCTGACACAGGGGATCTACTAAATCAACTGGCCCTCTCCAGGTCCCTCCTGCAAAATGCTCATTCCTTGGTTACCAACTCCCCGTTGTGCGTGGGGCAAATGAACAGGGTTTGCACTGCCGTTTGTTGCCTTTGGGGTGATGTTCTCTAGAAATAAAAGGCTTTCTGAATGTGACCTCGGGCTGCTGGAGAGGCCCACTCCTGCTGCTGGCGAATGTGTAGCTCCCTGGACACGGGCGGGGTTACTGGGTGGGCACAACAGGGCGCAGGGGTAGGGGGTAACCTGCCCTGCCACAGTAAGGATTTGAGGATTCTGACATTCAAAATAGGATGAGGACAACACAGCTGTGAACTCACTTGGCTCATACTGGATACAGGCAACCAGGTTCCACTGTCTGGGGGTAGATTGTCACCCACCTCCTCCATTTGGTATGACTCCTCTGAAGCCAAAGTACAACCCTAGGCAATGTGTTTAAAGGAAGATGCTCCAGCACAGAAGGGCAAATAGTGACCGTTTCCATGCACATAAGCTTACATGCATCCTCATATATGGGTGCACATTTGTCCACAGTTTTTTTTCTATTTAATTTGTTTTCATTCCGCCTTTCTAGGCCTTTCTGCCTGTGCATAGTCATTTGGAGAAAAATCAAGTGTGAGCACCTCCCTGCAGAAGGCTCTGTATGTTATGTAACACACACAGGGAGTCCTCAAGTTACCATTTTGCTCCAAATCAGCCAACAGAAGGTTTCCTGGCTGGGTTGGGGTGGGGGTGAGAGTGTCAGGGTGATGCAAATGGATGTGAAAGCTTCATTCTCTGGGGGCTTTTATTTTCCTCCTTGAAGCCCCAGTTCAAGGCCCAGGAACAAAGGGGGTAGGTAAGTGATCCATCTTTTGTCTCCCCTCACTTATACCCGGTAACCTGCAGGCCCTCCTTTTTGATAAATTGGGGAAAGCCTGTGGGATCAGGTACATATGTAAATACTGCTGACCTCAGCAGCCCCTCTTCACTGAAAAGCAGAAAGCTCATTTTAGGTGCAGGCTGCTCAGTACCTTTGAGTATCTACCACTTCCACTCCCCCAGACAGCACTGGACTCAAGGCTACTTGTTTAGCATCCCTCTCTTATTAAAAACATCCAGGACAACTATCAAATAATTCTCCAGAGAGAAAGACATTTCTCAGGCTAGCAACATTTTTAAAGCCCTATTTGGAAGAAATTGGCAAGAAGTACAAAGTATAATCAGTAGGATTGCCTAAGCAAGTTTGAAAGATTTCTCCCCAAAAGATGTTAATTAATAGTTTGTAAATGTTATTTTGTTCACTAATAGAGTTTTCCCTATTACAACCTACAGATTCTCAAGACTAAGCTAGTAAGATATCTCTTTTCATTTTGTTAATTTCTGGATGATTTTATACTTTCTGATTAGACCTATTTAATTTATTTTTTAAAACTCTGTTGGAGAGTTTTCAACCTTGGAAGTTTAAATGAAAATTAGACTCTCCCTTGGAGACTCTTACAGGGTTGAAGTGGAACAAACCTGCCTGGCCTCAACTCCCACCTCCAAGTAGCCCTGTCTGAACTTCGGTAGAGTGACAGTGGCAGGTTTTGGCACCTTTTATTTTAGTGCTGGCGCAAGGTGAGCTCTTTGAAATGAATATCTATTCTATTTCAGCGTGCAATGTTCCAGCCGACTAAATGGGTTTGCCTTCCTCCGAACCCGAACCCGGGAGGCAGTCCTGGAGGACAGAACTAATGCGTGACCTCCCAGGATGCTCTTCATCAGAACAGCCCTTGTCCTTTTGTTTTGTATTAAAAAGATGTTTTGGCTTTCTTCTCTGTGTCCTTCCCGTTATTTTGTAGCTACAGCAATGAAACATGGACAGCAATTGCCATTCTTTTAGTCCTTTGCAAACATGTCTTGTGCTGGAAATTCACAAAGCCCCAGATAGACCTCAGGTGTGTACTGTACTTTCTGATGTTTACTCACAATACAACTCAGCGGGTCACCTAGAGAGTCACACTTGGTTCTGCCTTCCCCCGACAGCTCTCTCCCAAACACTGCCCCTCTTTCAACTCATAAGGAGGTGAATTAACTTAGAGAAAGCTTCCTGAATTAAAAAAAGACCAAACTCAGGTTCTCCAGGTAAGAGATACTGGATTATACTGGTGACTAGGAAGTCAAGCGCTAGCATCTCCCTTGGTATAACTCTTCTTAGAAAGAAGGGAGGGCAGCAGGCACATTTCCACAGACATTTTAAAACAATGGCAACTAAGAGTTTTACAGATAAAATTCCGGTGTAATTCCAGCCAGCTAAATTATTTAAATTTGAGTTTTGTTCCATGTACACACACATGCACACAGGCACACACATAACACACACCAACTAGGGGTAGATTATCAGTGCCTTTCCACTGGCCAACCCTGGCAACAGCAACCACCAACAGACTTATTTTCTGGAGAGTAAAAAGTTAAAAAAAAAAAAAAAACCTCTCCATATCTTGAAAATGGTTATTTTATATTGTTTAACATCCCCGCAGATAGGAATTGGCCAGACACCCTGCTCCTTTTTCTAGAAACAGGTAAACTAACCATTCTCCTTCCCTTTCCCAAGTCTTGGCTATTTTTAAAAGCTAAAATTTCTCTTTCCAAAGGGAGGGAAAGGAACAAATTCCATTAATGAATTACGTACGTGGAATGTGGCTTGTCTGGGGCAATTATGTTTGTAAATAAATGGCTTCCTGTTTATTATGTGCGTTTTACTAAAAACGAAATCGAATGCCTCTGAGCACTTAATACAGCAAATATTCACCTTATGGTTTGATTTCCACTGAGTTTTTGTTTTGTTTGTTTTGTTTTGGTGCTCACTAGAAAGAAATCGGGTTAAATGGATTCAGTTGGGAAATTCATCATCCTTCGGCACCCAAGCTGACCTAGGGACGAGTCACCTCTAAAGTTCTCACATATGCCAAAGTATGAGGGAAGGGGACAGGCTCCCGGGCAATGTCACTGGACTCAATCTGAGGAGTTTCAGTTTTGCCCCTGGATATTTTTAAAGCTGACCATTGCCTTCTTTGCAACTTCAAAAGCGAAGCTGGCTTTCGATCTTGGCGCCGGGACTGGGCACCGACATACCGCCTGGCACCCCAGTCTTCTCTGTCGCTTGCGCTCGCCCACCGCCGGCTCAGCATCGCCACGTCCCTGGGCCTGCGGTTCCTGGGAGGCTGACCGTGATGTGGCCGGGCACTGGCAGCCACCCCAGTGTTCGTGGGGCGCTGGGGTTTTCCATCCGCGAGAAGCGGAGGCGCGCGGCCCGGACGCCTCGGGCTCGCCAAGATCCCCATCCCGAGTGCGGTGCGCAGGACCTGACGCTGAAACTTCACAGAGCCGCCCGCCGCCTTCCGCCCTAACGCCGGCTTCGCAGGCCAGCCCGCGAGCCCCTGTCCCGGCGCGTTCCCAAACAATGAGACCCATCCGCGCTCGAGGCCAGTCCTTGCTGACCCTCCGCTTTCCCACATTTGGACTGCAGCGAAGTGTCGGACACTTATTCTGAGCCAAGGCCCCCCTTCCCTACGTGGCACCCTGGGGGAAGAGACCCAAAGTATCCCCTTTCTGGAAATCCGAAGCTCTGGTCTTGGAGGTGGGCCCTGGTCTTTGAAGCCTCAGCGAGTTCAGCTCCGTCTTGACTTTTCCTCCAGGACTCGGGCCACGGGGAGGTGGGGCTCAAGGAGAGCCCAGCCGCAGGCCCTGAACTCAGTGCCTCGGAGCTCACGGTCCGCACAGGGGCAGGCGGCAACTGAGCTCCTCGGGAGAGGGGGCTGGACCCCAGAATGCAAAATCCGCCAACGTAGTGCAGGGGTCGATGGGCATTTCTGCCTTTACTTCCCACCTGCATGCAATGAGTGAGTGCCAGGACCTCCGGAACCTGTGCCCACCGGAGCAAAGCAACTCCCCCGACCTTCCAAGGAAACTTTCGCAACTTTCTTTTCTGCCCGTCCCCAGTTTTTTAGGTTTTCTCCAAACACCGGCCTCGTCGATTGCTCTGCCAACTGCCCTTTAGTGTCTAGGGCCCCCAAAGCCTAAGCGTTTCCAGAATTATAATAATAATAGTTATTAGGCTGAGGACGGAGAGCAGGATCAGAGGATAGTGGACTGAGGGGGAAGAGAAGAAATGTTGATGAAAAGAGATATTTCCACCTGTGTTTAAAAAAGTTTCATTTGACAATTATCAATAACTCCGATAGACAACTCCATTAAAAAAAAAAGATTTACTACTGCTCTTGAAAAGCCATTATTTTTTACATTGCTTTTAGGAAGATAGATGAACAAAACATCGCGTTTCAAGCCATTTTGATCTGTAATTAAATGGCAGGATCGGTTTGTATTCTCCTACGGCTTTTACAGAAGTTGCAGTGATCCAAAGTCGGGTTGCTGTGTCAGAGTGGCATTTTTATTAATGAGAATACAAAAAGCTTGCATATTCGTAGCCCTGCTTGAATTTAGTTGCTAAGCAACCGCTGTATGGTAATTCATCCGCGAAATTTAAATCTTTGAGAAAGGATCGTGCGTTTTGCTGAACGGTCGTCAGGAGGAAAACAACTTGTGGGACTGGCCAGCTGTTGCCTGGCCTGGCCCAGCAGATATCCAGCCACACCACTGCGCGGGCCACCGCCCCTCACCGCGGGCCATACCCTGTGCCCCCAGAGAGAAGCTGGGCTTCTGGCAGCGGAAGCCCCAGGTCCCCAGCACCACCTCAGCTCCGCTGAGCCATTTCCACTTGAGACAGGCCCTGCACCTGAGCAAGCTCTCTGCGTCCCTAGAGCTTGAGAGACCAGGCTGCTACTTTCTGCAGCCCCCTCCCGTCACTGGCACCCACTGGCACACACACACCACACACACACACACACACACACACACACACACAGTGCCGCCTCAAGAAGGCCGGTCGTCCAGACCCCTCTGAGGTCACTTCCAGAGCTGGCCCTTCCTTGAGGAAGACCCGGCTCATAAAGAACTCAGCCCACAGACCTCCAGAAGGCCAGACGGCTGCTGCTGGCCGGCAGTGACATCATAGGCTCCTGCTCACCACGCTAGCGCCCACATTTTAGGATACAGGAACAAACACGGATGTGAAATCAAGAATGAAAGAAAGAGTAATCTAATTAATAGGCCATGAGCCGAGCTAACAAAATCAAAGAATCTGATTACACAAGTACCCCTCTTGCTATCTCCGCTGCCCCAAACCCCATCCATTCTCCAGCCTTCACACGATTTCCTTTCCTAGACTGAGAAGTTCAGGAGACGAACCCAGAGACCTCTGATTTTCTTATTGAAATCAAGATCAAGCCCCTGGTGGGATCCGCGGGCCCAATTCATGTGGGTGACCTTCAGGCCCTCAGACCAGCTACCTGAAGAACTGAGACCAACGGAATCTGGGACTGCTGGGGAGGCAGCCCCACACTTCTTACATGCATCACTCTTACAAACAACAACACCTGTACTGATGGTTTATGCTGTCAGTAACCAGACTAGAGAAAGCGGTTCTTCACTCACAGCCATTGTAAGGGGACTAATTAGAAAAAAAAAAAAAAGAAAAAGAAAAAAAAAACCTAACTTTTTTTTTCTCCATCACCTTGTTTCTGGGTCACTGATAACCTCAAAGTCTTAACTCTCTTTCAACACCCTTCCTCAGCATAGATGTCTGAGCACAGCCAGGTATTAAGTTTTATCACTGAAACATAGCATTGTTCTAATCGGTCCAGTCAGCCACGTGCATTTCATGAAAGAATTCTTTAATTCCTATCCTTCTACCTTGAAAAAAACCAGGTCCACCTCCTAAATAATTAATTTCAAGCCCGCATCCAGTGCCAATACTTGTTGCATCCATTTTAGAGTTTGATTAATTATCCTGGAACTTGGGCAAACTAAACTCCATGTGGAATGTTTCTTCCTTCAATTTAGTTCTGAAAGCTACACGTTATTGATGGATCTTACTCTATTTACATACAAATTGGTGCAAATATGCCCATCTCTTAAAATGTATTTTGTATAAATATATAAAAGTGTCATTTTTGATTTAGCTTGAAGAGGTTGATCATTTATTACAAAAATAAACGAATAAATACAACAGTATATTGTTGCTTCCAACAGGATAAATACTTTACAAATATATAATTTAAAAAACAAATTTAATTGTTAAAATTATTTAAAATATTACACTTATCGATAAAACTATCAATAGTATATACTGCATTTAATATTAGAACCAATTATTCTGTGAATGTTGAAAAGCATTCATACAAAACAGATTATGAGCATGGTAATGAGCAAACACTGAAGGCTACAGGGAAGCAGAGGGACTCTCTAAGATCAATAATGAACAGTTCTGTTTCGGAACAAAGAAGTAGTCCTTGGCTAAGTACTTAAAAAAAAAAAAAGGCAGAGCAACAACAGCAAAGTGACTATTTTAAATACACCTTGAATGATTTATCGCCCAGACCTGCAGGGGAAGATGGTTGGGTGAATGAGATGACTAAGGCTTGGACAACAGATCAGGAGCCACAGGGGACTGCAAACTATAAATGGGCCTAGCTTGGGATTAGCCAGATTGATGGAACAGAACTTTGTCACTTTCCTTTGGGTTGGTACTGGAGGAGGGGGTGAATTGAAATGGGTGGAAACAAATGGGCACTTTATGAAGCACAAGACACTTGCTCTGCAAAGGAACACAATGACCAAATTCATTAAAAAGATCTGGTGATATATAACAATATTTTCATTATTTATGTGTTGTAACAATATCAGCCTTAGCACAAAACCTCAGTCATATCTGCTCTCTTTTGTTTTTCAACCATGAATTTCATTTTATAAATACATTCAAAGGGTTGATTTTCAAAAATATGGAGTGCAAGCACTAGCTCACTTTTAAAAATGCAAAATAATGAAATAAAAAGGCCTTGCTTTCCCAGCTTCTCCAATTAAAAGTTACTCTGTTGCTCCTTAATCTGGGCTTCTTCCGAAGTAATCAGCAAAGGTTTCTTTTTAATAGTATGAAATCTAACAGTAGTTCTTTTCTCCTCGTCCAAACCAAATAAGCAAATAGCTCCTAAAATTTTAAATAGACCCATTCTCTGTCTAATCAACTTCTATCATCCTGGTGGGAAAAACAGGTCTTCATCTCACGTGCCAGTACTATCCACCATATAAAAACAACCACACCCAGTCCTCAGCTGTCCAATTAAGGCCTTCTTTGCTTGCCCCTGTAGATCCTCAAAAATTATGAAGTTTGTCCCCACACCCCCACTCCAGGTTGTAAATTTGCTGGGCAGAGTGATTACAATAGCAAGAGAAATAGGGAAACAAGAAAGCCAAGAAAAGTAAATTGTGGTTTCTTGTTTTCATTTTTTCTTCTCTCTGTTTAATAAATATGGCCTTTTTCAGATTTCACAAATCAAAATGATTGTGATTTTTAGTACGATTTGGTGTTTAAAATAATGCAACCCAATACATGGCCATCTGGCTGGGCTTGATTTATGAAAGTGACACAGGGTCTGTCTGGAAGAAATAACTGTTCCTTGTTGCTCTCACAGTTTTCCGGGTTTTTTAACCCCTGCATTGATATCATAGGAAAAGGAAGTGGAGATGAGAGAAGAAGGCAAAACATGAGTGACAGCTAAATGAGATCAGGGGGAAATTAATCTATGAAATCACTGTTTTATCACCCCAAAATACTTTTTTTTTTAAAAAAAAATGTACAATATGAAAGAGCTTAACTGAGCAGAGCCTTTTTCGTCTTTAGTTCTCACAACCTGAGGCATCACACTTTCATTTTCCCACATGGTAAATATTGATACATTAACTTGATAAATGTGACCGCTCTGCAGGATGTACCTAAGGAGTGATCCAAAAAGCTAAAACCCCCAGCACCAGTAAAGAAGATATAGGATCACATTGGGGAACGACGGAAACACAGAACTGCAGAATTTTGTGTCTGAGCTGGTAATCACAGAGGGGAATGCAGTGTGGACCACATTCCTTGCATTACAGGAAAAACAAACAAAACAAAAGACCCCAGCTTAATAATTTAAACGTAATTACATATAGTCATTAATGGGAAGTAATTGATATAAAATATTTTACAGACTTATAAGCTATTCTTCACAACTATTAGTCTTCAGAAAAAGAGGAAAGAGGCATAGCAATATGGTGCAGGACGGCAGGAAAAAGACAGACTAAACTTTTGAGGGGGCTCTGTATTAACCATTAATAATCAGTTGGCACATATTTACTGGTGATGTAGTCCAATCTTCTGAGAAAGGTGATAAAGGATATAGGTATCTCCAAGAAAAGGACTGGTATTTTGACCATTTCCCCTAAAAACACTAAAAACACCCACTAAAATTAAGGGAGAGAAAAAAATATTGTGAAATTTACAGTTCACCAAGGAGTGACTACTAAGTTAAGGTATTAGCGTTTTCTGTCACAGCTATCTTTCACTCTAGATTTCCAAATGTACCTTAGGTGGAGCAGGCTCCACTTCACTTCCTCAGTGCTATCACTGAAGGACTTGCATTAGTAAAAAAATATTTTCTAAAGAACTCTTTTCTTCCCACACAGTGTTTATGCATCAGACACAGACTATTTCATTCTAACAAATTTATTTTCTCGATCAGCTCTTACGGAATCACTACTCAAATTAAATTACAATCAAATGATCACATCAAAAGATACCCTTATTACCTAACAACTGTCCATATTTTCATTTCATTTTGATTTGTGCTCGTCGAAAAAAACACGTAATACAAGATCTGGGGAAAAATAAATTACCGTTTTGCAGCAGTTCATAAGTATTCTGAATAAAATATTAAAAGAAGTCATTTAATGAAAATATAAAGCAAATATTTTTAGATCAACAACGGATCTAACAATTCTATATTGCCGTCTTTTGAAAAGTCTGTTTATTAAAACCTACCAAAAACACTGCTTGGAAATGGCAGTATTATATAATCACATCCACAGCACCCATTCAATCAAAGTTGGCAACGGATTGAGGAGCGAAGTCCAAGAAGTGCAGCGGCTGGTGCTCAGTCTTTCTAAATCCCTTTATCTGAGTCAGTCCAGAAATAAAAAATAAAAAATATTAATAAAAAAAATATTAGCAGTGGAATCTTTAGGCATCGTCCACCCGAGGGGCCGCCGTTGCAGCCGGGGTTGATGGCTGGGCCTTGCTCCGTGCCCAGTCCACTCGCCCGCGCCCTGCTGGGCATGGCCTCTCCCACTCCTCGGCGGATGGGCGATGTCCCCTTCCCCTCGCTCATCCCCCTGCTTTTATTTCCAAGGTTATTTGGAGGAAACGTATTCTTTTTCTTTTGGCTTTGCTCTTCAGTTTAATTTCAGAAGCTGTGAATATTGTTTTTGCTGGAGACTGTACCTTTTTTCTCCTTCCCATTTCATAGTCAGTTTGTCCCCAAATGACTTCAATATGGCCAAAAAGAACAGGGTCCCGGAGCACAGAGTCATCCCTGATTAAACCCGGTGCCTTTGCTTTCTTTCAGGTTGCTTCCAGGAAAGAAAGTTCCTGTGGGTCACTCAGGCAGCCCTTTGGAGTGAGGGGTGCTTTTTTTAAGAGAAGAGAACGAGGCAAGTGCTAGGTGCCGTCCACCTTCGCCTTGTAGGACTTCTCAGGGTGGGGAAGACCTCCTGAGTGCAGTTTTGGGTGCGCTAGGAATCTTCACCTTCTTTCTTAAAGCAAAAACAAGAACAAAAACGAACACACCGCCACAGCATAAACGAAGATCTCACGATCGCCCCCCTTTTTCTCTTTCCGGTTTTGTTTTCGTTATATATGTATTTAAAACCGTCTGGGTATTTTACTATGCTTATTTGTTTGTTTTTTGCCCCTCCTTCCTTGGACTTCTCAAAAAATGTCTCTCTCGGTCCGTCTCTCTTTTTTCTTCAAGGGCAGGCATACCTGTCCTTTGGGTTGAGGGGAGGCGGCGGGGCGGCCCGGGGTGGCTCTGGTGCGGGGTCGCGCAGCGACGGCGACGGGGACAGTGGCGGTGGTGACAGCAGCTGCGGAGGCGGTGGCCTTTGTGTCGCTGTGGTTCTGGCCGTCACTGCACACTCGTCTGCAGCCCGTGGTGAGGCGGCGGCGTGTCGGCGCTCACGGCGCCCACCTGTGAGTACACGTCGTCCGGCGTCTGCTGTTGGATCCCCGGCGGCGTCATGCGCTTCTCCTTCTGGCGCCGGTTGCAGAACCAGACCCGCACCACTTCCTTCTCGAGCTGCAGGCTGTCCGCTAGGTTGGTGATCTCCTGCGCTGAGGGCTTGGGGCACTTGAGGAAGTGGCTCTCGAGCGCGCCCTTGACGCTCACCTCGATGGAGGTCCGCTTCTTGCGCTTGCGGCCCTGCGCCGCGATCTTGTCGATGCTCGTGGGGCTGCCGGTGCTTGAGTCCGCCTCCTCCAGCCACTTGTTCAGCAGTGGCTTGAGCTTGCACATGTTCTTGAAGCTGAGCTGCAGGGCCTCGAAGCGACAGATGGTGGTTTGCGAGAACACGTTGCCGTACAGCGTGCCCAGGGCCAGCCCCACGTCGGCCTGTGTGAAGCCCAGCTTGATACGCCGCTGCTTGAACTGCTTGGCGAACTGCTCCAGATCGTCCGACGTCGGCGTGTCCTCATCCGAGTGTGGGTCGTGGCTGTTGAGTCCGGGCCCCGCACCGCCGCCGCCGTGGTGCGGGGGTCCCTGCGCGTGGTGCGGATGCGGCGGATGCGCGTGCGCGTGGTGGTGGTGGTGGTGGTGGTGCTCGGCCAGCTCGGGCGTGTCCCCGCGCACCAGCCCCGGGTGCACCAGGCTCTGGGCGCCACCGCCCGCGCCGCCGCCGCCGCCTCCGGGCCCCGGGGGCGCGCTCAGCATGCCGTTCACCGTGAAGCCGCCCGGCTGTGAGTACAGCAGGCTCTGCGGCGGCGGCTGCTGGCCCCCGGCCATGGACGGGAGGTGAGCGGCGGCGGCGCTGCGGGCGGCGGCGGCTGCAGCGGCGGCAGCTCCCCAGCCCCCGGGGTGGCCCTGGTGTGGGGGCGGCGGCGGCCCGAGGTGCGGCGGCCCGCGGTGGTGCAGCGCTGTGCCCGCGTGCAGGTCATCGCGTCCGGCGCCGCCCTTTACGTCGGGGCCTTGCGGCGGCGGCGGCGGCGGCGGCTGCTGGGGGCTTCCGGCCATGCCCACGGCGCTGCCGGACCACGGCGAGCTCGCCTCCACCGCGGCGGCGGCGGCAGCGGCGGCGGCGGCGGCGGCGTGGGGCAGGGCCGTGACCCACTGGTGCGCGTGGCTGAGCATATGGCCGCCGTTGCTGGCGGCCATGGCCCCCTGCATGAAGTCACTCTGCACCATCTTGACGGAGGACGGGTCCCCTCGGTAGGCGCCCGAGGTCACGGCGGCGCTGCCGGGCTGCATGCCGCCCCCGGCGCCCCCGGCGCCGCCGCCGCCGCCGCCGCCGCCGCCACCGCCCCCGCCGCCGCCGGCCCCCGCCGCGTCCGAGTGCACAATGGAACCGGCTGCCAGCAGGCCGTTCCCCGGCAGGTAGGGGTTAGAAGCCGCCGTGGCCATGCCGCTCCGCTCCCGCCACCCCACCGCCGCCACCGCCGCGGCCCGCCGCCGCCGCCGCCGCCGCGCCCCCCGCCTCTCTCCTCCCCCACTCCTTCCCAGCCCCCGCCCCGGGCCCCTGTCGGCCCTGCAGCCTTCGCCGCCGCCGCCTCCGCCCCCGCCGCCGCCGCTGCAGCCGCGGTCCTCGGCTGCAGCTGCAAGGCCGCTCGGCAGGGCGCGGGGGTCGCCGGCTGGCCTCGGTCAGCAGCAGCAGCAGCAGCAGCGCTCTGGGGTGGGGGCTCGCTTTTCGGGGCGCGCTCCGTGGCCGCCCCCTTCAGGGGGGTCGTGGCCGCCCCCCAGCCCCGGCGCGTTCCACTCGCTCCAGTGGGGCTCGCTGGGCGAGGCGCGGGCCTGCGCTCGGGGCTGTGTGCCGGAGCGTCCGGCTCCCGCTCCCCGTGCTGTCCCGGCGAGCGCGGACTCTGTCCGGGCGCGGGGCCCGCTCCACCTGCCAAGTGGCGATTTCACCGGAGACAACAAAGAAAGAAGCCGTTCTTTTCTTCCTGAACCAAACTGTGGATGATCAGCAGCCGATCCGCTCCTTCTCTCGGTCACTCTCCGCTGTCCTCCTCAGGCACACATTTCACTCGCTGTCCGTTGCAGTAGTAAAACTTTTTTCGTCCTTGAAGGCGTGGTGATGCTGGCGGCTTGCGTGTGCGGACAGGAGAGGCTGCCTCCTGCTCTCCCGGTCTGGTCCTTCCAAGTTTTGCTCTGTCCTAGGAAAACTTCGTGCGATGGTGCATTTCTCTGAAGTGGCTATTGCCGAAGTTCTTGGTTGCCTCTGAAACAAGAGTCCTTTTCCATTCTCCTCGCAACAGTCACAGTCTGATGCGACATATTTCCTTTTGGGCAGAAATGAGGAAACAAATATAACAAGGAAAAAAATTGAACAGGAGAAAAATGAGGTCGAATGGCTCTGTTACCTTGTTGCTGAAGGCTGGGGTTGGTTTTTTATTTTTTTCCCAGCAGTTGTCTGGAGGAGGAGGAGGAAGAAGAGTGCATTGGTGGAGATGGAGGGGTGTGTGTGCATAGAGGGGATCCTGGAAACACAACCAACTCCAGTGAGCACGTTGAGCGGCTCGTAAGGGACACGGACGGCGCTGCTCGGGCCGTACCGGAGCGGAGTTGCAACGGGAGCTCGCTCTGCGCCCTCTTGCGCGCTCTCTTCCTCTCTCACTTTCCCGATCCCTCCCTCTCTCTCTCCTCTCTCGCTCGCCCGCTCGCGCTCGGATCTGACAGTTCGCTCTCTGTCCCTCCCTCTCAGAGCGGGGACTGTCGAATGTTTACCCTCCGCCGCGAGCGCGCACCCACCACCACACTTTCCCAAATACAAGGAAGTCGAGCACCAGGGCCCCCGCTGATTGGCTACCCGCTGGGTGATTGACAGACCCGGAATGACTGGCTCAGGACGTGAGGCCCCCCTTCCGGCCGTTCCGATTGGTTGCTTTTTAATTTAGGCAGAGCATCGTAGATGCTGGAAATCTGTCGTCCCCCAGGCTCCCTCCCCCTCTCCACTTTCTCCTCCCCGCCCCTCCCCCGCCACCCCCTCCGCCACATCTTAACTCTTAGTGTCCGGCTGAGTCGTTGGCGTCCCCTCCATGGTTCTGGGCGTTCGCTAGAGGTCTGGGAGGAGGGAAGGAGAGAGAAAGGGAGGGAGGGACGGAAGAAGGTGGTGGTAGGGATGAGGGTGTGGAGGGGGGGTATGGAGGGAGAATCAAGGAAAATGAAGAGGGGGAAAAATCATGAAAAATAGCAAGATATCCTCTCCACCCAGGACTGAGTGGTGTTGCCGCCCTCCCCGCCTCCCCATCCTAGAGATTTGTAAAGCGCGCGGCAAGGATGCACCATTCACGTTAATACCTATAGACAGATGTGTCCCCAGTGGTTTCAAAGTTTCCTTTCTCCTTCACCAGCCGGCCCCCATCTCTGTCTCTGCGGGGTGGGAAGGGGGAGCTCGCAGCGCCAAGAGCTCGGGTCGTGGCCACGCTCCTTGGAAATCCGCCACCGCAACTTTCCGCAGCCGCTGCGCGCCAGCGGCGGCCCCCTTTGTTTAAGTTCTCGGATGCCATCATCTGGGAAACCTGCAGCCCGGGACCAGCGCGGTGCCCGCGCGTGCGAGACGGACCGCTCGCTGCCGCGGCTGCGCTTGCCCCCACCCTCCTCTGCTTCTCTCCCTCCCTCTCCTTCTCTCCCTCCCTCCCGCCTCCCTCCTCGGGGATTCAGGCAAGTAGCGTGAGTGCCCTTGTGAGTTTTGAGGGTGCCGGTCAGCGGAGCCTTGCGATGTATTTGAAAAGCAATCAGGCCGACCTTTCCCCATAGGTACATCGTAAGTGTATCCCACCCCAGGGGCTTTAGGCATCCCCGTTCGAGCAGGAGCCGGCCTAAGGACCGGGATCCACTCGCCGCGCCCTCCACTGCTCGCTCGCTCTCGCTCTCTCGCTCTCTCGCTCTCTCGCTCTCTCTCTCGCTCTCTCTCTCGTTTTCAGCGTGAGTATTAGTGGTGGGGTTGGCTTGCCCTCTATTTTTAGGCACGGTGTGCTTTTTCTTTCTTTTCTGTCTCCAGTGGGTTTGCATAGTGGATGGAGCTGGCGGCGACAGTACGCTTTCTCAGCCCCAGCCTGGTTGAAAGAGTTAAGGGGGACGGGCGGGGGAGTGCGCAGGGTAGGCGGGAGAAGCGGGGGTGGGGGACGCAGCCAAGCGGAAACGCTGCACTGAGGAACCTCAGCGAACCAAGAAAAAAGAGAGAGTGGCAACGAAAACAAGGGCAAATTGAACCCTCCTCTGAGATTTCCAATGAACTAACCTAACTCGGACATTCAATAAATACATCGTTCCTAATGAGTGTGCGTTGCGTGCACCCCGCACCCCAGCCGCGGTGCGACGGACGCCTTAGCCTGCTTCTGTTGCGTGCAGACCCCAGCTCCAGCGGCGCGCGCTCGAGCCGCGGCCCTGGACTTGGATGCGAAGCTGGGATTAAAATGTGAACGGGGCTGACCTTACCTCCTGGGGAATGATTGCTCTGCTGGGCACAGTTAGGTGAACTCAGTTAAAGCTGGAGAGCCCAGGCTCAGCCAAACAGACTTTGCGTGAATTTCAGATTAACAGTAGACGCGTAGAATTTATGTAGGATCTTGTCCAGCTCTTGTTGCCGGGGGAGAGATACCATCGTAGGTAGGTTTTAGGAAAGCATTATTGCTAAGGTATAGATCTGAGAGGCAGCGTCAACCAAACCCCAAACAGCGCGGCTTATTTTTCTCTGCGTCCCCCTAAGGTTCCTTTGGATATTTATGTATGCGTATATGTATATATAAAAGACGGAACACAGATTTCATTGAATAAATCTAAGATCTCCAGGTGCAGACGTTTGAATAGTCGGTGCCAGCACCCCATGTTTTCCTTTCCTGCCGATTTTGCTTGGATCCGGCTCAAAAACCGAGAAAGTCTCGTGGTTTTGTTTACACTGAATGGGGAGGATAGGAACAGAGCCATGGGGCCGTCTTTCATTAATATACAGTGAGGATTTTGTCTAAATTACTGCTATGAATTTCACAGTACACGCTTTCAAAAGCAGTCTCAGGTGGCCTGATGAAACGTGATAGCGCCTCTGCAAACAGATCCACTTTCTTTCTTTTCAGGGAGGGTGTGTGTGTGTGTGTGTGTGTGTGTGTGTGTGTGTGTGAGAAGCCCCCCAAAACGCTGTGCTACTCGATAACAGTGGTGCATTTCTGTTCCGAGGTCTGTCCCCTTCATTCGCTCCTTTCCTCCTACTTCGTTCTCCAGTCGCTCCCCAGCCTCCCCCCTCCCGCCCCCACCCCACCCGCCCCATCCCTTTGCGAGTGTGATTGTTTTGTCTGGAAAAAAAAATCCAAAGTATATAACAAGGGGAGAACAGTTAGTGCTGATTTTCATTTGCATACATTTTCATATATTTTGGTGAAAATAATAGACTAGTGGAGAGCTGGGCTTAGAGGAGTCGGTGTAAAGGAAGGCTAAGGATGCATCGGTTCTGGGGTTGAGAATACGCCTTCCCCCCTCCAGTCACCTTATTAGAAAAAAAAATAAAACATCTTTTATTTTAAAGTCAAACCTCGGAAGTTTGCTCGGTAAGTGTTTTTCATTTTCTTTCCCTAATTTCTCCTTTCCCCACCTTCTTTCTGGGTTTATTTATGCTCTTGTAGATTTTGGAGTTTATTTTCTTTGCTTAGGACAAGAAAGGGTTCACAGAGCAACTGTTTTGAAGGAAAGAAGGGAAAGTGGTTGGGGGAGAGTAAAAAAAAAAAAAAGCCATGCTAAAATATTACATGAAAAGATGGGCTCACTCCAAAGCTCCTCACAGCAAGGCACATTTTTGGTTTTGGGGTGGGGAGGAGTTTGCTATTGAATTTAATTGTTGATTCTGGGGAGGGGGAGGCCTTAGAATAGCAGCGATTATAAAGCACGCAGTATTATAAATATTTTTTGTTTGGGGAGTTTTAAAGATTAAGACCAGAGAGAGAGAAACCCTTCTGTTAGTTAGTGCTAATGTAGTGAACTGTGTGTGTTTGCAAGGGATGGGGGTGAGGGGATTCCTGCTGAGAGCAGAGGGTTGGAGGTTGTGGGGTGGGGAGGCTTGGCAAAGGGAGGGCAGAGAGCTGGAGCAGAAGGAAGCAGAGGAGGAAGAAGAGGCAGGAAGTCAGTGCACCCCCCGGTTAGTGCCCTTTCTGGGAGCATGCGGTTAGTTGCAGCCTCTCAGCTTGGTAGAAAAAGTCCATCAGAAAGAGGGTGATCAATCAAAACCAACCAGGACATCCTACACATCATTCCCAAAGGAGGCTGGAGCTCCAGCAAGGCAAACTAGATTTTACTTTGTTTTCCGTATTTGACAGGCTGCCTTGTCCCCCTCCTTGCCACTGTCACTGGATTGTGTAAAAATTGAAGGTGCAGTTACTTGCTAGGTGCACTTAATTAGATAAATATGGCTGGAGGAAATAGCTAGGCCAACTCCAAGCTTGTGTGAGCCCCTTACCTTCATGAAATATGCTGGAGAGGATTCTCAAAGCTTCTTGGTTTTGTCCTTTTAAAGAAAGCGGCGTCTGGGTGATGAGTAGGTAAACTCAAATGGCTGGAATTTTATCGCACTTTTGTATCCAGAACACCTTGCAATTTAAAATTTGTAATTTCTTTGGCAGCAGTTGATGCCAAATCAATGAAATGGTTTGTAAAGAGAGAGGAAGAGGTTTCAGTTGGGGAGGGGATAAGAAATCGCCAGTTTTCCACTCCTTGTTTACGTGCTTGGCAGCCTCGCTTTTGACTGGGGTTAACTCTCTGTGCTCCATTGGACCAGATGCCATATAGAGCTGCTCCCTGAAGATCATTTGTTTCCTTGATGGGGAACATTTCTGAGCAGAGCATATTGGTTGCCATAGAGAAAGAAATAAAAGGAAGAACACTAGTCACATTAAGCTATATGTTTGTGCACTGGGCTTTAGATAAAAGGACCTTGGTTCAGCCAAAGAGAAGAAGCCAAACTAGAGATTTCTAGCTCCACTAAAACTAGCTTTATTTTGTTTTGAACTTTTACAGTTGAAACATATAAGCTAATTTTATTGGTTGTTGTTAATTTTATATGACACGGTTTACTGAACAAAATAAACTTTGAAAGTGCTCGGGAGTCGCATTAGGAACTTGTCAGCAGGGGGCGCACTGACTCGCCTTAGCAGGTACTGAGGAAAATGTAGCTGCTTCAAAAGCAAATCTGCTCACCCCAACTTGCCAAAGGAACAAACCTTTCTGTGCAGATTCAGGATGAGGAGTGACTTCATTGCATAACACAGAGCTTTAACTATGAGGACAATGACTTCCTCATCTCCCACCCACCATGTCTGTGAAATGGCCCTGAAAGAAACAGTTCAAAAAAGAATTTGTCTATTTCTCTCAGTGAAGTGTACATAAGACTGGAAAAGAATTGGACTGTGAAAGCAAAAACACTTTAAACAATGATTAAGGTTTTGTAATAAGAGACTTAAAAGCCATCATTCGGGTTATTTTTTTTTAAGTCAAGAAAATAAAATACATTCTAAGATAGTATCTATTAAATAATGAATGTTCTTCAACTTGATACATGTTTTTACTTCTAAATAAAACTCAAGTTCCTGGAGATTTAGTCACGGGCATCTGTGATCTTTTACTCCATTTGATATTTACTGGCTACTTAGATTCTTGTTACCTCCCATGGCTGTAGAAAGACTTTGTATCTATTCTTGAAGGAAAGTCTTGTTAGGGAAAAGAAAATACAAAATAGCCATGGGTTAGAGGTAACTGTGGATTTGAACTTTTTAACACAATATTATTTAACACTGTTGAAGCAAAGTTTTGATAGAGCACCAGATTTCCCCCTCAGAGATTTTTTGATACCGCCAACGAAGAATGAACTTGATTGTGGTAAAGGATAAAACTTCCTAAAATAGTGAAGGGCAAATCCTGACTGGTTCTGAGGACTTACCGACAATTTTCCCAAGAAGATTTAGAGAGTATGACTAAGACAGGGAAGCCATGAGTGACTGGAAGGGAGAAGCTGGCTTCCACGGTTCAGTAGTTCAACGCACCTGTGACTGTGTCCCCGAGCCTGTTGGGAAGGGACATGTTATGTGGAGCTTTACTGTTCCCCTGGAAGAGGGAGAACGACACTTTATTCTTTCTAACTCAACTCCAAGTCAGTCAGCTTCCAGCCATGAGTTTTTCTTTGAAACTAACTTTAAAAAGTCCAAATTTAAATAGTATTCAATCTAGGAGGGGTGCAAGGTTACTGGGACTAATAAAAGCAAAGGAGACTCTCTGAAAAGCATTCTAATTCCCTGATTTTCATCTGCGAGCCCTCACATTTAGACTTAGGAAATGTACTGTCAGGTTTGTGCTAATAAAACAGTGGAGAACTGAGGAAACTGTGTAATTTGAGCCCAAACATTGCTTTTTCTTCAGCTCTGCGGACATTTTCCACAAAAGACTTCTGGGGGAGATATACATGAACTGGACAAATGCCTCAAAGCGGTGGCTTAGTTTGCATGTCCAGGCTGCTAAAATGCATTTAAAAATTATTAAATTTAGCCAGACATTTTACAGAACACTAGTTAAGCCATAATTGTACATATTTAGAGTATAATTTTAGTATCACTTTTCATGAGATCTGTGACTGTTTCTATCTTGGCTGCTACTTACTTTCCCTTTTTTGCAAAGGTACTTAAAAACTCCGAAAGAAACAAAATGTTTTCTCGTGATATCTATAGTCTTAGGTTACCTAAAGTAAAAGCAGCAGAAAATAATTCTGGGTAAAGCAACAAGTTAATTTGAGAACTGACATATTATAGAGACTGCGTTAGCATTCTATAATGATTTGGAGGTAGAAACAATCAGGCTCCGTATATGAATTAAGATTCAAAGTGCTGGGCAAAGCCACAGACTTTTAATTGTTGAGGATGGTGAAATTGCTTTTGCCAAATGAGAGAATGAAGAACATTACCTAGGTCAAATGTACAAAACACAAAGTGGATATTTACTCATTTGCTTCCATTTGAGAATGATAAGGTGCTGCCTACCGTAACCACGTAACACGCAGAAGAGCATTTGCCATTAGCATTTACAAATGAAAATATTAAGCATATTCACAACCCATACTGTGTGCTGTATACAAAGGAGAGGGCTCTCCACTGGTAGCTTTTGGGTGGAAATGAGTATGTGTCATCTTGGCAGTGGATGAGTTGTTTCTTGGTCTTGCTAAGTGTTTTGAAGCTTGCGATGGTTCCCCTAGTTCTTTGTATCACTTTGATAACTGATTTATGTGATCTGTAGGAAAGGAGCAAGCACTTCGTTTTCTTCCATGGGTTTGAAGGAGTGATTAAAAATTCAGACATTGTGATTTCTCACCCTAAAGTAAGAAGCTTTACACTTCTGATGCTTATAGGGTAGCTTTAGACTATTGAGCATTTCAGATTGGGGAATGTAAATTTTGAAGGCACAATAAGTTGGTAATCGAGTGCATGCTTTTGAAACAACCCATTTCCAATAGTTTGCCCGCTCTAGCTGCATGCATGCACCTGACAAGTCTGGTAATGAAAGCTACCAATCGCTAGGGAAACTGTGGCTGACATAACGTGATGGACTATTCTTGCCTGCCCCCTCACCTCCCCACCTCACTCTCCAACACAATGGTCTTCGAATTTAAATTCTCAATTCTCGGGGATAGGTAATGTAGGGCTGACTGACCAGAGTGATGATGATGATTTATTAACAAAAACATGGGGGTATGTCCTAGTTAGAAAAAATATTCCAAGGTCAACTTGGTGTGTGTGTGTGTGTGTGTGTGTGTGTGTGTGTGTGTGTGTGTTTCTGTATTGTTAAAAACAAAACCCAGATATATTAGCTTTGCCAGAGGGGTGGCTGGATATTTTGAGCTTGTGGTCCTAACAGAATTGAACTCTCCTCTCCCTTGGGGGCACTCCCCTACCCCCCAAACATTTCCCTTACATTAGACAGTTTTTCCTGTCTAGTTTGGAACCGAAATAGTCTTGTGATGGATAAGAGGCATGTGACACATTGTGAAAAAACAACTCTTATGCTTTAGTCCATGTGTTTTTTAATTATTAGGTTTTTAAATATTCAAACTTCGCTATTGTCTATGGAGCTGGGTGCAGATTGCAGTTTACTAGGCTGAAGTCTGCAGTTTGGGTATTTTTTACAAATGGTGGTTATGCGGTGTATTCTCTCCTGTGAAGGCTAAAGCTCTCACTTCACTGTCCTGCTCCCTCCCTAGGCCCACCGTAACCTGGTCAGCCTTGGGGGACGGGGGAGGGTCTTCAAGAAATTGTGGCTGTTTTGTTCACTTAAAAAATACAATACCAATATCCACGGATATTTGATCCTGCAAATATGCCATGGTTTTGCAGCAATACAGTTTCAGCCCTAAAATATCTGGTGAAAAGATTTCCGTGATAGACCTCAGTGGCCTTGCTCACTGTAGCTTCGTGTCACTGGGGTTTGTCCCAAGGTAAAAGTTATGTTTCTCCTATTGCTTTGAATGCTCTCTCCTATCCCCAGTTTGTTTGTTTGTTTTTGTTTTTGTAGGGAGAGAATTCCAGGCTTCACCGGTGCTTGACAGACGACAAATCTTAATTTAGTGTTACATTAGGGTTTCAAAAGACTCCAGAACTCAAGGCGTGTGTTTTCTAAACGGCGTAGGTTCTCTTTATTTTTAAATTCACATTGCAAAAACAAAACTCCACTCGGTTAAACAGTGACTGTTAAAGTGACCTAAGTTCGACGAAAGTACGATTTCTTTGGGATGGGGAGGTCTGGAAAGCGATTGCTTTCCAGGTCTATAAAGTCAGATTGGAACTTGCCGTAGAAAGGTTTGCCTTGGGGGACACCAACACTCGAGGTCTCCATTCCACAGCGGCGGGGGTCCTCCCCCTATGTATAGCCACCATAGCAATTTCTCCCGAATACGCGGCGACTTGTAGGGACCCAGGGCCAAACTCCGCTTTCTTAGACTGCATTTTGAGTACAGTTCGCGTAATAAAATAAAGAGGATCTCATCATCCCTCTTTTCTCTCTGAGCACTATGACACGCAGAGCGGCCTTCTGAAGTCGAATTAACATTGCTTTTCTATGAAAGAGAAAAAATGAAAGGAGTTTTTTTTTTTTTAAGACAAAAGGAGAAGGGCAAGGTAAAAGAAGTGAGGTGGAGGAAAAAGGGGAGAGATGGAGGAGAATGGGGACAGGAGACAAGAGAGAGGGATGTAGGGGTGCGCGACAGCGAAGAGGTAAACGCTGAGTCACCATTACGGGTCATTGAGTACACAGGAGCGAGATGCCACAGCCCCGGAAAAACCGAGTGCAAACAGCACCCCATCTTTTAGGCCTCGTTCGCGTCCCACGCTGTAGGAGCGCAGACGTGGAGCTCGGCGCCGCGCGCTCGCCTTTGTCACCAGCTTGGTGCGCGGCCGCGGCCTCCCGCGGTGGGCTTTGTTCTGGCGGAGCAGGGCAGGACCCCTCGCACCGCTGCGTCCCCGCCTTCCTGGAGCTGGGGACTGTGGGGGTGGGGACAGCGCGACAGGGACGGGGCCCAGAGGCGACCGTCTCCGAGCCCGGGATTTCGTTCCTTTGCTCCTTTTCGTCTTGAGCGTTCTCCCCTCAGGGAGGAGGAACAGAAGGAAAGGGGACCCCAGCTCTCAGCCAGAAGCGAGGGAGAGGTGCTCCTGTCCACCCTGCGTCTGCTGATTTGTATTGTATGCGTGTATGGCTGCATGGATGCATGGGGAGATTGGCTGAATTCGGTCCCATGTTCTAGGCTTCTGGCAGAGGTTTAGGCAGCTGCAGGGCGTCCCAGGTCGGTGCCCGGTTATCCCCTAAGATCTGCTCTGGAGGTGTTTTGGGGCCGCGGGTGGGCGCTGTGGCCGCACCCTGGGTCCGGGTGCTGCTCGCAGAGAGAGCGCAGATCCCCGCCGTGGATGCCTGTGGCGCGGGACAAAGAGGCAGACGCTCCGAGCAAGCAGAGGGCAGGCGCGCACATGCACCCACGCGCGCACCCCACCCAGGGCTCCTCCCCATGAGCCCCCGCGCCTTGGAACCCAGGGCTCTGCGTCTGGAAAGTTCACCCCGTGCAGAACCAGCTCACTTCTCTCACCATTGCATTTACCAAACCTCGTGTGAACGTGTGTCACCTTCTCCCTCGCCACCCCCAAAGATGTGGGCAGATTGCAAGAGTTGCTGCTCTGTTATTGTTTGTCAAACAGGCCCTTTCTCTTGGGAGAGGGGCGAGGGGCATGTGGCGGATCCCGGGCCAGGATTACATTAATCAAAGCATTATTTCCCCTGAGAAGCCGAGCACAAATGAGAGTAAATCCTAATAAAATTGGATCGCGGAGAAATGGTACGCTTTAAGTAATCTGTGCTGCCTGATAAATCTCATATTTATAAGATGTGGGTCTTTTTAAAAAAATCCGCACACCTCTGTTCTTGGCTTGGCTGTTGGGTCTGAATCAGGACGGGGACATGGCTGAACTTCTCGAGTGAGAAAGGGACATGGATACCCCGGAGTTCGAGGTTTCACAAAATCAGGTTGACTCCAAAGGCACTTTGGCCCTTGACGCCCCCATGGAGTATCTGCAGAGCCGCTGGGCCGGATCGAGCCCCCGTCGGTGCCCTGTGAGGACGCGAACTCTGTTGCTCTGGGAACGTGGCCCCCACTTTCCTCTTCCAGCGAAGCTGCAGCGTGGGGGAAGCCCCGTAAGTGAGGCGCAGAGCCCACCGAGCGGGAAGGCAGGCGCGGCTCGCGAGCTGGGCAGGGGCCGAACGCCCAGGCGCGCTGAGTACATCAGATTCCGGGGCTCTCCCGGCCCTTAGCCGGTGGCCCGCCGCATCCGCGCAGCCTTGTCTTAGGCGGCCTCGACTCCTCTCGGCCATGGGAGGGGCATGAGTTTGACGGTGACTGCTGGGGAAGCTGAGGGCGCAGCTCGCAGGTGAGACTTCTGGTACTTTCGGGTAGTCTTAGCCAGGGAGCAAGGCTCACACTCCATCCGCCTTCGTCCCCTAAGTGGTAGAAAACTCCCCAGTGTGGTGAGCGGCTCTGCGAGGACAAAGCGAAGCTTCCCCCTCCCGATCCTAGAGCACTGATTAAGACAAGCGGCCAGAAGGCAAACTCTCCAGCAGCTCGAGGCCTCCTGCAGCCGCAGAAACCGGAAAGCAGACTGCGACGCCTCGTGGCCTCTCGTTGGTGACTAGTGTGACAACACTGTCCCACTCCTGCGGCTCAGCAGCAGCCTCAGGACTCTGCCCGACCTTTCGGAGAGGCGCGGAGACTACCGGCTTCTGCCCGGGTCCTCCACCACCCCCTCCTTCGCGCCCATTACTGGCGGCCAGGTCCCTGAGGGCGAACGACCCGTCGGCGCCCCCTGCAGGTCAGCGCCAGAGAATCCCGCGCGCCGCCCGCGGTCGTGCGGGGCCGCGGGGGCTCTCCGCGCCGCCCACGGCCCGGCCCAGCCGGTGCGCACACGCCGCAGGCGTTGCATGCCTTTCCCAGCGCGAGCTCCCCGAGGTGGAGGAGCGGCGGGCGGAGGCAGAGGGCATAGAGGGCGGCGCGGGGAGGGATGCAGAGGCATCACCCATCCCCGGCCCCCTGCTCGCCCCGGGTCCGCCGCTCCGCTCCCGCCACCTCTCAAGTTCGCGCCCAGCAAACCCCACTGGTGCCCGCGGCCATAAGCCTCGTTCCCCGCCCGCGGACTCCGGAGCTCCGAGAGCCGCGCTGTGCGCTCGGCGAGGCTGGGCCGCCGCACCTCCAGCGAGAGCGCCTCAGGACCGCTTCTCCCGCAGTCTGTCAAGGAGAGCGGCTTGGAGCAGTGTGCGGGTGCCAGTGTGGGCGAGAGCGGGTGTGCGGGTGAGTGCGGTGCGCGCGCAGGGCAGGGCAGGAGGCGTTACAGCATGCTCTGGTGCAAGCGTAACCTTTTCAGCCTTGAGATCTAAATCTGCAACCCTAGAGCTTATTCCCTCCCCCCTCTACCCCGCCCCTTCTCCACACATGCGTCTCCCTCTTTCGCCTCCATCTCATCCGATTCCCAAAGAGATCCCTCATGTGGTCCGGGAATATTCACGGACACTCTGACTCACGTGAGCTGCGTAAGGCTGAAAGGGACAATGTCCGTTGAGAAATGCAACGGAGAGCTTTTCCATCATCCAGCCTGCTCTTTGGACTGGATTTCCCCCACTGGGAAGCCACGTTTCAGGGGCTTGTGTATCTGCTCCTCTCTGCTTTGGGTTTTAAAATCGCAGGGAGGTTGTTTTTATTTTGGAGGCATGGGGAGGCGGCAGGAATCAACTGAAAAATCACGTTTAGGATGTCTCATTAGCTGTCCTGTAACGTGCCACTGTCCTCAGCCCCTTTCCAATTCATTGGCTCCTTTCCAGGGATGGGAAGTTTGGGGGAAGGGAGTGAAGGCACCCACACCTTTTCAGTTCTGAAATAATGACTCCTCTTTCCTCCAGTCAGTGATTTCCATAATTTCATTACAAAACAGGGCTGTCAGTTATCTCTATTTTAAAAAGAGAAAAGCAGACTAGCAGAAGAAAACTTGGGCCAAATGCAAGTCCCTTCTGAAAACATCAAGCCTCCCATTCAGACTGTTCAACAAGGGCAAAACAGGGCAGAAAGAATTCAGAAGGGGGTGAAATATATCTCTCCATCACTGAGAATTAAAACCCAATTGCCAAACTGTGTTTTTGGTAACGGATTCAGAAGATCCTAAAAAGAAACTTTAGGAATACTTTTAGTTGGTCCTCGTTTGGCCCTAATGTTTGCATCTGAAGATTTTCAATAATTTAGAGATATTTAGTGGTGTATATTTTTTGTACTTGGATTTATTCATAATAGATGGTTTTACTATTAGCCCTAATTGTTTATAAGCCCTTCTGCCCCGGAGAAAGGCTCTCAGTAAAATTTGCACACACTCACCTCAAGAGACCCTCACCAGCCAGTATCTTTATATAATTTTGACCACCACTTTTCATAAGATAATTTGTAGACAGCTACATTTTAATAAAGTGTTAACAGTAAAATGTTAATGTTTAAATAGATGAGCTTTTGTTTTTAGAATCAAAGTTTAGCTTTTCTTTGAATTATTTATCAAGCTGTTTGCCCACAGGCCTTCCTAAGAGAAGGGAAAGGTGAAGGGGAGGGTATCACTCATTGATTTAAAGCATATGTGGGCATAAGGTTATAAAACTAGCCTTTTGGAAAACAGTAAATAACTGAACCACATCTATAAACACCCACCTTTGGGACTATGGGGAAAAAACACTAATTACTTTCATAGAAAACAGCATTCGGTTAACAGTTAACTGAAATATTGTATGGCAGTCCTTAAAAGCTCCTCCTCCGTCAGGATAGTACCCTTTGGTAATATACACATATTTATACATGATGTAAATATACATATGCACAAGGGTAGATGTTTATGTACATGATGTAACAAAATATATACATACCCCAACTGAATACATTTGCATATAACAAGCCCATGTGTAATATACCAAACTTATGCGATTAACAATACATTCTATAGATAGTCTTAAAATAAGAGGAAGGGTGAGTAAATCTTAAAGCCATTAAAACAAACTTCAAAATTTCTTTTGAAATCTGACTTGTGCCGACTGTACACAACTCCACAGAAATCAATGAATAACACTGCATAGTTTAGTATTTTAAGCACACCCTGTTTAAAAGCACTATGAACTTAAATATCTTGTTTTATATGAAATATAAAGGACATCATACTTCAGAATGCACATTTAATATGTAAATATTCTATCTAAATGCAGGTATTTTTGTCCCCCTCAAATTAAATACTGTTGTCTTAGAACAAAAATTATATTCTGTATGTAATCAAGAAAAACATTAGTTTTATTTTCTTTTCTACTGTAAAGAAAACATTTTTAAAGTAGCTTTATGAGCTTTTATATCATTAAAAGACATTCAGTAGTTGAATGATAATTCAAAATGTAAAAGCAAACTTGAAATATATACTTGAAATGATTTGTGCAATGTGAGATGACATGTTACTTATTTGCTTCTTGTTTGATAGTATTTTGAATCTTTGCATTTTTGAAGTCTTCTTTTGGGGTTAAAAATAAGAATTACAGTTAAGATGAATACATTGGCCGGGACCCAATGCTCATTTGTGCTGAGCAAATGTAAAGAAATGTTACACCTGAATGTTATAGTTAAACTGCTATTTGTTCTAGTGGATAAAGGACTCAAAAAATTTTTAAATTATCTTGAAGACCTTGATAGAACAGCTCTCTCATGTAATGAGTTATTTTTACTAAGATTATAAAATATTTTGTTGACTTTTCCAAGTTTATGTAAATGTATATTTCTTTACTGAAAAACATATTTGATGTTTATGATGGCATTTATTCCTACATGTAATTTATTGCTTATTTATTTCAGAGAGAATATGTCAAAGACCGATGACTCATTGGTGGTGTGTAAATATCAGTGATGAGCTTGTGAAAATTAAAATCAGTTTGCTCAACTGCTTTTTGAGGATTTTTTCTTAATCTCTTAAAAAATTTGAAGTTAAAACCATGGATTACCACAAGTGAAAAAAATCTTAAGAGGTTATTACTTGGAAAGAGGTTAAAACATTTTACTCTGGATGGGGTTTAAAATCAACCGCAAAAGTAAGTTAGTTTTTGTTTTAGAAAGTTTTCTATATGATAGTGTCATGACAAGGAAGCATAGGCTATAAATGATTTTAAAATGTTCATTCAAAAAATTGGATGAAGAATTATTTTCTACAAAAATGTAAAATGATCTTTTTTTGTTGATTTAATTAATGAAGTGGGTGAAGGACTATTTTAGTAGGCTCAAGTTACACACATAGAAAGATTTGTACGAATAAATATTTTGTCATTCTGTGGCCTAAAAGCAGACAGAACTAGAATATAGCAAATAAAACTCCCCAGAATGTAGGCTTCCAAGATTCAATTTCATTAAAAAATTTGGCAGTTAAAGAAAAGAAGGAAAAATGCTTATTAAGTCAGGGCAACTATAAAATGTTGACAGATCTCAAGTTTCATATCTAACCAGGCTCTTAGAAAACTGCTAGGAGTTGGTGGTGTACAAGTTATTCTGTCAAACCGTTTTTCATAGTAAATTATATTTTCAATACTCTCAAATTTAAACTCCAACTTTCTAGACTACCCATTTTCTCCTTCCCTCCCTTCTCCTTCCTTCCCTTTCTCTTTCCTCCTTTCTTTTTCAAGTCCGTAAGCAGTTAGGTGAGGCTAATTCAGTAAGGTTCAGAGAGACACCCAAGGAGAATTTAAGGTATTTACCCTCAATGTTTAGACATTATCAGTGACACACATTGAGGTGAGATGTATCAGTATTCTCTCAAAACATTTATTTTCTTTCCTCCTCCAAGTACTAGCGTCTTTTAAAGAGAGAACCAGACGATGTCTAGTGAAGGCAAAATAAATTGGAGAACTGAATTATTTGGAGAACTCAGGCATTGATGCTTTCCCTTCCACCTACTAATTAAGAAAAGAAAAAAGGACAGTGAAATTTGCATAATCTAGATTGGCTATCTACAGTGATTCCATTTGTGAGAGAGCAACTAATTCTATAAACTATTCCTTGACTCCTCATTCTCCCTGTGTTGTGAGAGATGGAACACACATCTGGATGGACCTCCAGTTGAGACATTTACCAAATTCAAATAAAGAGAGATGAGGGGCCTGATTTGCTAGGTTTGGCTGAATACATTGACTAAAGTTATTAGATAATCGTTCACCTTTCTACTTAGCCCCATGAGGAGAGACACACACATATTATAAAATACTTTAAATTAATGTTAAATAGTTCAACTGGGATTGCTAAAGTTATTTACATTTAGCAATGGATTAAAATGTTAATGTTATACATTTAATGAATTAGAATCTTAGTCTCCTTGTATCCTCTGACTTGGAAACATTAACTGAACTCATTGTCAAGCATCTTTTAGGCATGATAATTTTCTCAGTGTAATATGGTGAATTGAAAGGTGGTGGTGGTGGCGGGGTGGACAAGAATCGAGAGAATAAGAGAGGACAGTGTTATATATCGTAGGTTGTAATTAGAGCCATAGACTATTTTAAACAGTCTTTGGTAGAGTAGGATAAGATTGAGCATGATTTGGATTTAGTCTAAAAAACATTAGTAAACATTAATTACAGGCAATTTAAAAAAAAGATTTAATCACAAATATTATTTAAAAAATAGCACCTAGAGCTATATTAATAAGCTTTGCTTTCTTTCTCAAATATTTCTGGAAAATTATGTCACTATATTTCACATTCATCTAATTAAGCAACTGAAGTATTGTTCTAACACACAAAGCACGAATACTCCAAGAATAAATAAAAATGTATGCTAGATAAAAAAAAAATGTTGCTGATTTTATATTTGCTATAATTCCAAGAGGGAGTGGCCAGGTGAAAATTATGGGCTGGTAATGCTTTATGTTTAAAAATTATTTTTTTTACACTAACAGAAATTATGTTCTTTGTAATAATCTTAGAAAAAGTGTGATAACCTTTCAAAATTTTTAGTGAGTCCTGTTTCTAGATGCAAATAAAAATAGGGGAGTAGGAAGACTGGATGAATGAATGAAGGATGTTTAACACAGGCCAGTTAGATGGCAGATTGTACTTTTGCTGGTTACAACTCTTAGTCATCCTCTGCCATTTTTTCTCCCTTGAGCCTCTAAAAACTTATACAATGTGAAATCGTTACAGAATCACTAATTATTCCTCATCGCAGATCCTTTTCGATAAAGTGATACCATCCCCCAAAGAATTATGGCAAAACAAGATAATAGACATTATTAGGAAGTTCCCATCATAAAAACTTAGAAGATTTTTTGGAAATAATACCTTCAGAGATATTATTATTTCTCATTTTAGAGTTGAGGCCTTATTCTCCAAGTTGGCCATTGATCGTGGTGGAGGCTGTTGAGAGGTGGCCACGTAATTTCTTTATCTTTCACCTGCAAATTACACACATTATTTTGCAGCTCAAAATAAGCATTCACAAAGGGTTGCATTCAGTAAATGTCTTTCACAGCATTAGTACAGAACTGAGGTACAAAAGAATATTAATCTAATACATTCCAAAATTCAAATACTTGTGATTAATAAGCATTATTATCTATAAATAAGGCCCTAATGATACTTTGGCAGTGTTGTAAACACAAGAATCAGAGGCAATTATTGTCATTGTTGCTCAGCAAGTACTTCCCATGAATACCAAATGGGTATTGCTGTCCAGCTACTTGGCAAGTAAGGTTCCTATAAAGAAACAGATGTTGGCCAATCAGGACCTGCTACTGTTAACTGCCCTTAGTCCCAAATGCAGTCCTTAAAGAGAGAGAGAAAAAAGCCCAAGATATTAAAACAGTTTTGACATGATTTTTAAAAAATGCCCTTTATAATAAATCTTGAAAATAATGCTGTTCTCTAGTACTGACTTTTCTGAATTGGCTACATTAGTAACTATTGTGTAACTGCAAGTAAAGGTCTCATTTGTGAGGCTCTAGACCCAGTATGATGAGGTGCCCTTGAAATCAAATCAGTGGACAACTAAGAATAAATTGCGACTATGTGAATAACCCTTCAAGGAGCATGGGCGTGACCATGTCTTTATCTTTTTTCCCTTCCTCAGGCCACACAGAGCTCACTTCTGTTATCCAGGACCAGCCTACCAGGCCCAGGTCCAATGCTGTGTGTGTGTTGAGGGGTTGGGAGGTTGGGAGTAAGCTGCTACAGTACAAGTTAAAGCAAGTTGCTCAGACTCATAGAAAAGTCAACACAGGCCTCCAGCCACACGGTCACTCTGCACTCTGGGTTTTAGAAGTCATTGCAGAACCAGCTTTAGCTATGTGGATGAACTGATTTCAGCTTGCAGTGTTAGTAAATTCAGTGGCTTTGGGTAGCAGCTAAAGTGTTTTGTGGAGAAGAAAAAAATGTTTCGTATACATTTTCCTAAGGGTTAGGTGCATTAAGCATCGAATGTAGACTTGTTGTCTATTTTAAAATCTTCTTGTGCCAAGCCTTATTGCTTTAAAGATGTTACAGGTCTGTACAGTGGGGATTGAGAAAGTACTGAATTAGTTTCCTCAGGCACTGAAGAAACTTCGAGAGGAGGAGTGTGGTGGCAGTGGGGTAGGTAACGTTGCCAAGAATCAGCCTCTTTGCCCAGCAACATTGTTGGCACTCAGTTTTAAGGGGACATGTTCTTTATGGAGAAACCATTATTGAGTGGGACAGTAGCTCATTGGAGGTGAGTGAGATTTTTTTAGTAGGGAGGCCCGCAGACCCCATGCTCCCAACAGACACCTATCATTGCTCTCACAATAAACAGGGAGAAGAACCAGTGTGATGGTCAATCTCTGAGATTTTTCCTCCGATTTCTTTGAAAATATCCTTGCCACCCTCAGCCTGGACTTTGCAATGGGAGCAAAGTAGCCATGTTCAGGGCTGAAGGTAGCTGGATTCCAAAGCAGTGGCTGACAGGAGGCTGTGGGATTACAGCCCCGTAGTGGGCACTCTTTCCTTTCTCATTTTCAGCACTATAAATGGTCCAGGGGAGAATGGTCCACCAGAATTTAGCAGCCTATGCTCAGTCTCTGTGTATGAGGAGATGAAAAAAGATGAACTCTCCCATGCAAATCTTTTCTCATTTTCATGCATAATGACTTAAAAGGCAATTTCTACAACGACAACAACAATAATAATGATGCAATTCTACTAAGGACTTACCATGTACCAGATATTATGCACCTTATGAGCATTGTCCTGTTTAAGCCTCTAAACACCCTTTGAAGTGTAGCTTGTACCCAGGTTGGACAGATGAGTCAACCGCCAAAGGGTATGTGGTGATGGTATCCATTCTCCAAAATCGGTCACATCTCAGAGAGAATGTGCTTTTAACAACATCACTTTACTGCTTTCCAAATTTTGGGGACCCTGATGTTTTCCTCCCTTTTTTGGAGTTTCCCAGATGTCTCCCCTCTAGGGGCTTCTCTGTGCCAGCTTTAGAAGTAGTGCTATGGCATTTGTGAGTGCCACGCGGGCCTCCTACAAAAGCAAGGACGGTACGGCTCTGAAGGCCTGCTTTGCACCCCATCCCCACGGTCAGACACACCTTTCAGCTCCACGCAGTAGCTAGACCAGGGTGAGGCTCGCGGTGTTACGACGATTCCGATTTGGTTTGGACTGCCTGAGGGACTGAAGCATGGCCAGGTACGATACGGGACTCAGAGGTGCATGCACCTACATCTGTGAACTCCTGTGTTAAATATAATATAGTGACACGTCAGTTTCTCTGCACATGGGCACCCTGGAGAGGAAACTACCCGATTGGTGGAAAACAACATCTCTGAACATGGTGGTGACCATCGACTCCTGAGACTGTCAGTTCCCGGCTGAAGGAAGAGTCCATGGGCTGCGTAGGCTGCTTCTGCTTCTCCCTGTGCTCAATTCACGAACACCTTTGCAGGGGCCGTGTGGACAACTCACAGGCCCAGGCAGAGCCATGTCTTAACCTCCTCACTAGTCTTGTGTCATTCGGATGACATTTGAGCTGTTTCAGAGAAGCCCAGGATAAAAGTGCAGTTGGACACTGTGCCCCACGGGCGTGCTGCAAAGCTGGGCGTTGCCCCTCTGTCCACTGACCCGGGACAGAGCAAATGCTGGTTTCCGGCCTGAGGGAAAGGACGTGGTTTTGTTTGGGGTCTGAGGGGAAATAAGAGTCAGCCGTGGAGCTCGGAGATACACTGGCACTCCACTCACTGCGTCGGTGACATTAAGGTTGAAAAATACCTCAATAATTATTTCATTCTAAATCGCTGCTGCCACTGGCCCCCAAGGGCAAAATGTTATTTGTAAAGGTCAAAGTGAAAAGGTCACTTGTTTTTCAGAAAATAACTTTCACCCATTAATTAGTTATTAATTAATTAATTTCTGCTTCGTTCCAAGAAATAGTTTAAGGCAGTTTATAAAAATACATGACAGAAAGAAACTAAAGTAGGTAAAGTGAGACACAATAAAATTAGAATAAACTGATGCACACCCTCAAATGTTGTACTTGGCTTAGAGATGTTAGAAAAATCACACAAAATAGAGTTAGACCCGAGATAGAGTTTGTTTTCCCTGTAGCAAAAAAAAAAAAAAAAAAAAAAAAAAAAAAGTTTTACGACTATCAATGTTAACTTTTATTTAAAAAGACAGTTTTCAAGTGAACTATCAATTACATCTGACTTGAATATATACTTCCTAAACATCTTTGATGTATTTAACCTCAAAGAAAATGTTCTAAGCAGAATTTGCTATGTTATCTTTTGTATTAAAAAATAAAAAAGTGAATGTCGAGTCCATTAGGATTTTGTATTGGAGAAATGACACGTTGATAGTCTTCAACAATATTTGATACTAGCAAATGGCATTTTCCTTCTTATACTTCTCATAAGATAATTTGACAGTTTGCAACATATCCATTACATCTGTTTCTTCGCAGTACATCCCAGGAAATCAATAAATTATATATATTTTACTGTTTCTTCTTCTCCTTCTTTTGTTTAGGCACTCAAGAAGGGTAAAGAGCTCAGTACAGTTCCTTGTATTACGGGAATATAAATTCATGCACTAAGCCACAACTAGTTTAGTGACTTGCTTGTCTCACGTAACCCTTTTGGTATCAGTTTTCTTGTCTGTTAAATTGTCTGTATGGGATTTAGTTGATCATCAAGTTGCCTTCTAGTCATAAAATCTTGTGTTTGAATGTTCTGTTATCTAGAGAATCCATTAATGTAAGCGTATTTTTAAATATCTAGTTATATTTCAACTGAGACAGAGCTCGCATGTAAAGAAGAACACAGGGCATTCTGTTATGCAGTGTAAATCAATAAAATGAAAATGTATCCATTGACAACATTTGTATTTTCACCTATTACAGAGCTGTGCCATCTCTTTGAATACAATACACTTTTATGCCCTATTAAAGCATGCTTGACATAGCTTTCAACTGCTTGCAAATGCTGAGAAGTTGAAAAACATAACATTTACAAAAGATACATCTGGTGCATATTTATATGACTTGGAATAAGGAATCATTTAAATACTGCTGAGGCATCTCCATATTAGGAGAAAAGATATTCCATATCCATATGTGAAATCGGTAGTAAAATACATGTAGCTTTCAATTTCTCTTATGTGTGTGTGTGTGTGTTTTTAATTTGACACATTTTAAAAATATGGAAATATTGATTAGGGCTTAATTTATCTATTTAAGTTGTTAGAAGTGCTTCTTTCCTGAAGTTTATTGATTACATCATTAAATCTAGTTCAGAGTGGGAGGAGATAAGTTTTGAAGGGGTTAAAAGTAGTACTTTCTGCTCAGAAAAGAGGATTCTTTGTGGGTAGAAATTCTCAGTCTGGGGTTCATGGACCCATTCAGCATCCGAAGGCCTCTGGAGTTTATATGCAAACGTATATATTCATATGATCTTTCCTTGTTCCGCTAGAAAAGACCTAACTTAATCAGTATCTCAAGGAGGTTTATGACCCTGGTGTAGTGAAAAGACTTGGAACCATAAGAAATACTTGAGGGTTTCCCCTTACTAGTTGTTTAAATTACCTTCTGCAGGCCTTCTCTGTAAAATAAAAGGGTTACACTAGAAAATCTCAGATGCCCTTTCTGACGCCAGCATTTTGTAATTCTGCATCAGAAATTTACCTCCGTTTACCTTAAAACTTAGGCCACCAATGCCCTCAGCGTTTGTTTATCCACTACATTCATTTTTAGGTTGTCATTGTGGAGCTTCCGTGTAGAATATGGGAGAGGTTATGCTAAATCATTTGTAGGGCTTGCACACACATCAAGCTGGGAAAAAGCACACCTAAAAATTGTACAGCACTCCTAGAATGCCATGTGGTATAGCATATGAAATAGAACTTGTACCCTCCAGCTCACACACACTTTAATTAATGTTATGGGCTGTGCTTTAAACTGAGAGAAGTGAGAAAATCAAGGTTAAGGACGCTCCGTTTTTGACTATGTAAAAGGAAAAAAGAGACAGCTATGTAAATTAAGGAGTTCATATCTCCTCGTCAATTTCTTATCTGTTGTCAGTTTGAATGATTTCTAAATCAGAAGAATGCTGAAGATCTGTTTTCCCATCACTTTTGAGCCTAAGGAATTTGGAGCCGGAGTTCTGAGCCAGGAAACAGTCCTGTTTTGAATTCAGAGGCTCTACTGCTGAGCACAGATGCCAGGCTGATGATAAATTCCAAAAGGTTCAGCTTGCTATTTCAACTCCAGAGGTCACAGAGGACTCATTGGAGTAGGCAGATGAAGATTACCAAATGTGACTGGGGAGTCTCCATTTGTAGCACCTCAACAGGCTTTGGGGACATAGTCAGCTAGGAGAGACTCGCCTTTACTAAGTACAATATTGCTGGTCGTGGGCCCTGCTGGCCTCAGGCTTTAAGATATCTCTAAATTTCTATATATTTCACACAGTGTAGCTCCAACATCCACAAGGCTTTCTCAATTTTTCACTTTATAATTGTTACGGTGTTACATAGACCCAACCTCCAGAGCTGATATGATCTGCTGTGAAAAATTCTTAATTTGAGAGGTATTACTTAGACATATTTTCTCAGATTTTTTTTCTTTTCTTTCTTTCTTTCTTTTTTTTTTTTTTTAAGATTGGTCACATCAGTGTGGCAGCTGTGAATATGGGCTAACCCCATATGCACACCGCAAACTAGATTCCAACCTCAGAGGCAGGCACCCACCCCCACTTTTCTTTTCCTCTCTTTCTTCAGATAAATATATATATATATATATATATATATATATATATATATATATATATATATATATTTTTTGTATTGCAGACCTATTAAAACTTTCAATATGACAAGAGGTAGTAACTTCTGAGTTCAAATTTCCATGAAGGTTTTTTTTTTTTTTTTCTGGGAGGATGGCTTGAAAGGGTTGTATAGAGCTGACGTCAGTAGTCATGAACTTCTTAAGTCTGACTTAAGTCACATATATTACGATGTATATTGATGGCGTTAGGAAATTTGAAAACATTGGGATTTATTTATTATTAATTCATACTCCTAAGAGTCGACAGAACTTTTCATGACCAATTGAAATTACAAAAAAGACACAATTAAGGATTAAAATATACAGACCGAATTTTGATGAGAAATGAAACAAAATCATTTTTTTCTAAATGACCATCACTCTTATGCTCCAAAACCTTATTAAAGCCAGAAATACACACTGTCCTGAATATTTCCTTAAGCAGTTAAGTTATTGATTTGCCTCTTCCCGTTATTTACCTTGATGGAAAGATACCTTTGACTCAACGTGAGTGCCAGGCAACCCCAGGAGGTGGGAGGTCAGAGTAAATCTGGCTAATGATGTTGTGTTTTCTTCTTTGGAAAGAAGTGAAATAAAAGACTGCCAATTTTTGATGCCATTTTGTCTCCAGTGGGAGCGATCCCAGTTGATTTGGAAACAACATTTGTTTATCATGATCTATCTATCTATCTATCTATCTATCTATCTATCTATCTATCTATTTAGGTTGGATAGTATTATTCAGAACAGGGAGATGAAACTCTACCTTGAGGAGTTGATGTGTGTGCCTACATGAGAATTGAGACCCTTCAATTCAATATCTAGTCTGCAGTCAGCCTAGAAAATTTTTTCTTATGTCTCTTGCACTTTTATATATTAATTTCATTATTTAATTATTTATGTGACTTCCAGGACAATTTTGCTAAGTAAATATGAAACAGACATGTGAATGAAAAAAAAAATCAGATGTTTGCTACCTCACTCCCCTCCAGTGAAGATAATGAGACCAGAAATCTAAATGATTCTTTCATAGACGTTATTTAGAAAATATGACCACAACATTGCAAAAAATGACTCAGGACAATTTGGACACTATATTTTTGAGGTAGAAAGTATTATCATTTTAAACATAAAAACTTTTTTTTTTTTTACTGGTTGTTATAAGACTAGTTTTAAATAATACAAGGTCTTACATTTTCTCTTTTCCTTATATTATCAACCAGGAAGATTTTTTTTCTGATGAAAAAGATTACTAAAATATTAGGGAATGTGCTTTTTAAAAGTATAAGTCTCCATAAGAAAAGGCATGGGCAACTTAATTATCAAAAAGTGGCATGAGTTATTAAATTATCCCTTCAACTTTGGGAAATTATAGGTGAAAATTCACTATGTGATTCTGAATAGTCATGTTGTGATCCAGAATTTAGAAAAGCCATTTTAACCAATAATGTGCTGGAAAGAAGCAGTGAAAATTAATTAATATTGAGTGAAGCCCATCATGTATTTATATCCTTAAATGGCTGGCTTGTTTGATCCTAAATGAGTAATAATTCAACTGACCCTAAGGAGAGTGTATGTATGTGCTTTTTGAAGAAATAATTTTGACCATTTCAAATCGCTGTTTTAGTATTTTTTGTTTTGCTCCTTGGATTTTCTTCCCTTTGTCGTTTTTTCCCTTTTAATGGTGAAAGTCAATCTCCTACAAACCTTTCCACATTTGTTTTGCTTTACTCTGTGGCCCCCTCCTTTCCTAGTGGTATCGCTGGGATTTTTTCCTCTGCCCCACCATCAAATTTCCCTCTTAATATTCCTTAATGTATCCATAACAGCTCTTTTTCGCACCCTTAGCTCTGCCTGTTCTCTTCAGTTTTATGGTTATATTAGTTGTCTTCTTCCTATAGAAATTTCCCAAGCTATTGAAAATTTCAAACCAATATAGGTTAATGAACAACTAACTTTTCATACAGTTTTCATTGAAATTTGAATTGGTCTTATTCTCTAATTTCTTTTTCACAATTGCTTAGTCTTGCCCTCTCTTCCAAATGTGCAAGGCCCTGTCTTTTTGTCTTCCCTTGCCTGTCCGGATTCTCCTTTGTCTGATAGGCTGGTGGTTACATCTAAGAAGGTCTAGGTTGAGAGTTCTGCCTAGCCAGCTTACCATGGGTGGTTTAGTACATTCTTCTCATTAGCTAAATAGACTGCACCAGCACACGCATCTTTTTTTGCAATAGAGTTGGCAGGTAGCAGGAAGATTCCTTGGATGGGAGAAGACACAGTATGTGTGTTGAGTCGACAGACTCACAGGGTTCTGACAGAGGCTCTCCACGTACCCCTGTTTGTGTCACCCTGGGTAAACCACTGAATTCTCTGCACCTGTCTGCATTCTTGGAGATAAGAACACCCAACTCATAGGGTTTTGTGTGAATTTTGTACTTGGAACATTTCCAGTAAGTGTTAATTCCCTCTGTACTTACGTACAAAGAGACCTCAGAAAACATAATGCAGTATACAAGTTAGATACAATAGGCACAATAGGTGTGGTGGAAGTGAGGTGTGGTAGAAATAATGCCATTAATATAGCAGTTTTAGTATTTTAAAGCACATTTATATCATCCATTTTATTTTATCTTTACAATGACTCTGAGTTCTAAAGAGAACCCCAGACTCCTCAGCAGGGAACTGGAGCATCTTGTTGGGCCACTGCTGCCATGCGATTACTTTGGGAAGAAAGAAATGCCCTAAAAAGCCACATGGATATTAGGAAGGTAACGGCTAGTGAGAGATCATTCTGACAGTGGAAAATCGGAGCCATTCAGCCTCATAGAAAAGAGGAGTTTTATGTTTCATTTCCAAGTCCAGAGAAGAGAAACTTTGCTTTTCTTTCCTTTTTGTTGTTGTTGGCAAGGCTCTGTAAGACTGCAACTTGCATATAAGACACACTGGGCCAAATTTTTGAAGAGCTTCTATACTTTGCATGTGTTAGATTTTTCATGCATAGCTGCAGCTCTGTGTGGTGGTAGAGTTTTTGGGGTGGAGGGGAGGGTGGGCACAGATGGGCTTTTCACATTTGCCACCTCACTTCGAATGTGATAATGTATTAATTTTGTGAGATATGATTTTCTTAAAAGCAGAGTTCCTTAAGGAGGCTTATATCTTGAGCAGTGCAGTCCTTAAGTGAACAGTTCTGAAAATGATAAGGAATCTGTGCCTGTCTGCCTGGATAGTGAGAAGAAGGAGGTTTATTGTTTGATATAGAACTTAGTCAAAAGAGAGCTTCAAATTACCCTGTCATTTGCGTGGGCTCGAGTGACTGTCAGTTGCTTGCAGGTCCTGTCACACCTTTCTCCTAGGCACCTTTTGTCTAGAATGGACCTTCACTAGGGAACAGTTAAATATTTCAGAGTTAGCGATTAGATAACAGAGACTCTTGAGGGTTCAGTTTCTTCTTAGAAAGGCATAGATTCCTTCTTTCTGATATGACCACCAGTGACTTTAAACCTCTTGTTTTGGCTATTTGCCATCTGCATCTGTTAGGAGGATAGAGATGGTTATGCTGTGGTAGCAAGTCACCATTGAAACTGCAGTGACTTCAGACAGCAAGAGTTTATTTCTTGATTGCACTGCACATCCATTGTGGGTCAGAAGGGGTGTCTGCCAGCTGTAGACATTTAGGGGCTCAGGATGATGCAGCCTCCTTTCTGCACCTTTTTCCACATTCATCCTGGTGGGGAAAGGGAACATGATCATGCTTGTACTGCTTCTAAAGCTTCTGTTCGAAAGTGACACCTGCCAATTCTCACATTTTTGGTCAAAACAATCACATGACCACGCCGAACTTCAAAGTCGCTGGGGACATTCAATCCTATGATGAGCCTAGAAGGAAGGGAAGAGAAATATTAATAAACTGCCTGTGACTTCCTCATCATCCATTAAATGCAACCACATGGGAAGGGAGTTCTCTGTATTTATGGTAATTAGCACCACCGGTAGCAGAATTTCTCTGCCCCAGACATTTTTGAGCATTGGCTTAAAAAAAAAAAAAAGTGTTGTCACATATCTCCACAACAGCCCCCATGAAGAAGATGTTCTGCATCCCTAGAATCTTATGATACAGCAACTTCAAGGACTATTGATGGTTTGAAATACTTTCAGCAACAGTGAGCATGATGAAAATAATAGCGAAGAATAAAAACTCACCCACAGAGAGAAATATATCCATTAAGCAGTTGTTTTAACTCTACTTTTTTCCCTTTGTTTTGAAAGTGCCTTTCAAGTCTTAAGCAAAAAACATTAATCTGATCTTTGTGATCAGATTAATCAACACTTGGTGCACAAGGAAGTAAAGACTCAAAGAAGATAGGTAGAGTAGACTTCTCAAGTCTCTACTACATAAGTTAAAGTGTTTAATTTATTTTGGGGTAATTTGACTATAATCGCCACAACCATCACCCTTACCACCACTGCCATCACCATCACCATCACCTCCACCATCTCTACCTCCACTGCACTCACCGCCACCGGCATCACCACCGGCATCACCACCACCACCTTCACTACCGCCCTCGCTATTACCCTCACCACCACCACCATTATTAGTCATCACCACCACTGTCACCACCGTTATCGCAACCACACTCACTACCTCCATCACCACCATCACCATCACTAGTACTTCTACCTATCATTCATTATAAATACACACTTGTGTGACCCATATAATGTTTTTCCTCAGGCTATCATGGGAACCAGAAAATTAGGTAATATTTTAACAACTTCTTTTTTTTTTCCTTTTCTTTTTCTACCACACTGTATAATCCAGGAATTAAAAAGTCATGGAAAAAAGTGGCAACTCAGGACTGTATTTCAGGACTGGATTTGGACTTAACATATTTCACTCTTTGGTTTGCCTTTTTTTAAATTAAAAAATTTATGGGGTAACATTGATTAACAACATTGAATAAGTTCCAAGTGTATCATTCAACAGTAAGTCATATATATATAGATAGATAGATAGATAGATAGATAGATAGATAGATATCTATTTCTATCTATCTATCTATCTATCTATCTATCTATCTATCTATCTATCTATCTATCTATATTGCACTGTGTGTTCACCCAGAGTTAGATTTCCTTTCATCATCAAATATTCGACCCCTTCTACCCTATCTACTTCTCCCCTCTCCACTTCCCTCTGGTAACCACTAATCCACTGTATTGTCCATGAGTCTGATTGCCACATTTGTTTGTTGCTTTCAGTTTTCTATTCTACATGTGAGAAGTATCATGTGGTTTTCAACTTTTTCTGTCTGACTTATTTCGCTTAGCATGATTATCATGACATCTATCCATGTTGTCACAAATGACAATATTTCATCTTTTCTTATGGCTGAGTTATATTCCATTCTATATTTGTACCACATTTTCCTTATCCAATCATCTATCATAGGATACTTTGGTTGCTTCCATTTCCTGGATGCCATGAAGAATGCTACTATGAACATCAGTGTGCCTATATCTTTGCCGATCAATCTTTTCAGTTTGTGTGTGTGTGTGTAAATACCCAGAAGAGGGATTGCTGGATCATATGGTATTCTTAGTTTTTTGAGGAAACTCCAAACTGTTTTCCATAGTGGTTTTACCAATTTGCAGTCCCACCAGCTGTGTATGAGGGTTCCTTTTTCCTCACAACCTCTACAACACTTGTTATTACTTCCTGTTGATGACAGCCATTCTAACAGGTGTGAGGTGGTATCTCATTGTAGTTTTGATTTGCATTTCCCTAATAGCTAGTAAAGTTGAACATCTTTTCACGTGTCTGTTGGCCATTTGTATATCTTCTTGGGGGAAATGTCTGCTCAGGTCCTCTGCCAATTTTTTATTAGATTATTTGCTCTTTTGTCGTTGGGTTGTATGAGTTCATTGTATATTTTAGATATCAGGCCCTTATCAGAGGTGTCATTTGCAAATATATTCTCCCGTTAGGATGGTTGCCTCTTTGCCTTGTTGACAGTTTCTTTTGCTGTGCAGAAGCTTTTTTAGTTTGATATAGTCATTCATTTAATTTTTGCTTTTACTTCCTTTGCCTTTGAAGCCAAAATCATAAAATTCTCTCTAAGTCCAATGTCCATGAGTTTAGTATCTGTGTTTTCTTCTGTGCAATTTATTGTTTCAGGTCTTATATTTAGGTTTTTGATCCATTTTGAGTTAATTTTGGTGTGTGTTGATAGACAACAGTCTAGTTTCATTCTTTTACAGGTGGCTTCTCAGTATTCCCAGCACCATTTTGTTGAAAAGGCTTTCCTTTCTTCATTGTATATTTTTGGCTCCTTTGTTAAAAATTATTTGCACATATATATGGGGGTTTACTTCTGGACTCTCAGTTTTGTTCCACTGCTCTATGTGTCTATTTTTTTTCTTTTTTTGCCAATACCTTTATTATTGTCCCTTTGTAGTATAATTTGAAGTCAGGCAGTGTGATACCTCCAGCCTAGTTCTTTTTCCTCAGGATGGCTTTGGCTATTCGGGGTCTTTTGTGCTTCCATACAAATCTGATGATTTTTTTGTTCGATTTCTTAAAAAAAAAAAAAAAGCCAGTAGTTTTTGATGGGGATTGCATTAAATCTGTATAATACCTGAGGTGATAAGGTCATTTTAACTATGTTGATTCTTCCAATTCAAGAATATAGAATATCTTTCCGTTTCTTTGTGCTTTCTTCAATTTCTTTAATAGTGTCTTATAGTTCTCAGTGTATAGATCCTTCATGTGTTTCGTCAGGTTTATTCCTAGGTGTTTTATTCTTTTTGTTGTGGTTGAGAAAGGAAAAAAATTTTTCATTTCTTTTTCAAAAATTCATTATTAGAGTATAAGAATACTATGGATTTTTAAACATCGATTTTGATCGATTTTGTAGCCTTTTTTTTTTCATTTCAGTTTTCTTCCTGTGTTGCTTTCTCTCTTTAAACTTGTAAGAGAACTAAAGCTAAAACAACAACAACACAACAACAAACAAACAAACAAACACCTGGCATACTCCATGATCTTCAGTTCCCAGAAAGGGGCTCTTCATTATTGCAGAGCACCCTTTAACTCTCTACCTCATATGCCGCTTAGAGTACCCTTTGAATGCATGAGTGTGGCCAAGATCACCAAACTAGGGTGGTTTATCCTGCCAAACTCTGCTTAGTAACCAGCAGGGGAAAGCCCAGTCTAAAGTGAAGTAGCACAGTTACCCAGGGGATTAGAATGATTTGGTAGAATCGTTGCAATCAGCAGGTCTCCATTCATGAATTCCCCTGTCCGCTCTGATTTGGGTGTGATGCTCCAGGACTCTGGGGACAGTGTCCAGAGTGGGCTTTTTCTGGAAGTGATTTTCACTACCCACTGAGCTATAGAGATCAAGGTTTTGTCCTAATCTCTGATTCATGTGGGCAGATGACATCTTGGACTCTCACCCGTGGCCTATGTAGTTTCAACAGCCCTTTGCGGAGCCTGCAGGTGTTTGTGTCTTTAAAGCCCCTTGCTGCTGAGGTAATTGTGGAGGGAAGAAAGCTAAAGCCCAAAGCTAAAGCCCTAGAGCTTTACCCACCCTACCCCTGCCCCCTGCCAAATATTAACAAAACAAGGATGTTATTAAATTACCAATCCTGGCTCCAATTGGATATTTGCCAAGAATTCCATGCTTCCAGCTCACATAATAAGTTTTATTTTTCTTTTGGGGCTTTGTTTTCCGAATCAGTTTACTTCTTCGTGGTCCCATAATCACCAAATGGAATTTTCTCTATCTTTCATCCTTCATCATTAGGGGAAATATATGGTATCATTTTCTGAAAGAAATAAATATCTCAAAATGAAAGACAATATTTAGTGACCAAAAAAAAAATCCCTCAAGAGTACTACCTTTCTGATGAAGCAGAACTGGAAGTGATTAAGGGCTCAGTGCATTAAAACAACGAGCACTCACATTCATTCCTTCATTTTCATAAGAAAATCAAACATCCTCTTTTAAGTAAGTCAGGGGCGGCTTCACAAATCTTTTAAGTGAGCCATAGATAAGTGCATCAGCGTGGTTTGAGGAAACGCAGAGAGGAAATTAAAAATGTTTATTTTATCGAACTAATATTCCCCATTGGAGATTAAAGTAACAAATCGAGCCCACAACTCTTAGGTACAATTCAACAGTTTAGTTTCTATTTATTTAGTTCCTCACTGTCAACTTGAACTTGAGTATAAGTTTTACATTGTAGCTTACTAAATACTTTTAAGTATGTTCCTTTAACATAAAATGGGGTTGTCTCCAAGTGTGTTTTCAGATAGAAATATACTTATTTTTATTTGATTTGATTTTATTTGAATTAGTGTTTTTTTTATAGATTCAGAATTTGAAATTCCTGAGAATCTTTAGGTTGACAAAAATTTTGTTATGTTGTAGAGAATTATGATTTGAAGATCATTATATTTTAATCATGCCAGTTTGAAAAGTTTCTTATGCCATTTGTAACGTATTTCATAAGAAAATGTTTTTTAAAGGCATTATTTAGAATCAAGGCTAGCTATTTTCATTTTAACTGCTACCTCTTAGCTATTTCAATCAGAGCACATTGTTTAAGCTTGGTGTGGCCAGTTTAATTATCAGTGTCTTCATCATGGGTATACAACTGCAGGACTAAATTTTATTTTAGATTTATAAAATAAAGAAAAACTGGAATGCAGATGTATTCATTCATTCCCCTGAGGTAGCCATGTTTTTCTCAGATCAGAAGCTACCATAGTTAAGTTTCAATGAGTAGTTATTATGTTCCAGGCAATAGGCTGAGGAATTTTCTTTCCATTATTTCATGGGATGCGGAGATAGTTACTGTTTTACATTTTACGGGCAAGGAAATTGACAACTCAAAGAAGGTTCCTAATTTTGCATGGGTCCCTACTGGCAAGTGGCAGAACTGGGGTGCTCCTGAGATGTTAGGTTGGTTCTCTACATTGGATGTTTTGGGGTTTCTCTTACAACAGGTAGAGATCTGGGTACTTAAAGTTGGTCTTCACGCTCCCAGGGCAGAAGGCAATAAGCACAAAAGGATTCCTATCTTTTCCCCTTCATAGAAATTCTCCTGCAAAATAACTATGCATTTTAAGCAGCCTGTTCCATGGAAAAGCGTGGGCATGCACTCAATTCCCAGCGTGCTTTTCTCCAGAGGTTTCTTCCACAAGATTACAAAGACTGGGAACTTAGCCGCATTATTAATATTTTTTAAAAAGTTATTCTGGCTTCTTTCAGGGCCATATCAGTTTCAAAGATCGCTGTCAGGGTGGGAGCAACTGAAGTTGAAATGTCCTGCATGCTAAATGTAGCCTCAGAGCGGAAACTGTTCTGCACAGTTGAAAAGTCGTGGAATATTCATAGAAATGTAATTTGAGCACAGGATACCGAGTCGGTGTCAAAACTTTGTTCCAAACCATATTTGCTGTTTGTAAAACTGGGTGCCCCAGCACGGCTAAGGATAAAGTAAGAGGGTGGAGTGGGATGGGTTACAGCATGACTTGAGCCAGGTCTGTGGGTTGGGCTGGGGTCCCTTCCCCTGGGATGAAGGGTCTCTCTCCACAGGAATTAGGGTTCTGAGGACAGGGAGAGGTAATGAAGTTTGGTTCTGCTTACTCTAAGAGGGTGACCTTTGCTTCAGATATGGAAATCTTTCTTCATGATGCCGCCGAAACTATGTGGTCGATTTTGAAGTAGAAACTATGGAGAAATCTGTATGAAAATCATTGTGCAGTGTTTTGCAAATGCAGAAGTGACACGATTTGCTTTTTTCTTGAAAGTCTACTGATCAGGATATTGTTTAAAAAATCATGATGGTATAGACCCTGATGAGTATCATCATCAGATGCTGGAATTATGTCTTAAAAGAAACCAAAGGGACCATCTACTGATAACCCAAATTTCCTTTTAAGAATTAACAAATCTCTCTCATTTTCCCCCCTAGGAGATCTACTCATCTGTAGTTAATCTAAGAATTAACATTTAGCAAATTATCACTTCAGTGCCTTAAATGAGGTACGTGCCTGGTGGCTCAGTTGGTTGGAACCCTGTACTAATGAGGTCATGAGTTCAGTCCCCAGGGGGGGCTGGTTCACTTCCCCATGGTCCCACCCCGAACCCCAGCCAGGCCTGCATATGAACACTGGTCACAAGTGGCCTTCCTGGGAAGAATCAACACAAATTCTGGGCAAAAATATTTGTGGGGAAAAATCAACTCAAAGCAGATGCATTAACTTAGAATATGACAGTGATCTCATGGGGTTGCGAAGTGGTGCTCCAGAAGCTGAAGAGACTTCTTGCTTGACTGTGCGAGTGTGAGTGTCGAGTGTCGCACTTCCGGGGGCAGCGGGGGGGGGGGGGTGGCTTCCATGCTGGAAAAACCAGCTCTGATGTGTGTGGGAGGTTCCGATTGCGCCAGTTAAAGGGGACTTTCATCCAGGAACAGTAGGAGGCTGGATGTGTATTCAAGAGGCAGGCTCAGCTGGATGCTTTAGGGGAATTTTATTGAATTTTTACTAATCACTTATTCAAAAGGTAAATCATTTTGGGCCTCTTGGGGAGCACCTGTAGTCATGTAGGCCATGGGACCATTTCTCCCACAGCCAGGACACTCCAGCTGTTCGTCTCAAGCTGGCAGGAGACACAGTAGCTGCGAGCTTTAAGGGCCTGGGTAAATCTCACTCTATCCTTTTCTACATTGCTCACTCTCAGGAACCACTTTTTTAAGATCCGGGTCCAGTTCCGATGCTAAATCCCACCTGAGAATGACTGGATGCGAATGTGTTGACATCCTCTTTGGGGCATTTCTTGGCTTTAGGGAAGAACAATGCCCAGTGAATGCCCAGTTGTGCTTGGTGGCATTCACTGTTGAGACCAGCAACACCCATGGAATTTCTCCCATTTACTAAGAATACCTTCTCCAGGTAGAGGTCACTCTTTTTGTTTTTTGGTTTTTTTTTTTTTTAATTTTAAAATAGTTTAATCACTGTATTTTTATTGCTTTGCAGAATGCTTTGTATATAGTGGGATTTCGATGAATATTTGTTGAAAGAATGAGTGGATGAAAGAACCAAATGTAGAATTGGCTCCATTGAGACAAAGGCAATTTTTTTAATGTTATCACTTTCTTGTTTTTCTCCTTACAAAATATGTGGTATTGAAAATAATTTAGAAAATAGTAATGAGCAGGTATTAAGAAAATAAAATCACCCTTAATGCCATCACTTAGAGATAATCTTTCTTGACATTTTTTGATATTTGGGGGTATGTAATATTTATTATCTATATGCAAATCTATTGTTATTTGGAACTTAGTATGTATTATTATGTAACTGTTTCTCAACCTATATTAGAAAGTCTTCTGTGATACTATATATTCTTTCACATTATTATTTTTAATGTTTTCAGAGCATTTTATTGAGTGACTTCAATTTAATCAGTCGCATATAAAACATCCTTGTAGCTTAAACTTTCCACCTGGCTTTGTTTACCTCTTTGGGATATAATTTCTATATAAGAAGAATTAATTACATGATCCCATGGCCTTCTAATTCACTATCCCTTGGCAAATTATCAGTTAGAGAGGTGCCACCAATATGTACTTCTACCTGAAATAATCCAGTGTACTTTCATGCTCCTCCTTTGCTGAACGGCCAGTATTATCATTCTTTTAAATATCCCTAATTCATAGGCAGAACGTATATAATGTTCTTATCTTTGCATTTCTTTTATTAATAGTGAAACTGAGTGTTTTTTCGTGTGGCCATTTTAATGTTTTTGCAAATTGCTTTCTAATGTCTTTAAGATCTGTCTATTCTGGGGCCAATGCACTCACTCCTTTCTATTTATAAGGCTATTGTAAGAATTAATTGAAACAACCTATTTGAATATGTTTGAAACCTACAAAACAATACACAACTGTGTTGATTATATTTGCATCCTGGTAGAGTGAGAGTCATTAGGAATAGTCACTTGTAAACAAATGGGCTGAGTAAATGGGTACTGAGAGAAGGCTTTAGAGAAGGCTTGGGTAAGCTCTGAAGAGGAAAGACAGAGAGAGGCACCTGTGGAGAAAGGGAATGAGGCCTTGGCCTAGAGATTTGTTATTTTGAGAAGGTTACCAGAAATAGACAAGGTCCGAAATAATACAGGAGCTTGTCAGTTCGAAATGTGAGCCAGTTAAAAACCGAGGAAGCAAGAGGGCCAAGAGTGCCCAGTGGTGGTCTGTGGCTGGGGGCTGAGGTGGGTGGGAGGAGGCAGGGCAGCTCCTCAAATGTCCCCACACCAGCAACTGAGAAAACACCAGCAGTGCTGCTTTGCCAAAGACTCACCTAATTTCAGTGTGACCAAGGCAGGTGTGACTAAGAACAGAAAAGGAAACTGGGGCCATTGCACACAAGTGGTTCTCTGGTCAGAGCACACCTGTACTTTCCAGTAAGTCCCTGGAGTAACCATTCCTGAGAAATGCAAACAAAATACATGGATAGGTGTAATTAAATAAAGATAAAATGCCACCCTAAAATTTTCCTAGAATGTAGATGACCCCACATATGTAAAATTACATATAATTATATACAAATGTGTCATTATATCTGTTTATTAGATATAAATATATTCTATGTATTGTGTATATATTACATGATATAATTATATAAGTAACATAAATATAGGCATGGTAATGAGGTGGGAGAAGGAGAAAGAATTATCTTTGCTTTTATTCACATCTTTAAGTGGTGTTTTGCTTGTTACAACTAGCATGTATTTTTCTCTATTTTAAAAATGATCCAATAAAGAAACACATTTTATGACTAAAAAGGTGTCTGTGCAGTGAGTGTGGCTTTGTGCCTGTCCACTCTGCAGCATGGTGGGAATTCATTTTGGCAACAGGAGCTGAAGTTCTGGGCTGTCACTGGAGCCTGGGCTCACTCAGATAGAGGAGCCCCAGGAAGCACCTGAGAGTCACACCTGGGCTCTGAAGGGCACTGAGTTCATCACCATCTCACACTTAGATGACAGAGGGGAAGTCATGCCTCCTTGACAGGCAGGACCTTAGCCAACGGGTGAGACATTTCTCAGGCTGGGAGTAAATTCAGGCCTTCCTTCCAGGATCGGGTGTGCATTGCTGTCCTGCAGGGAGGAGGTATGGATTAATTGCATGGGAAAGCACTTGAGCTTGGTGGAGGAGGAAAAATGAGAACTATCCTTCAGTTCCAGGGCTGCCACTGTGGCTGATGCAACTGTGGCCGATGCAACAAAGTATCTGGGGTTTTAGGTTATTTTATAGCAGGTGGAACTGCTTTAAGGCATCAGTGTTTCCTGTGTCTTTCACATGCCAGGCACTGTGCTGGGGCCTGGAACAAGTTGGGGAACAAGACTGAGTTGACCTCTGACTTTCCAGAGGCTACAGTTGAGTTGGGGAGATGGATGGTACACAAGGGACCAAGCAGAGGGAGTGTCACACATGATAATGACTGCTCTGAAGGAAACCAACAGGGGAAGGAAGATCGGGGCTGGGCTACTTTGGGTGTAGAGGATGTGGATGGTCTTTCTGAGGAGAGGACATCTGAACAGAATTAGGAATGAAGAGATGGGACCAGCAGGTGAATAACCAGCTGGGGGACCCTGGAGGTAGGACCACAGCGCAGCCTACTCCAAGGGTCTATGAAGAGCAGTGCATGGAAAAAATGAAGTTTGAGAGGCCAGGAGGTATCATCAGGTCCTGCTCTGCCTTAGATGTGGTTCATATTTAGAGTTTGGTTTTATCCTAAGTTCAAAGGCCAGCAAAGTGGGCATAGAAATGCAACATCATAATGCAGAAACCAAGCCTCAACTCAGCATGTGTAAAGATTTGTTGATGAGTGCACAATTATAAAAATTGATGTTCCACATGTGTGGAAAACATCCTATTTTATTTTTGAACTTTGGTTTTGACTTCTATTACCTGAAACATCACTCCTGTTTAGATTTATTTTTGCTAAAAGACAAACCAGAGTGGTGGGAATACAGTAAAATGTCTGGTGTTGAGAAACATGCCTGAAATTAAAGGAAAGGTTAATGAGACACAGTCCCCGCAGCATGAATTGTGTGAGGTGCTTTCACAAATGGGGTCCCATCCCATCTTTAGCATCAGCCGGCATGCTGGACTGAGCAGGAAGTACTACTGTCTCCAAGGTGCTGATGAGGAACAGCCTCCAAGAAGTAGAAAAAGACCCCGCACCCCTGTGAGCTGTCTCAGGAAGAGTGCCTCTGTTCCAGTGACCTTTCTGTGAGCCCAGGGCAAAGGGTGGCCATGGCACACGGAGCTCTTGGGTTCCGTCTGTGGTGGCTCTTGCTGTTGTAGTCTATAGGAACAGGAAGGAGCTCACTGGTGGTCATGGGCAGCCCCTGCTGGCACTGTGGGGCACCCAGGAACCCTGGCTGGTGTCTGCTCACCAGGTAGACAGGGACTGGGCCCCTAATCTCAGTCTGTGACCATCCAATAGCCACCTCCTATGCCTCATCAGGGCTCCCAAATCTTGAGGTTGGGGAGAGGCCCAAGGAGATCAATGGAAGGTTTAACTTTCACCTCCCATCTCAACACTTAATAGCATGGGGCCGTGATGATATTGATGTGCCACCTGTCTGAGAATTAGCATTTGGGTTCTCTGTCATCCTGGAGTCCTGGCCCATCATACTACTCCTCCCTGAACTTGTGTGCCAAAGTGTCTGCTGTGGTCACTAGAATCACCTTTGTTGACAGAGGTTCAGGAGGGCATTGGCATTTTGGGGCACTCACGTGGCATTCAGACTAGTTAGGGCAGATCTCCAGCTGCCTTGGATTCTGTGTTTCCTGGCAGGGTCCCCCTGGGAACTCTTTGGGGGCAAAACGACACTTTTGCAATTTAATCATCAGCATGTGGAATACAGTATTCCCTGACTGAGCTTGGATTGAAGGAACCCGTCATCTTTGAGTTCTAGCTCTTCTGAAAAGTGGCAGCTGCCACCAGATGTGAACTTGACGCTTGAAATTGGCAGATACCTGGGAGTTAGTGTGAGGTAGAAAACAAACATGGGCTTCAGGGTTGATAGATCTGGATTTCAGACCAGCTCTGCATTTACTATTGTGGGACTTTGGAACAGACAATTTGCATGATCTCTGTGAGGCTCATTTCTCCTTTTTTTTTTTTTAAATGGGTAATATAATCTGCTTCATGATATATTGGTGGGGAATTAAAAGAGGAGAATTAAAATATCTGACCCACAAGGGACGCTGAAGAAACATTAGTTTCTATGTTCCTTTATCCTCAGTAATTTAATGACTCCTTCCAAAAATAGAACATCCTTCAGAGTAGAACCCTTCTCATTTTTTGTTGATGGGACATCCGAAAGGATGTTAGATTCCTTTGTTTGGTTTGTGGTAAGTTGACCTTGCACTTTAAAGAGGGGAAAAAAGCAAACCTGTAGTACCTCAAACAACGAGCCTTTTGAAAGCCTGCATTGGACTCCAATTTCAAAGAATATTCTTATTAACATACTTTCTTATATATGGAGTGCCACTCATCAAATATTTATAAGTAGTAGCCGGAGAAGCCAGTGCTGCGCTTGGCAAGCCTGGGGACTATCCCACGTGCTCTGTGGGATGGCGTAGGTAGGGGAGACCGTTTAATTTAGTGACATGGTTTGGGGGCTCCAGCGTGAGCGAGTCTTGGCATGGTTTCCCCAGGATCTGGGCCTGTTCTGGAGCTTTCCAGGACTCCCACGCAGCCCGTCCTTGCAGGCGACTCTCTTTGAAGTCACGGGAGCTCTTTGAATGGAAAACATACACAACGGGGTATTGATGCAAATAAGAATCAGGCCTGATGTACGTGGGGGAATAAAGGTGACTCTCGCCCCAAATATTAGCTCTTTAGCCCAGAAACTATGATTTGATTATTAAATAAAAGAGCCCCCTCCTCACCCCAATCTACCACCCAAGCTCCACCGTCCACTTCAGGAAATGATGAACCTGCTAATTACCTGAGAGTTTAATTAAGCAACAGATAGAAGACAGTGCAGGGCTCGTGTGATTTGCTTTTAAACAATCAGTAATAACATTCTCAATTCCAGGGCAACTTGCTCAATATAAAAAAAATAACATTACTACCTTTTGAAATATCACTCATGGAGTGTGATAATTTAGAAATATACTCTCTATTATAGACACGTATAAGAATTATGTTTTGGTTGAAACGCATCGCCGATGGAGCACAAAGCTGCAATTGTAGACAGGTTTAAGTAAATTAAATCACTCACTGTCTTTTTTTTTTTCTTCCAATGGCTTTAAAAGTTAAAGTAATTTGCAAAGAAAATACTCAGTTTGAATTGGTTTGTAATATCTGTTAATGATCTTTTTAAAAAATCCACTTATTCACAATCCTGCGCCTAAGGGAATTCCAGCATGCCATCAGAAAAATTTCGAAAGTCTAAAATGTCATTAGCTAGTGATTTCTTTGAAGAAAAAAGACCTGAAAAAATAAATTATATAAGGTATACAAGTGCGCAGGACAATCACTTTGATGAATAATATCTGTGTTTTTCATACCTAAAAATGCAACAATTGAAATGCAAGCTGCAAAATGATAGAGCTGTCTTTTGAATCACCTCCGTGTAGGCAACCTGCTCTGTTGATTTCACACATATATTGAACTCTCTCATATATTTATAGATTGTTGATGCAAAAACAGTAGTGTTAGGAACAATTGTGATGATATTCATTGTGTTTACCTTTTGGAAACACAAGGTGTTGCCTAAATACAGGCCTACAGGTGTTGTCATCCAGGAGTGAAACAATGGCCTGTTTCAGAGCAGCCTCCCAGGTGCCAAAGCCAGGTGCTGTGAACCGGAGGCGCAAATACTGCGCAGCCCCTCCGATGCTTCCATATTTAGATAACGGAGCAGCGAAACACTACACAAAGGGAAAATGTCTTCCTGACCCCTGCTGGCTCTCAGTTTTTGCCTGGAAGCAGGGGAGTCTTTGTAATACAATATTAGTCAGTGTAACTGCGGATACTAGTTTGGCTGCTAAAAATAGCTAATCTTTTTTTTTTTTTTTTTTGGAGGGAGGAGTTGGATTTTACTAACCACTGGCTACAGGTTAATTATACACCTCATAAGAAAGCATTTCCTTGTAGCTAGCCTGAATTTGTTACCTTTTAATCCCACTTTATATAATAAGGCTAGAACTATTCGCTTCTCCAGGCGGCCAGCCCTTTATTGTTGTCATTATTTGTACATTGAACCTTTAACTTTTTTTTTTTTTCTGCTCACGCGTTGCTCACCTCTTATCTAAACTGCAAAGTGTCCCCATTTTTTTTTTTTTTTTTCCTCAAAGGGAAGACATTCTCTTCTTCATAGGCCAGCTGACCTATAATTATGCGTGGTTCTTCCTATTTTTTCTCTGTAACTGATACCAGGGGAGCAGACTGAGTGGAGGTAAGAACGAACCACTGGCTGAGTTTAACAAAGTTATTCTATAAAGTTTTCTGCATTATTCCCTCCACTTACTTCACCTAAGAAGTGGAAATCAACATTGGAAACTTGTCTGCAAGCTTTATCGAGTTTCCACGTGTGGAAGGTTGCAAAGAGCAGATGCGTGCGACTTGATGCATCACTGAGTGAGCACATCCTGTACCACTTGACTGTGCTCCACTTCGACAGTTTTCCCAAGGGGTCATATCAGCTTGTACTCCCAGCAGCAGTAGGTGAGAGTCATGCTGCTGCACATGCTGCTAACGTTTGGCATTCTCGGGCTTGTTGGTTTCGGTCATTCTGGTGGCACGTAGTTGAATCTCACTGTGATTTTAATTTGATTTCCCAGACGACTAATAAGTAGAACATCTTTTCATGTATGTTGGCCAGTTGGCTATTTTGTAAATGGGCTTTTCAAATGGCTTGTTAATTTTTCTATTGCCTTCTTTATCTTTTCCTTCTGATTTGTAAGAGATATTTTTATATTCTGGATATGATCCTTTTTTGCTTAGATATATTGTGAATATCATATATTACTTAGGGCTTGAATTTTCACTCTGTGGTATCTTTGGATGAACAGAAGATTTTAATTTTAGTGTGGTCTAATTTACCAATATTTTCCTTTATAGTTAGTGCTATCTATGTCCTATTTAAGAGAACTTTGCTTACCTCAAGGGCATGGAAATATTCTTGTATATTATCTTCTGGAGCTTTATTGTTTTACCTTTTACATTTATATCTGTAATCCACATGGCATTGATTTTTGTATGTGGTGTGAGGTTGGGATCAAGTGTGTTTTTTCCTCCATGATATACACTTACCTTACTCCATTAATAGAAAACACTTTCTTCCCCCAGTACTCTAAAGTGATAATTTTGTCATAAATTAAGTATTCTCTTATTTACAGAATATTCACATAACATTTTCCTTTATTCTGTTAGTGTGGTGAATCATTCAAAGGTTTTTGAATGTTAAACCAATCTTGCATTTCTGATCTAAGCCCAACTTGGTTATGATGTATTATTTACATATATATTACTGCAAGCTTTGATAATTTTTACAACAATGTGTATAAATGAAATGTACCTGTAATTTTCCGTTAGTGTAATGTCCTTGCCAGGTTTGTTATCAAGGTATAGCTGGCTCATAAAATGAGTTGAGAGGTGTTTTCTTTACATACTTTAAACAACAAAAACATAAATGAGTCTAATCTAAATATAGTAATTATATAAAATATAAAATAAATATATATAAAATATATGTAGTTTGTCCTCAGTATATTAGTTAGGGTTCTCCAGAGAAACAGAACTGATAGGATATATATAGATACATATGTAAGAGCAGATTTATTATAGGAATTGGCTAGCACAATTATGTAGGCTGAGACATCCCCCGATCTGCTGTCTACAAGCTAGAGAACCAGGAAAGCTGGTGGTGTAAGTCATTCCAAGCCTGAAAGCCTGAGAAGAGTAGGTCGGGGGTAGGGGATGGTGGTGATGGTTTAAGCCCTGGATGGATTCTGAAGTCCCAAGAACCAGAAGCATTTATGTCCCAGGGTAGGAGAAGATGAATATCCCAACTTGAACAAAGAGAGAAAATTAAACCTTTCTGGGCTTTTCTGTTCTAGTCAGGCATTCAGTGGATCAGATGATGCCCACCACATTGGAGAGAGACATCTTTCCTTAGTCTACTGATTCACATGCTAATCTCGAGAAATACCCTCACAGACACACTCAGAAGTCATATTTTACCAGCTATCTGGGCATCCTGATGCCAGTCAACCATCACAGTACGTATTCACCACAGTATTCTTTCATTCCAGGCTTTTGTGTATTGTAACTTAGACTTATAGAAAGAAACTGTTTTTGTGTGAGTTCTGCATGGGAGAGTACATAGAAGCTAGAATCTCTCCTTGGAGTTTTCACATGGCATGCAGCAGTATGCTCATGTGCCCAAGGATGAATTTGGTTACTGCATCTAAATTCTGGAACCACGAACAAGGCCCATCCTGGGTTTAAAGGAGAACCTATGTGAGAAGAAGCTTTTCGGACATGGAACAAGCATTCACTTAGAGAATCTTGAGAGCCAATTTCATCTACTTTTGATCCCTTCAGTCACTGCTTCACAGAGGTTTTTAAAAATCTTTGATACTGTATATCACCCCATCTCTTTATTCCTACTTGCTGCTGTCCTAGTTCAAGGCCTTGTCATCTCTTTCCTTGACCATGGAGTTTGCAGGGCACCTAGTCTCCATTTCATTGTCTTCTCAGCCATACAGTTTCTTTCTTTAAGATTGAGAGCTGACCACATTTCTGTTGTTGAAAACTGGTGGCTCTCCATTGCTTTGCAAGGTGAAATCCAAGATCAAAAACACGGTGCAGAAATTCCTCTGTGACCTGGTTCTCACTTCCCTCACCAACCTGCTCTCATGCTCCACTCTAGTCTTTGGCTTCATGATCCAGCAACCCTGTTTGCTTGCTGTTCACAGGGAATCACCTGGGGTTCTTTGAGCCTGGCTCTTGTGTTTGCTGATCTTTCTCCCTGGAATAGATTGCCCGTGCCTTTCCTCTGGATTATCATTCTTTCACAATCAGCTCAGGCCAGATACTCGTGACCCCACACAGCTGGGGCTGCATGGTCCCATTTTTGCCCACGCCTCTGCCTCTGTGATTAGAGTGTGAACTCTCCATGTGGACCAGGCCTTAATCATCTTTGGACATATAAAACCTGCTGTGTACTGGTTGATAACAGGTACTCAGTAAACTTTTATAGATGCAAGCAGAAGGAACAACACTGACTATTTGACTAGTTTGAGTTTCATTTCATTTCTTTTCTGGAAGCCAGAGATGAAATAAAATAGCTAGAATGCTGTGGCCAGAAGGGAGGCAGGAAAGCAAAAGCTATGGAGAGTCTGCAGAGACAAACTCTTCCCATATGACTAAGTTCAGTTCAAATTATTAAAACTCTTATGATGAAATCTGCTTTTTGTAGAATAGAAGAATAATGAGACTTTTTTTTTTTATAAAAACAGACTTTTTCAGAGAAACAAATCTGAATAATTTACTCAAAGAATTTTAATGAAAAAATAATCCTTTTAATAGGCAAATTGACAAATATCTTTCCCCTTTCCTTTTATTAATAAAAGAATTTACACAGAGACCCTATAAGAGATTGTGTAAGAGATTCACAAGGATCATTAAAGTCTCTACTAGACATTCACTTTCACGTAGTAAAATTGGCTATACACTCAAAACGGTATCACATAAAAACAGAGTTTCTGGGGCTCTTATATATGAATGGATTTTAGTTGCACAGTGGTGCCATTCATTTTATTTGGCCCATTTATTGCAAGTACATTCTAAATTTGGCCTTAATTATTTTTCCTTTCACAAAAATATTTTGTGGGATCTTTTTGAGTCCTGTCTACTTCCTTTTTGCCCCTTAAAACAGAATCCAGGAGCGTTATTTTTGTTCTCTTTTAATTAAAATAATTGCTTGGTTCCTTTTAACTAGATTCATGCAGTTATTAGCCTAATACATGGATGGGTGCCATGGGGTGCTTGAGAAACAAAATGAAAAGTGATCATGTAGCTTCACATGAAAAAGATTCTGTGATGCCAAGGAGCATTATTTCTTTCCAGACGGTGTTTTACAAGGGACTTTAGTAAACTTGCCCCACCCCTGCCCCTATATCGTTACTAAAAGACTATTAAATGAAAGAATCATTCTATTTTCTTTATTAGTTATATAGCAAATTCAGTACAATTTGAGGAGGGACACTTGGTATGCTGGGTATGGCACAAAGACCTGGAGTCTGGTTTTAATCTCTGTCCTTGCTTTGTCTTTCAGAATAACTGGAATTGAAGGATTAATGCTCAGTGTCCCCTTTGCCAGTTGGTCTTTATCAGAGGACAGTGGAGGAAGAGGGATAAAAATGCCTGGGTAGATGGGTTAATCAAGAGTTGTCAGGACCCTGACTCTAAAAGAAAGTGTTAAAATAATGCTTTTGAAATCAGGACTTCCTCAAAGTCGAAGTAGTCCAAGGGTTTGGCAAACAAAGGCCAACATGCTAAATCTGGCCTATTGACTGTTTTTGTAAATAAAGATTTATTAGAACACAGTCACACCCATTTGTTTACATATTGTCTACTGCTGCTTTTGCACTTCAACATGGAACTGCAGTGACAAAGACCACGTGGCCTACAACGCCTAGAAGATTTACTGCCTGGTACTTTACAGAAAACATTTGCCGACTCCCGAAATGATCTATCCAGTTCACTGAGTATCTACTAAATACCACTCCATGCTGGGAAATAATTTTTGCAGCAATTTCATAGTGGTCCTCATTCGATGCAATGCTGAAGGCCTCAGTAATTGCTATGCTATGGATATCCAGTACATAGTACACTGGGGGAAGAAGAGAAGGGATTTGAAGCAAGAAGTCATGGTTTGAGAAGAGGTTCTGCCATTATAGTCCAGTGGCAAGAAACTGATCATGGTTGGGTTCTTCTTTTATCTGCTTCCTGGGAAAAAAGGTGCACACATGGCTGATTGTCTGGCTTTCAGTGCACCTCTGTTAACTGTTCAAGATCTTATGGCCAACATTGTGGACCTCTGCTTCCAGGCCAAAGATTCTACCAGTTGGTGGTTGGGAAGGTCAAGTCAAAGAATGTGAGCCCACGTGTTTTCTAAACCATAAGGTGCTAGATCAGTGGCATAGATATTATGGATAAAAACATTAGAATAGATGTTATTTCTATTTGGCGTGTGAGACATGAGACTCAGATTGCTTACCTGAGATCAATAGTATGTCAGCAGAAGAACTGAAAGCTAGGTCTCCTGAGTTTAAGTCACTGCCCTTTCCAGGATACTGGATGCTTCTTTACATCATGCTTCTTTCCATGGTTTCAGAAATGCTCAGTTCTTTAGTTCGTTCGTTCGTTCGTTCGTTCGTTCGTTCCTTCCTTCTCCTTCCTTCCTTCCTTCCTTCCTTCCTTCCTTCCTTCCTTCCTTCCTTCACAACTCAACATTATTTAATGCCTGCTATGAACTGGAAAAAGAGGCATTTTTCAGGGAAGAGTGATGACTATATAAAGAAGAGCTGAAAGACTCTGAGAACAACTTTGGTCTTGGATTCCGGTGGCTGGAATCCTCTAGAATTATATAGGTTCTCCACCTGATCCCCTGTGCTGCCCAAGGACATGGTCCTTATTTGTGATTTGGAGACAGAGAGAGTAGATGGGATGGGAAAAGGAGAACAGTTCTGTCACTCAACAGAATGTTGCCTGACATGTTTTATGTAGTGTGTGTGTGTGTGTGTGTGTGTGTGTGTGTGTGTGTGTCCATACCACCTAAGGAAAGAGGAGGGACACTGAAATGCTGCTAGCAGGGTGCACCAGCAACTACAGGATTGGCAGATTTGGAAGTTAAGGCTTTGTACATGAAGTCCAAGGGCATTCTTTCAGAGAAATTTTCAGATATGAATTGTCCAATTAAATGCCATATTAAAACATGCTGGAGGTGGACTTTACCATAGTGTTAAATGCTATCTTCAGTCAGGTTGTGTTCATTCAATGATTTGTCTTGTAATGTTTGAAATAACCATTATCAAATGTGCCTAGAGGAAGCAGCTTCTATCAGAATGTTGAATTTGCCTTCTCATGATAGGAGAGCTGAAGTTCTTGACAGTTGCTAACCGTTTTTGGTGTTTGCCTCTTAAACAGGGAGGTTCACCTATATTTTTTCTCATGTTCAATGTCATTGGCTGCTAGTTCTCTTCAGGTTTATCTGTGAACCTAAAAGTCATATGATTTTCTGAAACAAAGGTGCCAGTAAAGTTGCCTCATAATTAAAAAATTCCAGAATCTTCAATTGTACAGTCATCATCTGCAAAGACCTCTGAGAGATTACAGTAGAGAATTTCACCTTATTCTCCTCTTTACCTCCACATAAGTCAGTCACGACCCTGCTGACTGACTCCAGGGATGGTATTATCTGATTCTGCAATTCATCCTTAAAGCTATGTTTCTTCTATGATAGTCCCAGGACCCAGGACACTGCTGTTTAAAGAAATGTATTTTGTTTCAGCCCACAAAAGTATATTCATGGTAGGATTTAGCACTGATACAGATAACACTTTCCGTCATTGAGAAATTTGTAAGCACTAACTAATTGATTTCACTTTCCTGTAATGGAGCGCCTTTTCTTCCATTTGCTATGGGAAAACTAATTTTTTCTAATTCCAGCCTCTTAGTAGGAATTCTACTGAAAAATGGTCACCATGCTGGAAATGTTTTATCGAGGGGAAATAAATCTTTCAACACAGTGTAAAATTCCACTGAAACAGACGACCTTCATTTCCTCTGTGTACACGCCTATTTTTAAGTGATTAAGCAATGCCCTGGAAAAAAATTAAATCTCTTTGAAAACTGTAGGAACCGTTATTGTATTACTACTGCTACTGTTACTACCATTACTGTGTGCGGTGTTCTTAATGGTTGACATATAGTACTTAGGGTTCCTCAGAAAGGAGAGCTTGAGGGGAACCTCATAGCTGTCTCTTCAATGGAGAGGTCAGTCCAAGAGTAGGGGGAGTTTTGGGGAACGAAATAAAAGGAGTAAATACAAGAGTGTGTTACTGATGTGGCCCCAACTTGGCATGGAGTGAAACTGATTGCTTGATCCTCTGGACAGTGATAGGCTAAGTGTTGGCCTCCGAACAAATGTCTGCGTTCCTTGAACCTGTGAGTGTTACTTTATATGCTGAAGACTGCAGATGTGATTCAGGGTCCTGAGATGGAGATTGCCCGGGTTATCTGGGTAGGTCCTAAACTGAATTGTAAATGTCTTTATAAGAAGGAGCCAGATGCAGAGGCAGAGGCAGAGGCAGAGGCAGAGGCAGAGGCAGAGGCAGGAGAAGAGAGGGCAGTGTTACCATGGAGGCAGAGGTTGGAGCGATGTTGTCACAAGCCAAGGAATGTCAACAGTTGCCATAAGCTGCAACAGGTGAGGGAGGGACCCAGAGCCTCTGGGGAGAGCAAAGCCCCTGCTGACACCTTGATGTGGGCTCATGATACTGATTGCATACTTCTGGCCTCTGGAACAGTAAGATGATACCTTTCTGTGTTTTAAGCCACCAAATTTGTGGCAATTTGTTACAACAGCCACAGGAAACTAATACAGGGACCATCATCTCATAGAATAAACTATTAGGTCTTAGGATAGACTGATTGGGTGGAGGGAGAGGAAGGAAGGGAAAAAAAAATATTTGCCAGTTCCAACCTCTTAGCCAATGGTTTTCCTCATGTGACATTAACTCCTGCTCTCACATCTGGGTTGAGCACGGTTGGGCCCTGAGTTTCACTGGAGTGCCTCATGCTTCAGGGGTAACAGGAAGCCCTAGAGGGAGGATGGGGCAGAGACCAGTCAAGAGAACACATGAAGAGGCTCCATTGGTTGTGTCCTATGAAGTCTGTTGCATGGAAACTGGGGTGAAACAAGGAGGTGACAGTCCAGAGAAGTGTGGCCAAGTCACCACCTGAGACATGGCATGTAAAGGGGTCTGAAACAATTATCTCCCTCACCCTCCTTACGATTCCACAGGGCAGACACTCATCCTCCAACCTTGAATGCTGTTAGCTTTGGTGCTCACTGTCACTCAGGGCCAAGTGTCTCACCTTCAGATGCAGCTACCAAAATCTCTTCCTTAAGTTGAGTCAAAACCCGCTATTATGAAGCAATCCCCAAATGGCTCTAGTTTTGCTTCTTGATGCTCATTGTTACACATGGAAGCTCTCTCCAAATATTTGAAAACAGTTTTATCCTTTCTTTCCCCATCAGGCAAAGACTCCCCATTCCATCAACTCTGGTGCAGTGAAGAGCTTTCTCTTTGTGGCTGGTGGTCACTCCAACCTCTCCTCTGGACAAATCCTAGTTCATTTCCTTCCTGCCTCACAGGGATGCTCACAGAATGCACCAGAACCTCAGGTATGGCTGCTCAAGCACACAGGAGTCTTGTCTCCTCAATCACTAATGTAACCAGAGATGGTTTTTATTTTATTTAAAATTTTGGCAAGCATATCATTTTTAGTCATGCTCCATACAGTGAAGAAAACACCACTTCTCATGCTTGAGTACAGATGACTGTATGGAATCATAAATTAACACGAAGGTGACCTAAGAGTCCTAGAGAATTCATCAGTTTGCAAGTGGTGTGACTGTTATGGAAGAGATCAAAATGCTACCTGACATCATGGCACATAAATATCCACAGTTTTATGCAGAATTGAGGTCAGTTGGTGATTCCCACAGATCAGTACCAATCAACCATGCCAGACTGAAGAGTGTTCTCAGCCAACGTGCCCTACCATCCTCCTTCTCCTCAAAACAACCAACCAACCAACCAACCAACCAACCAACCACCAACCAACCAACCTACCCACCCAATTCTGGAGCACCTTCTGACCTAGAAGAAATCTCCCCTGGTAGAAGTGCCCCCTCTTCTTGTCGCTTAGCAGGCTGCACTGATTTGGGTTTTGTTTCTGGTCCAATCCAAGTTCCCAGGGTCTTCTGCAAGGAGAGCCATCACTGTGGACTGAAAAGGCCAGTGTGAATGGGCACTTTACACCCATTATTCTCATATTCACAGCAACTCTGCAAGGTAGATTTTGGTACACGCTTTATTTTACAATAATGAAATTAGCTTGAATCCAAGTTAACTTTCCCTAGGCCATAGTGTAGCAGACCTAAGGTTCTGACTCAAGCACATCAGACTTTCTGCTCTACCACATGGGAGCCAAAATGATTTTGAAGCTGTAGGAGAGGGGAAGGGGCTTTTGGACCTCTGTGGGTAGAATGATTTTGGACCTGAGCTTTCCAGGCCCCTGTAGGAGCTGGGTAGCACACTGTTGGCATGAAATGGCTCAGCTTCTGTAGGTTCTCCTGTGGTGACTGAGTCTTCTAGTGTCATATATGCTAGAAAACAGGCCTGTCACATTCTGGACCAGCCTTCCCAGTTCAATGCATGGGTGTTTCTTTGACACAACATGTATTCACTAAGTGCCTTCTGGGTCCCTTGGGCCAGGCAGGATGGTAATGAAAAGACAAAGGCCCTTGATATAGATCATGTAGCCGGTAAGTAGGGTTTCAATTGAAAGACCTACGTGTCTAGTTTGCTGAATCCAATCCTGCAGAGGAGCCTATAGCATTTGAACTTTCTCTGGGCTGTCTACCCAGACCAAGATGTTCTTGAATCATGAGATGGGATAATATTTTATGAAACATTATACAACTTTTTACCTCTAGTTTTTCTTTTCACCTTTACCTTATTCAAACAATTAGGCTAATGCTTACTCATCACTTGTGGGAAAGAAAGTGACAGTGATAAATGAGTCTTCTTCTGGGGTGTAGCAGATTCTTTTGGTTGTCACCCTTGAACCCCTCTTTAACCCCCTTCTAACTGGCAATTACCTGTGATAGAGGTTAGAAAGCCAAAATCTCACTCTTCCAGGCCATATTACATGTGGGATGGACAGATGCCTCCAGCGCTGACCTGAAACATAGGCCAGGGTCTGTTGTAGTCACTTCTTTCGCTTCTGGCTTTTTTTATGGGGTGCTCAAGTGACAGCTGCCATTGCTAAACAGTGGCGGATTGAATGATAGAAAGTGCCTGGATCCTTGATTGTATCTTTGAGCACTGTGCCAGATGCTTTTGTTGTGTCCCATAATAAATTTGTATTTGGTCCAACCTCTGTTTTGGGTTTCTGTGATATTCATCCAAACGTAAGCATTACCCAATATCTTGTTTTGTTTAGTGACAGCTTGTCCTTAGGGGAACAGAAAGGCCCCAGGATCCAGCTAAAGACGCGAAAGAACAAAGCTGTGGGGACATTTCACAGTCGTGATGGTGGGGGTGTAGAGAGGAGATCTGTCTTTGCTCTCTTGACTCCTGGAAAAGGACAGAAAAGGTGGATGTGGAATGATGTCTGAGGACCAGGTGGGGGGATCTAGTGACAACTCAGAGGTGGCCTGAACAGACACATGGCATTGAACGTTGACCCAAACCCTTCCCTACCAAGTCTTAGAACTAGAGTCCACTTAAGCGAAGGTGTGACCCAAAGACTGAGTTTCCACCACTCTGGAAGAATGATGCTTCAAAATAGAAATAATATTAAATTATAAAAAGTTATATTTTCAATCTACCTATATTCATATGCCCTTGTTCTCTTGCAACCTGGGAAGTGTTTGGGACTGGTTCTGCCACACGGATGGATTTGGGACAGAGATTAGGGGAGGGTGTGCAGAGGGAGGATGAACACTGCTGAGATGCAGGGGGAGGTCTGAGGTGACCAGTTTTTACTTTGAAGATGATTATAATTAAGCCAAATCATTTCTTCCCTTCTTTTACCCACTGTGTTCTGACTTTTCATTCAATTAAATTCAGTTCACTGGAGTGGCAGCAGCTCCTGGACATCTCAGAGAGGGCTGTCTGGCTCTGAGTGCCTCTCTAGCACCTAATAACCGTGTGACCTTGGGCAAGTCACTTCATTTACCTCTGCACCATCTGTAAAACCGAGCCTATCTCACAGGGTTGTGGGGGGGTGAAGGGCTCAGAACAGGCTGGCACACAGCGCATGGTCAGTGTGTGCGTGAGTGTCACTCAGGATGCTGGCCCTGAACCAGGCACCCTCACTGCCCCTTTTGTCCTTTGGGGCATGCAGACACATCACTGTGGAAATGCTACATCATCAGATGCAAACCTAACAGTTTCCTTTCAACCAGAGCGGTGAGCGACGACGATGAGTCCACTTTTATAGCTCTGCCTGGGTGGCTGTTGAATAGCCTGACTTTTTGCATGTACTTGAGAGGAGGACCTTTGCTGTAATTCATTCCTCTTGTATTTCCTTGGCAGTCTCATCACCAACCTCCACAGAAGGGGATCTCATGTATGGCCTTCAAAAAAATCATTGCATTGTGTCACAGGGTTAAACTCCCCAGGAGAGTTAAGTATGGTTGGGGCAAACCTTTTAAAATGAAACTCCTAATTGCATCATTTATAGTTACTTTATTTCCCAATAGTTTACCTACTGATGATGATTTTTCTCTTCTTCTTCATGATTATCACAGCATCAGATCCTATTCTCCCACCACCCCTGCCCGAGGAAAGGGTTCTCAGTGACAGTTGGTTTCGCTCCATTGCTCAGGAGAGACGTATTAGAATGAGTTCCTCCCTTCATTCATTATGCCGAAATCATATTTCTAGGGGACAGAGATGAATGTTGTGTATGTATCTGATCAAACTGCCTGTTGTTTTAAATCTATTTTCACAGAGACTTTTTTCCTCCAAAAGACATTCAATAACACAACACATTACAAATTATATCTGTATCAGTAGTTTCCTCTACTATATTTATGAAGAACTTGTGTGTGTGTGTGTGTGCATGTGTGCATATGCACGTGTGTGAGCACTTCCTAACCCAGCGATCCCTTGTTATGATAGATATATATTCAACAATTATGAAACAAGTGCAGCTTTAAAAAAGCAAGGTTGGATATGCATTTTACTGATCAGTTAAAATCATGCAGTTGTATAAAACACCAAATGCAAAAATTCCTTTAAAATGAAAAAGTACAAGGACATATTATTCACCAAAGTTTTTTTTTTTCTTTCCCTGAATGACAGACTCTCCATCGTCATGGGCAATTCAGCAGGTCTCCCTTCCAGGTCATTTTCTTAATATTATTCTTTTCAGCAGGGCCTGGGGAACAGGACTAACTGCGAATGTCTCAGGCCTTGCCCACTGCCGTCTTTAGAAACTTCATTAGTCTGTGAGTTCTTTGCTCCCACTTTATCTAAAGAAAAATGCCTCCCCCAGAATTACCAAAATCAATGGCAGAGTTAATTGGAATCTGGATCTCTTAATGTTTCTCTCTTTCTTAAATGATTGCCTGGTTTCTGAAAAGTGAGGTTCAACTCAAAGGACAGCTTCAATGAGGGTGAGTGAATTGCTAAGAGAGAAAGTAGAGGTAGATAATTTTCCAAGTGACTGAAAGATAGTGTTGACATTTAGGATTTCGTTTCCTTTCAAGTTTCACATTGGGGCTTAAGGAATGAGAAGAATGACAGGCATTTCCATGGCACAGCCCAGGCTCTGTTGTCTCGGATGTGCTTTGAAGAAGGTCGGCCTCTTCCCTTTCCTCCCAGGGGGCCAGAGAAAACAGGAGGGAAGAGGGAAAGCAGTGGAGGAATTACTGACCACTAGAAGTTGGCCAGCTTCTTCATTTTAATTATTCTCCAACCTTTCTGATGATTGAGGTGTTCATCTCACAGGTGCATGGACCTGTCATTGGCTTAGTAGTAGCATTACTTTTTATATTTAAGCAGTTTATAACATGCAAAGTAAACTCTATGTCACTGGATTGTCACCTCAATTTGTTGAGGCAAACAAAACCAATATTTTTATCTCTAATCTGTATGTGAAGAAGCCGAAGCTCCAATGGATTAGAAGCTGCCCAAGACGAGCGAACCAGTGATGGGTGGAGTGTGTACAGACAAGTCCAGGCTTTTAGGGAAAAAGGGAATGTGTTGAGGGCCAGGGACTTACCTTGATGGAGTGCCTGGTGATGGCTCATCTTCAGCCAGTGGGGACCCACATCGTGTCCCTGGAGTGCCCTCGATCAGTGCCAATCCAGCCACTGGGACCTGCCATTCAGAATGCTGGTTCCAACCCTTGTATCTGTAGCTTTCAAAATATTCAGACAAAGGACTCCAAAAGGCATCTGGTCAAGCTTTGCTGAGGGAGAAAACTTATCCTCTGGTTCCCCAAACCCTGAAGTCAGGGATTAGATTATGCTTATCATGATCTCAGCTTCCACCGCTCCAAATGTGATTAGTTTTGTAATTAGTTAATGTCATTACCTGTCATCAAATCCAGACAACGTTGGTCTCTAAAACCTCCCATGGCCGAGAAACCCACAACCTGACATCTTTTCACTGTTTAACACAGAGTTTCTTTAATAATTCTGGCAACTCTCCCCTCATTTCTAGACCACAGGTCTAAAAGTTAGGAGAAAATATATTTCTTGTATTTTTTTAAAGGCAATTTAAAATTCTTCAGTCCATTTCCCAAAACTTTTCTTCACTCCAAGCAAAGCATAAATATAATCTTTTCAGCAAATCTCATACTTCACCATATTTTCCTTCTCATATATGTTGGCTGTATTTTGCTTTGGGCAGAATGCCACAATAAGAGCCAGTTCACCACAGGGTGACACCCTGTCAAGGACTATTTTTACCTTATATAAAAAGCTGCTGTCTCTTCCTTGCTCCTATTTATTCAACAGATATTCTCTGAGTGCCTATCGTGTACAGGTACTGGGGACCCAGTAGGGGACAGACTACTAGCTCAGTCCCTGTCCTCCGGAAGCTTACCTCCTTGTGGGGGTAGATCGACCATAGGACATGAATGTTTAAGAGTATAATGTGTGGGCTGGAGGTTTTCCATTTGCCCCTCAGATACCTCTCTCCTTTTGCACCCTGACATGTGGAGAACCCTGGGGAGGTACATTAGTATAGGTGGCATCGGTGTCTTCTTTGCCCTCAGGGTCCGGCTGGACCGGGACCTGAGAATTCAGGAGCAGGATGGTGAGGTCAGGGTCCTGGTTTCCCTGTCTTCTTTGCTGACCTGACGGTGACACAGTTTCTTTTCTGTCAGTAGGACTCAACCCTCCCTAGTGCTGCTTCAAGCTAAGGGGTGATGAATGCTCACCACAGTTTTGGTTTTCTTAACCCTAATGACACTCCTATAAACAGACCCTTCATTAACTTCCCCCAGTCACCCACGTGAATGGGCCATCTGTCTCCCACTGAGACCAGGTTGCCACAGTAGGAAGAAGGCAACACCATGGAAAACATGCCATCTCTTCCATGCCCTCAGTTCATCAGCAATACTGCTTGTTGTCACCTGCGTGCTTTTGGATTTAATGCCATCAGGCTTCAGACTGCACGCTCTATGTGACTCAATTACTTTGTGATAAGCCACGTGATTCATCATCATTACACGTCATAAAACAAGGGCGCCTCCCTTGCTGGCTCTCTGAAGGCAGCAATTGTGCTCTGTGATGACTGGCCAACCCTCAGCACCTGATGCAGTGTGAGGGGCGACAGAGACCTGCTCATTCGTAGACCAGCTCAGCAAGCTGCCAACAGCCTATACGAAGAAGGTGTCCCAGCACCTCAGTGTGGTCCCACTCAGCCCTGCCTCCTGCCACGTCAACCTTGCCCTTTCTCCGTGTTCACAGGGCTACTTGTCTGTCCCCAGCCCACCATGCATTTTATTCCTCCATGATAAAGACCCAGTTCAAGAGTCTTTTTGGAAGCCTTCACTGGTTTCGTCAGTTTGAGGAAGGAAGACTTTATTTTTCTTTCTAAGAGTTGTCATTTTAATTTCTTAATTTTCCTCATTATGAAAAAAATGCATGTTAACTGTAGGGAACATTAAATCCAGAAGTTAAAAAAGTCATCATATTTTCATATCAAAGCACCACAGATATTCTCGATGTATGGGGGGTGCGTATCTTTGGGCGAAGCACACTTAAACATCGTCAAACCACCTCTGCTGACTGGTGCCTTTCTGTTTTCTAAAGAATTTTTACAGACTCTTGGACTTTTTCGCCTGCCCAGTTCACACTGGCCTGAACTGTCCACTTAAGCCAAACCAAGTATTTTCTTTGCCTGCAGTTAAACTTACTGCTTCGGTTCGCAGAGTGAATCTAGGCTTGTGCTCTGAAGTTCATGGCAGCTCCTCTTCTTGAAAACAAGGGTCCAAGGATCTAGATGGTCTGGAGTGTGCCCATGTTTGTGCGTGGTTTACATACTTATCACTTTCCTCTTGGAAGCCCCTGATGGATGCCATCTGGCTAAGAAGTTCTGCTGTTCTTTCAAGTTTTTCAGGTAACTCCAAAACTCCCCCGCCGAGAGACTTCAATATGGGTTAAAGCCACACTAAGGTTTTTCGTGCAAAAAGCCCTTGAAATATAAAGTTCTCCATTTCTATTGATGAGAAAAGTGACGCAGAAAGAAAGAAAACACAGCAGCTTCATTACCTGATGCTACTTAGTTTGCTCCCCTTAGAAATGTCTCTGGAGATTTCGTGTGAGTTTCAGTTATACCCTGGGGGCATCTGTTGACAAAAGCCACTGAGTGGATGCCATTCATGCGTTCATTTTTTTTCATCTGTAATAGATGAAATAAGCATAATATTCTTCATCTGATAGTGCACTCAAGAATCATTCAATATAAGTTTGAGTAGAAAACTTTTGGTTTCCAGCAGCCTATTAAAAAAAAAACACCACCACCACCACCAGTTCTGGCTAAAAAATATCCTCAGGAAACCAGGCTGGAAGAACAGAGGGTGAAACATGAATGAGCTATTAGCTTTTCTTGGAAAATGGCATAATTCTCAGAGGAATGAAAAGCTAAGCATTCCCCAGATTTTTGTCAGACACATGTGCCAATCCACAAAGTGCTGGAACCCTAAACATGGAATCTGGATTGATTTCAATTTCAGTCATTCAGGTGTTTGTGGCATAGAATAAACACCACCCAGAAGGCAGCATCCTGAGTTACCAGAAGTTTCAGTGTGCGATATAATTTTAGGCAACATTTTCAGCTTCTTCTATTTGGGGATAGTAAGTTCATTCAGTTCACATAAGCAGTTATTTTATAGTTTTATTTTAGTATTTAAAGAAGAGATTCTGAATTAACCAATTTTGGGGACTAATCTACTGAATTAACTTATTTTTCTAGGGTCATGTAGACCTGTCTTTAATCTGACGATATCTCCATGTCGATAACTCAGTGGACTGTTTGTTGAGAGGATATGATTCAGTCCCATTGGGTTGGATGTCATGAGCTACAGGAACACAACTTGCTATCTATTTCTTTTAGGGAGCTTGCAATCTAGTCAAAGAAGCTAGACAAACACTTGTGAAAAAGACAGTTTATCTGCTACACTGGGATTGTGTTGGGGATACCAAAGAGGTACATGTATTTCCCTCATTTCAAATTAGAGCAGCAGGTACTGTGGTTAATCGCTTTTGCATCTTCTTGCATGGTGAGCAAAGAACTGAATGGGAAAATTTAGGTGCAGTTCCGAAAATGCATCTCGATGTTTCTGAGCTTCAAAGCCCACGAAGAAGGAAAGGATTGAGCATGTTGGTGTCTCAGTGCTCGTGGTGACTGCAGTGACTGCTGCCCCTGAGGTCACACTGCCCCCTCCAGCTCCCAGGAGCTCTGCAGAGTGGTGAGTGAGATCTAGAGTGAAAGATCTTATGCTTCCCATCAGAAAAAGATTCTGCACCTGGGCATTGCCACGCCGAGACAGGTCCCAGAAAGTTTCCTAACAGATCAGAGTCTAGGAACACACAAAAGATGCTGAGTTTTCTCCAATCCATTTTCCCTTCTTCCTGGACATAAAGCCAACCAGATGGAGACTCTACTTCTCAACTTCCCTTTCCAGGCATAGACTAAATCGTTGCCTGTGAAATGTCACCAGAAGTGATTTGTGCAACTTCCGTTTACGTCCTGACTGGAAATTGCTCTTCCTAGACTTCTCGTGGGCTGGAACCTAGATGAGCTGGCAACCTCATTAAACCAAGCAGGTGCACACTGCCCAGCACAACTGAGGAGCAACTATAGTAGATGGATCTGGACCTCGTCATCACTGTGCAAAACAGGACACCCTTCCAGCCTGAAATGCCCAACTCCAGAGAAAGCAATTGGTTTTTGTAAGCCACTGTATTTTAGGGACTGTTTCATAGAATAACAGAGGTTTTTACCCTGAATAATATGGACATCTCTGATTTCAAGTCAATATCTCGTTTTCCTTTATTATTTTCTGCTTTCCTTCCTTCTACACATTTTTAATGAGCACTGGCTACATATAAGCAATGTGCAAGTTTGCTGGTGATGGCAAATGAAAGAACTGTGTCCCTATCTGCCTGAGGCATACATTTTAATATGGAGATAGACAAAAACAAGTAGACAGAGACAAAATTAAAACACCTTCAGACTGGAATATGTGTTATGAAGGCCATAGACTTGGGCTGGAATGGAGATGGACGTACAAGAGAGAGCTACCTTAGATGGGGTGGTCAGGAAAGCCTCTGCGTGGAGGTGTTGTTTCAGCTGAGTGTTAAAGGAAGACAAGAAGCCAGGTGTGCATGAAGTGGGGCACATCATCTTGAGCAGAGGGGAGCATGTGCAAAGGCCCTGGGGCAAGGAAGGAATTCTTGAGTGCAAGGAGCCGAAAAGAAGAAGAGAGTGAAGAGAAGCGCAATAGGAGATTAACAATATGAATGGAAGGTTGAAGATTAACAAAGGAGTGTGTGTCTGTGTGGGTAATTCACTTGATTATTATTTAAGATCACTGTGCTATGGAGAAAGAACTGTGAAAAGGTAACAATTTTACCGTTGCCACTGGCTATAGCAGTGCTAACAGTGGAGGTTGGGAAGGGGTATTAAAAAATCACAGAAGAATTTCTCTAACCACATAATATTTGAACTCAATTAAAAAATAATAAATCCAAGCCAGTAGTTTTAAGAGTTAAGTTGGAAGAGGGTTTCTCAGGCAATATGTTGTTCAGTTCCAAGCAGGCTGGGGAAGGCTGGTTGAGTTTAGTGGTGCTGGCATCTTGTCGACATTTGTAGTTTCTGCTTGTGGGTGAGGCTGTTGAAAGGGTCCTCCCACGAGATCCTGAGTACTGGTGTGCCTGTGGGCTGTGAGGATTGTTGTGATGGGGCTTTGGGACGCTTCTTTTGGAACTTCTACCCCTGGTTTAGGCTAGTGAAGATGGCAATGGAAATACTTTAATTTATAAAAGCTTCCCAGACCATTAAACTACCAATTTTTCTCAAGCGAGGTCTATATTTAAGAATCACTATTTCCTTTAAATAGTAATTTTTCTAAGTGAGATTTTGCCTCTTATAGAGCAACATCCTGACTCTTTTTGAAATAACTATTAACAAGTCAGTTATTTCAGGAAGGAAACAGTACAATTTTCAGAACTTGCATGTGTCAGTACAGTTATTCTTGGGTTTTCTCCCTAAGGTTTCATTTTCCCCCAGCTTTATTGAGATATAATTGCCATATAACACCATGAAAGCTTAGGTGTACAATGTGTGGATTTGATACACATGTGTTGCAAATTTCTAAGGGTTTTAACACAGTCAGCAGAAATAGGAAATAATTTCTCTCTAGTATTTTTTTTTTTTTTTGACAGTGAAGCATATTAGGGTCTGAAATAGTCCCAGCTGAGTATATCGCCATAGACTCCTTTTGTTGGGGTAGTTTTTCGCATACCTAAGAGATCTAAAATGAAGTCCACGTCTCAACTTTGTACATCAGGCAATGGTTAGTGTGCCCCAGTGTCGCCTTACAGACCTGCTAAGGAGCAAAACCTTCCTTTCTCTTCCCTTCCTCCCACCCTCTTGTCCATCTCTCACCCCAAAGAGTTCTCTGAGAATCGGGGTATGCTTGACTGCCCCTGGAGAATAGCTGGCCAGCCATCAGCACAGCTGCTCCCTGGAACCGGCCTGGGAGCTGGGCCCTCCTGGGGACAGGAGGGGGAATGAGGGAAGTGTGGCGTCAGACGTGGCCGATTTCCTGGGGTGAAGTGTCCTTGTGTGTTCTTCCCCTGCTCCCCAAAGAGCCCCTGGAAGAGGCTTGGGGAGTCAGATCAAATGTGCCGGGCCAGAGCCACGGCTTGACTTCTCCTAGTCTCATTTCTCAGGCCACCAGCCTGTCTTCTCGGGCTTCTGTTTCTGTCCCCTTGAAACTGATAGGGAAGGTTAATAAGATGAACCAGCCAAGCACTGCTGGCCAAGCAAGGCTTCTGAGGAGGGAGCCAGATACGTACTGTCCACTGTTAAAAGAGTGGCTGGGCCATTCTAGTCGGGGACATTTTATTGAGTCCTCCTCTAGTAAACTGTAATTGTTTTTATTAAATGATCCAAAATAGCACGTATTCAGAGCTAGCCACACCAGGGTCTGCTTGGTAAACGCCTGCTGAGTCAATGAATGAAAGTCCTATTTTATTTTGCTTCCTACTTTTCACCAGTTTGGCCAACAACTTGCCATCATTCCAAATACACAGCGATTAATGTTTTCTAGGATAGATCTTTTTATTGAGAAAAAAAAAAGTCTGGCGCATAATGAAATTGGGTAAATGAAGAAATAGTTAAGTACAAAAACTAAACCCTATATCAAGCTTAAAGACGAAGAATCTCCTTAGTTGGAGATTTTCTGAATAGACCATTCCTGAGAAAAGTGAAGATGGAAATGTTTGTGCGAATGCACGTGTATGTTTATGAGTAGTTTTAAAAATGCAATATAGGAGAGAGGAGGAAGAAATTTTGATCACTGTATAAAATCGCTACAATTTCTGAGAGTTTAAAAGGCAATTTCTTTTTAAGGGGCCAATTCCTAATTCTGCACATTAAACTATGGGAATTGAATGGTAAATAGTCATCTGGCCGGCAAGACCTCTGAAAAGAGGTATGGAAAAGAGTTACTCTCCGTTTCCATGAATGCCTCTTGAAAGCCCGTGGATGTGAAACTGCCTGCAACACACAAACCTGGGTTTCAAAGCCGTCCGGTGACTTCTCAGAAATGATCTATTGTGGTGCTTTGTTTTGTCCAGGTCGCCCTCGTTTTGTTCTGTGGGGGCTGCATCACTCTTCTGCCGCTGCCATTAATCCACCCTGTCTACTCCTTCCCATTGAGGGCACATTTTACTCACCGCCCTGCACAGGGAGCCAGGATGCAATGGCTGAAAGGCGCAGCATTACTGCCAAGAGGGACCGTAGGAGAAAGACAAGGGGAGGGGACGTGGGAGTAGGGTTGCTGGGTGCATGGCTTCACCTGTCTTGTGGGGTGCTTAGGAAGAAAAGAACAGAGAATGGGGAGCGAGGGGGGCAAGTGATGTGAATAGGCTTTATCCGTCTGTGGGAGCTGGGCAAGTTGGAAAGAAACCTTTCTCTTACACTTTGGCTGCCTGGCTGGGCTGCTTGGTGAGGCATTGAGATGCCCGCTTGTGTCACCTGCAAATGAGGCCACTCTTATTTTTCAGTTTTGATTGGACTCACTCACTCTAGTTGGGTATCTAGGCTCTGTATGGCCCAAGGATTGTTACACTGGGATTAAATGACAAATGATACAATGAGTTGTAAAAAAGAAAGTTAAATCCTCCAGAATCTGTAGTAACTCACATTTGGTTTTCATCCTTATGTCCCCTTGGAAATCTCATTCTATTCTATTCTATTTTAAATAGGGATGATGCTCCTTTATTACCTCCACTCTGTCCGATGTGACACTCAATTTTAATAGTGCAAGGGGACTGTCCAGAAGTCCCAAAGGGTCCTGTGACATGCTGGGTTATGGAATAGTAACAAACATTTCCAAACATCAGTGGCTTACCACAATAGTCTGTTGTTCTCGCTGCATATCCAGTGGGGACAGCAGGGCTCTGTGCATCACAGTTGGTCAGGAACCCCGGGCGATGGAGGGTCGTTCTCTACATGTGCATCTACCATCTCTATTAGCAGAAGAAGACACCTCTCAAGGCTCTCACCCTGGCAAGCAAATCTCTGGCTTGAGTGATGATTCCCCTGCCAGTCCAGTGACTGCACCTGACTCCGGTGTCCAGGAGGAAGAGGAGACACATCCTGTACATATTCTCAGGGAGAAGCTGAGGTTGCACAATAAACACAAAACAGGGCAGCGAACATTTTCACAACTTAACTGAATAATAATAAAAGTCAGGATTAAATGTTCTGAACACAATATGATCAGCTCTAGCCTCCTTTGCCACTCACACTGTGTGACTTTAGGCAAATTATGTAACCTATGGGCCTTCATTTCATTATTGATAAAGTGAACCAGAGGGCCATAGATCTCTGGTTCTCAAACCTGAGTGGGTGTTAATTGCAGGCCTTCACCCCTAGAGTCTGGAGTTCAGCAGGCTTGGGATTGGGACCAAGACTGCATTTTTAATAAATTCCCAGGTGACACGGATGCTGCTGGTCTAGGCACCACACTTTGAGACGATTTTTAGATGAACTCGAGTCTGATGCAGCTGGCAAAGTCAGTCTTTGCTGTAGGGGATAAGGAGTTTAGTAATAGCTACAGTAAACTTTTCATGTGGAAATTTGACTGGAAAATGATTCACCAGAGTGTCACTAACCCTTCACCTTTGTTTGAGAGCACATTTGCATGTTGGGTTGACACATATAGTTTAAAGACACATCTCAATTACAAGATGTGGTCCAGACAGCTGCCCTTGTGGGGACAGAGGCGGCCACTAAACTCTGAGCAATTACTTAGAATTAGATCTGTCAAATTTGTTTAGGGTGACCAGGCAAGTACATACATTGACCTAATGTCATTCTTCCTGGAGAAACGTTGTAATGATTTTGTATATCAGTCAAACTATTCAAATACTAATGCTGCCTTCATGCCTTAATCACCATTCCAGTCAGATGTCATTTCTAGAAGCCCTTGGGGATTTGCATCCCTTAATTATTCTTCAATACCCAAACCAAGCATTCTTTAATTGGTGTAAATTGAACAGTGTTGCAATGCAAACAAGGGAAGGACACACTGATCAATGATTCTGTGCATGTCTATTGAAAAGTCATTGCTATCAGATCAGGTAACAAATCCGTAACTCCATTCGCTTCAGTGGAAACAGCAACTCATGGAGATGACAAATAACTGTTTCTACTTCAGTCATTACCATAGGGAAGCATGGGGTAAGTTGTGATTCCAAAATCTCAGCTTTTAGGGAAGGGGTAAAAATATATTGTAAAAATACTCTGTTCCAATGTCAGAAGCCACATACAGCAACTTTTTATGAGAAGTCAACTAGATACACGAATGTCTAATCACTAAGTTGTACACCTGAAACTAATGTAATATTGTATGTCAGCTGTAATTGAAAAATTAAAAGAAATTTAGAAAAAGAGAGAACTCAACTAGAAACAAAGTATTTCTATCCTTTAGAGATTTGGTGTCTGTCTATATTTCTCTTTGTATCTCTTAATTAGAAATAATATCAAATTTCAGTTAACTTGTCAAGCTGTTCTTTCCTCATGACTTTTTTTGTTCCTGATATTGCCTCATCCATCTACTCATACATCCAAGCCATGGCCAGGTAACACGAGATAGGTGTTCCCTTCTCCTTTTAAGGTGATTGAAAAACTCAGGCGAAATTCTTAAGAAGTCCAGGAAAAACTCTTCTCATAAACGTGTCATGCTCGCTTTTCACTCTTGTCTCTTTCTATCAATTCTCTCAAATTGATTATTTATTACTGAGTTGAAAAGCAAAGGAAGCAATAGGTCTACCACATACCCCTGGCCCAGATTTGCCAGGCTCCTGAGCTCTTGGCTAAGAAAACTGTGCTCTGATGCTTCAGGGTTTAGTGGCAATGTGTGTTTATTTGGAATCTATCTAGTTTTTATCAAAATGAACTGGTTGTTAAGGGGAAACTTTCAAGTGGATTTAAGACTGAGGTTTAGAGTAGTCCAGGGCCGAATGCTTAAAAGGAGTAGAGAGGAAGAGCAAGTGAGCTGTCAGCTTTCTTGACAATCTTTGTTCCCTAGCTTGAGTTTAAAGGGGAGTTACTAGTGGGCATGCTTGTTTGGGTAGCCTGTGTCCACAGTGTGCTGCAACTTATACACATCTTAACAAAAAGTACATTGCTTCATTTTCATTGATCTGGCTATGGGTTTTGAGGACTTTGGGGTAAACCTTATGAAAACCAAGGGTGTCTTGGACTCAGGGGTCACTTATGGACCCCAGCTGGAGGAGTACAGGCAGAATCACATGCCACAGCCATCTTCCTGTTCTTCCTTAGTGGGTCTTGTGGAAAGGAATAAAATGTTAACGTCTTTAAAACAATAACAGATTTATGCTGGGGGAAATAAAAAAAAAAACTGATCAATATTTCTCCAACTGGATCAACATTGACAATCCAAAAGAGCAAACTTGAAAATGTCCGTACAGATACTTATTGTGGATATTTCGTATGGCTGGATTCATACCATATGTGAAGACCTTTTGTGTCTTCTCTCACTTTACAGGATGTTTCCAAGTTTCATCTCTGCTGTAGCATGTATCAATACTCCATTCCATTTTATGACTGAGTAATAGTGTGTTGTACCTCTGCCTGTTTTTGTAAATGAAGTTTTGTGGATGCAGTCATGCCCATTAATGGATATGACAATAGACTAGTGGTTACCAGAGGTAGGGAGGTAGATGGGGTAAAGGAGGTCAAACATGTGATGAAAGAAATCTAACTATGGGAGGTGAACACACAGTGTAAGTTTATATATATATGCCTTACTGTTAAAGTGTACAGCTGAAACTTACTGGATTTCGTTAACCAATGTCACCATAAAAATAATTTTTTTTCTACTATCTGTGACTGCTTTCACACTTTAGTGCTAGAGTTGGGTAGTTGTGACAGAGAACAAATTCACTATTTGGCTTTTTACAGAATTTTTTTTTGCTCATTCCTGTTCTAAACAAATTTTATGGGAAAATTTATTATAATACTATGTATGAAAATTCTAAATGTTTAACATAGTTTTTTTTCAAAAAATAATTTTAAAGTTCCACTGGTTGAACAAAAATGGTAGAACAAATATGAAAATTTTGAAAAAGAGAAGTAGTCAGAAGGCTTGCCCTACAAGATAATATAATATGTCACAGAGCCCTGATGCTGAAGGGTGTGGTGCTGTTGCAGGTAGGTCGTGGAAAAGACTGGGAAGTGGCAAAAGAATAGAAACATGTGATGGAGGTGGGTTTCTGGCCAGTTTGGGAGACATAGCTCACTCAATAGCGAATGTTAGGCAGCTCTCGTTGAGACTAGCCATGTAGAAATAATAAAGTTGGATTTCCCCTCTTCTCCTTTGAAATAAATTCTAGAGGAATAAAATATTTAAATATGTAAAAAAGATATTAAAAGTATCAGAAGCAAATATTGATCATTATCTTAATAATTTTGTAATAGAAAGATTCTTTTAAGCTTGACAAAAGACGATATAAAGCAAAAAATTGATTAATTTGATAAAATTGGCTATGAAGTAAAACTTTCATACAGCAAAAGTACTATAAGTAAAGCTTAAAACATAGAACAACATATCAAAAAATATATTTTTTTTGTTATGGACAAATGGCTAATGTCTTTAATAGTAAAAAGAAAAACTGCTGGCAAACAAATGTGAATCTGAATAGTACAAAGTAAGTAAGTGGGAAATCTACAAACTAGTAATAATTCAATGAATGCAAATAATAGGTAAGGTTGATACTGTGGATGTTCAAACTTGTAAATAATTAATGTAAATGTAATGCAAATTTACATGTTATTTTGTTGTTTATTTGACTGACAAAAATTTGATTAAAAAAACTGAGGATCCCCAGAGGTGGTTAAGAGTGTAGAGAAAAGGGCTTTCTAACACATTACTGAAACCAATATTTTTAGAGGGAAATCTGGTGGTTCAGATCATATTTGTAAATGTAAATACCTTTTGACCCAGCAACCTGACACCTTGGACATCTAATGTATAGAAAACTAATATGAAGATGCTCCCTGTGGATCTCACGAGTGAAAGCTAGCACCATGAAACAAAACAAAACAAAACAAAAAAACATTCCTTGCTGCAGTGAAAGGCCGAAAAACATCTCAATTTTCATCAGTAGTTTTTTTTTTTTAAAGCACTTTATTGAGGCATGACTGACATGTAAAATCTATATGTATTTAATGTGTAACTCCAGGAGTTTGGGGATAAGTCTATATTATGAAACCATCACCAACATCAAGGTCATTGACATATCTATCACCTCTTAAAGTTTCTTCTCATCTGCTTTATTTTCATTATTATTATTTCTTTTTTTCTTTTTCCTTTTTTGTGGTCAGAATACTTAACATAAGACCTACTCTCGCAACACATTTTAAGTATTTAATACAGGATTGTTCACTATAGACATTATGCTATGTAATGGATCTTTAAATTTGTATATCTTACTTCACTAGCACCTTGCACCCTTCGACCTTTACCTCTTCATTTTTCTGCCCAGCAGGATTTGATAAAATAATTTGTGATAGAGCTATATGATGGATTTTTAAGAAGCCATTGTAAATGAGGACATTAATATAAATTCAAAGTACTCCTCATTCTTTATCAAGCTTGTAATTATGTTTGTCTTTTTAAATCCATTAAGGTGCAAAATAATGCACCTAGTTGCCAACCTCATGAAAGTGATAGCTATTACATACTTAAAATATTTTACTTATTTATTTTTACTAGTTAGATATGTTACATTTAACATTATAGAAATTAAGACTTGAAACATACAAATTCATGTTTTAGAACCGTGAACTTGAGTTTGTGTGTATATGTGTGTGCACATATTTGTGCGCATGTGCGTAAGCATGCAAGTGTGTTCCTATGCCTGCATGTTGTGTGCATACATGCATGCATGTGTGACCATGCATGTGAGGCCCCTGGAAAGCCTAACATCCAGCTGAGGATGCTACCACATTCCAGCCACCAAGAGAAGTTGCTGTTCCCTTTTACGACAGATTCAGGGGAATTAGTAAACCCACTAAGGACATAACCTCTGTATCCCTGAGATAAAAGCTTTTCTACCTATAGGACTCCTTTATCTTCTGAATGCAACAACGTGGTGTGTGAAAGCCAAGGAAAACCATGGATAAGTCTGATAAAATTTACCTCTTGACAGCAGACTCCAAGAACATTACTCAATCCTTGGGAAATTCTCTTCTTTTTCCTGCTTTTCTGGAGCCTTGTCATCCCTCCTGTCCCTTTGGAATTAGTTCCACCTGGTAACTGCTCTGCCTGCCCACCGCCCCCCTTCTCTTTGTCCGCCCACAACCTCTGTTTGTTGGTCTGGTACAAAAGTCAATAGATATACCCAGGTGTGTGGTGCTTGATGTCCTCCTTGCAGATACTAATGGGCGGGTTTATTAAAGGACAGGTTGCTTCAAAGCAGTAATTGCCAAACTTTATTTGATTGTTCACCCTTATCATTAAAATATTTTGAGCATAAACTCCCAATACACTTAATATTGTACTAATAGATTCTATACATTATAAAATATACATAAAGATAAAAATGCAAAATAATAAGATTTTTAAAAATATGTAGAAGTTCTAATATTTTTTTCCCACATCCCATGGAGATCCTTTGGTGACTGGGAGACCAGAGATGGAAAAGACATTTCAGGTCTGACTTTAGAGGCATCAAGGGCACTATAAATTCTGCTCCTGCTCAAGAGAGAGGCTTCTCTCCACAGTGATCTTCCAGATCCAAGATGCCCTCTGGGCTTCTGTGAACCACAGGACATAAGGTGCTACAGAAAATGATACAACAAATGACTTTTTCTCCTGACGTTTCTTACATGTCCTTCTTTCACTGCTGCCTTTGAGCTATACTTGTGTCCTTTCTCATGTGCTCTGGTTCTCGTTTAGGACTCATACTGGGCCAACCAAGTCTCAGACCATGTAGGCTGTTCCAGCCCATCTTCTCTGCCTTGTGGGCAGAGCTCCTGGTTGGAAGAACTTTGCTTTCTCAGCTACCATGGAGTTGGACTTCTTTGCTATAACTGTACAAACACTGGCCTGTTATTGCCACGGGTGGTGGTCTTATAGGATTGGTCCAAGAACTCAAGGCATTCACCAACTCTGAAGAGAAACAGAAAAGCAACGGTGCAGAGACACACAAAGGGGCTCTATCTCTGTGACACAACAGAGCATCCTGATGGTGCCTCTAAGATGTAAGTCCCATGGGAACAGAGAGGAAAGACTGGTTGAATGAATGGTTGATACGAATTTTATCTTGTATTGGTACCAGTTAGGAGACCTCTTCCACTGCTGGCTTTGGTTTGGGGTCTGAGAAATCACTTTAATTCACACTCATGCGGTTATTCTTTCAAATTGGGTGACTCATGATGCAAGGAAGCCAAGGCTTAGCTTTTGTGTATAATGTCATTGATTTAATCAAGTGAGAAACTGAAACTATTGCGAAAAGAAACCGCTCTCTGTCATTTCTAACAGTTCTTCGACTCAGTGCTCTTGGAGCCTTGCTAGTCCCCACTGGGAGGCCTTGCTTCCTCCTGAGATTTGATTTCATCATTCTGCTTCTTTCCCTTATATCTCTGGACATATGTTTTCCTGCTGGTTTCTTTTCCCCTGCTTCAAAATCTCTTAGTTCTCCCTTATCCCCCAGCCCGAACCTCACCCCATAAGTCAACTTTCACTTGCTCTGGACTCACCTTTCATTGCAACACATCCACTTAAAAAATAAAAATCAAACCATTTTTTTTTATTGTGGCAAAAAACAAAATTTATCATCTTGACTATTTTTAATCATACAGTTCAGTAGGGTTCAATATGTTCACATTGTTGTGAATATATTTCAGAATTTGAAATGTGACACTGTATATCCATTAAATGACTCGACTTTTCTCCCTTCTCCAGCCCCTGGTAACCACCATTCTATTCCTGTTTCTATGAATTTGATTACTTTGGATACCTCATTTAAGTGGAATCATACAGTATTTGTCTTTTTGTGACTGGACTCTTTCATTTAGTATAATGTACTTAAGGTTCATCTACTTTGTAGCATATGACAAGGTTTTCTTCCATTTTAAGGTTGAATAATATTTCATTGTGTGTACATACCTTATTTTCTTTATCTAGTCTTCTTTTGATGGACATTTGGGTGTCTTCTACCTCTTGGCCATTGTGAATAATGCTGCTAAGAACATATATATTTATTTAAGATCTTGCTGTAGATTCTTTTGAATATATACCTAGAGGTGGGATTGCTGGATCACATGGTAGTTATATTTTTATTTTTTAAAAAACTGCCACATTATTTTCTCTAGCACAAAAAAGACCCAGTAATCTCACTTCTGGATATATATTCGATGAAACTCAAAACACCACTTCAAAGGGACATGTGTATTCATATGTTCATTACAGCATTATTTACAATAGTGAAGATATAAAGGCAAACTGGATGTCCATCAATGGATGAATGGATGAAGAAGAGGTGGTAAATATGTATTAGAATATTACTCAGCCATAAAAAAGAATTAAATCTTGCCATCTGCAATAGAATAAACGAACTGAGAGGGTATTGTGCTGAGTGAAGTAAGTCAGACAGAGAAAGATAAATGCCAAATGATTTCACTTATACATGGATTCTAAAGAACAAAATAAATGAAAAAAACAAAACAGAAATAAACTCATAGATACAGAGAACATTTTGATGGTTGTCATATTGAAGGGTTAGCAGGATGAGTGAAAAAGGGGAATGGATTAAGAAGTACACATTGGTAGTTTAAAATAGTCATGGGGAGGTAAAATGTAGTGTAGGGAATATAGTCAATAATATTGTAATAATTATGTATGATGTCAGATGGGTACTAGAATTATGTATGATGTCATATGGGTGATCACTCTGTAAATTATATCAATATCTAATCACTGTGTTGTACACCTGAAACTAATATCACATGCCAACTGTAATTGAAAAAAATTATTATAAAAAAACAAAAACAAAACGTAAGTCCACTCTATCATGCTTTATTTATAGATGTAATTAATTCCATTCAGAGAGAAATACTGAAGAATTAGATCATAAATGAAAACAATGACAACAACGATATGAAATAAAATAGTAAGAACATAAAGCATGAAAAATGTCTTGTCCTTTCTGCCATTTGTGGTATCCAAGTTCTGTTTTCTGGAGAGGCCACGAGTAGGCAGAGTTGAGTATAAAATATAAGGGGAGTAGCACAAGATTGATCATGAAGTGCTGTCTTACCACAATTATTTTCTAAATGTGGCCATAATTACACTTAACTGTTACTAGTTATATATCACAGTGATGTTAATGAAAATGACATGTCTAAACGGGAACATTTACATAAAGCTCTCTGTTGAGGGCCAAGAAAGCTCACTGAAAAAAAATTCAGAACTTCAGTTGGGACATTTCCTAATTAGATAATTGGCAATTGGATCTTATTTTACCTTTTTATGTTGCTAAGTAATGTTTTTTTTTGTTTGTTTTTGTTTTTGTTTTTTTAGGATCAAAAGCCTTTTCCCCTTCATGAATGTCAAAGTAATAAATAAATGTCTGTCTAAAACTATTATTTTATGAGTAAAATAGTTTGGTCTTTATACCAGTATTATAAAATTCTGGTTTTAATAATCCAGAATTATGGGGCCTACATGGAATTTCTTGTAAGAAACACACACAGAAATCCAGTATCTTACAAAATGATTTATATTTTGGGTAAAACTTGATCATTAATAGACATGAGTGGTACTGTGAGGCCTTGGTCAGTATGTAATATATAATTCATCATTACCTGCAGCATTAGAAATATCTCATTCCTTGAAAACAGGACTAGAAAAGTGAAATATGCAGGACAGCCTAAAATTTCTGTGTTTTCTGAAATTGCCAAGCAAATAAGAATGATCTAGAACCTCTGAGGAATTATGTTTAGCCCATTCTAATCTCCTGTGTCAACTCATTTTCTGCCCTTCAGACTCTGGTTATGGCCTCTGAGACCACTGCAGGGCTAGAAGCATGGCATTCTTTGTCAGGGCTTACTGTACTCCGTACTTTGTGCAGCCAAGCTGTAGGAGTATCAAATTTACCTTCAAAATCTTGGCTTTGTGGTTTTTAAAACCCCAAACAAGAATTCTTCTGGAACAGCTCTTTCAAGATTTTAGCTTGGCTGGTCTTTCTGCCGAGGGCGATTTGTGGCAGGATAATCTCTCAGGAGGGTGTTAGGCTCTTCCTTACTTATTTCTCATTAGGTCCAAGCTCTTTCCTGGCAACAGTGTATCTGTGGAACAGCTATTGTCATCACATCCAAGGAACAGATGAGGTTTAAGACTGGTCGAAGAACAAATTTGAGTATGTAGGCATGATCCAAAGAGATCTGAACAAGTGTCAGTATCTGAAGAATCATAATAGGTAATATGAATTTAAAAAGTGATACTGGTTACGAATAAGACAGGTACATGGGGCCCCATGGCTACCGAGAATCCTGATGCTCTGTAGCTCAGAAAGAGAAACGGGAGTCTCTGGGCCTATGCAAAGGACTCCAAAGCCCTTGTTATCCTTGTGCCCAATATTTGTTCAATCAGCATCTTTCTTTCAGGATTTCTGCTGACTTAGGGAGGTCAGAGTGATCGGCTCCCTGCTGCTTCACATGCTCTCGATCGACATGCTTCTGATTATCACGGTGAGGAGCACAGTATAAAGCTGAGCAGAGTAGAGCTTGGTTGATCATCAGTCGATTAGCCCAGTTCGGGAATGGGTTCAGTGGCCTGGTAAGGGTGGCCAGTGACATCCACATCCAGTCCTCTCCCACAGTAGGTGCAACCCTCCCTCTGTTCTCTCTTTCTCTCTTCTCTAACAGCTGGGCTTCCAGAATGTAGATGCTGCCCCCTCCCCACTCCCACCCCCAACCCCAACACACACAGAGCGGTAAGTTGGCTGGAAGGGAGAACATCTGGGGAGGATTCCTGTAGCAATCTCCAGAGGCTGAATGAGACAAACAGGCTTCACAAATTGGGTTGACTAGACAATGAAATATTTATCGTGATTCCTCCTCTTTTTTTTTTTTTTTTTTTTTTTTTTGAAGTTCAAAATTCCTCGTCAACCCTGGGCTGAAGCCTGTGTACATGAGAGGAATTCACAATGATCTCTGAAGTGGCCTGTTACCACTTACCGAGGACCTCAACCCACAGCAAGCGGAAGGCAAGTGCCTGTATCTGCAAACATGCAGATAGCTTTTCTAATAAAACAGGAAAGTCCATTAAACAAAAGGAAGCAATCTAGAAAACCAGGTTATGTGACTGTCTTTCCTGAGTTTTTGCTTTATGAAATATTTTCTTACATGGGTGAAAACCAAGGCAAATAACTTTGCTGTCATTTAAAAATAGATATTTAAAATGTATAATGTTTAATTTTAGAAATATTATTATTATTTTTAATTTATCTTGAATGTCTACTAAAAGCCAATGGAGAATTGTGGGATTATTCAGATAATTCAGACCCAAATGCTGATTTCCCTTTAAATATTTAGATAACGGAAGAAAAATCTAGCCGCATCTGACTTGTATGGTGAGTGATCAAGTACTCGTTTTGCATTAGTTGATGAAGTCTTGGCTATACCCCAAGTCACATGTCAGTGGAAAAGCGTTACAGATTTGTTAGAAAAGAGGACATTAACTTTCTGCCGAAAGTGGACAGACAACTGTCTTCAATGCTCACATTGGTTAGTAGTTTGGCATCTAAAGGTTTCAGTCAGTCAGTAATCAACATTGATAACAGAGAATGATAAAGTTTCCTCATCTGGGTTTAAGGTGACTCCCTTCCTGTCCAGTCCTAGCTTCTGCCATTCCCCAAGGGATCCCACGGTCCACTGAAACCTCCTCAGTATTGCCATACCTGTCCAGATGGCTTCCTCTTCCAACCATGTTCATATGCTATGTGCTCCTAACATGGCTCTTTGGGTGACATCCTGTCTGTCTCCTCACAGGAACCCCTGCTCCATCCTCACCCCCTCCTTGGTAGCTTTCTGATCAATCCGCCTTCCACTGCATCTTATGCTGAGGAAGGCAGCTCTTCGTTGGGCTCCAATTCTGTCCTATTCACATCTTTAAAACATCACTTTTCTCCTTTCACCAGCCACAGAGCTTACTGAATGCCTCTCTTGCTGCAGTTCCTGTTTGGGGGGTGGGAGTTACAGACATAGTTCCTTCTCTCTTGGGGCTCATACTCTAGTTGAGAAGAAAGATAATAAACATGCATATAAAATGATGACATGTAGTACAATGATGAAGGTATGTAGAGGTTTTTCTTGTCTGACTTTCTCAGCACCCTATGACTATGAGAGCAGGTACTAGTCAAGCTAGCACAGGGTGGGACACTTGCATATCCAATGTCAACAGATGTTGAAAGAATGAGCAAATGAAAGGAGCATTTTGTTGACTTAACTATGTCCCCAACCTTCCCAGCACTGGAGGATGTAAAAGAAATAAAAGCTCATTTTACTTTACAGTTGGAAAATTTTCTCTTCTCAAAGAATATCTTTGTGACATTTTCAAAGATAATAGGAATTTTCCCTCCAACTAGAAAACAACCCAAAGTTTATATAGTCAGGCACATTGCTAGAAACATCTGCCTGTTACTTGATTCATCATTCAGATAGATCCCCCATGAGACATGTAAAAAATGATGGTTCTGTACTACAGGTTTTTATTTCCATTAAATTCTATGGCATACCATCTTGAACAAACATTTTTAGTCAATATTTGGTAAAAAGTCCAATTCAATCAAGTAAATAAAGCATTAAAAAATAATTTTACTTCTTTGCTAAACTAAATCCATTAAGAAGAATACAAGTAGAACTGAGGACAAAGGATATTTAAAACAAAACAAAACAACAAAACAGTGAGACCCATTGGGCATTAGCATTTTAAAATTAATTGCTGTCCTAATTATTCATCAATAGAAGCATAAATTAAGCAAATATAACTTAGAGTAAGCTTTCAGATACCCACAGGATTCTCCCCTCAGGAGTAAATTGTCATAATGGTTCAGTGTGACGGTTTATTTTTGCTGTCTTTTCCATGATGAGGAAAGAGAAGATTGGAAATGAAGCTATATGAAAATGAAAAAGACACTCCAGGGAAAAAGACAAGACACGTGCAGGTACTTTTAGTTCTCCCGTGTAAGGTATGAGAAGATAGCAACTAATAAAGCATGTTGGAACCAAGGAGCTGCTTTAGAAGCCTTACTGAAATGCACTTTTGTTAATATTAAGTGCAACTCCATGGCCCAAAACACGATCAACAGGTGACAAATGCAATTAAGCGTGTGGTTGTTATTCATTTTGCCTTGCGTAGATGGGACTGGCCAATGTGAGTGTTTGCTCCATCTGCTTTCTCTTACACCAGGTCAGCAGAGCTCTAGACATCTACTACAGCTAGAAGATTTCTTTTTCTGTCATATAGTCAGGTGTGAGTTGTTGGTGATCTCTCTCAAAAGCTTTTAAAACAATACAATGATGCTAATAACAAACAGCTTCAAATCTCAATGACCTAAATTTATTGCTATTTATGCTCATGCTTCCTGGGCTGCAAGTCAGCTGTGGCTGGGCTATTCTAAACTGGGTTCAACTAGGAGACTCTCCTCCAGGTATGCTTTGCAGGTGGGTCAGTTGGGACATCTCGGTTTTAAGCTGCAGGTTGAGTTTGGATTGTTGCACCTGTCTCTCATTCTGCAAGGATTATCTGACGGCATATAGCTATCTGGCTCATGACTTTTTCAAGGCAGAAGTGGAAACTCTCAGAGGAGTGGGTGTAAACATGTAGTTCCTTACTAGGCTCCAAACTAGGCATGTAGGAGTATCTGCCCACCTCTCATTGGCCAAAAGAAGTCCCCAAGTCAAGGTCAACTCTTCCTAGGAGGGTGGGTGTGTCTTTGTGTTTGGAGGGAAAGGGAACAAAAAATAATCTTACTAAAAAAATAATTTAATCTACCATAACCATCAATATTTAAAAGAAGACCTTCATTTTCTGATTTGGGCCTTTACACATAAATTGTTTAAAGTTTGTCTTTCTCCCTCATGAGTTTGTTAATTGTGTGTTAGTAAGCCAGAAAGATGTCCTCCCAGTAAGACAGATACAGAATGACTTAGAAAGATCCATGGATGAACCTCTAGCAACAACAGTCTGGGAAATCCAGTTGAATCTTCACCTTGCTGTTTGAAGCAAGGGTGCATGGAATGCAGGTCTGCAGGTCTTATTTGGCTTCGAGGCCATGCATCGAGCTGCCTGATATAGATCAGACGGGCAGGAATTCCGCCTCAACAGATGTGTGCATGACTTCACTGCTCCAATTTCAGCATCACCTCTCCCCTGTCACCAACCAGCAACCCACACCAAAGGATGTTTTTCTGATCATTTTGCACTCATTAAATGCAGCTGTCACAACAGTGGATGCGAGGACGCATGCAAAACTTTTCTGCCACGTCAAAATAAAGCTGAAAAGCTTTTTAGAAAATAACTGAAAGCTTTGAAGCCTTCTCAAGGAATATTGGAAATATCACCTTTTGTCGTTGACGATTGAAACTGTTTCATTGCAACACAAATTAAATCTCGGCCCAGACTAAAGAAGCATCAGCCATCACAATTTTGCAGCAGAAAGCATTTGGCCAACTAGTTGGGATTCGACTGTACGATTTCTGGGTCTGAATGGCCTGGAGGCTCCATACTCATCGGACTGGCTAATCTTTGCTAATGATTTGAATGGGGCGGAGTAGTTCCCTGACTCTTAAAGAAATGTTATGAGAATGAAATAATTAGACACCTATTACATATGTACCCCATTAGGAAATAAACAAACAAATGGATTCTGGAGCCATAACCAAATGTACTGGGTTAGGCTCTCTGGGTGGAGGTGAGGGCCGTCTATGATTTTGGTGCAGTCATCAGAATCCATTTTGCCCATCCCTGGATCTATGTGGAAATCAGCAAAAAGGACAATATTCAGTATGTGCTTCTTGATGTTGCACCTCCTGAACTTTCCTGTTGTTTACTGTCAGTCTTTACCTCTTGACCAGCTTAAAAGTTGACCCTGGCTTTTGCTCCTCTGAGAAGCCTTCCATCAGCTTCCCCTGGGCTGGGCCCTGGCTGCGTTCCTGTGAGACCTGTTCCCCCTCAGTCATGATCGCTGTGGTGATCACTCTCTGTGATGGCACCATCTGCTATGCATCCCCACTCGACTCAGACTTGGAGAGTAAGAACTAGGTTTATTATCATATATTTGGCCCTAACAATGTAATGCAGGGCTGTGTCCACCATTAAAAAAATGGTGAAGGACAGAAGGGTGGACAAAAAGGAGGAAAGAGAGCAATAGCATCAGAGGATTTCGAGGGGTGGGTAGGCACATCTTGCAGCCAGATGTTGCTCGCATACATCAGGTAACACAGATACAGATGTTTCAGCCTCTCCTCCTCCCCCTCTAGGCACACGTGATAGGTTTTTGGGCACAGGGGCAGTCGTTATTGTTCAGGTAACAAGAGAAGCCCTTATCTCCTGAGTGATTTTAGCTTTAGAGTCCAGCCAGGAAAAATCTACCTCATTAGATATTTGGAAACTAGATATTTCCTACCTCTTAGTCTCCACCTAAGTTCCCCTTTGGACAAAGCCTAAAGGAAGCAGGAGACTGTGGTTGGCTGAGACCCAGTTCCACAGCCGTAAAGCAGAGATGAGCAGGGACAATGGCTTGGTGACCCGTACCATGAGAGCCAAGGTGGCTGAGCAGTCTGCAGTTGTTCAGTTCCCTCTCCCACCTTGAGATGGAATGTATGTTTAAATTACTCAAAGCCAGGTGCATGAGCCATGGGGTCTGGGGATTGCATCTGCTTTGCTCTGTATGCTTCTGATATGGGGCAAAATCACGAGAGACCATAAAGGAAAAAAATGTAAGGAATTGAGGTATTGTCTTGACCACAATGCCACACCAGTGAGAACAGCGAAAGACCAGAGAAAGAATAAACTTAAGGAGTTGTGGAGGAAAGTGTAGCATTCTCTAGTGCTTTAATTCCTGTGCTAGGCACTGACTGCAGCTCTGAAGTGAAATGTAACAAAAAGCTGAGGGGAAGGGGGCACTGAGCCTGGAGTGTGTCTCACTGTCTTAGGTGAGCCCATAAGGGACAAGGAACCCATCGTCTCAGTCAGGTCTGCCTTCTCCTGGAAAGTGAAGAATTCACTTACTGGTTGCTTTGTTTATACACAAGTACATTTTGACTAGATTTTCTTACTAATTTGAATTTATTTGATATGCTTTATAAATTCTTTATCAACAAATCAGGAAGCCTTGATGGTGTGTCTGCTGCATGCAAGAAACCTCTGCCAGGAACACCTTTCTCCCCGCGTTTGCATGGCTGGCTCATTCTCTCCCATCTACGACTTACCTTGAATGCATGTCCCCTCCACAGAAGCTGTCCTTAATGGTCTAATTTGAAGTTGGTCTCTTCTCCACCATTTCTTATCTCAGACCTTTTTATTTTCCCTGCCCAACACTAATTATAATTAATAATTAGTTCATTTACCTGTGTTATTATTTGATTGCCTCCTCGTGAAGGGCAGGGCCAGTGTCTGTACTGCAAGACTAGCACAGTGCTTGGTACATCACAGAAATGACACATGAGCATGACTAAACCTATGTGCATAATGTATAGCGTGAAATTAAATAAGATCTACTCCTTTTCCCAAAAGAGCTCATGATATTGGGAAGAGCTATATACACAAGTAAGTAACAAAACTAGACATTGAAGACAATTCCTTTTTAGAGTGCCAAAGATAACTGTAATAGAAAGGGCAGCAGCTGGTCTTGGTAATAGTGTAGGTAGGTTCCATTGTTCTTCAGACGAAGAGAAGGATGAGCAGAGAAGCAGAGCGGGTTTGGTAATAGTGGGTTTGTGGTAGAAACAGGAAGAGCATCCACCGACTTCTGAACAATGCTACCCCTACTCACTGTGATTTTAGACCTCCAGTCAAGATGTGTGAGCGTGTGTGAGTGTGAGTGTGTGTAGCCTTGGCCTGAATCAGCTGGGAAATGTAGCATGGAGGGTCCAGCCCGTCGGAGGTGAGCTGCACTGGGAGTCTTCTGATCTGTCTCATTTTGTTTCCGCCACCAATTGTTGCCCTCTAAAGCCAAGCTGACTGCGCCATGTCCCTCCTTATGCCAATGTCATCCTCAGGGAGTGACAGTAGCTCACACCCATCCCATAGGAGCACAAACAGTATTTAATTATATTATTCATGCCTCTCTTCACAGTGGTGTGTACATACCTTTTATTTTAATAAGAAAGCATTCACAATTAGGTATAATTGGAAACATTTTTGAGTATTTGAAAACTCTGGAGGATACTTCAGAGCACTCTGGGATGTGGTAAAACCGAGACTGGATCTTAGGGTGCCGATGACGCCGGCCTGGAAGGGGTCCCCCAAAGTGGCAGCTTACATGATGGACCCAGCCCAAGCCCCAGGGTCGAGGCAACCACCTAGCTTGGTGCCGACCACCCTGGACTCTGGAGGCTTTAGAATTCTTTTTTCATTAATGAATGCTTCAGAAAGTGCACTGTCCCTAGTTCCCTTCTTTGAACAATGGAAACTTTAATGTTCAGTTAATTAATAATTAAATGTTGTGTTGATTTGCAAGCCCTGGGCTTTCAGAGACCTCGGGGAGGTGGAGGCAAGTTTAGAAACCAAACAACGGGAGGACCCACTCTGACCACAGGGCAAACGGCACTGTTTGCTCCTGAGGAGATGTTCGAGGCGCCAGGGAGGTGTTCGAGGCGCCCCTGGGACCAGGCCCTGTTTTCAGTGGATGGAACCAGACCCCAGGGAGGAGGCTGGCCCAATCTTACCTCTCTCTCTGCACTGCCTCACTTACAGAGGCTTTCTTTCTTTTTTCTTTCTTTATTTTTCCCCTAGTGCCTCAGCACTTCTTTGTGCTGAGAGGAGCTGTGTCATGCTGGAATTCTTTTCACAACAAACTAAAGAACCCAGCTGTGGAGCTGGATGCGGCCCGCAAAGCTGCAGGCTTCTTGTGTGCAGACGGTTACAAGGGGAGGAGTTCAGCTGCTAAGGTGGCCCCCGTGTGAAATACAGTCCCAGCTGAGCTGTGGGGTTGGGGCATCTGTGCATGGTGGTGAAGGCGGGCCCTCTGTGGAAACAGAGGGAGAAGAGGGCCTGGCAGAAATTCAAGTCCTCAGGATCAGAGGCTGTGTGGGGAAGGGCCACAGAGCTTACCTTCCCTCACTCCCATTTCATAGATGGGGAAATGCAGTCATGCAATTCGGTAGCTTGATTTTGCAAGAGGAAGTGAAGTGTGGTTTGATCCAAATAACTAGCACCTGTTAACAGTGACAAACTTATCATCCTTTTGGCCCTGGCTAAAGGCATAGCTTATGTAGTTACCAAATGACAACTTGCAGGGTTATCTGTCACCAGAGCTTTTCCTCAACCCTGCGCCTGGCAAGAAAAAGCACCAATACCTGATTAAAATATGCTTGCTTATCGTTTTGGCATCCGAGTTCCTTCCTCGTAACTCTTCTGTGTGGTCATCTTGTGATGAGTCCCTGAGAGCTGGCAAGGAGTCCGGATTGACTTTGGAAAGTTGTTGGCAGTGCTACTATATTCTTATTATGAATAAAAATTTTAAACCCAAGCTGATAAACATATTTTTTTTCACGCTGAATTCATCAGGAATACATTAACATTTTCTAAAAGGTAAAGACAGAAAAAATAAAAGAATTGAAGGGAGAACATTAGGATGTATTTGGCCATTAGATCCCTGTTTCCATCAGCACCTGTTTGTGAGCCAGAACTTCACCCATGTAACTAACACTCGCAGAATTAGCCTATGGAATAATTATCACTCCTGATGAACAGGATGAGAGCTTGTTCCCGTGTGTGTGTGTGTGCAGAGCCATTCATCCCAAGAAAGAAATCTGGAGTGAAAGCTCAGAGCATATTCTGCACAGGTCCTGTAAAAGGATCCAGGCAAAACAGGCTTTGCAACATTAGTTATGATCATATATGAAAAAGCAGTTACTTTCTGTGGTGACATATGGCTGAGTTGGTACAATGCCCAGGAATCTCAATGTCCCCTCCCCCAGAAGGGTGAGCCCTGGCTTCGTCCTTCGCCCCCGTCACCGGGACCAACAGCACAGGCAGCTTGTGGAGAGATCACTGGTAAAGTGAAATCGCACCCACGTGTGCCAAAACGAAGCTGCTGTTGGGCTCTGGCAGTTGGCAGGTGCTTCTGTCCCCGTCTGTGATAATAATTGTTCCTAAATCAGGGAAATTATGAATGGAGCCTAAACCCATCTGCTTAAAATTCAAGCACAGTGACATTTCATAGTAAACAACAATGGCGACGAGAATGACAGAAACACGGGAACACTTTTTTGTAATGGTGATTCCATCCTTAAATGATGGAGATGTAACCTTGTTCTAACAATATCCTGTAACCAGTAAAACACATTTCCAAAATTTCTAACATGGCTGAGCAGATAAATTGAGTTTTATCATGGAAGAGACAGACGACTGTGGCCACTTGAGGGCATGATATTCATTTATCTCCTCGTTCATTTACCTGACCAGTATTTGATTCAATTAAAGCTCCCAGAGTGCCAGCTCTGCACTCAGCATGGGGCAGGACATGATCTTGATCTTCAAGGAATCTCATTCTGTGGGGAGGACAGAGACTTACAGCTAAGCTACAGAGTGACACGTGCTTTAGTTATGAGGACACCTCAAAGGGAGTGAGAAACCCCTTGCAACTGGCCCATGAAGTTGGGGAGGACTCATACCCCAGTGACTCTGGGAGCTGGATGGAGGTGGGAGAGGGCAGTGCCTTTGGGACCAGCCCAGCTGGCTGAGACTTTTGGCTTGGCTGCTTCCTAGCTGTCTACAAATGATGGACTTCTTCAAGTCTCAGCTTCCTCACTCTTCAAATGGACAGGGTAATGCCTCCTTGAAGGATGTTGTGAGGCTTCGATGGGAGATTTTATGAAAACAGCTTAGCGGGGGAGAGGGGCTGGTGTTCCTGGGAAATTGAGAGCTGAGCTTCAAAAGGCAGCCCCCAGGGGTGACTGTAGGGGTGACTGATGGTCTTCAGGAGGGGAAAGATGCTCTTAGATTTGTGTTTGTATGAAGAACGCTTTGGAAACATTTTGGTAAATGGATTAGGTAAGTGAAGGGTGGAGGGCAGTGAGCTGTGGGTGGCAGGACCAAGTGAGATGGTGACTGAGGCAGACTAGATAAGCAGTTCTAAAGGCCCCTCGAGCCATGGAGAGGGAGAGGAAGGTCTGGCTTGTGATACATTTGGAAAGTAGAATAGTCAGGACTGAGAAGAGAGACAGAGAGACAAAGGAGAAGGGAAATGGGAGAAAGAAAGTGAGAAGGAGCTGCCAGAGAGAAAGAGATTGAGAGGAAGAAGGAGAGAGGGCCTGTGGATGATGAGGTTGATGGTGATGACACTGAGTTGAAGAATAAAGCAAGAAGGGGCCCAAGAGGAAAGAGTGGAAAGAGGAGACACACCTCCCATTCAGAAGAGCACTATCACAGACTCAGGAAGGTGGTGATGGCCCAAGTAGGCCAGTCCCTGTCCTTACTGTGCTTATGTCAGGAAAGGAGGTCTAAATTGTCTAAAATTCTTTTCTCCAGCTGTGGCCCTAGGGGTTTAATCTCTTGCTAGATGCATTCCAGGCAGGCAGCAGGATGCCACCTGAGAATAAGAGGCTCATCTCCCACTTCAAAGCGCTTCTCTCTTCCTTGGCTTCAAGGGCCCCTGGAGCTGTTGTCAGGGACCAGCTCCAGGTTCTCCCAAAAAAAATGGTGTTCTTGGGGAAATGCAAAAAGTGTGGACTTGAAGAGAAGATGAAGGTATTGCCATCTCTTTAACAGGTTGGTGCAGACTCTTTAGTATCTAAACCAATAACTTCTGTAATTAATGGTGTGATTTTAGCTGATGTTCCTTCAACACTTTGCAATGAGGAGCCATTGAGCACTCTGTTTCTGGGGGAGGGACTGGGCTGGAGGCTGGCACGTGCTTTACCTCATCTAAGCTCTATCATGAGATCCTATGAGAGCAGGTAGTGGTCGAGAATCTCTGTGCTACAAGTAGGGGACACTGCAGCTCAGAGAGGTTAAATAACTAGTTTCTGGTCACACAGCTATTCATGGCTAGAGATGGGTTATGAAAGTCGATCATTGGATTCTGAGAACATAACTTATTATATTATAGCTGATTGCCTCTTTCACCTTTCTTGATTTCAATAATTTTATGTTCCACTCTTGTTGGGTACTTCGCCACAAAAAATAGGAGTTTTGGAGAAGCTCAAGGAAAAGGTACTAGAAGAGAAGCTCAAATTCATGGGCTATTTGTAAACTACACGAACTCTTTCTCACATGCGAGTAGCATCCACCATGCACCTGGACTCTTTCCTCTGCAAAAGTGATGAGTAATGTGCAGTCATCTCGCTTTAGGAATATAACACTTCATCTATTAATTTCAGGGGGAAAAAAACCCTTAATTCATGTTGTTGAATACATACTCATTCAAGTTAAGCAGTACCTGGCCCTCCAGCTGTGGCTGACCTTAGCAGACAGGGGCCTGGGAATCTGCCACCAACCCAAAGTGAGCTCTAGATAAGGACTCACTCCAGAGATGTGACATTTGAGGCCATGTGCAGACAGCTAGGGCCCAGTTTGGGGTAAAGCATCAAAGAGAAACAGATCTCTCTTCTTGCCACACACATGTCAATGAAGAGTCCAGTAAGGTGTTCCTTTTTCACTATTTTATAAGTAGCTAGTGGAGGAGGGAATTCAGTTAGAAAGCATTTTGCAGCTTGTCCTTCCCTGTGCTGTCATACTCCTTGGGATGCTTATAAATCTCCACCCAAAGGATAGGCCCCTCTATCTCCTTCACTTCCCTGACAACTGGAAATCAACCATGTAGCGAACTCTTGTGTGTTCTGGGTTGAACTCCAGTGCCTACTTATTTCTAATTAATTAGTTTATTCTTACATGTTTACTGAGAGAGAGACCATTTCTCCTTAAAACCCTTCTATTTTCCCTCTTTAGTAATTCTTAGTCCACAAAAATGTGTTCAAAACATGAAAAATTTCAATTCCACATTTCATGCTCTTTTTAACCAAAGTTTCCCATTTGCTTACCTGCCATCTCCCCTTGAAAAAAAGCAGCCACGAGGTCTTCATGAATAGGGCAATAATAAAAGATTGTTTGAGGCCTGAGGATATTTTCAGATACAGAAAGCTTCTATACTGTGTATATGTAACTCATCAAAAGGTGAAGACCATAAACATTTTTATCTTTTCTGAATAGTATTTCATGCAAAAAACACATCATACGTTAACTTCTTAATGACGAGAATACCAGCTCTGGCTGTTGATGGTGGGTTGTACTTGATTCCAGACGACAAGGACTGCCTGTGCCCATGGATTAGGAGGTAATGGGAAAGCTGCTTACTCCACCTGGCACTGGAGGCATGTCCCGTGTCTCCTGCCAATGGGAGAAGGTTCTTTGCCATCTCAGGATCCCAGGCTTCGTGTGGCTGGAAGACACACTAGTGCTGGGAAAGGGATGGTCTGCAAAGGCAGCCTAGACCGGCTCCGTCCTTGGTCCCATGCTCCCGGGGGCAGCAGCAGTGCTCTTCTTCCTCCCTGGGCTGTGCTCAGGGAGTTCTCTTTCAGAGGTGGCCTTAGTTCTAAGATTATATACTAACAATATTCTCATAGAATGAATTCCTGCCACCTTCTAGCATTTCTGACAACTGTAGGCAGGCAAATTATCTGCGCCTGATATCATCAAGTCAAATTCAAAGGAAAGTCAAAGACGATAAGAGACACCCAGATATCGTTCTGGTTATGTGTGTGGGTTTCAGCCAGTTAACTAAGGGGCTGTTGAGAAGAAATATGAAAAGCATTAACAAGAGAATTTGGTGGCATTGGTAGTGGTGCTTGCTTGCGAGGTCTCGATTCTTGGATTGACTTTTTGTCTAGTTAGATTTTGAGAGGTTGTTGTGTCAGAATTTGTCACGTGAGCCAAGAGCTAACTGTGCTCCATTGTTTCCAGGCGCAAAGACCATCATGAGTTTGTTAGGCTTTCTCTCTGAAGAAATGTTACTGAGGGATTTAGCCCATGGGTTGGTGGAATGAAGCTTACCGATGTGGTTAGAGTGAACGCCACTCTGGGGTCTTTGGCCCTCTGTGTGGACAGACGCCGAGTCTGTGGCTAATTGGAGTTGCTGCTCAAATGGATGCTTCTTAGTAAGAGCATGCGCTGAAGAGAATTGGCATGACTCACCGGTCACTCAAGATGGACTGTGAACTGCTTTGGCCTTTGAATTGCTTATTTGTACAAGTTAACACATTTCTTATATGTGAAAAAAAAAAACTGCAATTGAGAGCCAAGGACCTGGAAACTTTATTATTAACACCTCTGCAGGTTTTCAATCCCCTCGGGGGCCGGGGTCATGCCCGCCAATCTGTGTGTTTCATGTAGTATCTAATAAAGACCAGCGCTCATAGAATGCTCCACCCTAACATATTTCACACCCACTTTTACCCCCACCTTAAACCTGGGAGGGATGTGTGCTTGTTATCATGTTTATTGTGTAGCTGAAAAATTGAGACACAGTGTGATTAAGTGATTCTCCCAAGATCCTACAGCTGGCAAGTGCTGAGCTGGCCTTTGACCTTTGACCTTTGAGGGCATTCTCCACCTTCCTGCCCATGATGACACAAAGGGGGTCCTGGGGACAGAGTGTGGGATGGGAGAACTTATATCATTGCTTTTCTCATATGCAGACTCCTTTGAGAGGATGGCAAGCCTAAGCCTGCCCAGAGAGATGAGACTCTACAGAAATGTTCAAGCCCTCCATGGAAGCACGCCCCAGCTCTCTAGCCACCTCTGCTAATGTCCTAACAATGTTCCTTTCAGGTCCTCCCTTCTTCCTATCGAACCAAAATCCTTCTCACTCACATTTAAGCTACTAGCCTCTCAGTCCCTACTAGTGGATGAGGAGAAGCTGGTTACAATATTCTGCGTGCGAATCCACAGTACTTTGAGAAATGAAAACACACACACACACACACACACACACACACACACACACACACACACCAAACAACCCAATCCCCTACATGCCTGCACTGCAGTAGTAAAAAGCTTAGAGTTCCGCATTTAGAATTATATTTTTTCTATGAAAACAATATTTTTCAAATTAAATATAAATTAACTTTAAATTTCTCAAAAATATATTTCCTAGTGGGTACAATTTCGATATATACATTTGACAGTGAAATAGTGGATCCTTAAATTATGGGGTTTCAGAAGTCTTGACAATAAATTTTTGAAATCATGAACTAGAAAATCTTCCTATAGAAAAGCATGCCATTAATAATAGATTCTTGGAGAGAAAGTGTCCGTGAACTTAAGTGTTTTATTATATTGTCTCTGAATCTTAACGCGTCATGAACTGAGTTTTCAAATTGAGAAAAATGTATGCACTATAGCAGGATGTACTACGTAAGAGGAGAAGCTCCAGTGCTTGGCTCTGTTCTACTTTTATTTCTATTATGGATCACTTTTGTGTGTTTGTATGAGATTCCACTCAGAAAAGAGCCAGGACACTCCAAGGAAGCAGCTGATTTTCAGTTGGACATGCCCAAAGCAAAAGCGTGGGGCGGGAGGAGATGAGGACAGGACACCCACACAGTGAGAATCACAGCAAACAGAACAAAATCTTTCTCTTTACTCTCAGCTGCCTGACTCCTTCCACCGCTGGCCCCAACCTTTACTATCACCACCTTCAGTGAAATGCAGAACCATGTGGAAAATGAGAAGACTTGGGGAGAGGCCCACAAGTGGGTGCCAGTTTATAGGGGGAGGAAGTCACTGCTGAATTTGCCCCAAAGGAGAGAAGGTAAGAAGGATGAAGAGAAGGAGAGAAGGAAAGGAGGGAGGAAGAGAGAAGAGCAGAGAGAAAGAAAAGGGGTGAGAATAAGGGGAGAGAGAACGGCAAGAAAACAGCTGTCAGTTTCTGGGAAAAGACACAGAAAACAACAGTGACAAGTGAAGGTGGAGGGGCCTCAGGGCTGCTGAAAATCTGCTCAATGGATTCAGCCCCTAAAAGAGCTGGCAGTTGGTATCCCACCGCACCCCTCCGCCTTGCTCTCTACCAGGCGGTGAAGCCGGGAGTGGGGTCACACAGTAAACTGTGCTCACCCGTGTCCTTGATAGCTTCCACGTTCTCTCTATCCCCACCCTGACTGGACTAATTTAAGACCTCCGCAGCCTTCTCTCTGTCTAGCTCAATCCCACTTCTGCCTCCTGCTCTCTGGGCCACAGCTCCTGTCACATGGAGCAGATGCCCAAGCCTTTCATGCTCTGGCTTCTGGCCCATGTCTGCCTCGCCAGCTGCCTTTTCTGCCACCTTGACCTTGGACCTGGCGCTTTGGCCATCCAGAGTTATTGGCAGTTTCTCCAAACAAACCAAGTTTCTTATGGCATTGCACATGCTTCCTCCATCTGGAAGAGTGAAAGCGACAGCCACCGTAGGCGCTCACAGGAGCACCGGGCACGGGCTGGCCTCTAACCCTCTGAGGTGGGCACCAGGCTCAGCTTCACTTCCCAGAGAACAACACTGAAGCCTGGAAAGGTTCATGGGCTTAAAGGAAGACTTGCTTGTGCGGAAAAATGGATTAGATAAAGAAAGAGAGAGAAAAAGAACTGATGGACATTTAGTGCCTACTGTGTACCAGGCTATGCTTGGAACGTATGTGTTCCAGATCTAAGAATCTGTGACATGAATGCCAAGCTGTCCTATTTTTCTAGAATAGAGATTTTTGATCAACGTTTAGTTAGAGGAGAGATATTCTGTCTTCTGCAGACTTTATTTGTTTTTTAAGCCACAGTATTTTCTGGTGTGATAAGGTGAGGGAGTTTCTCTCGCCTGCCTTTTTTCCCATTGTCAATCTCCTTTTTTGTTGCTTTGCTTGCAGCTGTTGTCTGCCTTTGAGTCACACGGAACCACTTGCAGGAAGACCTCTAGAGAATTTGGGAAGAAAGAGCAGGGAAGAGAGACAAAAGGTGCATTTTTTTTTTCAAGAAGCAAGAAAATAAAGGTGCTCTCAAGTGTATCGCCTACAGACTTGTCAGGTAACATTTCTTTAGATGGCTTTGCTTCCCCTCCCTCATGCCTAGCTGGCTCTTCATCATTTTTTAACATCTCTTTGGGGACAGGGACATGAAAGTGTACTGCAGGTCAAAGCCAGGAATCAGGGGTTCTGGGTCCTTTGTCTGATAGCCTCACTTCCTCTTTGTGTCTGCGCCTTCAGTGAGAGCAGGTAAGGTTCACCATTCCAGTCACATCATCCTCCCCTGGATGACAGCATCACACCTTCATCCATCCATTTACATTTCAAACTGGCATCCGTCTGTTGTTGATTAATTATTTAGTAACTCTGGTCATTCGTGAGTATTTCTGAGCTTGCTCATATTTTACGTAAAAGGGCCGATATTTTTTCCCCTAAAATCTTCTTTCCCTGAATCCTTGTGTAGTTTCTAAATGAAATGCCATACATTTTGTTTTAGCCACTGGCATCCAAGATATTAGTCCCCTCCTTTGTAGTAGTTCACCTGGACACTCAGTTCACAGGGCAGAGACCACCTTCCTGACTCTGACCTTGACCAACTCCCCCTCATAGGAGGTCCAATTTTTAATAAGTAAATGAAGGCATTTGGAATGTACAGCCAAGGTCTCTCTTATCTTTAATTATTGATGGATTCTATGAGACATAAAAGGGACATGGACTTCAGAATTCAAGAGGGTTTGGGTGACTCCCCTGACTCGGGCACTAATTGGCTTTACTTGTGGGACACCGAGTAAATTGCGTAATCTGTCTGAGACTTACTTTCTTTACCTTTACAATGGGTATAAACATATGTTGGTGGCAGGCTGTTAAGAAAATGTATGAAACAGCACCAGCAACACACATATTGACTGTGGACCGTGAGGTAGATAGCATAACAAGGATTAATCTGAATCTCATCAGAGCAGGTAAATGGTTCACAGAGAACAGCTTCCAGAGCAACAAGCAGTTTATCATGCGGATACTTCACTTATGTAAAATCTTACAATCGTGACGTGAGGTGATAGAAGCTCCACGCTAAAATGACCATCTCCTGACAGTAACCTGGTGTTTGGTCCTTTGAACCTTTTGAATTCCAATTCTGATACTTTTTTTTGTAATTTGGAAAAATTATTTAATTTTTCCATGCCTCCATTTCATCATGGGCAAAATGGTTTCCAATTGAATCTACTCAGGGAGAATATTGTAAAGAAAATTAAACACCTGGAACATAGTAGGCACTCAACAAATGATTTTTCTTTCTTGACATCATGATAAATTAGTATCTGCTCATAAATAAGCCCTGATCAATTATAAAAAAAAAAAAGGAAGGTTCAGTAGATATTTCTACTTCGTTACCTGGAGTATTATTAGCTTTTAAAGAAAACACAGTGCATTCTTCACCACATTAAAAACAAAACAAACTGAATCTACTATTTTTTTTTGTAAGGCAAAAAAGCATAAGGATACTGAAGTCAATTCTCTGTGCATATTGTATCTTGTCTCCCTGTTTTCCAGTTTTCAGACACCAAAAGTCCATCTGCCTCTAAAGACCTTTTTAGTTTCAGGAAAAGAAAACACTATCTCGCTATAATAGTGCTGTTTCATTTGGTTGACTTAAGGCCCCTTTGTCTGCTGTCCTGCTGGCGTGCGCTTGAGGCCAGGATGCTGATTTATGGCTGACGCTGCCCCAGCAGGTTAACCTCCATCACAGGTCGCCCTGCTCTGTTAGCTTCATCACAACCTTTCCCCGGCTCCTCAGTGGTGAAACCGCAACAGAGGAGAACATGAAGCTTGAAGCCCATTACGTTTACGTGAAAAGAGTAGCCAGTATGCCCTGGACACCAGAGCTCTTCCGTCTGCTTACATGATCCCAAATCCATCTGAGAGCTGCCGATCTAGTAAGTCCATTCACTGCCCAGCACGCTCTGTTGTTTGACAGAGAGGCCTGTGCTTGAGAACATTAAAAAGTGATTTATTTTTCCAGTCCAGGATTTTCTGGTCTCCCTTTGCTTGTTCATTCTAAACAGTGCACTTTCTATTTCATATCAAATGTCCCCTACTCTGTGAGAGGCAAATAGAGTGGACTCTGCTTTTTGGTACTTGGGGAAGCCTTCTTCAGGTCTCCTCCCTCCAGGTATGCTTTGTAGCCTCCTAAACTCACCTACTACTGCCCCTGGGCCAGGTCTCAGGTGTAGTCCAAGTCATACTACAAGATGGCAGGTACTTCAGTTGTAGAAGTGTGGTTGGCACCCTCAGGGCCTTGATTCCTTCAATTTGAAATACCAAGAATATCTTCCAGGCTGACTTTTTAAGAGTTGTTATGAAGATGAGATGGAATACCTATTAAGGCTGGTAAAAGAAGAAAAGAGCACAAACACACAGGTGTTTAAAAAAGTCCCTGCCAACTAAATAATAGATGACTTGCACTCCCCGGGCCAAACTGTGCATGCCCGAAGCAGTCACAGGAGGAGGGATGGGGACCTGACCTCTGTCATGGAGGATAATGAGAGGTGAAACGGCCAGGATACCAAGTGCCACCTGACTGGAACTGTTTCCCCGCCCCTTTCATTCTCCTCTGGCCAAGTTGTGAGCATGATCTAAGGTGCCAACAGGCAGTATCTCTCAGACCCAGCATCTGGAGCAGACGAGCCATCTGAATGTGTAGGGTCAGTGCTGCCAACCTGGCCTATTGTAAGGAGCCGTCCTGCATTCACTAACCACCCAGGAGGAATAGTGGTTTACACTGGACGAGTCATAGAGAATGCTGTTTGTGTTTGGGACAACTCTTCTGGAAGAAGGGAGCCCAGGAGCATTTTTCAAATAATTTATGTATTTTTATACGTATTCCCATGGCTGAATGAGGTATTACTTGGACCAGATCTAGGCAAAATCATGAAGCTTTGTCTTGGCCCCCATTCTTTTTTTATTAAATTGTTACAATATCCAATGAAAATTGTTTACGATATCCAGTTAAGATGGTCAATAGAAGGACTGACAGTCAATCTTCATTTCTGAAGAGCCTTTAAATGTAAGTGAGATTATAACACCGCTCAAGTAAGAGTAATGATATAATAAATGCTAGCACAGTTGTGGAGAAATATGATGAACAGTCAAAGCTGGTTAAATGGAAATGTCATCAGTGGCCATATGGGTAGAGTAAGTTACTACCATTGAGGATTAAGTTGGACTGTGCACAAAATGAGGCCCAGAATAACTGTAGCTTCAGTGAGATAAGAGGTTTATTTCCATTAGAAATAAGAATCTGGAGGTAGATGGTCAAGGGATACACTAGTCTCACCCTCCTCTCCTTTATCTCTCTCCTCTGAAGTGATGGTGACTTTACTTGTATAGCACACTAGCCTTCAGGGATGTCCGTCCTCTACCTCTTACTGCTTCCTTCTTGAGGTTATATGTGAACGTCCATTCCTAAGGACACTTCTTGGTATAAGATGACTGCTCTCGAGCTGCCCATCCCACCTGCATTTCTGCCAGCAAGAAAGAGGGATGGGGATGTGGCAAAGGGCACATGCCTGCTGTTTATTAAGGAGGGTTCCCAGGAGCTTCTGCACAATACTTTTATTTATATCTCATGCCTGGGCTATAGTCACGTGGTCACACCTAGCTGTCTATTCTTCTGGCCAGCGCTGTGCAAAAACCAAGCACTTTGGAAGGCGTGGTAAACATACTGGGGACCACTCATAGTCTCTGCCATTCTTAAGGTTTCTGGGAAGTGCCTTTTTGCCTTCTCTTCATTTCCACATCCCTAATCCACTTAGTGGATGCCACAGATTTCTCAACAGCATCAGGTCTTTCATCAAGACAAAGTGGATTTTCTTATGTTGTGACCTTCTCCAGGTCACCTGGAGGGTTCCCAGTGCTAGTTCTTTACCCCCAATAATCTCCCAGCCCAGCTGAGCTGGTATCACAGTGATTCATCACCCAGATAGCATTTCTTTCTGTTGTCATTTTCATACAAGGAGGGCAGTAGCAAAGATAGCAGCCAACATTCACTGAGGCTTACTACACACCAGTCTTCATAGTCTTTCATATACTACTCATAGTTTTGTAGTCTTTTTCTCATTTAGTCACCCATAGCCCTAGGAGATAAGTGTTCTTAATATAGATGAGGGATTGAAGCTGGGATACATCCTCATGCAATTGTACTGCCTAGCTCTGGGGCTAACCATTACACAGCATTGCCTCTTTTATTTTATCTGATCTCTAGGTAGGGCCAGGCACAGTGATGATTATTGCAGAGGAAGTTCTCTAAGTGAGTACATATGAGAAGTGGTGGTGAGGTGGAAGAATCTAGACTAAATTCCCAAATGAATAGAGAGCAAGCAGTCTGGTAAGTTCCATAAGAAGCAAAAGTAGTTGACTTCTGTTGTAGATGTTCAGGAGATGTAATGCGAAGGCTTTAGAAGGCACACTATAGAATGAGTTCATTACTTTACACCACTTGAAGCTTCTTACCACCCAGGGGGCATAACTGGAAGCCTTCTCCAGCCTCATTTTGGTACAATTGAGTTCTTACCTTATGGGGCGAATGCCAGTGGGGCATCTGCCCTTGAGGAACTGGCCAGACTTGACTGGAATCCCTATTGCTACAATGACTCAGCCTCCTTCCTGCAATGGCTTTTTCTCAGCACTTGATTTTTTAAGTCTCCTTTTCATGTCAGTCCCTGAATGCTACCTTCCTAATCCACACTATTGTTTTTTATCAAAGGTCAGTCTTTATACATGTCAATTCAGAGTTTAGCAGCTTTACCAAAGACAAGGGCTTTTCCTAGGGAGGTCCCATCTCAGGGAAGGAGACCTCCTACTGCCCCACGCTCCTTACCTTTATTTCTCCATCCTCCGGAGTAACTTCAGCTTCATCTGTTTAACACACGATTATTCAGCGTTTGTGGATTTATATCCAACTGCTGTTTAAAGTACTTTTCTTAACAAAAACTGATGCCTTATGCTCTAAGAAATTCTGGAGAATGAAAGTTTCCATCTCCTCTTACTATCGATGTTTTGATGGCTAGATTGATACTATAGAAATTAATCTATATCTTCAGGTAAGAAGGAGATGGCACGAGGCTCCTGGAAGCTGGTGTTAAAAAAGCCTTGGTCCCTTGTGTGAGCTGGGAAGACAGGGCTTTGGGATCATGGTGAACTCATTGTCTATAATGTAGAGGGACTTTCTGCAATATTTAAAAGTGGCACTCACTAACACTTTTGAAGGTGGCCATAAGAATACATTTTCACAGTGTAAGAGTTTGGCCACTGGTGGAAGTGGTAGAGATGCCTAGTGCTTTCCATAGCTGGTGTTCCTTCATTCTTGAGCACACAAGTAGACTTGACCTGGCCTAAAAGTGGTTGGAGGGAGGCCTCTTGACTAATACTGTACAATGAGCTCTTATTTTTGTCCAAGGTGGTTAAGAGTTTTCATCTTCTTTCTTACCTGTGAGCCATGTGTTGAAGTGATTGCATTGCAAGACTGCAGGAGCCTTGATCACTGAGACATGAGATAGATGAGAGCCCTACTGATGTGTATTCACTTTTCATGCTCAAGATAAAGCTTCTATTAATGGCAACACTAACAGACACAATAGCTCCTGCTGTTGTGGCTTTTATTTGTTACCATAGCATAGTATAGTATGTCCCAACAAATACAAATAGTATGGAATGTATAGATTTTACTCAGCTCTACCATTGAGATATTCCTGGAGGTCTAGCAGCCTTCCAAAGGTTTGATGGGCAGGGAGTATTTTGGAATTAGAAAAAAAGGAAGGGTTTTCTGTATCCTTTACTTATTTCTGTGTTGTTGTTTTTTTTCCTTAAGTGGCCATCATTTCAAAGAGACGAGGTGATAAGATGACAGATACTCAATAGAAACCACAATAAACAGAATTAGAGTGAAGCATTTGGTTGGACACTTCCACAAATCCCCTCAAGCCTCTGCTTGCCTAGTTAATATGCTGTTCTGGAACATTCTGCCTGACATGGGTGCTCCTGCAGGCTAGTGAAAAGGAGATTGTGGTGCTGAATCTGTATGCTACCATCCCACCTTTCACAGCAGCAAAGACTCCAGACTCTGTTTCCATTAGTAGTCATCAAACATAACAATTAAACACACAGCACATTGAACTAGAAAGTGCCTGGAGGATATTGGTGTCCATTCTGTTCAAGTCTGCAATCTGCTCTGAATATTGACAAAGTGAGACTATTGGTTATAGAAATGGGGGAGGGAACGGCCACCTCAAAGATGATTAGGGTAGCAGACATTTCACGTATTCTGCTCTTGGAAGCTTAAAGGATGCCTTGTACAGTGTCTAATACAGCACTAAGTAAATATTTATTGATCAAATAGTGACAATGAGTTAAGAATGGACATGCTAATAGTGGAGAGTGTTGTTTAGAAACTCATTCTAGTTATGGAGAAAACGTAGGTGAATCCCCATCAATGTTATCGTCTCCATTATGGCTCACCCACTGGCAAAGAGAATGGCAAGGTCTGGGATGGCTCAACCTATATATGTGTGTGGGACTCCCCATGATGACCCAAGTTTAATTCTCTGCCCTGTATTCTCTGATCCCATTCCTGTGGATGAGGACAATCTAGCCACAGTGTAGCAGCTGGCTTCATCTGCATCCACTCCTTCTAATGATGAATCAAACCTGCGGTGAAAGTACATATGGGCAATTCTACTCACATGTGCTGCTTTCTAGAAAACCCGCTATGATCATGGTGAGCTCATTGTTCTTGAAATAGAAGGAAGCATGAAAGTAACATGGGTTATAAGAGGATGGAGGTACTTCATTAAAAAGAAAACTGCTGGACAAAGAGCCAGAGGTCCTGCTAACCAAATGCCACCCCTATAATCTAACTTTTGGAGTTTCGCCTTCAAAGATGAAGAGGGGCCTTGAACTGTTAACTCTCAGAGGGGAAAGGTTCATTTTGACTCCCTCATCAAAGAGCCTCAGGCTCTGTTCCTGTGTTCAATGATCTTGTCTCTGTCAGGTGAATGCTCACAGGTTCCCAGGGCTATTATGACAGTTCTCCAGGTGAGTAGGCTGCTGACATTCACTTGTGTTATTGAGAATGGAGAGAGCAAGTGAAATTTTTCTACTTTCGTCTTTTCAGGATGCCCTCCAGGAAGACCCCTGTTAACCTGACTTAGAAGAGCAACTGCCTGTGCATAAGCCTGCTACCCCTGAGGATTTCTTCTTCTTTCTGTAATGCCTTGTGATGGCCACATTTTTCATTTCTGTGACTTCCTATCAGCTTTTGAAATGACTGACTAGAAGCTAAAGTTATTGCAGCATTGACTATGGGGTCTTATGATTCCCATGACTAGTTTTCCTCAAGATGATTACAGGGCAGAGTTTGGCCAAGCTGTGTTGAGGAAGGAGCACTGGAATGGGCGTCCACAAATGTTATAAGTGGGGCAAGTCATTCACGTCTCTGAACCTTATTCTCATCAATTCTAGATGAGAGAGTGGATGAAAACTGTTCCCAACTATCAAGTCCTATGAGTCCTAAGAAGCTACTCCAGAGGAAAAAATGCATATTGGCAAATGTGTCTGTGTACACTCTTTCTTCTCACCTTTGTAGACTAGTTTGAGAGCATTCTGAGTTCACCTAGTAATTGCACTATCTTAATTTCATATTGAAGACACAGTTTCAATAACTTAACCATAAGACTTGCACACTGGCTGACTTCCAGCCTTCTCCTAACAAAGCAGATTAATTAATCAGACAATTACTGTCAAGCCTCCATATCACAAAGCAGAGGAGCAACACTGGGAAATCTCTGAGAAATTTGTTTTTTTTTTTTTTTTTTTTTTTTTTTGTATAGATGATATGGTTAATTTTAGAGCCCTCAGTGGAATATTTTCATTAATAATTTCAGTAACTATTATACTTAGATAGTGCTGGGTGAGTATAAATCTGCTAAAATTATTAAGTTTGGGCCTATTTACCAATGGGAAGGATGAACATCAAGCATTATTCTAGCTTTTCCCACCTAGAACTTTAGCAATTAGAGAAATATCATGAGAATGGGCAAATCAATCAGCCAGTCAAAGCACAAAAATAGTCAAAAAGCAAACGTTAAAACACTCCCCAAATCAAACAGAAGCTTACTGAGAAACAGTGTGTTAATGTGTTAATATGAAATGAAATAGACAGGATATAAAATTTCCATATGCAAAGTTGCTCAACAAGACTTCTGCTATGTATGTCTCCAGGACCTTGAAAAAATTGAGAATTGATCATGCAGCGGGTCTATAAATAGAGCAAGTAGGGACAATTAGATCCTCAGGATGCATTCTCATAGTTCTTTCACTCACTTCAGACTCATAATTTTAGATTTTTCTATCTATAATTTTACGGTTATGGCCCATGGAGGAAGCTGAGTATAGCACTTGACAGAGGACTCTGAAAGAGCTATAGCTCTAGATTCTGTACATTTTTCTTGACCATAGAAAATGTTTTAGTTTTAACTTTGATCACTGTCTCATTGGTCCACTTTTTTAAAAAGATGAAATATATATTTCATTGAAAAGTCAGTCCCCAAATTTATGTTACTGAGGTACTTCTCAAGTGTTCAAGTTATGTACAGCTTAATTTATATACTTTAGCCTAAAATAAAAATTCTGGCATTCTCATTAGCCTTCTCACAAAACAAGCCTTTAAAGCTTCCCCAACACATGTGAAAACCAAATTTTATGAGGATCTAAGACCAGCCAGGAAACTTTAGAAAAGACTAGTTTTTAGAACAGCAAATTTTTAGTTGTGCAAAGGACATTGCTAAACTTCTGGGTTGGAAGGTATCCTGCTCTACCTAATTCTATTTATGAAACTGCATATGTGCTTTGAAACTCCATTTAGATCCAGCTCTTTCAGTTAGAGATGGAAACCATATGTGTGTCGAAGGCCCGTATGTTTGGGCTTGGAGAGTCTTAGGTTTTGTTTTAATTTCCAGCTCAGCACCCTTTTCAGATTTAGAGGCATCCTAGGTATGTCCTTGACCCTCTGTGTCACGTAGCAATATTTTAATTATTTGTTATTCTTCATAGATGAATCCTATTTCCATATACACACAAAAGTATTGTGGCCTTTTATTCTCAAAAGGTTGTTCTAAGTAAAACAGAGATTTGAAGTAAACGTGGAAAATTCCAGGTCACAATCTTGGGTAAAATAGTATTTTGTTTATTGTGTATTTGAATTCATTAGGACTTCTTTTTTCTTTGATTCATTATTATTTGTGTGTGTGTGCGTGTGCGTGTGCGTGTGTGTGTGTGTGTGTGTGTGTGTGTGTAGTGTGGACTTTGGCTTTTGCTGCACATATCCCCCAAAATTGTGGGCTTACCCCAGTGTGAAAATGGCTGGCTGTCCACCAAATTTATTTTCACACTCCTTCAAGGTAATAATCTAGTTTCAGCCAGCCATGTGGCCTCTCAGCTAGGGACTATGTTTCAAGTCTCACTTGCAAACGTGCATTTCATTCTTGCCAATGAAATGTGAGCAGGAGTGATAGGAGACATTTCTCGGCCTCCACTTAGCTTTTCCCTTTGCTTGGTACTAAAATACAGAACAGCCTACAAGCAGCTTTGAACATGCAGGTGACAGTGATATCTTGGGGGAGGGTTGTGGAGAAACTGGATGGAAGGAACTGAAGTCCTTTAATGTCTGCAAGGAGCAGACCTGCCTGCCAGCCCACCCCAGACCATTGGGTTAGAGAGAAAACAAGCTTTTTTGTCCTTAAAATTAACTTTTTACCCTAAAATCATGGGTAGACCTCAGGGCTCATGCATCATAATTAAAGGAAAAGAAATCCTTTTCTGCATAGAGAATGAAGAGAGAGCCTTAGGCTGTGCTGACCTGTGTTTAACAGGAAATCCATTTCTGAACAAAAAAATATATCGATCCATTCATAAAAAAAAATGGCCAATCTGGTTACTTGGCCTCATATTATTTAGAGTCGGAGGGAATGTTTATTCAACCTAGGAACTCTTTATTCATCTCCTTTGTTGGGCAGTCACTGAAATCTCTACACATGAACTTTTTAAAACTTAGGTTAATGACAGAAGTCATCACTGTTTAAAATTGTATTCTAGAGAAAGTGTGGATAGTTAAAAATGAGTTTCTAAGTACACAAGATTTTCCCGAGGATGATGGTCAGGGAGTTCTTCTCACTAGCTCACCACTCTAGAGGGTGGGCTTTGTGGGTAGGCCCTGGGCTTTGGCAGGTGAAATTTCGTGGGACATTGGTTATTTTTACCTAGCTCAGTCTCAATTCCTGAAACTATAAAATGGCAATGACGATATCTACCTCTTTCATTTTTGTGCTTAATAGATCATAGAAATAATATCTATATGCTCTTTGACACATAAACTATGATTTATGTTCATTGGTTGATGGCAGCTTCTTTCAAGTTCCCATTGCCAGTGGCAGTTACTCGGTGTGGGCAGAGATGAAAATCCGTGTTTCTATGACAGTGAAGGTAGTACAGCTGGACTTTCAGATTAGCGCTCCTCTGATTTAGTCAAGATTTGTGCTGAGGCTTTGAAAGATCCTATAAAGTTAAGATGTTTTAAAGCATAACAGAAATGCATATATGTATATTTTTTCATTTTTCACATTATTTTATGATTTATATTTGACTCTCTGCATCATATTTAATTGACATAATGTATCCAAGGAAATGTTTGAATAAAATGCACTGTTCAGTGGGACCACTAGCAGTGCTTGTGTATTATTTAGAATAGTACCTAATGTTGAAAAAAAAAAAACACTGTTTGTGTGTTTTGTAGACAGATTTTACATGTCTTTTTTTTCACATTGTATCATTTAATCAGTTGGTACAGTAGAAGGCTTTATGCAAAGGTTGGTGAGTAGTAATATGAAACAATAATGTATGATAATAAAGACAGTTATGACTTTGATGAAATTCCTATGTAGTCTTCCATGTACTTTGATTTTGAAGACAAATCATCATGACCAGGCTTAAGCCCATCTTAAAGGTGTTTTGGGAATGGTTTTCAACTACAGTCTCTAGACCACCTGAGAATCCAGGAATCATGCCTTTGGCCTGGAATGGTCAGGTGTGGTTTTAGGAAATCAATTGATTGAGAAGTTTGGCAATAGTTGAAATGAGCATCTTCAGAACATAGTGGGCTCGATAATTAATTTTGGAAGTTAAATTATACAGGTAGAAAAGTTCATGATTGATTTTCTACAAAGAGCAGAATCAATGATAAAATAGAACAAAATGAATGGATGGCAGGGCCCAGTTTGTTGGTTTTATATAGATATTTTTGTTTGCGTGGCCTGTTGTTTTCATGAATTTATATGTGAAATAGTTGTGTTTGTATGGGAAAATAACATAGATAGTTGAAGCAATTATTCATGGAATTCAACTTTCCACTCTTTACCAATCACCTGAGTAATTTATATTAAGTATTCAGAATAATAAATAAAAATTTAGTACTGAATTATCTGAGTACAGAAGCAAGTATATGAACTTGCAAATCTATAAGAATGCACAGTGTAGCATACTGGGTAAGACCTCGGCAAACTTTGAGGATGTATCATCCATGAGCACTTGGTTTATTTGACTCCATTGTCACCAACTTTATCCAAAACATGCCTAACCATCTGTGTGGTACATGATGTCATTTGGCTTCAAGGCAGAATAGGGGTGAGAGAGAAAGAGAGAGATTGGTGTATTGCTATTATTATTCCAGGTAAGAGAACTCGAGTTACATGTCCTTCTGATATAGATCAAAATGCCATCATCCTATTTGAAGGATATGTCTCTGAGATTTCCTCCTACATCTCAGGCTGCCCTCGATGAGTCTCTTATCTATTAAATGTAGGGTTTCATCTGTTAGATTATGGATCATTGCAATTTTTTCATCAGACTCCCTTCCCAGGAAATTTCATCCAATCTTGTGGTTTCTGTTTCATTTATTCTGCATATCTGTACCCTCCAGTGCAGGCAGAGCCTTCTTCTAAACTTCGGCTGCAACTTCAGATTCACCTATTTATTAACATCTCCATTTGAATGTCTCAAGGCCCCCTCACATCCAAAAGGTCAAAATCTGATTTTATCACTTCATTTTCACCTCTCTCTTCTAAATCTCAGTCTCTGACTCTCTATCTAGGTGCCCATGAATCTCCTTCTTCAACTCCTCCCCACAAGCAATCAATCAATCAACTACCAATCAAATCTCCATCTCTTTTGGTATCACTTTATTTCATGCCAATATCATTTCCCAGCTGGCCTTTTCTTCAAATTTCCCATTTCCTCCTGTTAGAGGATTCATGTAATTCTCATGCCCATACTTTGCCTTTATATCACGTATCTTGGTTTGCGGTCAAATTCTTGTGTACCTGTGTGATGCTTTTCTCTTTCCATAAATGTGAACTCCATGAGAGCATGAACTGGGCCCATTTTGGTTCTTAGTGTTCAGTTCATATTTATTGAATGAATAATTGATTCAATCTGGCTTCTTGTTATAGCCTCATCACCCATCTCTTTTGGTCGTGCTCTTCTCTACTTCATTTGCTATGTTGCAAAACAGAATAAGATTTTAAAGCACATTTTAGCATGCCATGTCCCTACACATCCTTCAAAGCGTGGTAAAGTCTGAACCTCGCTTCATAACTTATGCTTTCATGATTTGGTCCCTACCAATATCTCCAGTCTCATTTATTTTTGTTGCTCACCCTCTCTTCTGTCTCTCATTCCCATCTTTCTTCTACTCCTGAACCCTCCTAATCTTGCTAACTCATTCTCATCCTCCAGTCTCAAATTTCACCTGCCAGGAATCTTTTTGTGACCCTCGAAGATGCCTCATTACCTGCTTTTGTACCTCTACAGAAATTTGCATGTGTAATAGCACCTTGAATTATAACACAGAACTGTTAAATGTCTTTTTTTCCACTGTATTCTTGAGAGTAGTGTCCAGTGCCTGGGAAAAAGTAGGTGATCAATACATGTGACTAAATGACTGACCGATGAATGTTCAGCTTATAGTGACAAGATGTATGTTGATTTATGGCCCAGAGCCCTGTCTCAGAGTGATGGTGGGTTAGGACTAGTGTAGACTTATGGCCAATTTGGTTCAGTGGGTCCTGGAAAGTTTCCCCAACCTAACTGGATTCTCCAGATCTTATTGAGATAACCCTTTGATAATTAATTAAGAGAGAGAAGTAAGGGGAAAGTAATAAGTGTACAATGAGGAAGGAGGAATGCAGGTGGAGACTAGATAAGAAAATATATACAGCAATAGCGCAAAAAAAAAAAAAAACAGTGACAAAGAGCTAGCAGTGTTATCACTTGGTATAGTCTAAGTGATCTGTGATCCAAATCATTCCATAGTGACAACATTACTGTGTGATGGAGTTTCTTGACTTGCTTTCATTGGGATGTGATTGCTGTACAAAAAGGCAAAATGCTTTTGTACATTTGGGAATGTAAATCTTAATTGCAATTATTATTCTAATTCTTAATTCCAATTCTGGCAAGTCACAGCACTGCCTGTTGTCTCTCTGTTCCCTTGTTTTTCTCATATGACCTAATAAGTGTGGCATTTTCAGTGATAATTTGCCCTTCTGGTACTCAGGCTAATTTTTAGAGAAGCTCAAGCTTGGTTAATATTTTAAAATTTACAATATAATGCAGCAGAACTCCTTTTTTCACTTATTTTTAACTTTCAGGAAATTGTGCTACTTAACTGAAATTTTCATGCTTAGTCACAGCTTAAACTACAACCGTTTTTAGGAATTTAATAGTTAACTCATTTCAGATGCTTTTCAGTTAAGTTGAAGATGGATAGTATTTGTGATTTACAAAAAACATTTCTTTTTTTAGTCATTAGTGAACCAAAATACCTAAATCTGAAAGTTAAGAAATATGTGGATACAAAGGTAAGAGAATTTAAAAACAAAGACAAACAAAAAAGAAAATATTGTTAATCATCCACTTGGTAATTGCTGAATAAATTTAATTTATGCTTTTCTATATACTGAAGACCTATCTTTATCCCCAGTAAAGTTATATCAATATTTAATAATGAGGTATGCATTTAAACTAATAAAAGTTAGTTGTATAATTAGTTCACTTTAGTTCAACTTAGCAGACATTTCTTTTAAACAATGTATGTGTATTTATTTTTTTAAATAAAGATTATATATATTTAAGGTAGACATTATGATTTGATGTACATATACATAGTGAAATGATCTCTAGAGTCAAGTTAATTAACAATCTTCTTAATAGTTATCATTTTTGTGCATGAGCACCTGAAATCTACTCTCTGAGCAAATTTCCAGTATTTGGTACAGTGTTATTAACCATAACCATGCTGAACGTTAGAGCTCTAGATTTATTCTTCCTATGTAACTGCAACTTTGTGACTAATATCTCCCATTCTTCCCAACTCCCTGCCCCTTCTACTTTCTACCTCAGTGTATTTGACATTTACAGATTACATATGTAAATGAGATACACAGCTTTTTTTCTTTCTTTAGCTTATTTCACATAGCATTGTGTCTCCCAGTTTCATCTATGTTGTTGCAAATGGCAGGATTTCCTTCCATTTAAGGCTGAGTTCTATTCCATTATATATACATATATATGTATGATGTACATATATGTAAAATAGTCATACACCTAGGTTGTTTTCACATCATGGCTATTGTGAATAATTCTGCAGTGAACATGGGAGCACAGATATTTCTAAGAGATGTTGATTTCATTTTGGGGGGTATATATGCCAAAGGATTGCTGGGTCATATCGCAGTTCTATTTTTAGTTTTTTGAGGCATAGTCGTACTGCACCAATTTACATGCTCACTGATGATGTCAAAGTGCTCCTTTTCCTCCACATTCTTGCCAACACTTGTTACCTTTCACTTTTCTTTTATAATAACAGGTGTCAAGTGATATCTCATTATGGTTTTGATTTAATTCAGCAAACATTTTTGGAGTTCCAACTCTCTTCCAGATACTGAGATAATTACTAGAGATTAAAAGATGGCCATAACTGATTTTTGCTTTCTTTTGCTTTTGAGCAACTCAGGATCTCCTGTGTGAGAGACATGAGTCTTAGTTTCCTATGGCTTCTGCAACCAATGACCACAAACTTGGTGGTCTGCTAAAAACAACACCCATAAATAATAGTTCTGACAGTCAGTGTCTGCACTGGGTGTCATGAAGCATAAAGCAAGGCATCGGAACAGCTGTGTTCCCTTGGGAGGCTCTAGGGGAGGACTTGTTCCTTGCTTTTTCTAGCTTCTACAGGCCACCTGTAGTCCTTGTCTATGCATCACTCTGACCTCTGTTTCTGTTGTCTTATTTCTTTCTCTGACTCTAACCCTCCTGTCTTATAAAGACACTCTTGATTACACTGTCTGAACTGGGTAATCCAGGATCATCTCTACATCTTAAGATCCTTGATTTAGCCACATCTACGATGTCCCTTTTGCCACGTAAGGGAACATATTCATAGGTGTCAGGGATTAGGATGTGGACATCTTCGGGCACCATTATTCAGCCTGCTACGACACGTAAACCACTAAATTATCATGTGCGTTTTCATCTTTTAATAGTCATACTCTTCCATTTTGCTAAACAGTGAGTGGGCAGCTCCTACAGTTCTGCAAAGCCCATCCAGTCTATACAAACTGAAGCACAATGTGATGAGCCCTATAAGATAAGCCCTGCAAAACATTACTAAAGAGAAAATGGTGGAAGTAAAGGCTTTGGATTGTAGGTGATGTTGAAACTTGGCCTTGAAATATAATATGAGTTCATCACTTACTGAACTAGATGTGCAAAGGCATTGAGGCATGAAGGAGCTTGGTATTTATGGGGGTGGTAAGCAGTTGGGTTTAGTATAAGTGTGTGTGTGTGTGTGTGTGTGTGTGTGTGTGTGTGTGTGTGTGTGTGTGTGAAAGGCTGGGAGCCAGGACTAGGGGTCATGGATGACAGGAGGCCTTAGATTAAGCAAGGAGAGAACAGCACCTGGGTGATATTCTCAGGACGGACTAACATTTGCAGGATGGTCAAAGGGAGTGTAGGAAAATAATGACAAGGTGTCGTCAGGAGACACAGGAGAAAGAGATCTCGTGAAGTCAAGGAAAAAGGTATCAATCAGCACAGATGTTTGCTGCTGCATTTTTCTTTTCTGAGATGGGAATGTTTTTCTTTCTTCTGTAAGATTTCTTTCTTATAAAATAAGAAACTGTCAAAGGAATTCAATGAAAAAAATAGCTAATTTATTTTTTGCTCCTAGAACTTAGTTTAGACTGATGAACAATCATAGCATGAACCCGGTACTACTACAAGAGGTTACTAGGTCCAAAAACATGTACCACCTCTTTGAATGGTACTTTCTCCAAGCTGCTCTCAAGTTTTAATCTTATATCATAATTTTAATGGCTTAATCATTGTAAAAGATAAGGTGATATATCATCGGAGTTGAAAGAGACAGCCTCTTTAGAGTCAAAGAAAAGAAAAGAATTGAAGCAACTGGATGATTTAAGTAAAAGTTCTAATTTTTCCTAATTACCTGAAGATTTTAGGTAAGGGCTTCCAGAAATGAAGTCTGCATTTCTCCAAATTGTTTTGTCTTATTTGACTAAGCATAGTGGTTAAGGGTATAGATTTAAAAGTCATCTTGCCTGGGTTCACATTTTCTGCACTAGCTACACCACTTTGGTCAAATTACTTGGCTTTTATTCATCAGCTGAATGGGAATAATGACAGACTCTGGCTTAGCCTGGATGTTCCTAGAAGCTGAGCGTGAGCAAAGGGATCTGTTTGAGTTGCTTGTACGAGAATGGTATCCCAGGCAGCAGGAGTAGGGACAGAGGAAGAGACAGAGAGAGAAGAGGGGGGTCAATCTGAGGATGAGCTTCTTAGGGGGAATGATGCTGGGGGTGGCAGTTTGCTCCAATGCTGGGACTTCTGTCTAGCAAAGATACCACATGTGGCATGGCAACTGTGATTGGCTAAGTTACATTGGTCCCAAGGTATCTGCCAAGTGCTGTCTGGTTTTCATAGAACCCAGACGGGTGAATTGGGTGAGAATATGATGGGAACCACAGCTCTGCTATCTTTAATCTTGGACAGTGGCACTGATTATTGTAGTTCCTCCTTGGATGCACTGGTTTCCTATTGTGTGTGTGTGTGTGTGTGTGTGTGTGTGTGTGTGTGTGTGTGTGTGCGCGCGAGCAGTAGGGGATGTCCGGGTAGTTTTAGAAATGTCTGCCTGCTCTTCCCATCACAGTGGTCCTTGCTCCACAGTAAACAAACAGGGTCTGTCAGTTGTTAAGGTTTCGTATCCCGGCGACACTCTAAGCAGTCCAGGGAAACGGTTGCAGGGTGGGCTATTCTCTCATCATATACAGACTTGGGCCAGATCTCTCCATCACCTGTCTCACTCTCTCTGGGGTCTGTGGTGGCATTTCTGATGTGTCACCCAGAACCTGCGTTCATCAGCCCTGGAAAGAGTGGCTAATCCCTTTGTAAGGACTCAGTTGCACAGGCTGAAGGTCTCTGTAGAGAAGCATCAGGAGAATTTTTATTGTATGTGTTTGTAGGGATATCATAGAGTCCTCTCTTAGGAGGGCTAGATGTTTCCTTCAGTCAATGGCTTGTGGTCTGTGAACTGACTTAGTTATGGAAACTGGGGTGGGGTGGGGTGAAACTTTCCACTGTAAGGGCTGATGTCAACCTTCTGTTCATCAGTTGCGGTATTATTGTTGCTGTTATATGATTATTATTTTTAATATACAAGTTGGCTAGCACCCCAGTCGTTGTCATTTATTTGCTCCTCAGAATGTTATGATCTATTAGCTACTGACATATTTCCCTAGAGGTCAAGGTGTCCTGGTTGCCTCCCATTACAGTCATTACCGCTATTGCTGCTGACGGTTAGCGATGCTTCCACAGCCTCTGCTATTCTAGAAATTTGACACTCGTCACTGACACTGAGGAGCCCAGTGTGGCTGTAGAGGGCCGCAGCACTGAACCGCACCAAGAAGCCAGACCCCCCACCGCTCGCGTACATGGCCTGCGAGCAGGCTCTCCGGACTCTCCACTTAGTAAGCCCTTTAGGACATTGTTGCTCCTTGTGCCTTCTGACTCTTCCTCACCTCTTTGCCAAGACGGTTCTCTTATGTCCACTTCTTTAGCTGTAGACCATTACCTCGTTCCAATTTCAAGAAGCCATCGATGGCAGGTACGAGGACTCAGTCAACAAGCTCTCCCTGGTCCAGCCTCATGTTCCTTTGGTGCCATTCGTGGCCTTGGTGCGCTGGTCTCACCTGCGCTCCTGCGGCTCCGACTTGGGATCAGGGAGGTATCTGTAGTCCTCCTTGTGGCTTTTTCTCCTAGGTCCCTTGCTTTCGAGCCTGCCTTGAGGTGAAAGCCGACTGGTCTGAGCCTGCTGTTTTATTTTTTAACTTCTTTATAGTCATTTAAAAATAATAGACTTAAAAAATTTTTTTAGGGCAGTTTAATGTTTATAGAAAATTTGAGCAGAAAGTACAGAGTTCCCATAGATTATTTCTGCCCATCCCCCACCCCATCTCCTGACACAGCTTTCTTCATTTAGTAACGTCTCGCATTAGGGTGGTACATTTGTTGGAATTGATGAGCCAATATAGATTGGCTCAATAATATTGATAATATCAAGACTACTGATTGTATTATTAACTAAAGTTCGTAGTTTACATCAGGCTTCATTCTTTGTGTTGTACATTCATTGGGTTTTGACAAACGCATAATGAAATGTTTTATTTTTTCGAGCGTAACAAAGTGATGGACAGAACTCCCTCCACAACAGTTATGGTGACCATTGCCCTGTACCATTTAAGTGCTGTGGTTATCACTAACCTGTACTTCACCTTCCACCTATCCCGCATCGCAATCCCTCACAGGCAGGAGTCCCAGAGACTGTGATCATACCACCCATTTGCCTGCAGCGGTGGCATCCTTATTGCCAAGAAATGGGTCAAGATCCAGCTCTAATGTCTGATTCTGGGCGTCTACCTTCCCGGGCTGCCTTGTTACCAACCAGCCCAGCTTAGATGCCCTGAAAGCAGAGGCCAAAGACAAAGATGAATATGAACAGTTTACAGAAGCAGAGATGGGAAGCTAGGGGAGGGGAGCCCAGAAGGAGGAAGAATCTGGACCATGGGAGCTCACTGAGGAGGCCCCAGTGCATGGCTGGCTGCTCAGTCCCCCAGACCTTGTGAGACATGTCTCAGAACTCTATGCCTTTGATCCTGGGTGGTCAGCACTCTTGAACTTCTCATGCACGTGTGCAAATGCTAAGCAGGGTTTTGTGGGCCCACCTGCAGCATCGAAGGAGCCTAGGGCAAGAGGTGTGAGGTGTGAGAAGCAGCTGTGAACTGATGCCCCATCATGTCGTACCTGAACAGAAACACTTGCAGCCCACATGGGAAAGATCACAGCAGCAGTGTTGGACTGGGGTCGGGAGACAAGATTTGAGGTTGCAACGCACACAGGGTTGGTGTCCAGATGAAATGAATGTGTGTACACCCCTCAGAACATTGCTAGTATGTGGTGACCTCTGAAGACATATCAGCTGTGATGGTGATGGTGAGGATGATGATGATGATGATGATGATGATGATGATGATGATGATGATGATTATTATTATTACAATTACATGGAGCAAAAAGACAAAGCAGCATGTACAAGTTAAATGTGCTAGTTTCTCTCTTGGGAAGCTGTCACATGCTATAAAATGTCATCGATGTTGTTCCCCAAAGACAGCCAGTTGGGGGCAGTCCAGCTTGAATGTGGTCCTCTGCACAGTTCAGATTTGTGAAATAGGTGGCTTTGAAAGCTTTCAGTCAGGAGTTCACTGTCCCATCTGCTACTGCTCCCACCACACTCTCTGGCCCCACTGCCACTTCTCGGGCTTACTCTGAAAAGTCACATTCCACAGTTAGTACAGCTGCTTGGTGTGCCTGGAGAAGTTATTGGTACTGCAGAAGAGTCAAAAGCTTCTACTGTCTAGGAGTTGTAACTATTTTATTTCGACATGGCCAGAGCGAATTGGGAATGGTCAAACAATCATCCCGTCTTGCCTACATTTAGACCAGAGCCTTTTACAGCTGAATCTGAAGAGGAAAGAATAGTGGAGGCCATGCAACACCTCCAGGGGGCACCGGTCACACATGTGAGAAGCTCTCTGAAGTGTGCTCTCATGGGAGCCATTCACACTGGACCCCCTGTGAATGGTGTCCCTAGAGATGATCAATGACTATGTTGGTATGATGGCCAATGGCTCTGCCCTTCAGCCAGGTGACAGGAGAGAGCTGAACTCTCCCTGGGTTCTGTGTTCACAGGATGTACCAGCACACCTCCATCTTCTGGTTTTGTTTTTCAAGCACTTTGAGGGCCCAGCAGCTTCTTTAGACCCTCAGTTACAGACAGAATTTTGTTCTACTTGAGTGTGTAAATTCTGGTGTAGTCTGCCACAGCATGCCTGCTTTAATCAAATAAAGATCAAATTTTGGAAAGCTACGTTGTCAGAAGTAAGCAAAATAATTCTCATTGAATCTTTTCTATCTTGGCTAATTGGCATGTAAAAGATACCGGTTAAAGAAATATTTTAAGGGATATTTGCAAATATTTTCTAATATTCTTATTAACTTATTTTAGTTGATAGCTTTTTTGTTATATTTATGGATAAATAAAACACATTGTGATTAACTATCATATTAATTAACTAAATATTTTGACTAGGTTGAATACAAATTACAGGAGTTTAAAGATTAAATACAAGTTACAGGGACTTAGGATGTATGTGCTAACAATATGTTTTTAAATATAAGACAATTTGCTTCTAGATCATGTTAAGCCTAGATCAGTTCAACAGAAATCCTCTTTGCAAAAAGCATGTTATAACAGTTGCCAGGATAATAGATATCTTCTGCATATTTCACCAAAATATTGTGCTTTTTTTTTTTTCTGTTAAAGAAAGAAATACATTTGTTGGCCATAATGAGTTTTAAAGAGGTTCTTTAAATGCGGGTGTGCCTCAAATTAAGAAAGCCAGACATTTAAATAGTTGACCTTACAGAGTACATAAATTAGAGGGTAATTACTTAAATGTTCTTCAGTTTATGAAAGGATTTACAACAGGGCTCCTCTAAATAGCTAACTCTCTACTGAATTTAAATTACTGATGTGCATGTTGAAAAAAAATTTTTTTTTGAAGAAACACACCTGTTGCTTCAAACAAGGTGTGTCAGGATTAAGAACAGCTGAAGGGTTTTCCCTTTGCTAAGCACATTTTTTTTTCCTGCAATAACTGAGCCTTCTTTTTTTCAGTGACAAACCACGAAAGCAGTGCTGAGCTCACTTTGCGGTTGGGTGGTGTGGGGTCTCCAAGCACATCCTGACGGTCGTAGTGTACCTTGGATTTCTGGTGGGGATTGGGGCTGAGGGGAGGCAAATATTTTGTAGAGCCCAGGGCCACCCTGGGCTGAGCCTTTCCATCTTGGGTGGGAATGACAAAAAAAAAAAAAAAAAAAAAAAAAAAAAGCATTAACCTTGATTGGAATCCACTCTGTGATGCTGAGTAAAGGTTTCACCCTTAGTTGCACCTCATCCTTTAAAAGGACATGAAAATTCAGCCAATGACGAGAAACTCTTCCCTTTAAGACTGTTGTTCTTACTATCCACACTCATAATAGATCTAAGTTCTATTTAAAGACCATATCTCATGAATGTTATTCTATAGGAGGCTGATCTTTTGAAGTCATAGGCAAATTCCTGCCTTGCGATACTTATAGGTGGCATGTCTTCCCACCTGCCCTGCAGCTTGTCAAACTTGAGGCTCTGTGAGATCACTGACTTGGCCCTTAATATGTGCCTTCAACTGGACTAGTTCTGTTCTTTTAGGCGGAAAGAATAACTTCAGGATGGAGGCCCAAGGTCATTTTTCCCAAGTCTTGGTCTGCTGCTAGTTACTGATCCAAGGAAAGTGTCCATCATTCACTTATTTAAGGAATGTTTCTGTTTCCTACCTTATGTTAAAGCCTATTGTAGTCACTGGGTATAGAGCAGTCAATGAGACACAAAATACCTACCTGTCCTAGTTAGGGGAGATGGGCAGTGGTAAATAAAGCAAACAAATCTAGAATTGTTCTTGATTTAAAAAAAAAGAAGAAAAGAAAAAGGAGGAGATTATAGTGTTTTTCATGCAGTCCCATGAATTCATAGTAAAATATTGCCTATATGCCAAGATTATAATCCTCTTCGTATTTTATAATTAAAATTTCATTTATATTTATGAAATAATTGTGATATCAGATAGTGGTACAAAATTTAGCAAAATGAAAAGTTGATGTGTTAGCCAACTTCCATGAGTGCCTCAACGATCCCCACCTTGTGGCGCTCACATGCTTGTGGAGGACTGGTTTTGGGGTTGTGCTGTGTAGGGAGTAGTCACTTCTGAGATGAGTTTCTAAAAGAAACTAATGTGGTTTCCATCATGGTTACTTTCTTTTTTTCAGATCTTTAGATGTGGTGGAGATCAGCCACCATGTTGTGAATCTTCCTGTGAAGAAGTCCCGGCAGTGAAGAACTGAGGACTCTGAGTAGCCAGGGAAGAAATAACACCACACAAGTGAGCAAGGACTGAGGTCAAACCTTCAGTGGCCTCAGCTTACATAGCAACTACAAACTGTGAGAGACGGTGAGCCAGAACCACCCAACTCACTTCTGGAAACTCCTGACCCTTAGAAATTGTGAGATAATAAATGATTGTGTTTCAAGCCACTACATTTTGGGGCCATTTGTTATGCAGCAACAGTTCACTGATACAGTTGAATCCTACTGCTGAATTATTTTCAAATAATGAAAACTCAAAAGTACAGCAATTACTATGCCACATGAAAAGAGATGCTCTTTGTAAAGAAATGTGGGCAGACTTATACTTTGTATGGTACTATTGATCATTCTTTGTTTACAAGTGTCCCTAGCACTTGTCAATGTTACTACTATTTCAGCACATTAAACATAATTATGTATTGACTATAACTTCAGCATGGTTGCATCTCTTGGCGGAAATATCATTTTACTTTCCGTTCTTTTATTCAAATCTTACTCCTTCCTTTAGGTCACACATAATGCACTTAACAGCAGTCACTAGGATGAGTAATACAATTTTTTAAATCTAATTTTTTAAAGACTCCAAGAAGTGGAAGGAAGATTATTTTACACCTGTTATTGCAGTATTTTATTCATGACACCTCCTTTTGCTCTTAGAAGTATTCATGCATGGGTAAGTCAGATGGTCACCTGAGCCAAAAGCAAAAAGCTCATCAATTTATCTTAGGTTCTTTCATTTCACAGACCTTTAGGGTGGAGACTAGAGCTACTTTCAAGGTTGAATTGTAGGACAACAATGCAGCCAGGCCTCCTCTACGCAATGATATCTTCCCTCCTGATGCTCACATGGACAGAGACAAGAGTCTTGATCCACAGAGCTCCAAAGCAAACGTCAAAGTGGCGCCGGGTGCCCAGAACTGCCACAGCAGTATCAACTGCAGCAATGATAATTAATTAGTTCTTTTACTTCCTTAGGTGCCTGGGGTGGGAGGGGGCAACAATGAGAGTGCTGCTTCCCTTGCAGCACAGAGGACTGAAGGGAGACATCTCTGAAGGCTGAGGCAGGGTGATTGTGCCCTAGTTCCCCAGCGAGCCCCCAGGGGACAGGCCGAGCCTTAGAAATCAATTAGTCCCTCATCATCAAGTGTGTCTCCTGCAAGTTTGCCCTTGGATGACTTGGGCAGTGAGCAGGTCCCCTCATTTTGGCAGATGTGGACCATTCTGGAAATTCGGGTGAATCGGATTTCAGCAATGACAGCTGAGAAGGATTTTTCCTGCACTTGGCATTAGCAACTCAAGGAGGATAGGATTTGGAGCTGGACCAATCTGGATTTGGGTTCTAACTTTAGCACCTACTGGTTATTGACCTTGGCCAACCTGATTCATATCACTGAGCTCAGTTCCTTCCTCATGCAATAACACCACTTCCAAGTGTTGTACTGAGGATTAATTAGGACAAGTATGAAATGCAGAACACAGGCATAGGTATAATTATAGCACACTGGCTGTGTTTGCATAATGAACTTAGGTGATAAACATTTCTAAGAACCTATTCAACATTGTTTCCCTGTTCCCTGCATCACTCTCAGCTCAAGGTCCCATCTGATGTTATTCCCCTCTTCTATTGGGGACATCTTTTATCCTCTCTATGCCCATCTACATCTTATCTAACCTTCAGACCCCTTTCTGTCCAATCCCTATTGATTTCTCAATCTCTCTCCCCATCTCTCCATCTCTATCTTTGTGTCTCGTCAGGATTGAGCTGCCCTAGCCTAGATTTAATAAGTGCACTTTTGTATCTGTGTCTCTCTCCTCCCACTTTGCTTGAGTGTCTTCGAGCAAAGAGATCACGTCTTAAAAATGGTAAGGTTCAGACTATATGAAAAATAGACACTGATTGGTAACCTTAAACAAGGAGCTATGATTTAGAGGAAATACTTTTCTTAACTGCAGCATACATGTTCACGAGGGGAGAATGCGGAGAGTGGCACCTATGACTTACTTGATATAACCCAAGAGTTGAGTGTCGATTCTTAAAAATCCAAATACACAGCACTGCCATTCTTGTTTTGTTTTGTAAAAATTTGTTTGTGAATCAATGACTGAGGAAATCTGGTCTAAGAAGTTTATAACACCTGAGCATGGTTATTGAGTAGAGAAAGAAAGGGTTATTTATAGCTGTCTTCTACTCCATCAGGTGCACAGGAGGACTTCTGTGTTACTCTGCTCAGCTTCAGGCATAGCCAGAAGTGGAGAATGTGTGCCACAGAATACCACACTGGAGATGTCAATCAATTGAAATGAACTTTCTTGGGCCAAAGGCACAATGACTGGGGATGTGCTGAAATTACACTGGCATTTACTCTGCACTAAAGTAGCCAACTTTTGAAGTTAGGTAAGGTGTGTGCGTGTGGTGGGAGGATGTGTAGAAAAGTGTTATTAAAATCCTGAGCTATTAAAAATAACAAAACTCAGGAAAATATTCTAAAGTTCTTATGTGATAATACCCCTAGCAGAAGAAAAGTAAGACACCTGTCATACATTAGAGTTGAACCATGACAACCTTTTAGTATTACTGGTGGCTCCCTCATAACATATTGAAAAGGCAGAAAGGGTGAAAACCAGGGTAGAGCACCAGTGTAAGTGGGAACAACTTTTAAAATTTAACCATTAAGTTCAGATCCTCCTACTCTACCAAAATCTTTCATGTAAACCTATATCTTTTTCATCTTAGTCTTCTTGGCGTTTATTGCCTTTAGTTGCTATAATTTAAATGGTAAAAAAACTTCTTGCCTTTAGTTGCTATAATTTAAATGGTAAAAACATGCATATTTTACTATTTAATTGGAAATATTAAAAATTATCTGCAAAACATTATAGAGTCTTGCCTGCCATTCCTCACTCCTTCCCCTCTTCTCCAAGTACAAGACAAAAAAAACCACTTATAGAAAATCAAATACTCTGCTACACATCTTTATGGATTGTTTTCTTTAAATTTTATGCGATTATTCTCTGTTGAGAAGTAGAAAATCATTCTAAAATTTCTGGTTTAATTTTGATTCTATAGATTGCTATTGTTCATTTATCAGTTGTCATTTTTAGAGATCAAGGTTAAATTCAATTTTTCTGAATTAGAAAAAGATACCTTTCTTTATATACACTTTTGTGTACTTGCCCATTTATTTTCTTGGGAGAAATCCTCAGATGAGAATTCTATGTCAAAGAGCACGCATTTTTAAAGAAATTTTAAATACATGTTTCTAAAAACTTTCTACAAGCTTTTAGCTACAATAAACTTTCAATATACTTCCACCATTCAATCAGTTATCGATCAGTTGAAGATAACTAAAATCTATCCAGCTCCTTTAAACAGAAAATAATTATTACCATTTATTTGGTGTTTATGATTATTGGAGGGCTGGAGAATCTGTCCATAGACTGAGGCTGTAGAGAATCAAATAAGCCCCAGAATTCCATTACCTGTGTTATGATTAAGAAAGCAACTCAATCTGTGGCAGAAGGTTGTTGCATTAAGAGGTTACTGTGGTAAATTCGAACTACTTCCACTAAAATCCACAATGCCAAAAGGACGCCTCATCAGGTCACCAAGGATGGTCAACAGGTGTCTCTAGAGTTGTGGAGAGGCAGCAATTTCAAGTTACACATCATCGTATAGTTGCTGCATTCTCTTGCGGAAGCATTTCTCTCTGGCTCCTAGGGCCTCTGAACAAAGAAAGCCCAAGCTGCAGGTGCAGGAAGCAGATAGATTTTGTGGGTTTATGCTTAAGCGGAAATGTGAGAAAAGACCAGCCTTCCTTTCTTCTCTTGCATGCTGGACTGACATTTTCCAGCAGGAAAGATACAGTGGCATATACTGCTTGCATTCAATAAGTCCTGGGCAGTTGTTGGTAGAAGGAAGACGAGAATCAAAAGAAAAGTCCATATGCACCTGTCTCACTACCAGAGGAGGCACTGAAGTCCCAGCCATCTTGGAAGGGATCTAATTATAACTAATTTGCTTTCTGGTGGCTGGCTGGACTTCAAATTATGAGACCAGCTAGACCAGTCTTGGAGAAGAGAAATCCACATATCACCACCATTTGTGCCACCATGGCTACTTAATTGGTGAGCCCATTGAGAAGGCACTGGGGAGTTGAGGTTGACAGATGTTTCGTAGGATCTTCATCTGATCATTAAGAGGGCTGATTATTGAGGATCTCTTCCATAAGGACACCTTTTGGTGAGTGTTCACATCCCACTCTGAGTCTATTCTAATATATGCATTCATACACACATTCATCACTCATTCTTCACTCATCACCATTCATCACTCATTCATCACTCATCACCAACTGATCACTCATCCTTCACTCTTGGTTTTTCCAAAGTTTTTACCATGTGGCTAAACCACTAATTACCTCCCATAAATTAATGTAGATTTGATCTCTGGTTATCTTTATGTTTAGACAAAATAAAATAAAAATGACTTTAAACAACAAAACTTCTGTTTGAAGTTCTGCCAAAGGGGAGAATTTCCTTTTACCAGTATCTTTCAGAGTTGTAATGGTGAAAAGCCCACTCATGATTGTTATCTGCATTATCATGCAGAAGAGTTTCTATAAACCAGGCTCTATTTTTTTCTTTCTTCTTTTTCTTTTAAGAGTAGCTGTCCATAAAGGACTCTCCATGACGCTTGAACCTGAAATGGTTGAGTGCTGGGCACACCCATCTTTATGGGTTGATGACTCAGATAACACCCAGTTCTGGATGATCAACTCAGGACACACAGTTACTTGTCCCATATTCGGGTATTCAGTCTACCAGGATCCATAAGTACCCCAAGAGCTGTTGCTTCAAAGCCATATGAGCCTGGACTATTATATTTCCATTAGGGTTTGCCACAGGCTCTCTACAGTATCAACCCTATTTCAGACACTTTGTGCGCAAATAGATCTGTGGTTTCTCATGGTCCAAATGTTTGCAGCTACCTGAATCATCTGGAGAGCCTTTGCTTGTCCTGGACCTCCCTAAAAGGTGGTGCCCTCATGATTTACTTTGTAAATTAAATGGATTGAAGCAGCACAAATGACTATAGTATATATTGTCTCCAAAGTTCAAAGAGGACACTTTCTTAGTTGTAGTGGGTTCATGATGCAGCAAATTTTCTTGCACTTTGAAGAGGCTTTCTTGATATGTCCCAGACAACTGGAATTGCTGAACTTTCAATGTAGGAGCAAGCCTTGGAATTTTTATCTTTGACTCTGGTCCTCCTGTGACTCACCAAGAGATCTGGGGTAATTGTTGTCAACATTCTATGAAGTGATCAAGGCGTCTGTGGAATAAATTATGACAGAATGAGAGAACTGACATAACCCTGAGATAAGAGGGTGTAGTTTACTTCTTCCAGGTGAATGCATTATGTCTACTGAGTTATGGTTATAGGGAAAGAAAAAAATTATCAGATATCAGGATCTGTTGTTTTGCTTTGATAATGAGACTACTTAAAAAATTTTAAAAATAATATTTGCTCCAACTATGAGACTACTTTAAGAACAATGGGATATCTATCTGTCTATCTATTTATTATTTTTTAGGTGAAGCAACACTTAGTTGACCTCACAGATTGCAAGGACCTTGTCAGCTTACAACTCCTTATTTTTTTTTTTTTTATGCCTATAGCACCTGGTCTTCCTAAGTGGTCTCCCATCCAAGTACTAACCAGGCCCAACCCTGCTTAGCTTCTGAGATCAGATGGGATCAGGCTTATTCAGGGTGGCATGGCCATAGACCAGCGGAGACATTTAATATCACCATCCAGTTAAGTTTTTAAAAGTACAGCAACTTTCAAAACCCATTTTTCTTTATCATAAACTAAATTGTTGAGTACAATGGGGTTGGGATAAGAATCAGTCTTCCCGAATCTTTTAGGTCTTCAATGGTGGTCCTTAACTCAATGATTCTACCTGTGGTATTGCTTTAGATTTACTATTTTGTATGAAGATATGGTATAGAAATAGTTTTAAAGGTTTCCACTTGGCCCTTCCTCATGCTATGGCTCAATTTTCAAGCATGACTATTCTAGCTGTACATGTCGGAAGGAGGTATAAACCACAGGGTGGGTTCACAGATCTCACACCTCATTTTCATAACTCTTCGCTTGACTGGTGGACCACAACAGTATTCCATTTCCCCAGAAATTGATGTTAACTCAGAGCCAGTATCTAAAAAATTGCTGGAAAATCTGGGACTTTTCTTTTCCTCTCTAATTCTCAGTTTCTTCATCTGTGACAGGAAGAGAAATATTGCAGCTGGTAAAAGGTTTGTAGTGAAGATTAATGAGAGGGTACAAGCAAAACTCTCAACAGAGTACCTGACACGAGGTTAAACCTAAAAATGCTAGTATCACCAGGATTCTTGAAGATGATGGTATCTCTTTTTAAGGCATGTAGCAGACTTGCACCTTTCCTCATTTAGGTGATGAACAATTCTTCATTACATTTATTCCTTGGTATTTTATTGTTTTTGTTGTTACTCTTGTGTGCCCATTGGCAACAAAAACAACACACTGAAGAAACTATATAAAACAAAATTTTGACAAATAGAATTATAACTTTATTTTTGAATTGAAAAATTGAAGGTTTGATTCTATTTTGCACTGTGAAACCTTAAAGTAACAGGGCATGATGATGCTATTTAGAACTACACACTCTGGTCAGTGGTCAATGGTTTCTTTAAAGCCTGACCTTTCCACTAGGCTGCAAGTTTCCTGAGGTCTGCAGTCAAGTCTGCTCCCTTATTGCTCTAAATCTGTTATAGACCTGCTCTCGTATGTGCTCAGGAAGTATCTGTTGCTTGAACAAATACATGCTTTACAGAAGCATCTGATTTGCCTCTTATTTCCCACCCTTACAAGCTTCCAGCTACATCAAGCTTCTTACTATTCCATGAATACTCTAAGATATTTATCTCTCCATGACTTTTTGCATGCTATTTTTTCTTGGTGTCATGTCTTTCCAGCTCTCTGTCAGACAGAAAACTGTCATGTAAAAGAGTTCCTGAAAGAAACCTTTCCAGAGGGTTCATTAGCAGTGAGTCACTCTTTTACTCTTGCTCTGATAACATTTTGCATTTGCTCTTACTATAATTCTTATTACTTTGAATTTTATTTATGTGTGCACATGTCTGCCTTCCCATGTAGACTCCGCCCAGCATGGCTCCTGGCACACAGATGTGCAGTAAATGTAGAATGAATGCATGAGGCTCAGTTCTGCCCTTTGGTTGAAGGAGAACAAGGGGAATACACATCCCTGGTTCAAAGGGGAGAGAACATTGCCCATCCACCCCCACTTTGATGGTGTCTTCAGCCACTAAACAATCAGAAGGGAAGGAAGAATGCTTCTTGGTTTCTGAAGATCATACTGTCTTGTTAAAAAGCCTAAGTTGCAAAGAGACCATTTTTAGACATGTCTTAGATCTGAAGGAAGCAATTCCTATATAGGAAAAATGTGAACTAAGGAAAGGGTGGTTAGATGGAGAAATGAAGAAATTATGTGCAGCACTGAAGAGTTTACTTGGTAATCTGCTTTGTCACTTTCATATAATGGAATTGGAGGATAAGCATCCTGATGTATCACATAGGGTCTTCTTTCAAACAGAGTTAGGAAAATGGGGATAGCATTTCATTTCCTGAAATACATCAATACAAGTTAAATAACTCATTAAATAGAACTTCGATTTTCAGGACAAGGTTTTAGAGAGAAAGACAATCTAACATAATTTTATTAATTTAAAAGCCTTATCCCCTCCCCCACTGAAGTGAAGAAACCATTTAAAGAAGTCAATAGAAAAAAATGCCAACTGCAAATAAGTTATTTCAGAGACACGGGAGAAAGTATAGCAGTGTTCCTTCAATGAGGAGTTGTGAATATTGGGGTAAGTTAGAAGGGAGAAAATGTGTTAGGGAAGCTATTTGGAGGTATATGGCAGTGGGTGATGGCAGCCGAGAGGGTCTTATGTTAGCAGAATAATCAAGGTAACAAAGGTGAAGGGGTAGAGGGTTAGGAGAAGTAGATGAAGCATGAGAATGGTTAGTATTCTCAACTTCTCCTTTTGAGATTGGAGTAATAAGCCCACAAAACACACACAGATATGGTCTATGCATTAGTAGTTTCATACCATGAAGATAGGGAAATAAACACAAACATCTATTACTGGTATGATTGTTTGGCTGGGTGGCTCCCTAGTGTGTCATGTAGATCATGGAGACTGACTGCCAGGTTTCAAAGTCCGACATTTTCCTTCTCTGGACAAGTGACTGAATCTTTCTGTCATATAAATTTGCTATTATTATGAAACATGTGGAGCTACATAGGTGATGCATCATAATTATCATTAATTTGTGCTCCACCCCAACATAGACTTATGTAAAGCCACAGAAGCCTTGTATATATCCAAATGAACTGACACTGGGCTCTTTTTAACTTTTCTGGGAAATCTGGTAACTCAAGATCAAAGTTTTCTTGTGTTTAGATACTGAAAATACATATTTCATAATGAAGTAAATGATGATTTTATTCATTTAATTTTAAAAATGCTATTTTATATGTCTTTTTGTATTTGTTTGGCTTTTATTAACCCAGGTTTATTGAGTGCTCGTAGTGTGTCAGACACTGTTCTAGATGCTCGAGGGATGAGATTCCTGTTCTAAAAGATTTCTGAAAAACCAAACAAAAATTTGGTACTTTATACTTGTTATAAACAATTTATCAGACATTGGGGCTGATACTGTAAAAAAGATTATAAAGAAAGGTTAAGTATTAAAAATGATATGATGCAAAAATCAAAATTCCATTCTTCTAAATGATGTGAAAATATGTTGAACAAAAAAAATCTTTGTGTTGTATTTTGTGTCATAAAAGTTACTCAAATTTATAGGTTATTACCAAATGCTGATTTAAGACCTATCATTGTGGAAATGAAAGCACAAAAACAAAAGGAAGATAAAAATAAATGACAGAAAAACCCTGAAAGAATCCTGAAATAATAAAAACTCAATAAATTGAAAAAATACAAAAGACTTAAAACTTTACAAATAAAAATAAACCATTTTGATGAAGTCCAAGGCTCTTGATTTCTCAGAATTTACAATCACTGAAAATCAGAAAAGGAGAGAAAAGTTAAACCATGTGTAGAATTTATAATTTTCTAAGCGTTGTCCATGTTCAATCTCATTTAATCTTCCCATCCAACTCTTAAAGAGAATTTTATTTTCTTTGCTTAAGAGGAGAGAACAGAGGAGCTGAAAGGGTGGGTAATTTTCTCTGGGTCATGAAGTTAGACTTGAACTTGCTCTACTTGTTTCCAAAGCCTAAACATGTTTTTGAAAAATGATATTCATTCCCATGGGGCTGTCCAAAAATTATATTCAGCTCTTAAAATGATTCATTTTCAGTTTATCATAGTTTCATCTTCTTGATGCAGTGGTCTAGGTACTGAGAAATATCCCATTCTGCTCCTGGTAGGGGCTGGAATTGCAATTGAACCGGCACACCGTTCACGCACTCCACGCATGCGTACATGCGTCAGAGTCTCCCCTAGCACCATCACTTGAAGAGCTCTTTTAGATGTTAGTGGTATAAAGATCAGTAAGACAGAATTACTGTTCCCACAAGGCTCATGGTATGGTCAGAAGATAGTTACTTCATCAAATAATGAGATAGCAAAATATGTCAAAGTGATTATTATTAAACTTTTAATTTAGTTCCTTTAAATTAAATGCAGAGAATACTTATTAAGTGCTGTTATATGCAAAGAAATTGTAGTTTTATAAATGATGCTCTGGAAAAATGGTATTCTATATATATGACACAGTACAATGAGGAGGATGTAAGATAAGTGCAGACTTAGTATTTTCATAAGGACAAAACTGTTTTAGCCTGACATGACGTTTTAGAAAAACTCACCTAAGGAATTTGTCTGAGTAGTTTTAGGAAGAACAAAATTTTCACCTGAGCCTGCCAAAGGCAGGTGTACTTAGGTCGAGAGATCAATAAAGCTATTTTTAATTAGGAAAGAAATACAGCTTGTTTGACTCATCCCAAAATAGAGCTTTATAAATCAAAGTCGAAGTTATGACTCAGAGTCAAAGTACCTATTATCTGGCTATCGATTTAGACTAGTAACATTCCCAAATTTTCTTTTTTTTTTTTTTTTTTCTTTTCTTTTCTTTTCTTTTTTTTTTTTTTAGCATATATTGCTCAAACAACAAGGCTTGTCTGAAGACACTAAAGGATATTAATACAATATTTAGTTATGAAGAGACATATCTCTATTTAATTGAGAACAAGTAACATCTATAACTGTTAAATTAGATAACTGCATTCGTAGAGTTAAGTGTAGCTAAACTACTATGAGATTATTGCTATAAGATTATACTTTTTTTCTGGAAGATTTGTCCCTTTTCATCTACCATTCTGTATTTGATTTCAATTTAGTTTTTAATTGTGTTAACCTCTATATTAAGCACTTTAGATCTTCCATAGAATTTCAGGGTAAACATCACCAAATGCTAATCAAAATAAAAATTATAGGATATGTTATATTTATGGAAAATATATTTGTAAATTTCCATGTGTTTGAAATAAAGCTATATGCTCTGAGCATATTTTATAGGGTTGTAAAGACTTACTAGAAGACACTCCAGAAGCACAGAAGCACAGAAAACTCAGAAACATCCTTGTTTCTGAGTTCTTAATTCCATTTAAATCAAATTTGACAAAATTCATTCAGATCAGATTTGCTGTCAACACCACCTTGTGCCCCAGGACAGCCTGTCCAGTTACGGGGCTTTCTTCATTTGTCACCTTGCATCCAGCAAGCCAAATCCAAATCTGTGGAGGAAAAGTAATTAGATATTTTAGGCAGTGATAAGAACATCACGAATAATCAATTTCTATAGCATTACCAGCTACCCAATCAAAGAAAAGTCTATAAATGGAAGAATTTATTACAAAATATCACGCAGCCTATCAGTTTTGATTGTTCAGTAAGCATAGATTGCTGGATTTAAAGGTGGAAATGTAACAGTGGTTGCCTTTAATTTTTGCTCTCAACTAAGAATAAGGTGAGTTGCTCATAAAGACCTCAGTATAAGCAAATGCGTATCTTTATGGTTGTAAAGATGTATTGTGAGACTCTTCACCAAAATAAGAAATCAGCAAACTGCTTGGGAGTAATTAGAAGTAGTCTGATGCACGCCACCTCGCAAAAGAGGAAGAGCTAATTACAATTACAATACACACTGCTTAGAAACATATTTATTGTGCTTACTTTAAAGATATTTACTTCACCTGAGAGAAAAGGATGACAAAGTCATTTCCTTGGAATCAAAACAGAGAACATCTTCTACCAACCATGTTTATTTCTATTTTGAAAGTTCATGGTAGACTGTGTTTTAATCTACTTTAACCTCTGGGCCCCTTAAATGTTTAAAACTAACATTGCTTAAGGAAAAACAAAATCATATCCACCTTCAGCTCCCATTTCTCCCCACTGGAGACAGAATGAAATACAGTAATTTGATGCAATAATTTAACCATAGCTTCCTTGAGAAAGGAATTCAATACTTATACATTCATTAGAAGATGAAACATGCAGTTAAACCTCAAAAGTGAAACAAACCACAAAGATCCAGTAGGACTTTCTCAGCAATGTGTATACAGGCTCCCTCATCATGATACATGGGATGTTCACTGCTGTAATTAAAATAGCACCAACTGATATCAAAATATCAAGTCACGACAAAGTAGAAAAGTGGAGGTAGATTAATAATATTTCCATTATTCAAGGTGGCTTTGAGTTATTAAGATGCATTATAAGGCAAAAAACCTGTACCCTATACCCTTGGTTAACTTTCCTTTAATTCTGTCTAGAAAGTAACATCTGCATTATCTAGAAGAAACCTGAAATTAAAGTTTAAGTAGAAGAAGAAGGAAATTAAGAGCTAAGGGGATAATTGTAACCTTATAAGAATCCAGCGGTGATGCATTTCTCTGATTTCAGGGCATGGCTTGGTTATGCTGGAAGTGGGTAGAAGTTGAGTGAATTGGCTGCTCTTCACATAGTGCCAGGAGGGTGGGGCACACATATCCAGGTAGGCACTTGGCAGAAAGTCTATCCTCAGTACTCCCTGGCACTCTTACTACTCAGTGTGTGGAGTTCTTTGTACAATCAGGAGGAGATCCACACAACAAAATACTACAGGGCCTACCTCTGGCCCTGCATGACCTTCTCTGTGATGTAGCCTCCATATTATCCAAGGCCTGAATTAAAATCTGCTCCTTGGAGAGGGCAAATCAGTGAACATATGTTTAGTCTAAAAACGTAATTTTCAAAAAATGTGGTTTTGGAATGCTAAGATATGTCCTTACACTAGAACCTTCCCTTTGTCCCAAAGATTGGTCGAATGGAATGTAATGCATACACCCTAATACGTACATTAGTGCTGGAGTAAGATAATTTCAGGGCATCCTTGTGTACTTTGGAGAAAATGTCAGCAAAGTCAAAACAAGATGTCGACCAAAAGTTATGAGCACATTACTGCTGTAGGTTTGTTCCCATAGACGATTTAAATTTAGACCTCACTGAATTAACATTTTATTTTAAGGCATGGGAAAGACAGACAGTATGTCTCATTGATAGCAGGGACCCAATCAGATAACATCTCTCAAGTTTATCAATTACTGAACAAAAAGATGCATACAATTTCTTCAAGTTTAAATACTTAAAGATATAATTTAATGGATGTATTTTCATAATAAAGGCCTACAATAAAGCTGTGGTTGAGTTTATAACAATGCCAAGATAAGCAACAAAGACTCTTTTAAAAATACCACGAGCCTTATTAAAATAGCCAATTCTTTTATGTGATCTTTTGGTTTTCTTCAACATTTATATTCTCAAAATATGAAAATTGTCAAAGCCACTTTGACAGTATGTATCACTAAGCACTGAGAGAGAAAAAAAGGAATTTTCCAGAAAGCAATGGTACCTCCTGAATCTGCATTGGGTCAAAACTGAAGACTTTGCAACATGTCAGACTTGAAGTAGGCAGGCCATACTGCTGAAGGTCCAGGCTTGCTGTAAGAAACATTCTCCCCACTTGACACACCAAGTCTACAGCAAACATCAAATGGAGATTCATGTGACCAGTGAAACCAGCATCTAGTTTTCTCTGTAAAAGTCACATAAATGCGAGGTACTGTAACAACACACACATGATTTCTGCCCTTCTGTCTGCATGTCCTCCGGTGAAAATAACACACAGGTATTAAGACAACCTTGAGAGAGCACGAACTGCTGGGTGACGCTACCTTCTGTGCTGCCGGGGGTCCGTGAGTTTTCACCAGCTGCCTGAGTCTGTCCGGACATGTTCCAGTGCTCATCCTGTTAGAACTGGCAATTAAACAGAGCGTTGCAGCTAGGAGACCCCACATTTGATTCCATCCTCTTCTCCTCTTTGCAGAAACCAATTTGATTTTTTTCCCACTAAAAAAATGCATGCACACGTGTAACTCTATATGTACGTGTGTGTATTTCCGATACACCGAAACGAAAGTGACAACCCTGTAATAATAAAATATGGATTTCCTACCATGAAGGAGAATGAATTTTACAAAAGTATAAATTCTCCATGGTTATTTTTTAATAACCATGTGGTTAATAGCCATGTGGTAAAAGTACACTTATTTTGATACTGTCTTTGAACTCTGTCTTGTCTACATATGCTGGCACAGAAGTTCCTAGTTGGGCAACTATTGAATATATAGAGAAATGGAATAGAAACGTTAAGACTCAAAAGAATAGTAATCTGAAAAAGGATAAATACACATCAGTATAAATATGAAAGTCCTTCAGGTCTATGACATGATACGAAGAGAACATATAAGAAAAACTTGTACAGTGTTATCAAAATATGAAAAGGATCTTGCAAAGGAGCACACTGTGTGTTTATTTAAGACAACTAACTGTGTTTGCTGACATAAAATGCATTTGAGCAGGGGACCGGTGGGACATACGGATTGTCGGGGAGCTGGAAATGGGGCAAGAAAGACCAAAGTTAAGAGGCCTAATGACTCGTGACATCTTCCCTTAAAAATAAAACCCCGAATAGGAGAGGAATAATAAATTTCAAAATCACTCACTGACTGGCAACTCAGATTTTGCTTTTTAGCGCGGACAAGTAAATTTTCTGAGATAGTTTGTTGTATTTAAAGACAGTGTAAAACTCTCATTGCAAACAGTTGTTTACAGTGCGTTTTTCTGCGCTGAGCTGTTTTAAAGCTCAATTGTGCATTTTGCAGATAAAGTGGGAAAACTAACTGAAGGCTGTATTGTAAGCAGTGGTTGCCGTGGAAACCCCAGTTTCAAGAGCTGGTTCTCCATTACCACTTAATTTAGGCTTCCTAATTGCATTCCACTAAATCGGTAGCGACAATATCTGCAGAGCAAAACTGCGTGCCCAGTCTAGCGCAAACCTCTTTGAAACAGGCTTTTTGAAAGCCAGGAGCTATAAAAACTCAGCATGACGCGGAGCATATGAGAAACCTGTAGTTCAAATGTACTACTGCCTGCTTTCTCATCCTTGGTAACTTAGTGCGCTCCACACCAATCTATTAGTTCAGTCTACCTTAAAGATCATAAAGCTCTGCCATGTGGAAACTCATCTGTCCAGCAACACATCGGTGCAAAATAGCTTTAATTGTACTCCCAACCCAGTATCATGTCCATCTTATTTTACTACACACCAGCAGGTAGCCATGCAGAGTCTCAGTTTCCTTGAACTGCCCTTGCTCCACAATACGTGGAGAACAATACTTTCTCAGTTTAAATTATTTGCCACTGTGGGGCTGAGCAGAGAGCCAGACCGCCCATATGTGACTTGAAGAGAGGCTTGTCAGAACCACTAGACATAAAAGCATTGCAATTATCGACCACACTGCTTTAATAGAGGAGGCGACTAATATGATAGTGTAAGTGACTGCCAGTGAGGAGCTCTTCGTCACTGTCAGATTAACACTTGAGTTAAACTCTTGTAAATCAGTCACATTATGCTGCTGGTGGAGAAATAAACACAGACCTATTATGCTTGGGATTCCAGAGGGCTCTCTCTGCAAAAGGAGTTATACCGGATGCCCTATTAATCTGAATTTTGTCATGTTTATTATTTTGCAATTACTAACATGCGTAACGGTGGGAAGATTTAAGTTGCCCGTGATTAGGTTTGGAAATGGAAGCATGTGCCTTTGGTGGCAGAGGAGAAGGCCAGCTTGGCTCCATGGCCTGGCCTGGGGGCGCGTGGTGAGCATTCTGTGTGTCGTCCAGTGGGAGAGGAAGCCAGCTCAGCTCTGATTGACAACAAAATCCACAATTCTTGTTTTCTCTTTCAAAGGCAAACGCTTTCAAGCTAAATGCCTTGCTGTCTTGGAGTACACGACTTCATGCCAATCCACGGCGAACGCATCGTTTCCTCGCCCAGGTCCTGAGGATTTGGCATCTATACTGTAGCAGAGAGACTCTTTTGCTACAGAGAGACAAGTAAAGAACTGCGGCGTTTTATCCTCTCCCTGGCATCGGTGCATGTTGCTAACGCGCGCTGAAAGCTGCTGCTCGAAGCACTCCACTATTGTCTTCCAGCTCCCAAGGTTTTTGAATTGCCCTTGCTCTCCCAACTGTGGGTCTGCTGCAGGAATGAATGAAGCATTTCCCAGGACAAGACTTTATGAATGAGACAGCTTATGTATTACAAGGCAAGAGGCTCCATGCATTTCCCAGATTAAGAAAGCACATGCTAAGGGAAACTTGCATCTCTGTTCTAGTAGGAATGTGGAGGGGCAAGAAAAAGAACATCCTTGACCAGACTGTGCCAGAGAATCTATCCACTGAGGCAGGATATTAAAAGGCCAGGAGTATAAGAGCCCTAGCTGAGGTCGCTTCTTGGGTATGACCGGTGGCAGGTCCATGGTAGTGGGCTAGGGCTACTGCTGTTGGAGAATTTCCATTTGTAGGAAAACAAGGCTACTGCTGAAGGTCCAGGTATGGCAGGCTGCTATGTAGGTGACAAAACTGTGTGTCACCTCTGTATTGAACATACAGACTCAGGGTTCTGTGACCGAGCTTGGAGACTAAGTTTCAGCAAAATTATGAGCTATAGTTCTGGGATTTTCATTATCCTCAGTTGAGCAGGCCTCATCAGAGGGTTTGTTTCTAGTTCACCAGAGCTTCCTTAAGAAAGCCAAGAGCCGTGAACGTACTTTTCTGATTCGATGCATCTGCATGCTGGGAGCTTCGATATCCATCTATGTCTATGTCTGTTAGTTTCTTCCTCACTCTGGATCGAGAAAAGTAAATGAGCATATTTTGCGTAATCACCTTGATGTTGCCTTCCTTCAGCTAAACAAGAAAAAGCGTACCCCTGTCCCCAGAACTTGCTCCAGGCCACTGTCGCCTACTCTTTGCCTGCAAAACACTTAGAAGCAGGTCCCAGAGGAGCCAGCAGGGACTGAGATCAAGGAAAAGTAGAGGCAACTTTGTTCAAGCATCCGGTCTCTGCTCATTTCCTCCTGTGCTACCCCTATGGAAACGCCTCTGATTTTATCGTGTTCTCCTACTTTGCCACTGCTTATCTCTGATCCACCTCACAAAACTAATAAAATAAAAGACTAACGTTTCTTCTCATCCTTAACAATTAATTCCAATTCTAAAACCACTTTGATCTTCTCTCCATTATTCTAAAACTAAACCCCAAAGCTTTGGGCTTAAAACAAACCTTGTTCCTGTATGTAGCCTAGGTGCCCCATGGAAAGAAAATCGGAGCTGCCACAGAAAATGATTACACTGAATTACAAATCACAGAGAGTTGCATAAATAGTTATGAGGGAAAATTGCAGGATAATGCTGCTGATAGAATCAATAGCATCCTTGATAGTAATATACCCAGGGGTTCTATATATTATCTACCCACTGAAATGTCAATATAATAAAACCTACAGAGGAATTTATATCAAGATTCATTCTCTGTTAATTCCCAAGTGAATAATAAATCAAATTGGATATCTAAAAGATCTTCTCTTATCGACTTGTTTGAGAAACTGGTTAAACTGACCATCGTGCTATTCCAAATAATGAATGTTAGGATGCATTTCTCCCTCTTTTACAATTGTTACAGCAGATTTTAGCATATTGCCCATGATAGAAAAGAAAAAAAATGGATATTTTATATATCCCATCGTCATTAGAATCCATGCAATTGTATTTATTAGAAAATGTTTTATATTTATATTATTTTTCTTTGAATCTCAGTGCTTAGCAAGGACCCAGAATACAAGGGGTTCCATATAAAATATTTTAAATAAGCAAATATACATTGATCAGGCTTTCTCTGTAGCTATCACTTCTCATCTTCTCTTTTTTCTCTAAATTAATCACGTCCTTTAAATTAATCACGGTGAATTTTCAAATGTTAGTAATCCATATACATTTTTGGAGAAAAATTCAAGATATATTTTAAGCAGCAACTTTTCATGATCCTAGAATGACACCATGAATGAGACTTCTATAGGTCTTACTGTCGTGTCAGGTGTCTTTGCCAGTGGCAAGAATGTTCCTGGCTCACCAGGGGATGCTGATCTAATCTTATTAACACAAACATGCCTTTCATGTACATCTCTTAGGGAAAAAAATAAAATTTAGAGCTCCACATCGTGGTCTATGTATTGAATCAATGTTTATTATAATAAAATTCCAGGAAAAATAAACATTTTTATTTTTTGTTTTTTAAAAACCAATCTTTGTACTATGTTTGATTGCTTTTAAAAAGTATTTCATCTGATTCAAATAATAAAGTAGCTACTTTACATGTATTTTAGGCACCAAAGAATGTCATCAAAAGTGTTCACCCCGAAACTGGGGGCTAAAGTCAGTGAAGCAGCCAGAGCTTCACCTGGTAGGTGTTACAGTTTTCAATAATCTGGCCATTGTCTTTAAACAAAACCTCAATTATTAATTCTATTTGAAATAAAAGATATTCGAGAAAACGTGTTTCAATAAGTTTTGATTTGCTACTTTAATTCTTAGGAAAAAAAAACCAAACAAACGCCTAGTCTGAGTCGGTTGGCTCTCCAATGTGTGACATCTTATGCAAAATGTAGGACCCCCTGTACAAAAATAAAAAAAAATATTAAAACAACAACAGCAGAGCACTGAGCTGAGCATGAGCCGGTCTAAGTGTGGGGCCCTGTACGACTACATAGGCGGCATACTTGGAGGCTAGCCCCTCTGGGTTTAAGTCATCATGGTGGTGCCCCCTCACTGGCTGTGAGTTTGTTCACCCCACATAGCATCTGTTTTCTGGTCTTTCCTGTATGGTCTTTAAATGTGCCTTCGCTCACACTGATATGCTTGTGAGCATTACATGTGAAAGTTCTTTGTAAATTTTAAAGCATGATATAAAACTATATCTTGTTTTAATGTTTTAAAAATTAGTTGTCAATTACAGTCGATATACAATATTATGATAGTTTCAGGTGTCCAATGTAGTGGTTAAACATTTATATACCTTATGAAGTGATTGCTGGATAAGTCTAGTACCCATTTGATATTATACATAGTTATTACAATATAATTATTTTTTTAACTATGGGATTGTGGTAAGGATGGGAATAGACAAGATTATGACTTAATCAAATGTCGTCTTCACTTTTCCTTCTCTGACCTCAGAGTGAAATGACTTGATATTTCTTTCAGTTTCCCTGGGTTTCAGGTCACATGAACACACCATCTCATTTTTGTTGGGGAAAAAAAAACCCCAAAACAATGCAATTACCTTCTGTCCATTGTCTTAGGTCCCTGCTTGAACTAGTCATTGGGGCCTTAGAGTAAATCAGTTACCAAAAATTTATCATACTGAATTGAGTGTGCCTGGGTAAAAAATCAATGGAGTCCCTGAGAGCCACTTTTCTGAGCTCTAATAGCATAAACTTAATATACTCCAGTGGAGCCCCCATGATGCCAAAAGAGCATGGCCATCCCCTCAGACCCAGGCACGGTGACAAACACACAGTTCCTTTCCTTGGACACCATGGCCACCGCTCCTGCTTGAGATGAATAGCTGTTGGCAAGCATGGGGCCCCTCAGCAGGCCCGGCCAGCCTCCAGGCATGTCTGAAGCAGCCTTCTGACCAGAGGGCTGCCTCAGGATGGATGTTTCCTTTGCATCAAAGGCAAAGACACCAGGTCTAACTCTCCTTCTGCCGAGACACTTCTGCTAGATTGACTTATGAAGTGGGCTCCAGGTGCCCCAGGGCTGAGTCTGACTACCAACCCCAGAATCTAAGTAACAGCCTGTCAGAGTTTTCCAGGGAAACTTGTTGTGTGCAGGCTTGGCCCGAGGATGCTCAATAACATAATGTATCTTTAAAATGTCAGGTGCCATCTCCAAAACCCATATGGGAGAAGGCCACCATACACTGACTCAAGACAAACATTGGCAAATTTGTATCTTAAACAGCAACTACCATTAACAATGAACTAAAATTTGAGATGAAAAAAAGAAACCATCTGATGGTAACATGAACAAATGATAGCAGGCAGTTAGCTAAGAAAAAATAAATAAAAAAATAAATAAAATGGCCCTTAAACACATGAAAAGATGAGTGACCTCCTTCATGGTGAAATAAATGCAAATTAAGAGTACACTTAGACAGAACTGGCAAAAAACTCATGTTTGTTAGATAATTTATTGGTGAGACTGTGAGGAAACAGACCCCATCATATATTGATGGTGAAAATGTAAAATCGTACAAGCTCTAAAGAGGAAAGTTAGGTAATGTCAAGAAAAATTTTATGTGATTTTGTTCTTTTATCCAGAAATCTCACTTATCAGAATCTATGTGATAGATACACTGCAAAAAATACAGTAAGGCTTATGTACAAAATTATTCATTGTAACATATTAGTGTTAGAAAACATTGGAAACAACCTAGGCATCTCCGTTAATAGGGGATTGTGGGAATAAACAATAGAGCATCCATTCAAAGAAATTCTATATGGCCAGAGAGAGAGAGAGAGAGAGACAGAAAAGAAAAAGAAATGAGAAAGATCTTAATACACAAAAACGGCAAAATGTAGAACACAAACTTTTTGCATAAGAGAGGCAATATAAATATACTTACTATTTGTTCATATTCTAAAAAGCAACACTGGAGAGATAAATAAAAAAATCATTACTTAAAAGAGAGGGAAGAGAGGACAAGATAGAAATACAAATTCTCTGAATCATGTCAATATTTTGCAGATTCAAAAAATAGACAATTTCAAAACACTCTAAAATGAATCAATCCATTCTCTATTTGGTGACAATTGTGTAGAGAAAAGAATTATTTCAAGTAACTTTAGAGAACATTATTTAACCTTTGCATATGTAGTGAAATATTTTGTGGAGACAAATAAAGCTACGACACAGCATTATACTCCATTCAGTAATTTTATTGTTAGCAGTAATATTGGTCATACTACTTTTGGTTATTGTTCATATTTTGTAGGATAAAATAAATGAGTAATTTCAGCCAATATTTTCAAAGTAAGAGAAAAAAAAGATAAGTGTAAAATCACAGGATATAGGCAAAATTCCTGCAATGTGAATTGAAAATTTCAGTATTCAGAATTATTCAGTAACTCATGATTTAAAAAAAATATATGAATTGTTAGATTGGGGGGAGAAATTGAGATATTTAAGGGTATAAATTTGCAACGAGTAGTAAATAAGCCATACTGATCTAATGCACTATAGAGTGAATATAATGATATTATACTATAATCATACAATGTGATAAATATTAATACAACAGCAATCACATTACAATTTATAAATGTATCAAAGTAAGAGGTTGTATACCTTAAATTTACACAATGTTAAAATGTCAAATATGTTCAATTAAAAAAAGTACTAGCTCTGCCTAAAAGCAAAGGCAATGCCAAAGCAATGACCTTCACTAGTGTCTCAATGTTGATGTCCTAATACTATTGTCCATTGAAAGGAACTATCTCTGGGACAGAAAAGAGAAAATGAGCCAGGACTCTTGCTGTTTCAGAAAGGAAGGAAGCTTTCAAAGACTAGTGAGCTCACATCAAAATGACACACTAGACAACATGAAGGGGTACCACTGACAAAAGATGGAGCATTTTGAGGATCAAAAAATAATGACTAATTAATTAAAATAAACAGAACATGAAAAAAGTGAATTTTCAGTAATACTAAAAGTGTGTGTGTGTGGTGAGGGTGGGGCTAAAAACAACAACAAAACAATGTGTGCACACATACAAAACAGAACAAAACAAAAAGATTTGTTGGTAACAATTCCAGGTAACTAAGACGTCAAGTCCTTTGTCCAAACATTAGCAACTAAGGAAAATAATCAAGCATTTCCCCTGCTTTTATGTACAAATGCAGTAGCTTAGTTGATGAAAAAAGATTCTTTACAAAAACTGTGAAAAATTTGACTGGATTTGAATGTCACCATTTTACATACAATGAATGATCTGACTAGAGCACAGGTCATCAGTGGAGGAAACCATTAGATGAGAATGTGACGGGAACTCTATGATGGTGAGTTGAGGCTGTCACCACCTGATCCACCAACACATAATTGTGATTGACTGTGCTTCCAAAAATGACCCCAGTATCATCTGCCATCTTCTTTTGCAGTGTGGCGTTGTGACTGCCCATCAAGAGATAGAGTCTCTTTCCAATCATTTTGATCTACGTTGGCCTTATGCCTTGTTCTGAACAACAGAATGACGTGAAAATCATGCTATATATTTTCCAGAGCTGGGCCTTCAGGGACCTGCAGCTTCTGTCTTTGTCACTGGAAACACTTCCTCTTCAAAGCCAGTTGTTTTGTAAGACTACCCAGAGACCATCATGGAAGGTCCAGAGATATTGGAAGGCCCAAACTAGCCACGTGGAAGAGCAGCCACACAGATGAGAGCTGAGGAGCCAGACATGATACCTTGTTGAACTTACCAGCCCAGCCACAGCTAAATGCAGTAGAATGAATGATCCCAGCCAACATGTCATGTATGATAAGGAAAAACTGCCCAGCCAAGTTCTGCCCAAACTGTCATCCATGGGACTGTGAACAAGTAAAATGGTTATTGTTTAATCCATTAAGTTTAATCCATTAAGTTTAATCCATTAAGTTTTGGTGGTAGTTTGTTATGTAATAGCATAACAATGAAGTATCCAATTCGGGCACAGATAATCAATGAGGAAATCAATAAATGAAAGTTTGATAGGAATTTTTGCATTGGAAAGAGCAGCTGTCATTATCTGAACATCGCTAAAGGATGGGGTGGACAGACGGTAGGTGCCTCTTGCTGTGATGCAATAGGGAGTACACAACTTGTGAAATATTCTTGTAAATAAAGCAAATCACAAAAGATTCAGAGGTGAACCTAAATTTAATGTATCATTTTAAGTGAACTTCCACTTTACAGAAACTGCAGAGATAGAACTACAAGTTAAATGACACTGAGAATAACTGAACAGATGGATCTAGGGAGAGAGATTTCTATATAACCTGGCTGATCTTCAAAGAGCCAATAACCACAAAGAAAAAAAAAGAAAAAAAATGAGACAAGCTCTAAATTAAGAGATTTCAGAGATTATCAGCCATGTAATATATGAATCTTTCTGGGATCCTGACTTACACAGGTCAAGTGACAAAGGACAAACTGAGACATGCAGGGAAGTCTAAGTACAGAATGGATGCAACATGACACCAAGAACTTATTTTTAATTTTTTAGGGTGGGATAATCGCATGGTAGTTACGTAAGATAATGTCTGGTTTTGTTTGTTTGTTTGTTTGGTTAAAGAAGTATATGCTGAATACGTAGAGGTAAAATGACATGAGGGTTGGTATCATTTTAAAATTCTTTACCAATTAAAAAGAAGGAAGGGAGGAAGAAAGAAAACAGGAATAAATGATGCAAAAGTCTTGATAATAGCTGAGTCTGGTGAGTAAATACAGACTCATATAATATTAAAAATCTACTTTTGCTTATGTTTGAAAGTTTTCATAACAAAATTTACATAACAAAAATATATACAAAATATGAAAAATTTATATTTTAACTTAAATCATGTCAGCATTTGTTCTAATCTAAAAGTATCACATTAAATTACCAATGACATAATCTAATGTTTCTCCCCAGATATTTAAATAAACTTGATCTTCCAGAAAGACCTACCACTACTTACACTCAGGTAGGAGGCGAGGTTTCTTATATCTTTACCCCTCAGTGCACACGCTCCTAGTAGTTGGTTCTTGCTTATTTTTGTTTTAGTGGTTTCCAGTGTTATGTGTTAACTATTTAATTATTTACTAAAATGTGAGTGCTTGTTGGACATTGATAGGGTTCTAAGAAAATAATGTAATGTAAATATGACAGTGTTTGACAAACTTACTCTGCCTTCTTTTAATGACTAGATAAAAGCACAGTATGATATCTGAGGTGAGCGCTGGAACCCACCTCCTTAGGTTCAAATCCTGGTTCCACCACTGCCATTCTTGTTACCTTTGACAGTGACTTCCTTTTCTATGTCTATGTCTTCATTTATAAAATAAAAATAAAACCAGCAGTTCCTATTTAAAGACCTAAATTCTAGGCAGCATGACTCACCATAGCCAAAAGGTAGAAGCAACTCAAATTTTCATCAATGGATGAGTAGATAAACAAAATGTGGTATGTACATTCAATGGAAAATTGTTCATTCTGAAAAAGGAAGGAAATTCTGATGCATGGTACAACATGGATGATCCTTGAGGACATTATACTAAGAGAAACAAACATGTCAGAAAAAGAGAAATACTGTATGATTCCACTTACCTGAGGTAGAGTAGTTAAATCCATAGAGATAGAAAGTAGAATGGTTGCTACTAGGGATAGAGAAGGAAGGAATCAGGAGATCTTATTTAATATTCAGAATTTCAGATTGGGAAGATGCAAAAGTTCTGGTGATAGTCGCACAACTATGTAAATGTACTGAACTGTACACTTAAAACTAGTTAAAATGGCAAATTTTATGTCATGTATATTTTACTACCACTAAAATAGAAGAATTAAAAGCTTTAAAAAATTTGAACAATCTTAGCAGCTCTTGTGTAGGATTGTTTTAAGAATGATTCAAAGTAACAGAGTAGAAATGCATGGACGAGTGCCTGGCACAAAGGGAGTGCTCCCTAAGTGACAGCTATGCCATTATGATGCTTGTTACTATTACTTTCCTTTCACTCCAAAGACAAGGCATTAACCCAGTCAACTAATGCCCTTTAAGGCAGAAACATTTTTGAGAGCTGGGCTCAGACTCATTAGAGAATCTAATGAAAATTATGGTCTCTCTCCCAGGAAAAAATTTTTATCCTCTCTTTTTTTTCACCCCTGCCCCACACAACCATGTTGCATACTTTGATATATCCTCCCTTCTCTAGCAGGAGCCAGAATCTATGAACCTCAGGCTAAGAACCCAAGTTGTCACACATTGGTGACTGCTGATGTTCAAGCCACACTGGGAAAAGTATTTGTATTGTATGAAGGCTTGTTGGAGAAGAAGTCAAAGGAATTAGAGAAATGACAGAATTCATTTTTGTTGTGGTAAAAATATGCATAACATAAAATTAACCATCTTAACTATTTTTAAATGTACAGCTCAATGGAATTAAGTATATTCACATTATTGTGCAATCATCACCATCACCCAGCCACAAAACTTTTTTATCTTCCCAAATTGAAACTCTGTCTCCATCAAATAATAACTCCCCATGCTTTCTTCCCCCAGCCCCTGGCACCCATCACTCTGCTTTCTGTCTGTATAAATTTGACTACTTGTGGGGACCTCATGTAGTGGAATCGTACAGTACTTGTCTTTCTGTGCCTGTCTTATTTCAGTGGTCACAATATCTTCAAGGTTTATTCATGTCATAACATGCGTCAGATTTTAATTCTTTTTGAAGGTCGAATAATATTTGAAGCAATGAAATCTTGGCATGATGGTCAGTGTGAACACCTAGATGAGTGTGGGTTGGTACCTCTTTGGGGACAACATACTTTCTTGGAGGTTTTCAAATTACACTGTGGAATTAGTTGCTATTTTGCTGCTCTCTGAAGCCAGGTTAGGCTTAGTTTTTAGGAAAAAAAAATATTGCTAATATTTATGAGCTATGGAAATCGAAGAATTACAAGAGGTTTTTGGAAAAGCATAGATTTGGAACCACTATTTTCAGAGTTCATTCAAGATGATTCTATTGACTGCAGATGATTGAAGGCAGCTTCCTGATGTTGCACTTGCTTCCTGCATCGTGGCTTTCCATTGCATGCCCATGTTGTTTTGGCATTCAATATGCTTGTATATATTTCAACATAATTTTTGGTCATGAGAGCAAATATTTACTGGGTTATTAGCCAAATGGAAGGAAAACCAAACATGACCTTCTAGGCCTGAGCCGATATCTAAGATGTGAGTTTAGGGAACATAACTCCTCCATATGGAATCTGAATCAGTTGGGTGTGGGCCTGAATGTAAAATTCTGTGGGGAGTTTTCCCATCTCTCCCTGCATTGTTAATATTCAAGAAAAACAATGATGTGTGTAGAACCCAATGAGATTAGACTAAAACCTAGAATAAATAAGGATTTTGATATTATCCTTTCCTGACTCATGTCTTGCATGTTTTAAATTCTCTTGGCCCCATAAACACATTACAACTAATTATGGCTGAAACTCGAAAGGCTTGGGGCTGATTACATAGTGAATTCCAAGGCATGAAAACCTAGCTCAATTTCTCCATGTTGGCATTGGCATACTTCTACTCAAGGGCCAAAAACACTGGGGAGGTAGTTTGCAGCCAAACACATACAGGGGAGGAGGAAAGAGAAATAGAAATCAATCATCCATCATTGCATTGTAAAAACCTCGTGGGGTTTTGGTTTTCCATTAATTTGTCCATTTATTGTAACAGCTGGAAGGGTGAGCTCAGGAGACTTACAGATATTTTGTAGTACTAACATATTTGGTGACAACTCAACTGTTGGAAGCTTAACAAAAGCAGAGAGATTAAAATCATAGCTAGAGAGATTTGAGAATTCTCTGACATCACAGAGAAGAAATAGAAGTTTCTCTTCTTTGATCTTATATGTGACATGAGTGTGATCAGTTATCAGTTTTATAAACTGATGCACAGCAGCAAAGAACAATACAGAATGTGACCAGAGTGTGTGACTTGCTGAGGGCCTGGAGCCTTGAAGCCAGCGCCAGCTAATCCACCAGGCCAGGGGCAAGGGGAGGGCCAGGGGCAGTGTCTACGCCCACGATGCTTTTAGGGGTTCACAAACAATGATTCATTTCTTTTAAATTCAGGAGAAAAAAACTTTTGGGTTAAATAAAATGTTTGAACATATAATAATAACATACTTGTTTTTAAATCGACACAGTTGGAAAATGTATCTTTTAATGTTATTTTTATGGAGGAAGAGTCCCACGAAGGTGAAAGTGTCTGCGGCCCGTGAAAACCATCATGATGCTCTTTCTGAGTGAAGCACTTAGAATGTTGTCCCTCCCCAATGCCTCTACTGACATCTGGGACTTGGAAGCAATCCTGGGGATTTGGGCAGTCTCCTTTAGCCATGTTTCTTTTTGCATCACTGATTCAATATAGATTTACAGGAAACAAGATGGAATTGGATTTTGATCATTTCCGTTTGAGATTCAGTTATTATGAACCTATTTGAATTTCTTTCTCTTTTGAGTCCAGTGTCCTTCTTTCCCCTCAACTCTCTGGCTTGTGGTGAAAGGAGCAGACCTTATGTCCTGAGAGATGAGTAAAGGAACCTGACAGTTGTCCCTTCAGGGGTCGGAGCAGCTGTCATAAGACTGCAAGTGTCTTTGGTTGTGAAGCAGAGGGGAGGGGTTAAATGGCACTAAAGTGGAAACCCAATGACTTGTCTTCTAATTTACCCACATTAACCAACTGTGCCATGTCAGCCCTTCTGAATTCTATAAAATGAACTAAGCTATACCTGTCTAGGTCACCTTCTGTAGTTGTTACAGAAATCAAATGAAATAACAGGTGTCAACGTCCTTTGTAAATTTGGAAAGTTTTCTCCAATGTAAGGATCTATGGGTCATTTCACAAATTAGGCCTCCGCTTTTTAACAGGTATAAGGGGAGAATGACTGTGGCCTCCAGCTAACCTCAGAGGAGGGCTATGTGGCAAGGACTGGCTAGCAAGGGAAAGTGTCCTGAAGACATTAGTGCTCCTCTTGGCTGTAAGTCATTGTGAGGCCGATTAACTTGACCTGGATATCATCACACAGAACACAGACTCTACCTGGGACTCCCCAGAAATGTTGTTTGCTGGACTAAAAATCTACTCAAAAGGAGCACCTTTGTATTTAGCCCAGCAGAGGCCTCTCCCCCATCAGGACACTAGGTTCAGCTTAGCAGCCACCAACCTTGGTTGACACCTCGGCCTTACCTAGAAACCTTTACCCCGTGTATCCACAAGTTACATAGCAACACCCCCGCCTGCTGGCAGGGGATGATTGAGAAAGGGTCTGAACTTAGTCAGGGCAATTACCTTCCTCTCTGACCCAGTCTTTGTTGTGCTGCCCAGTAACCACCGGGAGGACAGGACTTTCCGACCACCTCAGCCCTGGGAGAAGGTTTTATGACCATCTCACCCTGAGGAAAGTGAGAGTTGGAAACTGAGAGAGGGAGTGGTCCACAAGGAGACACTACCCACCTCCAGAAGGGGCAAGAAGGTAAGGTAGCTGAGAAAGAAGGCAGATAGGATCTGCCTGGGGTAGAGCCGCATTTAGTACATCCAGAATGTAAGGGTACCGCACAGTTACATCAACTTACAAACATACGAATTGCCTTCTGATCATCTGGTCACATGCACATTCTTTTTTCTAGGAGACAGACTAAACACGAATCATGATTCTTTTAGACTGTCATCCCTGACTCGTCTCTCTCCCTCTCCCTCTCCCTCCCACAGAGACAGGCTCTGTGCCTGAAGGACAGAGGTGAGGACAGATGGCATGATTCTTTTCCTCCTTGGAATACACATCCTCATTAGGGTGAGAGACAAAACGCAAATAAGCAGATAAATATCTCCACACCTACATTGTCCATTCCACCATATCCTCCAGTTCTCTTGGACCTGCATCTCTTCTCCATTCTCTCGCCCTGCTCTCCCAGCTTCATACTCAGCCTCTGGCCATCTTTCATATTTCATTCATTAAATGGACGCCAGCAGATTCTGCCTACCTCATGGACCCACCACCAAACTTACACACCTTCCTGTATTTGTGTCTTTTCTCTTTCCTTCCTAGTTCCAGATCTAGATGCGATTCCTTTCTAAAGGAGTGGCTACCTGTTGTGTCTCTGCTCCTTGCCTGTATTCCCGTATGTCCCACACCATACCAATATGCTTCGTACTTCTCCCCCCAAGAAATGACCAACTGTGTTTAACCTTATATCTTCTGTCAGTTCTGCCCATTTCTCTGCTCCTTTTCAGAGTTAAACTTCATAAAGCTATCACTTTGCTAGGGTGGCCCCATAAATTTGCAGGGCCTGATGTAAAATGAAAATGTGAGGTCTGACCAGGGACAGGGAAGTCAATGTCCCCTTCCCAGGGTGGCCACCTCAACTCCTGGTGGAGACTCCCCCAGGGATTGCAGTCCGTGTGCCAGGCCCCCAGACCTGGATGGAGGTAGGTGCTGTGACCCCCGAGTCGCTGGCCAAATGCTCCTTGGGGTAGATGACCACCACTTCCCTGTCCCAAGGGCATGTGGCTGACCTGGAACATCCCCACTCTGTGCCCTGTTCCTGCTGAAGGTCAAGAGTGACAGTTGAAGCTCCCCTCCCTTCCCATACCCTCTCTTCCTCTCCCTCACCAATGTGAAGGAGGCCGGCAGGTGGGGAGGCAGGCGGGGAGCCAGCAGGGTGTGGGTGCCCAGGTGTGGATAAGGGGTGGGTTGGATGTTGTGTCCTGTGTCCTAGAGGCAGGTGACCAAGACCCCGTACTGGAGGAGGCTGGAGGCCATGGGACTGTGAGGAGCTGAGGTGCCAATGCCATAGCTCACACTCTATTGTTACTGTCCCATCAGATTTAACTTAGAAATCCCAAATTCAAAGATAACGTTAATAATTTCAAGACAGAGACCACAGGGCATTCAATTCCAAGCATGACTGCACTGGTCACATGCTGTCTCTCTTCTTCCTGTGAGTCCACCTCAGCCTACATGGCTGGCTCTTGCCCCACCCCCAGCCCCGCTCTGCACCTGTTCTTGCCAAGTCTGCCAAATGCAGCAAGCAGGGGGTGGGGTGCGGGGTGCTGTTCTGTTTGCTGCCACCTTACTCAGCCTTCAGCCAATTCAGCAGCTCTGGAAGCTCTAGAAACTGTCTCCTAGACATTGTGGCTTTTGAGACAGCACCCTCTCTCTCCCACCTTGCTCACCCTGGCTGCTTCCCAGTGTGCCCTGGGGCTTCATCCCAGCCTTACCTCCTCTCACTGGCATCCTCTCGCTGGATGCTCTCCTTCAACGCCCCCAAATGGGACACCGCTTCACACACATGACCCTTACATTTGCAATCTCACCCGAAATTGGCTCTAAGTCTAGCTTTTCACAACTGATTTTTAAGTGCTTGGGCCTCATTTGTGGTCTTCATGCTTGTAAAGCAGTGATTTTTATTCTATTCTTTATAACTAAGTGGAGGCTTTGGCAGATACAGGATTCATAAATGCATTCCAGAAGTTCTATTTCTTGTGCCCAATATGGTCGTGGTGATGACTCATGGATCCTTTTTCGAAAATCGGTTTCTTTAGGAATTCTAGAAAATGATTTTAGTTGAACATATAGTTAAGAGTCTCAAGATGATATGGCTTAGGGTTGAAAGGTACCTAAATGTCCCTTCAGATCCTTGGGTTTCACAGAGGGGCCCAGGGACTGCAACTATGGGGTCAGAGGGAAGCTGACTGGGTGGCACCCAACAGTTTCAAATGTATTTGTCTTCCACATTGTAATTTCATATATGGTTATCAGAAGAGAGAACATTGCAATCTAGAGAATGTAAGTGACTTGCTAAAGCCACATATTAGTGTGTGGAGGAGCTAGGGCTAGAGCTTTAGTGCCAACTCCAGGCTGCTCACAGGGGTTTCAGAATAGTCCCGACTCTACCTACGTACCCACCTACCTACCTACCATCAAGTCTGTAATGCCAAAATTCATCTTATGCTGAGGAAATTTAGCCTTCCTCAATCTCCTCAAAATTTCTAATTTTGAGCAACATCTATATTTGTTGTTGTTTTGGTTTCAAAGCTTTGAAATGGCCTTTCAGCAAACCCTGAAATGCTTGAAAAGATCAAATTAGTGTCACGGCTCCTATTACAGCATACCATGTAGGGTCCTGGAGTTACACACAGGGTTGGAGCTCATCCTGCATGATTTTACCAGCAATGGACCCAAGGTGGTGAAATGATCTACTCTCCTGCCCAAAGCATGATAGGTAAAGCCCAGATGCTTTAAAAGCAACACAGCTATCATTCTTACATTATTCTTAAATCTTTTGAAAAATTTTGTTTATTGTCAGACCATACTCCTGAGTTTGTTACTGTTGAAAGAAACCTGTTTTTTCATTTCCTAAAAAGAATAAAGATTAGTGCATGTCAATGGGAAGACTCTGAAGTTAGACCCAGAAAGGAATCTTGACTCTGAGGCATTTCAGCCATGTCATTTGTCCATTGCTTTACTTTTATAATATGGAGAATTTAATCCCCTTCATATGCTATGCTAAGAATAGATTTATTAAAAAATATGTGAAATGTAAAAGTGAGTATGCAATAAATGTATGTCTATACTTATAGCTTTGTCAGTGATCAACGGGTAAATACTATCTATAGACACACAAATATATGTTCATAAGATTTTCAATATTATATTAGTTGTTTTGTGAACTTGAAGGATGCTCTACTATATGTTATTGAGCAAGTATCATGTCCAAAGACACTGCATTCAGGATGCACAGATAAGAGATAGTTTTCACACTTAGAGAGCTTAAAATCTAGTAAAAACATGCAACACTTTTATGTAGCCACATGACTTTTTATTTATCTTGAACATTTCAAATGTCAGAAGCAAATTTCTCTACAAACTTAAAGACAGTTTCTGATGAGTAGTCAGGCATTTTGTCTTGAATTCATATTATCAGCTTGATATCTCTGCTGTGTTAGGAGCTACAAGGCAGCTGAAAGGGATAATATTAAAATAGATTAGGTGATTGTATTCAGTGTCTATAAAAAGCTATAATCTAAAGGCCTAGAAAGTTTATTTCTATAACTACTAAAATGTAAATGGACATTCAAATGTAGCATTTATATTTTTAGCCAAATATGGCTTTTATCACACATAAACAAACAAGTAATCCAAGATTGTCAAAGAACTTGTTAGAAGTATAAAATGACTAATTAAAATAAGAAATACCGGTCTTATTACCCTGCAGTGGTCTGGAACTGAATTGAATGCCGTTTGATTTAGGAATTACAGCAATTCATATCTTAAGGGCTCTGGAGTCTTCGTCAAACCATGGGAAATATGGTACATTAACTCTGGAGACCATACATAGAGATGCTAAGCTAAGGAACATTCTAACCAATGGAAATTCCTGGAGGGGGAGCCACGCTCCCTTCTCTGCATTCCACTTTTGCTCTGCCTGGTTTGAAGTAACCTTTGTTCAATGCCCAATGTTTTAGCTAAGTTCTTCTGAACTGGTAGCAAATTCTCCTGTTTTAGAAAATCACTTATTCAATAGGCGTATTTCCTTAATTCTCTTTGTAGGATTTTTGTGGACCTGAACATGGGCAATGTGACTAGAAACTTGCAAAACTGGATAAAAGGGCAACATAACAAGCCTAACTCCATCTCTGGGAATAAGTGATGTCAAATCACAAAATTTATTAGATAACGAAGATGTGTTAGGAGAAATATTTTGTCTGAAATCAATCAGATTTATATTGGGATCTTGGAAGTGATTGTACCCATTCTCAAAAGGGACTTTTTAAGGTCTTATTTTAATTTTAAATGACCCATCTTGCATTGATAAAGAGGTTCTGAAATTCTTCTGATGAGCATGAATTAACACTGGATGAAATTTTGTGATAGATGGTCCGTTATATTGGGCAAGACAAGCAAAAAACGAAATCACAGTTTAGTGCACGTTTGCAGCATCAACACTCTGGGAACACCTCCCTTCCTCCTCAGTTGATGCTTTCCTCTTGCTGTTGTTACTCTTTTCCCCTTTATCTCTCTCCTCTCTTTCCCTCCTCCTGCCTTTCTTTCTTCCCTTTCTTCTGTTATACTGATATTAATGAATGAATATTTCATTTGTAAAATCCTTTTCACCTTAAAGGAATTATCATTCTGCCTCTTCATTCTGAATAAATCAGAATTTGATATATTTTTAAAATTGGTCTTTTAAAAAAAAAAAAACGCTTCATTACCTACTAGAAGTTCTCTCGTGGGCTAAAAATCTAGGCTTGTGTTGCCAAATGTAACTCCCTAAATCTTAATAATTTGATAAAGCTACAGTAATATCAATGGCTGATTAATAATAGATATTGATTTTGGAAAATAGAAAAAAATTAATGTACCAGAAAGACATTAAAATCTTTTTTTTCCTTGAAGTCTATGGCTAATAATTACTATAGGAAATACTTCTTTATTAGACTTGAGATTTGTTTATCAATTCACTTTATCCAATATTTATTGTGTCTACTATATATGATATTGACAAAAAGAAAAACAATGTATTTAAATGAAAAACTTTGTCACACAATTCCAGGAAATGGTAGATGCCTTACTACTGACATTAACCTTGTGTCACTTAAAAATATAATCTTGGTGTTGTAGAAACAATCCTTTCAGAACGAGTGCTAGTACTTTGTTTTTTACAAGACCCATTGTCATGTGTCACTTCAAGGAGCATATGAATAAAGACATTAAGGCACTACAGTGGGTTGAAAGACCATGATTCAATCTCTTAGTCTTTACTCTTTATACCTGATCATAACATACAATTTACTATCCAGACGTAGATCCGTTTATTACTGAATAAAACCAGAGGCCCAGAACCAAATCTCAAGTTAGAGAAATAGCTGACTTCATTTGGTTAATAATACTTTATGGTTACATTCATAGCTAGGATCCTTGAAAATTTTATCTTTAATTTTAAATTTAGCAGATAATACATTAAAAAAATAATAACTTCATTTTTTCCTCAAGTGTTTTTCTTCATTGATTCAAGGCAAAGTTTTATATTTTAAATTCTTTATTTTTTAAAAGTATCACATATGTTAAAATTTCCTTTACACCTAGATTCAGTTAGAAATCAAATATAAACAGATATATGTGATCAGATTGTAGCTAGTCATAAAAAAGTCCCCCCCCCCCCCCCCCCCCCCCCCCCAAAAAGTTTAAGCTATAGAGTCCAGCTGCCTGTGTTTGTATCCTGCCTTCATCACTCACCAGCTGGGCAATGCTTGGCAAGTTACTGACCATCTCTGTGCTTCTGCAAGATGAGGCTGGTGATAAAGCTCATTGATAGGTTATGAGGATTAATACATAGAAAGCATTTAAAGCAATTCTTGGGACAAAGTGAATCCTCAATAATTCTTTTTAAAATTATTATTATATATTAAAAGATAGATTTAAATCTGAATGAATATAGTCAAGTTCATTCTCACAGGGACACTTCCCTTTGAGTAAAAGAGAATGTATTGCCTATGGGGAAACTCACAGACTGAATCAATCATCACCAACAGCAAATGATACTTAAATACAGACACTTAGCAGCACAACAGATGGAGGGCAAGAGTTCTGTCATGACTTCTCCTATTTTGTTGGTAATTTTTCTCACTGTGCAGTTACTTCATGGTACTCTGAGGTCTTGTATCTTGAAAACATTTTTTTTCTCTCTCTCTTATTTTCAGCATCTTTTCCTTCCCTCAATTTTGCATCTCCTTTTGGGGTCTAGGGTGGTCTCCTCCTCACTTCTTCCAGTTCCTTTACAGTCATTTCCTTTCTCTTGCAAATCTTCAAAACACACACCTCACGTGTGCAGCAGAGCCCTCCCACGCTCCGCTTGTAGATGTGGATCCAGCAAAGGTGGCATTGTTGGATGGGCCTTGGAGACCACGGAGCTCTAGGTCCTCAGCTAAGGCAGCTGAGGCCGACAGATGACCTGACTGGCTCCTCATTACTATCCATGCCTAAGTACTATTCTTACCACTGAATTGTCATCGAATTGTTGAGATGAAGGAACTAGATTAACAACTGGAACTGTGACTGAGCAAGCACCCCATTACAGGTTTCTGATCTCTAATTCAGGGATTTCTATATCAGCTCCCCAGCCCTGGCCTGATGGTTGGGAACTGGATTTTGGTTTCTGCCTTCTCATAGAATGGCTTACTGATGAACACCAGGTACAGAAAAACAAAGGGATCACGAGCATGGTATGCCACCACAAATCCTATGTGAAGCCTTTTTGTCCCTTAGAACCTAGCAGTTACATCCCAGCCCTAAAATTGGCTGTGTCTTTTTTTGCCTTTACCAGAATAGTTCCTCAGAAAGGGGATACTGTTTCCTTCTTTATTTGATGAATTTAATAAATGCAAGAATTTTACCTCTTAACAATGTTAACATTCTATATATGAGCCACTTTATGCATATTAACAATTTCGATTATGTAATTAACACAATATTGAAAATTATTTTTAATAGACTTAAAAAGTGTTAATTGACAACTTATGAAAACGCCAAGCATTGTCCATAGAGTCAATGCTTACACTTATTATTGGGCATTTACCAAAGTTTAGAGAAACATGTTCAAAATCCCATTCATGCTCAGTGTGTTAATGCAATGACATGAATATCATATGGACAACAATTCAAATTCTTCCTACAATAAAGGCTGTGGAAACCACCAATAACATGAAATGGGAGAGAGAACTAGGTCACACTAACTCACCAAAGCAAGTACCCAAAGGCTAAAAGTTGATCTGCTCCCATAAATCAACTGTGTGTTGAAGTACACAAATCTCCAAGTGGTGAACACATGTCTGGATTTTTTCATATGCACTTTCTGAAAAAATGTACTGTGAAAGCTATGGTGCCCAAAGCAGAAACCAAAAATCAAAACAAAAACCAGTCACTAAAACTACATCAATATTGTAAAAATGAAACTAGATGTTGAGGCATAAATAGTGTGCCAGAAAAAAATGATTAAAATGATATTAACAGAGTTCTATATTTTTCAACATATCTGTCCTCTGACAACTTAGCAGTTTGAGTGGGTGTGAGGCTAAAAATGGGCTCAATAACAATTCTGTCAAGATTGGAAAGGAAGAAACCAATTTTATGGTAACTGGTAATTAGTGAGCTAAAACCTAAATTGGAACATGTAGACACAGAAGTACATTTAAAAGTTTAGCTTTTGAGAAAGGAAATCTATTGCAATAAAAAGTCAGTCACTTCAATCGACAGCAAGAAGTCCTCTCAGTGTTCCATGTGTGAACGCAGTCATGTCACATCAAACTACCCAACCTGGTTAAAAAAACATATTCCTCTGAAATTGCCTACTATTTAAGTGATCCAAATTCATGACAGTCACCTCAATCTGAATTTGGTGGTTCCCAGTGACAACAGAGCCTTCGACTACTCCTGCTCTGCTATAGGCTGTCAGAGTACCAGCTGAGCTAAGGGAAGCTGGTCACTTTAGTAACTTGCAGTTATGAATGAAGGACCGTTCTTCCTTCAACACAATGAAAATGATTTCTGGTGGGGCCAACATTTAGATACCCCTGTGGTTAGAGCTTCTTCTAACCTTCCCCTATCTCACCGACAAATTCAGAGGTATCCAAATGCTTCCCTTAGTCTCTGGATGTTTCTCCCTCTAGTATGTGGTTGGCCTTAAACCAGAGTTTTCATTTATAACTTCTGTCAAACACAAAGAGTTCGAGGCTACTTGCTGGTCCTTGCTCTGCAAACCATTTACTTGCCTCCTTATTTTATACTGTATAGAAAAGCCATTCCAAATGTGTTTTTTGTTTATTGGTAATGGGGCTTGTTGGAATGAAATTACTTAAGAATGTTTCTATTGCAATTAAAGAGGTATAATATTTATATTAACATTTTAAAGTTTGGTTATTCTGGAAACATCAGGTTACGTGAGTACAAATAGGTGATAATGAATATGATGAAGTATTCCATATTAAAACTGTAGCTTTCTAGAGAAATGTTAGGGACTAATCTCTTTAGTACCAGCTACAGGACAATGTAAGATATTACTGTTAGGGTTGAGGTTCTGTATGCCTCAGTTAGGAGATAAAAAAATTGTCCATGAAATTTTCCTACTTGAAATCTTAGTGATTATATTGATGACAGGTTGCTTGAGATCTGATTATGAAGAAGCCAGATTAAGAAATGGCCATGGGAAAATAAAACTAAGTCTTTGAATTTAAATACTTTGCCAGAAATGTTGAGGAAAATCATACTGGTTTGGCGGAGAAGGTTCTGGATTCAAGGGTACATTCCTTTCAGTGCTCTGGGAGCCCCTCCCAACAGTCTGTCGTGTGTGCGTGTGCTGACTTAGGGCCCAGTGTCCACAGTGTTTATTTCTCTTTCTTCTCAATGACTCGGCTCTTCCCTAAAACACTACAACAGTCTTTCCCCTTGGTTTGTCCTCTGGAATCTCTATGTTCCACTGAGGACCAAATCTACATATTGTAAACACAGTTGTCATATTTTCCTTCAAATTCTTAATATGACTGCTCTGTCTTTCTCCAAAGACACTTTACTTTTTATGTATCACCCTGTGGAGGTCACACTTTCCATGCCCACAAGCACAGGTGCCAAGCTGAAAATATGCTACCCAGGGCATATTTTCAAATCATTCAATAAATATTTGTTGCATGCTTATTTTATTTCAGATGATAGGTGCTATGGGCTGGGGTGGGCAAGAAGAGTGGATACAGAAATACAAAGAAGAGACTTCCAGCCACTGAGAAGGTTAAGGTTGGTAGAGGAAAGCCATATGCACCGAAATCACCATACAGAGTCGAGTGTGGGAATGGAAAAGTTCAAAGTGCCAGTTACAGACTCAGTAGTTAATGGTTCCCAGTGAAAGGGGAAGAAAGCTTGGGAGAGGAGCTTGTACTTCTGATGGGCCGTGAAATGTGGTTGGGTTTGGTGTCGGGAAAGGTGACTGGAGGCACCCAGACAGGGTGTCAGAAGTGAGGAGAATGAGAAAATGCTGGGGGTGATGAGTATCATTGATTCTGTGAGGGCAGGATTGGGGGTGGCAGAAGAGCAGTGAGTTAGGTGACCTGTGTGGTGGGTAGGGGCAGTTGTGGTGGACCTAGGTGGAGTTTATGGTCTCAATCAGAGCTGTAAAAGGATTTTCTAAGCATTTTATTTTCTGAGAAAATGCTACACACAAGCATAAAAAAGAAAATAACCCTCACAGCCTTCCTAGCTAGAGGGAGACTACTACTGAAATTTGGAGATGTTTCCTGCTCATTTTTTATCTACAAATATTAGAAAATCAATTAGCATCACATTACATGAATGTTGTGAATTATTTCTTATTAAATTATGTATAATTCTGTTGCATTCTTCATATTCGATATAATTTTAATGGTTATTTAATATTCCAAATTTATATGTTTTCCTCTCGTAGGGTGATCTGTTGATGTAGTATTACCATTCAGCATTACATAAAAAATAAGAGATCATTCGTTGTCTAACCTTATTTTCGTAAGACATCACAATTAAACCTCACTTTATTCCTTTTCATCATTAGAAATCCATGCCATTTGACTAAAACTCATGGCAGCTTGGGGCCACTGATGCCTCTGGGATCTCCACCAGCCTCCTAGAGGATGACAGAACCTGCCAGATCCCCTCTCTCCCTTTCCTGAGTGTTCTCACTGTGGGCTCTTAGATTCCTTCTCATTTCTTTCAAGCAGGGGCCTTTCGACAGACTTCACTCAGTTATCCAAGTTCGCATTCTCCCTTGGCCAAAATGTGCTTCTGCTCAGGGGATGTTCTGATGAGGATTCTCCCTGTTAATTTATCCTTTGTCATCATTATTAATCATGATGATATTTCATGCTTTATTTATTTCTAATCAGCTGACACCATGGCAGTCACTTCAGACCTTGAACTCTCGATCCCAATTTTCACCCCTGCCCAACTCACTCTAAGCAGCGTACCTTACATTCTATTAAGAAGACTGAAAATACCTAAAAAGATCTGTTTTTCTTTCTTGACCCATCCTTAAATATAACCCTGGATCGATGTTTCTCTCCTGCTTCAGAAAATGCCACATTAAATATAAAAGTGCCAAATTACGTAAAAGACAAAACCAGTGGTTCACTTTCAAAATCTAAGTAATAATTAATGAATTAGTGAAAAAAAAACTGTCTTCTGCTTTTGACAAATAAAAAATACCAACTTCATTTCAGTAAGACTATAATAGTTTAATTTCAATCATTATGTTAATTGCTTTCCTTTTGCACATCATTAAAACCTTTAAAAATCTGGTTTTAAGAGTAAAATACTGACAAAATTTGAGAGGATACAAGAATAATGCAAAGGAAAAAATAATCTGTGGAACAACACAGTGAATAGATAGCATTAGGTAGGACCTAGATTATTCAGGTTTAACAACTGTCTACTTAACTGATTAGCTAAATGATTTTAGGCAATTTAACTCTCTTAGTTCTAGTTTCATCCTTGTTAAAATAGGGATCAAAACAGTATCTATCCTGTGAAGTATTTTGATGACTAAATAACTCATTAAGTTTACCAAATTCTCTGGCATAAATTTCAATTGCTGTAGTTTTTATTCCTTTTCCCAATTTCTGTGTATACATATTATATATCATATACATATGTAAGTATTTACAAAACTGGCGTCATGTGCATTCAATGTGCTATGGCCTGCTTTTCAACTTAACATTATCTTGTCAGCACTTCCCTGAGCTATTTTGCATTCTTTGAACACATGGTTTTTAATGGCTGAATAGCATTCTGTTCTATGGATTTACTATAATTTACTTAACTAAATCTCTATTGTTGGTTAATTAGGCAGTGGCAATTTTTTGCTATCATAAATAGCATTGCAATGAACATCCTGGTACATAATTCTTTGTTTGTTTCTCTGATAATTTTCTTGGGATAAATTCCAAAAAGTGTAATTATTAGGTCAAAAGATCAGAACATTTGTAAGAATCTTGATACATGTGGCCAATCTGCTCCCCAGGAAGTTTGCCCTAATTTATATTCTCCTCAGCAATATGGAGGCGTTGATTTTTTATGCACCTTGACTGCTAATAGATAATACTCAATATCTCATTTTTGGAGACTGCTAGCCTCTTAGTAACAGGAGACTTTACGGCATTTTTTCATTTGCCTGTTTTGGTTATAGGAGTGAGTTTTGGGTGATGCTGGGATAATAGACCTTCAGCGCAGCTTTCCTTTAGGTGGTTGGTCTCAGAGTACTAAAATGAACTTGAAAGTCTTTAAGACATAAATATGTAACAATAAATGCAGTTCTCAACAATTATTTTAAAGATGAATGTTATACTTATTTTTTAAATGTCTATAAAAATAATGTTGGTTCTTTGGTAATTAATCTCCAGCTGTTTTACCTCTCCTGTAACTTGTAGGATGACTGGGTCCCCAGGAGCTGAAAGCTAGCCAAGTCTTCTTCCACACTGAGACCCATTTTAACCTCTCCCATGGTTGGGCACCAACTCTGGGTACATGCCATTGAGTATGCCTAAATGTCAAGTTTGCTCTTGACATTTAAAGAGGAATCAAAGGGACATCTTTTTTAGCTCACAATAAAAGGATTCCCAAGAATCCATGGTGGGGAAAGAAGTTGGACATAGGATTGCGGAGATGGGATAACTGAGAACAAGAAAGCTACTTCCATCAGAAGATGCTGAACCAACTACTTCCAGATACCCTAACTAATGTTTCTGAGTCCCTTTCACAGGTAAGGTTAATATAATAAATTATATCCCCTATCACAATGGTGCATTTTATATAATTATGTACATGAATTGTGTGGGTATGTGTTTGAGGGTTTTTTTTTTTTTTTTTTTTTTTTTTTTTTTGCTTAAAAGTGTGTGTACTGTTTAGAAAAGGAGGGACTCTGTGAGATGAAGGTTTTAGTTTGTGTTGAATCTAGGCGTTTGTACTGAGCAGGGTAAAAAAGAAAGTCCTTCGTTTTGCCTAGAAGTGTGATGGCAATTAACACGTTTGTCTGAGCAAATGAGAAGCAGCCTCTCTGTGCTGTGAAGAACTGATTAGAGCAACGCATGCTCTGAGTGAAAAGCGGGTTGGGGGAGTAGGGAGGATGGTATGAGTGAGCACTGCCAGCACTTGTGTTGGGCCAGACAGCTCAGAAGAAACTGGAATAGAAAGCAAATTATTCAGGATGGTGAAAACCCATGAAACAACCCATAGCTGAGAAGTCAAGAAAAAAGCAGAGCTTATGTAAACAGAGCTCAGTAATAGATTGGTTTAACAAAACGGTGGTTATAAATTAGATTTCACTGGTTTTCTTCATAGCTTGCTTAACTTGTTTGTCCTGTTGTTTTGGTCACAGGTTTGAGTTTGTTCAGTAGACATACTTTTATTTAAAAAATAAATAAATAAAGGCCCCAGTTAAGATTGTCTGTTAAATCAACGGGGATTGATTTCAGCTGAGACGCTTTGGTGATAGGCATACTTGTAAAGCGTAATAATTGGTGTTTTCATATCGCACTGTCATCGTTGGGGCACGAAGAGTGACTAGATTAACACTGTGATTTTTTTAACTCTTCGGTGGCTTTGTTCAGCAAATCCTCTAGAAGATGTGATGTTTTGCCAAACACACTCTTTGTGGTTTAGACTGTGTTCTAACTCCATGGTTGCTTGGGACAATCCTCTCTGTTAGCAGGTTGTGTGTCAGTGAGGCGGATGAGAGCACAGAATGGAGAAGTCTCTGTAACTAGAATTCTGGTGAGTCAGTTTAGGTTGGGACTTAGGACTGCGATTTCCTCTCCCAGCCCTGAATTTGTGCTTTTGGCACATGAATCCTTCTTGATTCTTATCTTAGTCTGTAAATAGCACAGCAATTGCACATGGAAAAATGGAACAAATCATACTTTCTTTCAAAGGGCAAATTAAACATTCCATAGAATAAGGGAAGAGTTGTTAGCAGAAAAAAAAAATGCACTCTTGCTAGTGCCAGTGTGAAAAAAGAACAGAGTCAATTGGACTCAAAATCAACCTTAAAGAAAGTTTTGAGCATTTGCACTTTTTTCTTTAACCACCCTCTTAACCCTCCTGCCAAATATCAAATCCTGAGTTTTCCGAAGGTTTGAAAATGTTCCCATTAATTTTTTTTCTTTCATAGCCCTGTATTTACCAGGGCTTGAAATGAAAATACTGAAACCTTGTAATAAAGGGCACTGTGGTATTCCCGGTCTGTCTGAGGCCAAGTGCTCCTGGCAAAACTCTCAGGAAGTCCCCATTCCTACCAGGCTACAGTGGGGTTTTCAGTTATGGGTTGTTTTGAAAATTCAGGTAAATCGAGAATAAGCTGTTGACTGAAAAAATAAAGGGAGCTATTTCTTTGACTAATAAATAAATTTGTGGATAAGATTCAGAAACTATCCTCCTTGAAAGAGACGATGAACCTTCTGTGAGAGTGACCTCAGAATAATGAGATCTTCCCATTCTGGTATAGGCTACAGCTGGGCCTGCCAGTTACGATTTGGATAGAGTTCACCAATGCACATGGACTGTGGCTCACCTATGGAATTCCAGAATGTCCCATTTTATTATTCAATCTGTAATGCCTTCAAGAAGCAGCTGCTGTATGAATGCCTCAATATGGGGGATATTCTGATTCGTTGAGCACAGCCACCTAAGACAATGCACAGTCCAAAGCAAACGTTGGGTTACAATTGCTCAGTGGATGGCTAGACAACTCAAATGAGGGAAAACAGAGTGGACTTAAAAAGAGAAGGCCTGGCTCTAGCACTGAAGAAGCTGCAGTGCAGGAAAGCCGGGTCTTAACCACATTTGTATAGCTGGTTAGTAGTCTAGTTAGGCCTAGAGTGCAGACACTGACCCTAGTTCTTCATTCTGTCACCGAGTGTGCCAGCTCGTCTTTCCCAAAGATGTGACCAGCTCCATTATACATTGCCTATCTCATTCTGGTCCTTAATTTGAACTTTATCTTATGCCCTGGTCTACAGTTTTATTTATAGCAGCAATACTGGTCAAGTTTCTACACAGCCCATCTTCTACCTCTTAGCTTACTCGAAGCCACCTTTCTTCAGCTTCCTCCCTCTGTGCCACTAAGCAGAGTCTCTTCACCCATCTGTTCTTTCTCTCCATAGAGGGGTGTTCCTATTCCTTTCTAGGTGAGATACCTTCAGTTTGGGTCTCCAAGCCATCTTCTTTTACCCTTCCAGGGTGTAGGTCCTCTCTACCTCTGGTTACTGTGGGCTCAAGACCATTCTAGGGAAAGGCTCCTTTCATCTTTTGCTTGTCTATTATTCCTCCATTTTAATGTAAACTAACATGTTAAGGGAAAATCATTTCAGAAAATATGGGGAAACAAATTATGCACTAAAGCAAAACCCCTTTCCCCCTCTAGATATTTGAAAAGCAAAATCATAATCCTATGGAATAAGAAGCCTAACAGTATATGCTATTTATTTGATTAAAAAAATATGTGTACACTCTATACAATATGAGAAAAATGTAGAAAAGCCTAATGGGAAAAAATGTTCTAGAATTTCCCGCTGTATTTCAATGTACTTCCATGCACATATAAATCTTTTTTTCCATGCACGTATAAAGAGCATACTGTCTGCACTACTTTTTGGGAATACCCAGCCCAGGAACATTCCTAGGTTCAACATAGAAGGATGTGTAGAGTGGAGATTAATGACAGATACTGGTCACCCTTGGGTGCCTTCATATTCCTTGCCAAATTAAAAAAATCTACAGATGCGGTAAATCATTACTCAAGTTTTTGGCAATGAAAATACTCACTCCATTATTTTATTTACAGATTTCATGGAGGAAAGATATTTTTCTAATTTAATAGTTTTCCTAGTGTCTCAACTGTGTTGTAAACTTAGCTGGAACAGCACTCTAGCACATAATAGACTGAGAAGCAGCACAGTGGCTAAGAGTAGGGTGTTCCTGCCCCATGGTCCAGCTCTGCAATTTATTAGCTATAACTTACTAGTTGGTGATAGTCTGAATTCTTATCTTTTTCATTTCACACTGATCTTAGCAAGAAGCTGTGTGAATCCATGTTAATAGCCACCGACAACTTCTTCCTCTTTCAGAGTTCTCTCAGGCATCCCTGATCCATACTCCATTCCAGTAAAATTAATCTCTCCCCTTTTATGTGCTCCTATATAATAGGTACTCAAGTATATCATAGTATTTATTTAAATAAGAATTATATTTATTTGTTTGTCAACTCTCAGTTATGTCCATCAGTATTGTGAACCTTTGAGTTTGTTAAACATGGGGACTTTAAATAAAAAAAATCTTTGTGTTATCATAGGATAGCCTGATATAGAAGCTGTTTAATAAAAAATGCCTCTCAATGTATAAATCCTCCACTGCTGGAATTGATTGTCTAACTTAAATTTATTCCTATTGCACTTTACTTTTGAGCTTCAACTTCTCAATGATGTTTATTACTACTTTGTTGGAAAATATAACCAGGAAAAAGGTCAAAACTAAACAAAACTGTGCACCATAGGAATGTAGTGATATTGTTTTCTTATATGAATATTTCACGTGCATTTAGTCATTAATATGAAAATTACTCATGTCAGTGAATAAGGTGCATTGATATTTAAAAAAGTAATAATGGTCAAATAACAATGAAGATGCTGCTTATTATTAAAATTTGTTCATATTTTACAAATAATCAAACTAAGGCACAGAGATGCTAAATGAGATTAAGAGTGACATAGAGACTTAATGGTGGGACTAAGACCACAGCATGTTATACAGAAGAAATGATAGGTTCTTGAGATTTAGTGATAAGTAGGAGGTGTTAGATGAGAAAGCCTCAGCAGAGGACCCATCGTGAGTTGAATCTTGGAGTGGAGAATAAAGAGCATTCCCAGGTGGAAAACCTTTGCAGCTGGGGATGGCATGGCTCAAGCATGAAGAAAAGTAAGACACTTGGGACTGGCCAGATAGATGTACTGCCACAGAAGGCATAAAGTCATTTTTCTTATGTAGCTTGTAATTCCCTTTCCTCCAGAAGTTAGCAATTGGCTCTGGTGTCTGAGCAGCTCACCATTTTACTCATTGTTCCTACAATACTTGTGTCTTCCTTCTTTACCCCAAATTTAGAAAGACCAGAATAAAGTTGAGGAATAAGACATGTGATAAAGGCAATGGAGCAGAGAAATCCAGTTGTTCATGGGTATGATAAACTGAGTTTCAATAATTCATAATTACATTAATATACTTCCTCTGAAATAGAAACATGAAACAGTTAAAAGATCTGAGAATAGTTTACAAATATAATCATTTGAAGTTATTTACTTTGAAAGTGTTGTATAGTAGACTTTGCAGTGGGAGGGAATGTGGAAAAAATCAAAATTTTACTAAGAATGCAGAAATATACCTTATTGGAAAAATTTCAAAGTTAATAAAAAGAATCTGGAGAAACTATGTAATTAGTGATGAAAAACTCTTTAAGGTTGTGGGGTTTTGGCAGGTTTTAAAAACATGAATCATAGTCTGCTATTAGAATTTGGAAAATATTTATGCTTTTGTTTTTCTCGTGCAGTTTCTAAGTGTTATCAATTAATAAAATGTATGCCATAGCAAATATTTGGTAAATGTTTACCATACTTATTTATTCATGTTTATTATTTTTATTTTTCAGTTATACTTGACATTTGATATTATTTTACATTAGTTTCAGGTGTACAGTATAGTGG